>CM056501.1:27865180-29108930 GCA_029783415.1 Anisodus acutangulus
TGCAGACGACATAGTCCTAATTGATGAGACTCGTAGTGGAGTGAACGTTAAGCTGGAGGTTTGGAGACAGAATCTGGAATTTAAAGGGTTCAGGCTGAGTAGGACCAAGACAGAATACTTAGAGTGCAAGTTCAGTAACGAGAGAGACCTTGAGACAAGCGTGAAGGTGGGGCTTGGTACTCAGGTCATTTCAAATAAAGGAAGCTTCAAGTACCTCGGGTTTATTATCCAAGGGAATGAAAAGATTGATTACGATGTCACACATCGTATTGGGGCATAGTGGATGAAATGTAGGCTCGCATCTGGAGTCTTATGCGACAAAAAGTGACACTAAAACTTAAAGGAAAGTTCTATAGGGCGGTGGTTAGATCGACTATGTTGTATGGCCAGTCAAGACTTTGCACATCCAAAAGATGAAAGTTACGGAGATGAGGATGCTAAGATGGATGTGCGGGCATACAAGGAGGGATAGGATTAGAAATGATGATATTCGGGACAGAGTGGGAGTGGCCTCGGTGGAGGATAAGATGCGGGAAGGGAGGTTGAGATGGTTTGGGCATGTGCAGAGAAGAGACAAAAACGCCCATGTGCGGAGGTGTGAGAGGTTGGCTATGGACGGGTTCATGAGGGGTAGAGGTAGGCCGAAAAAGTATTGGGGAGAGGTGATTAGATGGGATATGGCGCAGGTGCAACTTACTGAGGACATGTCCTTAGATAGAGGGTTGTGGAGGACACGAATTAGGGTAGTAGGTAGTCAAGCGCAGACCTACTTACGCTTGCAAACTGATAGTTGTAGTGTTATTATTGTAGGCTCACTTAGTCTATCATACTAATAGGCGCAATATTGCTTTACAGTCCCATGTAATTTGATTTCTGTTGTTATGTGTCCTTTAGTGTACTTTGTTTAACTTATTTACATGCGCTAGTTACTGCTTACTTTTTCAGAATGCGCTATCATGGCTTATTCGCTTTTGACACCAGCATTTTCATACTACTTTAAATTTTTTTGATCGGGTCTGACCATTTCTCTTGCTTTGCTCTTGATTTGCTTTTGCTTTTGTTTTGCTTGTGCTTGTGCTCTGTGTTTAGCAGAGTGTCTCTCGAAAACTGTCGCTCTACCTATCAAGGTAGAGGTAAGGTTTGTGTACACTCTACCCTCTCTAGATCCCACATTGTGAAATTTCACTGGGTATATTGTTGTTGTAGTAGTATTAATTTAAAACTCAATATTTTTTTTTTAAAAAAAAAGAAAACTAAAATCTGGAATACATTGCTTTAAATAAATTAGAACAACCTCTCGTCTCTGTAAGGAAGGTAACGATTGAGGAGACTCTGAATCCAACAGCACTTTACTTCGCCAGAGTTAAGTGAAATTTACTCTATTTGTAAGCTTATTCCTAGTAATTGGTACGCAATCTACCCATGTGATGTCAATAGACAGGACGAAGTTATCCGAAGGCTGCATCCATCATTGGACGTACGAATCTTTCGCATCAATTTCACTCAACGCAGATTCATTTAGTTCATTAAAGTAGTTATACTTCAAGAGTATTTAACATATGGTAGCTTTCTTTCTTTATTCGAATTTAGAACCCATTATATTTCGGATTCGCTGAAATGACGTATTCACTAACTTCAATAAGTTGGTTAATTGTAAGAACTTGTAAGATCCTTTCATTTGCAAAAATATCATGAATATTAAAAAGGGATTGGGTTGTTAAGGGTTTAAGTCCGTCTCACTCCCTTGCCTCCTATAAACACTAGAAGCTCCAGAACCTACTCCACAATCAAATAAATTGTGGTCATGTTCGAGGCACAAGGGGCACTGACTAGACATCTTCCCCTTCCAACTTATCATTAATAGTATGTTCTGACTCTCAAACTCAACAATCACAAGTAACACGTGAATAGGAGGAAGTCAGTCTCACCCTAACAGAGAGGAAAATCCTTAGAATAACTGGTAAAGTAGTTGTCATGTGACCAAGAAAATCCTTCTCCAGACCCCGCGCATAACTTAGTGCACCGGACTACCCTTTTTTATAGCTTTAAGCTATAAAAAAGGGCATGAACTCAATCGTTAACTCTTGACACAGTTCTCTGAAAAAGAGATGAATCTGCCTAAGAAAGAACCCCCCGAGAGTTGCGTTCAATCACCCAAATGTACATCTTCACTAATCTGTATTTTTTGAAACTATCAACCGCATAATCTAATCAACTTCATACAGGTGGAGAACGCTAGGATCCTCAATTTTCTTTTCAACTACTCCCATGTTACCTCTTCTATTTTTAATCCGACTCCTCTAATCCCTTTCCACTTGATCAATACATATAATCAACAAGTTGAAAGCAGGGAACACACTACTACAAGCACAAGTGAAATATACGACCCCTTCCTGTAACACATGAAGCTTTCCAATTTTTCAAAAGAACGTGAAACCTACATAGGAAAGTAACTTTAAATGGGCAATGCTCTCTACGCTCTTGGCGATTATGTAATTCAGGTAAACCCAACACTCCTCCATACTGCATTGTCACTGAAAAACCTACCTCGTTTAGCAGACACATCCCATCACTTCCGTGGATGTGCAAAAAACTTCTGCTTACTAGGGAAAGCTGTACAGATAGAGGAAACACACTCCAGAGCATGATTTCAAAGAAAACAGCTTCTCAGATTATGTCCATTACATTCCTAGCTGCAAAAGGTCACTAGTACTAATATCATCAGTTAGACGTGAAGGTAAGATCAATGGACTTCATAAAAATGGGGTGGTGCAAGCTACAAACGGCACAAAAGCACAAACATATATCTACTAAACCAATTCCCTTAAGAATCATAACAAATGAATACTAATGGCACATTATCTGCCAGAAAATAAGGAATTCCTAAAGATTACACATGAAACATGTATCAATCATCAATCTGCAACCTCCTCCAATAGCCAGGGCAAACTGCAAAAAGGGAAGTGTTGAATCTTGATATCTGCCAACAGGTTCTCACCAAACAATAAAATGAACACACCAATGAAAAGAGTAAAAACTCTACCTGCTTTTGCTATCGAGATAGGACCTCACAACACAACCGACAAATACAGCATACATCATAGCCCCTAACAGGGGTAAAGCTGTGTTGATAAATAAAGGCATCAGAGAAACCTTGGCCATTTTCCCCAGAAAGCAGACTCCACCAAAACTAACGAAAAGAACGAAGCATACATATAACTTGAACAAAAGGGCTCAAGTTCCCCAAAAATGCACCACAAAAGAGGCGGGTGTGCTTGGGACAAGCGTCTCCACCACGACAAGAACATCTTCTACAGAAATAGGTCCTAAAGTCCACAGAAGAATTTAAGACATTAATTGCTATGGAAAGCCTCTAAAATTATAAGAAGTGTGTGCCAAGAAGACATCAGAAAAGTTCTAATCCCAGAATGGGCCTTGGACTCAGAAGATACAACAAAATAACAACTCAGCTCTAGTTATGGTGGAGCAACTGCACAGGTTAAGACAAACATAAATTAGTAACATAAAGACAACCCAGAGCTATTGCATCTTATCAAAAAAAATTCGAAGATGTGTTGCATCTTCTTATAGACATAGAACTAGTAAACTTCCTGTTGTCCTCATGAATGATCGCCAACATGCCAAAATCTGTAGTAGATATCCACAACCATCAGCTTGAAGGATAAAGTTGATTAAATTGCAGGAAGAAAACTAGAAGTACGAGACCAATATAATCTCCAAAATAACATGAAAGAAGTATGGAGAATTCTTTAAAGTCATAACAAGGATTAAGATATGCTGAACAGTTGCAAAATAAACCTTTGAAGGCCCTGCCAATTAACTCCTTCATCTCTTTCTCCCACCACGTTCTCTCAAAGAGAGACCGAGTGTTTCTCCAGAAGCAACATTATAGTATGCAAGAGACAAGTTGTCCTTGAGAAAACCAGCCTTTCCACTCAGCTTTTGTTTGTTTGCAGGGAGCTGGATCTCCCCAGAAATCTTCTCTTTCAGACTGGCAATGGTTTCGGACAGAGATTGCACTGTGATTTCCAGAACTTGTCCTTTGAGATTCCCTTCTTCGGCATTTGGCACAGATACATTGATCCTTGCAGGCCCCTGCAATACAACCCAGCGGGAACAAAATTTCCATGGATGTAAGAAAAATTAAACATAGTTCTCAAAGAAACCAAAACAATTATGTAATATTTTTTTTGGGGGGGGGGGGGGGGGGGGAGAAGCTATCCCTACCGAGTGTTGAGCCAAAAACTGGTCTTCAGGAATGAGAACAGACTCATCAAGCTTTTGCCTCTTCGGCTCTGGCTCTTCAGGAAGAGGAGGGGCTTCCTCCGGTGGAGGAGGTGGCGGCATTCCTTGGGGCATAGGAGGAGGTGGGAGCATAGACATTCCGGGCTGGGACATCGGGTGGGGAACAAAGGGTCGAGGTGCTCCCAAAGGTGTAAACTGTGATCCAGGAGGTGGCGGAATAGGAAGGCTATGCGAATTCATAGACATTGATGGAGGCATTGGGGGACGATTCACCATGAGATTTTGCTGACCAGGCATCTGTGACATGGGAGGAGGCGGGGGCCGAACCTGAGGAATCATGTTAACCATAGGAGGTAGAGGTGGAGGCAAAGCAGCAACCCCAGTACTGGTAGGAGTGGAATACTGGACTGTATTCGGAGGCCTAGGAATATTCAGTGCAAGCCCAGGAGGTGGAGGTAGTGGTCTAACAGATGGAAGGCCGGGTCTGGGAGGTGGAGGGGCCTGCGGACCAGGAAGGTTTCTTGCATCATTTGTAGCATCATTCTGATCATCTGCATTGTTCTGAGACATTGCCTGGTTTGCAGTGCGACCAATGCTACCTGTGTGACCATCCCATATGACCTGCTTCGGCTCTTCCATCTTTTTCTCAATCTCAGCCTTGACCGCATTTGAAACTTCTTCTTCCGTAGTGCCAAATATATCCGGACGGGTACGTGCAAGTCCAACAATATTCCTAGAAATCTCATCATCCTGTGCAAGAGTAGTCTCCTTAATCTTCGCAAACATCCTGTCCTTCTGTTCCTTGTACTTCGGATCAATGAGAGAGATCCTCATATGTTCAGACATCTCATTAATAGGTATTAGCTCACCAGTTATAGGAGAGACAACATACTTAGTTGGATCCCTTTCTGCCGCGATCCTCTCTTCAGGCCTCTTCCAGTTCTTCACAATCCGCATTGGTGGGTCCTGTTCCTCTGGAATTGCCATGGTTTCAGCACTCTTGACACCACGATTCTCTTCAAGAGTCGCAGCTCGCATACCTTCTTCAAGTAGCTGCGCCTCTTCTTCGTCCATCTCCATTTCCACCTCTTTTCCAGGCTCAACATACTCTTCTTCCTCCAATGTAGGCATCTTGCTCCTCCTTATAACCTCCTCAAGGGTCATAGGTGGAGGTAAATCCTGATCCTCATCATCAGCAAAATCTATAGTCTCAACAACAACAAAATCATGCCAATCAATCATAGCCATCTGCAACCTCTCCTGTTCTATCTCATCTTCCGCTTTCTGTCTAGCCTGCTCCTGTGACCTTTCCCACTCCAACCGATGCAGACATCGCTCTAGGACTGTTGTCATGTCAGCAGAACTCTTCTGCAGCTTATCCGTCAAGCCTTTAGGAGGCATCAGAACTTTCGAATACGCATCCGCAAGTGAAGTGAAAAACATGAACATGCTGTGAGTAGGCTTTAAAAAATGAAATTGGGGATTATTAATCTCCCTGCTCGTCAACCCTGTTAAGAAAGACTTTCCATTTCTGGCCACAAATTGAGCTGTAAGCTTAATGATATCCAGTTCTTCACCTGTGATCCCTTCAGGCATACGAACCGTATATTGCTCTGCCTCAGGTGGCTCAAGAACCTTTCTGAAAGGTCTAAACTGAGCTGACGGATCAGGTTTTGCAGTTGCCTCAGCACCATCAGCGGTAGGAGGAGCAGGGGCTGCTTCTTTGTCTTCTAGCTGAGTAGGCTGCTCTCCAGAAGCATGATTCTGTGCGCGAGCTTCAGCCAAACGGTGCTGATAATATGCATGATAAGGATCAGAAGCATTCAGGAAGTTAAATTTTGCATTCCCAGCGTTATTTAGAACAATCCTCTTCTCAAATTCCGGACCATTCTTCGCCACAAACTGTGAAGTCTTGTCAACAATACTCCTAATATCTGGAGGGGGATAAATGATACCAATAGTTCTCGTATGTGTTGCAACAGATGTTGGGACCTTGTCGGCTTTATTGTTGTCCTCTTCATTCTCTTCCATCCTATCATCCTTTGGTTCCTCTACCACTTGAGCTGGAGGTGTTGGACCCAGGTTCCCATCCAACGGGGGCGCCGGAAGGGGCAATATCTGTGTGGTGCCAAACATTTCTATTCCTGCAAGTTGCAGCAAATTCCATTAAGAAATCAATCATTATGGCACATAGCCTCGAGCACGAACAATTGAAAGGAAAAAAAACCCCAAATAAAAGCTTCTATCTTCATTTTGTTTTCCTCATGAAAATCCAGCGAACATGCTCCCCACTTCAGTTGTCAACTTATCATTCAAGCAATCGGAACCAAGAAAAATACTTATACCGTAACCTATTCAAGCAAGAAAACCCAATAATATGCTGATAGTGTCATTTCATTTCATACGGAAACAAAAAAAGAAATTAACTATCACCCGCCAGCCAAGTAAATAGATGACAGATATATACTATGTGTACAATTAGTGTATAATTTATGTATATTGGCTAAGTGGCGGTAAATATTTTTGGCTGAGCACCCAAATGTATAACTTCCGCAAAAAACCCCAAAAGTAAGCTCATATATTCATTTCATTCAAGCAAGCAAAACCCAAGAATGTGCTCATAGTTTCATTCCACTGAAGTATGCAAAACCAATAATTATACTTAAATCTTCTTTTTCCCCGTTCAATCAAGCAAAATTAAAGCTTTCTGATAGAATTGTTCTTTAATTAACTTGTCCTTGATGGTGTTCTTACGCATGCTTAACCCATAACAAAGTAGAGTTTATCAGAAGGAAGTTCATAGATTTACAAAAAAACTAAAGCTATTCTCACATCTTCATTTTTCATTCATTTCTTTTTCAATAAAAGAACATACAGCATTTCACACTAATTCGGACTCATAAAAAAACATTCGGACAACAAATAATGGATCTAAAAAGCGACTCCAGGGTTTATCTTACTTCATAGGAACTTCTCGCAATTGTTTAGGGCATTTAAACAGAAACAACTTCACCTAACGCACCAAAAATACACAATAATAAAACTAATAATACGAAAAATAGCACTTAATTACATATTACAGGAAGCAAACGAAACGAAATTCACCTGACTAAGCAAAACTGATTATGAAAACACTCGAATAGCAAATAATGGATCTAAAAAACGATTCTAGGGTTTTTCTAACTCCATAAGAACTTCTCGCAAATGTTTAGGGCATTTGAACAGAACAAAACTAAAACTAACAATGCGAAAAATAGCACTTAATTACATATTACAGGAAGAAAATGAAAAAAAATTTACCTGAATCGATATCTGGAGTATCAAACCAGATCCCTCGCTGTTCAAAAAACGGCCGGTAGGTGAATTACCGTCGACGAGAGATAAGGGTTTTGCAGCGAAACGAAGAGAAGAGGTGCTTGGGGTTCTAATATGAACCTTCTCGCCGACCATACATGGAGCAGATTAATTGACCCGGATTTGTATCAAGGCCCAATGTTAAGATCTGTGGACCATATGAAACAAGCCCATACAAGAGCTTTTTCCAGGAAATGATCTCTAAAAGTATTAGGTCTTGAAATTTATCCTTATTTAACAAAAAATTTAAAAATGATCTTAACTTAAAATTTTAGGGAAGAACTTTTGTTGACCCTATGGTCTATGTTTTAGATTTTGTCTATCAAGTAAAACTTGTGGTCAATTGAACAGATTCACTGTCGTGAAATATTCTAAACTTATATCTTATAAGTTATAACTAAAAGCTAGAACTTATGCATAATGGACATCAAAAGTATTTTTCATCAGGAATAAGTTATAACTTTTACATATAAGGTAAAATTTGTGGTCAATTGAACGGGTTCACTATTTTGAGTGGCTTATAAGCAAACTAATTTATGTCTACAACTTATGCATGATGGGCAATAAAAAATTTGCCTAGCGAATTTTCTGAAGCAAAAACTATTTTTTTATAAAATTTACTAAGCATGGCCAAAAAATCAAAACCGCTCCTTGTGGAGATCATCTGTAAACTTAACCTTTATCATAAAATGTTTACTCCCACTGTTTCAAATTATAGGAGGGGCGTTTGGCTAACACAAAATTTAAGAATTAAGACATTCATTTTAATTTGATAACAAAAATACTAAGTAGACATTTGGAGAATGGCTGGTTTAACAAAAAAAAAATAGTGTTTGAGTTAAAGTTATGTTTAAAAATGAATTTTGAGAAAACATTATTGTGAAGATCGCTCTATTGAAATACTCATCAATTTTTTTAATATTTATCAATATTTTTAATATTAAAATTTAGTATTGACAAACACCTGTGCCCAAGATAGAATTTGCAAATAATGAACTTAAAGTATTTACAAATACATAAATAGTATGTATTAATGACCAAAATGTTTTCGATAAAAAATGTTTGTTGTGCGTATTCTTACTATGTTTTCAAATCCATGCGTTTCCCCATAACTTAGTTCCAAATTGATGCCTCAGGAGAGTCCTTAGTTCCATCGAAGAAAGGGATATCATCATTGGATTGATGTGTTTTCCAGAGCTTCTCCTGAGACAGAGCTATTCTATTTTCCACATTCCTATTAGGAATTTAAATACCACAACATCTTATGTAGAGTTAGTAGGATTTTTGTTGGGTTCAAAATACATAAGTAAGGCACAGTGTAAGTTAAAAGTTTTGTTTCTTACTTATCCCAACAATATTTCTGGTATGGTTATACAATAATTAAACTTGTAACATAAAGCATAAACTTACAAGTTTGAATATCTAGAGTCTTTTTCTATTATAAGGTGCACACGTGGTTGCCCTTCCGATTGCAAGCTACAAGCTTCAATGTATTTCTCCTTCGGAAAGTTAGGAAATCCGGCAGAGATCGAGAGAGTATTTGATTCTAAGTCTCTAAGGCTTAGAATGATTTTCAGAAAATTGGTGTGTAAATAATGAAATGAATGCCAATATTTATAGTTGAAAAATAGGTCAAAACCGGATTAGGATTTGACCTTGGGTTTGGCCCAAAATTTGAGGCAGAGGCATCGCGGCCCTAGGGTATGGGCGCCGCGGTGCTCAACGTGCTCCTGCACTGTCTCGATTTATTTTCCGTGCATTCTAATTAAATCCAAAATCCAATTTTGACTTAATTAAAATAATCATTATTCATTTAAATAGCTCGATTTCAAATCGAACATTTAATTACTCTCTCAATACATCCTTAGATCGAAACGGACAATCGACATAGTGTGACCCTACAAGCCTTCGCATATCGACATTAATCAAATTAAGGTCTACACGGAACTCCTAGGCGGCGCCGGAAGAACGAACACAATATGTGAATTACGTTTACACGAATCCAGTAAACTTTAACCTTTATGTGGTAAGATAAAATTCTTTCATTCACGATACACCCGATCAAGCTTAGGATTTGTCAAGTGTTTATCCAAATGGCTTAATCATTGTATCTCATCTATATTAGTTGACGACTAGACCATATTCTAAATATGTCTATTGCGTTGGCCAACGACTTAGTCAACCTAATATCACTGAGAATCCGAGTGTTCTCTCGAATTACATTCGAGGAATGAATCCTAATCTTGGCTCAACTACCACCTTCAATCCACATCGTAATGTACCCAATACAAGCCGTATCTCAATCTATAAGGCATTTGAGCTTAGGACGGGATCAAAGTACATTACTTTATAGACAAGGCGCGTATTGACCTCAAGTCTAAGGACTTCTATCTCTCACACGCTTCATACTTTAGACAAGTATAACAAACAGTATACCAGCGGGGTATACCAATACTTCCAAAGTATCCATGTGTCCATCACGAGTAGTCATTACTCGTAGCAGGTGAGACATACTACATCCTCTAAGGATGTGATGCAGACCACATGTCGACTTATCACATATCATCGATATCTCATTCTCGATGATCATTAGTCGAGGTTATTTTAAGAGTTACGCTCTATCATGAATATCTCACTATATTAATGACAACGTAAGCTCCAGAGATGCATATTATAGAATATTACAAACAATCAATTAATAATTCAATAATTGCAAATGCCAAAATATTAATCTCCATTAATAATAATATAAATGTGTATAAAATACATTTGCCCTAATACAAATTGTCTCTAGGACATAAATATACTTTCATAGTATAATTGTACGAATTTAGCATCGTTGTATTTTTGTAACTTTTTTTTTGTCTAAACTCTATATACCTATTTTGAGTAAATTCAAAGATAATGTGTGCATTCTCATTTACATTCAATTTGAGTTATATCTGCATATTTCTCTCTTATTCTCAACTAGGTGATCCTTAATTATTGATAAAAATGGTATCATTTTATTAACACCGTTCTAAATGTCTTTTGTTTCTTATAATATTATAGAATAGATAGTTTCAACATGCTTGCTTATAGTAAATAAGAATTTGTAAAGAATGGATCTTGGGTCTAACTCAACTTCAAAAGCTAGCTTGTAGGATGAGGATTGTCCAAGTCCATATAAGGAGTTTATGTTCCCATTCCATATACAATGTGGTACTCTTAACACTCTCCACACGCCCAGAACTTGTTAACTGAAGCGTGAATTATATAATTTGGGGGCCCAACATCGGTGAACAAAGAATTGAAATGAGTCTGGCTCTAATATCATGTAAAGAATGGATTTTTGGCTGTTTTTACTGCATTTTAAGTGTTGTTTTGCTGCATTTTAAGAGCCATTGCTGCTGCATTTTAAGGGCTGCTTTTACTGCATTGTAAGCGTTGTTTTGCTGCATTTTAAGGGCTGTTTTTACTGCATTTTAAGTGTTGTTTTACTGCATTTAAGGGCTGTTTTTACTGCATTTTAAGGGTCACTGTTGATGCATCTTAAGGGTTGTTTTGCTGCATTTTAGGGAGGTGTATTTTAAAGACTGTTTTTACTGCATTTTAGGCACATTTGATGTTTATCACTGCTGTATTTTTTAGCATAGTTGCTGCTGGTTTCTTGGCTAAAAACTGTTGCTTTAAGACTGTTTCTGACAGCTGCAATATTTCTGAAATTCACCGATTTGAACATGATACTACACTTGGGCCTATGATAATAAATTAATTTGAGGTCATGCCCCTTCCGGAAAGGTTTTCCCTCGGTTTGCTTTCCTTCGGAAAATGGGCAAGGATGAAACTTAAATCTTTTTATTTCACCTGAGAGACCAACATGTTCGGTAGGCAAGGCGACGAAAATGACCAACGAGTCATATGTTCGCAACCACGACGTGATTGGAATGATCTTTTCAAAATTTAAGTCTGAGTCCTCCGTAATAAAAACATTTACTGTTTTGGGTACGAATCCGAAGTTATTTATATTCAATTGTTTCTAACCGTTTGTTCTTGATAGCTTGCAAGGAACACTTACGAAAGTTAATGAAGGCAAGATACCCCTCGGAGTTGATTTATTTTATTTTTTATTTTTTTTATTTTCTCTAATTTAGTTTTATTTTTTTCTGTATTGTAATATTATTTATTGTATTTGTGTAATTATTGAAAGGTTTAGAATAGGTAGGCTTAGAATTAATAAATTAGAAAGGGTAGTTTAAAACTGGAAACTCACCGCTAACTTATTTATTTTAGGCTCGTTATGCATATTCAAAACTTTCAAAACAAATTGGTCATCTTCTATTTTGCATTTTAATCATACTAATAAATAATTTATTTTCCCCATTTACTATAAAAATGCAAAAATATTTATTTTATGCAAATGCATACCTTTTTTCTTTCTTTCTTTTTCGAAAAATCAACTTTGCATGTATTTTATCAACTTTCATACAAATGCATACTTTTATCCAAAATCAACTTTACATGTATTTTTAAATAATGTCATACAAATGCATACTTGTACAAAATGCATCCTTCATTAAATACTTGCAACATCATTTTAACTTTACGTTTTTTAAACATGCATTTTTTAGCATAATAATTAATTTGAGTTTGACCGGATAACCGCAAGTTAGCGGATCTTAAAGGGTGCCTAACTCCTTCCATTTAGGATAATAAAGAACTCTTACCTAGAATCTCATAATTTCGCAGACCAGTAATCGGAGTTCACATTGCAGTATTTAGTTAACATTTAGGTGCCCTAATTCACCTTAGAATAATTAGGTGGCGACTCCTCAACAACATTAATCAATCTAGGGAATCGACCCATTAAGTTGTGAACCGTGTTAAGAAACGGGTACGACAGTTGTTAAATATATCCTCAGTTGGACGGAAATCCCATGTGGATGCCACATTGGATCACGTGGACGCCACGTCCGATCCACATAGAGGACAATAAACACATGGCAGGTGGGACCACATCGCCACCCACTTCTACTCTCTTTGTTCAGCGTCTCCCGTGCTCTGGCGAGGAGCTCCAGCTCCGGTGAACTGGAGCAGCCAACCACCGCCATCGTCGATGAGTCATCGACCTTCACCCCACTACCCAAACCACTGTTACCATACCACACCAGATGCCGCTATCGACATTGTCCCGTCGACCAACCCTCCACCGCCGTCATTCCAATCCAACCCGATTCCCCCAACCCATTTGTCACCGGCGTCACTTCGTTCCCACCGGCCAATTACCCACCAGTCACCGACACCCTTTCCTCACCCGTCACCGGAACCCAACCAACCCCGACAGCCACCTACACACCGGTCACTGTCACCATATAATCACCCAATTGTTGAACCCCTAACCTCATCGACCCACTCCACCCAATCGACCAGGATGGGTTGTGTAGTTGAAAAGTTAACAACTTTTAGTATAGTAGACATCACAATGCAATCATCAACAATTTAAAATCATGAAAAGGGGGTTAACATCATCAACAATTAATGTTCAATCAGCTACAATCATTTTACTGAAGCAAGTTAATTTTGTACATGACAAGCAGCCATGGATGCGGGGAGTTGTGATGGTGTCGCTGTTGTGATTCACCGAAGACGATGGTGATGTGGTGGGTCCGCTCGTGGATCTGGCTGGAGTTTGATGGGGTTCACCAAAGTGTTTATTGGTTGCTGTGATGTTGTTTGGTTTATGGTGTGGTTGTGCTTGTATAGTGGTAGTGGTGTACGCAATGGGGTGGTCGATGGTGGTTATTGGAGGTCGGAGTGGTGGTACATGGGTCATTTGGTTGAAGCAGTAGGGTGGCGATGTGGGTCCCACCTGTCATGTGTTTATTGTCCTCCACGTGGATCCGACGTAGCGTCCACGTGGATCCAATGTCATCCACATGGGATTTCCGTCCAACTGAGGGTATATTTGACAACTTTGCTAATGTGGAGGGTATATTTGATCCCAAACTTTAACGGAGGACAAATGTGATCCTTAATACATAGTTGGAGGGCAAATCTGACGATTTCCCCTTATAAAAATGATCTGTTCTTTGTATTCCCTAAAAAAAGAAAATATCTCTGATAGCCAAGTGATTGATTACTACCGGTCTTTTTGTTTATTTATTTGTTAGGCATGGCTTCTTATGATTGAAGTATTTGGTAAAATCACATGTGGAAAAAGGAAAAGTAAGAATAATTTCAGACACTTCCCTCCATGTTTTGCTTTGTATCACTGAACTAGGTCCCTTGTCGTTTACAAAATATTGAAGTGATGGTGAGAAAATTAGTTTAGTATAGAAATATCACATGAAAATTCAAATTTGTATAGTTAAATGAATTATTTTTAAAGTGCCGCAAATGATCTAGAATAATGTTTTTAAAGAAAATGTCACATAAATTAAATGAAGGAAGTATCAAAATTCAATAGTCGTAAGACTTGCTGAAAAGATTCAAAGATGCTTATCACAAAATGTAATTTTTAAGGGCAAAAAATGTCCCCGAAGAGCCTATAGAAGGTGACCCTCGGTAAGCCGGGTTAGCCTGTCAGGATGAATGCGTAAGTTCCTTTGTCGTTGGAAAAAAAAATAAATAGATTTTTTTTAGTCGGTTGCGGACTTGGAGTTTTTTCTTTCCACTTTTGCTACTTTACAAAAATCTTGCTTCAAATTAAAGAAAGAAGGTCTATTTTTTCGGGATAGGCAGGATATCCTGGTTTGGAAAAACTGGTTAAAAAGAGGAAGAGAATCGGATTGATGCCCAAAAAGACAGGGTGGTTCACCGATTCATTCTTTGAAAGTTAGGCACGTGACTCGATAGCGCAGGCACAAGACCTTTGAATGCTCCTTCGCGAACGAAGTTCTGAATCAACAAGGTTTCGTAGAACGAAGAGAGTGTATAACTGGATTGAATTCCACTTTTTTGTTCTTAACGAGTCAATGCTCCGGGCCAAATAGAGCTTACTTACGACACCTGGCTTTCTCCGGCGAGCATTCTATCGTAAAGCCAAAGACGCCCCAAGACAAGGCTGTTCAAAAAGTCCTTAGGTTCGGTTAAATCTAGGATGGACGGCTTTGGTCATATCTAGTATTCAGAGTTTGCCTCGATTTGGTACCGCTCTTGCAGCCCGCACCAGAATAAAGGAAAAAAGGGTCAAATTTGCCCTCCAACTATGTTTTATGGAATAACATTGCCCTCCGTCAAACTTTGGGATCAAATATACCTTCACCGTTTGCAAACTTGTTAAATTTGCCTTCAGATTGATGAAAATGTGTGTTTGACGCCACATCAGATCCACGTAGATGTCACTTCGAATCCACTTCGGCAGACTACTATCACAAAGACCACCACCATCACATCGGAGTGATGACCGGCGAAGCCAACAGTTTCGTCAGCATCACCTCAACCACAACAACCATGAA
The DNA here is from genome assembly GCA_029783415.1 of Anisodus acutangulus. NCBI lineage: Eukaryota > Viridiplantae > Streptophyta > Magnoliopsida > Solanales > Solanaceae > Anisodus > Anisodus acutangulus. The sequence continues at coordinate 27,880,237 of CM056501.1, forward strand.
CTCCTACTGCTACACCACTGTTTCACCGTGAAACCACCAACCATTGTCGTCTCCGCCAACCACGATCACCAATGTCACCACAACCAACCTCCCATCTCCCTCTTCTCCAATCGACCACAACTCACTGCTTCACCACCACCATACCATCGTCAACAACCAGCACTGCCACAACCACCCTCTCCTCTTCGGCGACGTGGTGGGGTGGTCGTGGTTCGTGGCCAGCCGTCCGGTGGTCAAATTCAGTGACGGCACACAACATAAAACAGAGAGACGATATTCATAGTAGTGATATATTTAGGGGAGCAATTTTCTTCTTAGTTCTCATAGTACCCCCGAGTCTCTCTTTTACAAGTAGTAGTAATATATTTAGACCAAGCAATGTGAAGAAAATCTTGGATTATGTTAATGTAGTGCTGGTTTTCACAACAGAAATAAGAATGAATAGAGAAATCCCTATGATTATCATCAAATTGCTTTTCCAATTATCAGAAATCGGACCCATCAACACCAAATAGCCAATGGTTTAATGAAATTCAAAATCCAAATCTAACAACACCACACACATGGTTCGATAATGTAGATAGAAATTCACTTAACAATCATTCGAGAAATAATGGCGGTGTTAGCAGCGGCTTTAGGACTTTTAGTTCGTATCCCGATTTGTGTGGTTTCGCCAGGGTGGATCTCCGGTGAAGATCTTGGCGGTTCTACGATGATACTCATGTTGATACTTATCGATTTTCCGATCCCGATCAGCTTAATCGCAGTAGCTGGAGAGAAATTAATCGTTCTCCGGAACCTAAGATTTAAACTATTTATGAAGATCCGGCATGGGGAGCGTTCTCACGACCTTGTTTGGTAGGAGCTCCGGTGAGGTTGCTAATCGACAATGGAGGGTCTTTCCACGTTGGCAGCCATGTCATTATTTCTTCCATGTTGGCAGCTTATGTGGAGGTCCGTTTTTATCTCAAATTTTGACGAAGGACAATATTGTTTCATAAAACATAGTTGTAGGGCAAATTTGACTCATTTACGTTGAATAAAAATGTCCTTCTTTAATAATGTAGTTAAAAAATGTCTTATAAGTACTTTGTTGGGTCAAAAATACCCTTTTCCTGATAAACATATTTTTTTTCTTTTTAAACACATTCTTTTTTCTAATAAAATATTATTTCTAAAGAACCCCTCTCTTGTTTCTTTTCTTTTAAAATTTGATCTTTAAAAATAATATTTTATTAAAAATATATTTAAAAAGAAATAATAATTTTATTAGAAAAGGGCATTTTGGACCAACTATTAACGGATGACATTTTTGTTTAATTCCACGTTGTTTAAGGGCATCTTTTACCCTTTTCTCTCTTTTTATATGATTAATCATGCATTCCTTATAATTGCTTTGCTCTCTGAACGTCAATTAAGTGTAACATGAACATGATGGCATACAGCATACCAAAAACATATAGCAACTCAAACTGGATTAGCTTGGATCTCCTTCCAAATTAATTTTAGAGGCACAGTGTAATTCAAAGACTGAAGAGGGGATCTGTCAGCAGAATAATACAATTTGAGTTGGCAGGAAAACTGTGAATTTTTATCTATTAAAGGAGAAACTATTACATATTGGGAAAAGTCTGCATGAACCAATAACTAGGATTTCAAACCTGTACACATTTTTGGATAACATCAATGACAACATCTCCGGAGGTGAGGAGTAAGCTCTGCGTACACTCTATCCTCCCCAGACCCCACTTGTGGGATTACACTGGATATGTTGTTGTTATCAATGACAATGTCACTGACGAATCAAAAGAGGCTAGTCCTTAATAGGATATTCATTCACTGAAACATGCTAAAACCTGGAAAGCAGCTCTGCTAGATACACCTAGTTTCCCAAGAATAACCAAAATGAGGTTTCCTATGCTACTTAAGCATCTAACAAAGAAACTAGAATGAGGAAAGTCGGACATTACTTATGTTGTTCCAACAAAACAACTAGCAATTCTGGTCAATCTAATTACATGTCCGTGTCAGACCACAACTTAAGTTCTATGATATTTCATAGAAAATTTGATGTAAGTCATGCTTTCATGCTGCAAACACAAGGAAACGCAACCTAATGAGATTAGTCTTGCGCAAGATAAGCAAAAGGCCTAACAACAACATTACCAGATACAGAAATTTAGCTTTTGCACAATATGAAAAGATCAGCATGTAGTAGCATTTCCAAACAGTAAATATGTGTCGAAATTCAAAGTATGGCAGCCGAAAATCTTAAAACGATATCCACAACTTTGCTACAAAAGTTTTACTATCTCATTTACTGCCTTGCCAGACCTACAATCCACTTCCAAAATTTTAACATTCTGGAAAAAGCTTTTATGACTAATGTAAAAGCCAAACAATCCGCTCTCATCAACTGCTATTGTAAAATATATCAATCATCAGACATCAGGAACTACCTCCAGCATAAGAAAAACGACCTCATGGTCTCAGAGATAGACTAAGAAGGAAGAAATTTGTCAGTCAACGTAATCTTATACCATATTTTAGTCCTTTCAGTGACATCCGGTAAAACTGGAATGAATCTTATACCATTATTTTAGGATCTTTCACATCTGAAAACACCAGTACAATAAGCTAAAGTTCAAAGATCAATACTTTTTGACAACTATGACCTCAGACTTCAGAGTATCTCTAAATATAGAACACCATACTCATTTCATTAACATAAGTAGAACTACATAAGAGGCTACACCAACTCTAGATACTATTTAACAAAACAAATTGTGGCCCTCATATTTCAAAACTAATGAGACCAAGTTCCTAATATGTTTGTTAAATGCAAAAGAAGTTAATCTATGCTACAAATGTTAAATTTGAAAGTTCTCTACTATGAAAATAGGAGCTTCACAGATTCAAAATTGCAGAAGACAACAGTATATCTTTGAGCAAGACGCTCTATGATCAATCCAGAATTTCCAAAGCATAGTTTCAAGGTCACATTGCCCTATGGCATTTTCAGCAGTATTATGAGAAATGACAAAAATAGATCCTTGTGTTTGGGGATTGTTCAAAATAATCCTTTTAATATACACTCGGGCAGTTTTAGTCCTTTATGTTTTGTAGAACAGGTTCCTCAGAAGCATGTGAACTGTTTAAACTGAAGAAACCATCAGCAGAATACTTCTTCCAATTCATACCTTATGAAAAACTCCAAAAAACCAGCAGAAGCAGACCAGACCAGTACCAGAAAAAACAACGCCAGAGGCCGACAACAGAAATAAAATCCAGATAATTGGGAGAAGAGAAATCCGTCTCAACGGTTTCTCTAGTTTAAACAGTTCATGTGCTTTTGATGAGCCAATTTCGTAAAATATAACTACATTTTGCGTTTTAATTATGACGGAGACCAAAATTGCTCAGTTTTGGTTGGGAAATGCCAAGGATTGTCCTCTTGTTAAAAGAAGAGAAGGTGAATCTAAATGCAGAAGAGGAAGATCGGCTAATATTGGGAAGGCAAAGGAATGGAGTTTTCAAAGTTGATTCATATTAAAGGGAGCTAAACAAGGATCTGGAAAGCAATACCACTTGCCTTGGTATCAGATATGGAAAAGTAAAGCCCCCTATCAAGTAGCATGTTTCATGTGGCTTCTTAAACATGATGTTTGCCTAACACAATGCAATCTACTGCGGAAGGGAGATAATGATATGTTGCTGATGGTAGTTGTGTGACAAGGAGGAGGAGAGCAGCAATCATTTGTTTATGCAACTAGACAACTCTGGAACTTATTCTTTAACTTATTCAATATGCCAGTTGTAATGGCCTAAAACAGTGAAGGAATTGTTGTCCACCTTGGGCAGTGGGGGATTAGAAAATCACTGAAAGAACACGGTTCATACTGCCTGCTTGTACTATATAGGATCTTTTGCGGAGAAAGGAACTCCAGGTGTTATAAAAGAACCCTATACAGCTGTTAAATTGCAGATATCTATGGTTTTTGGATTTTTGGTGCAACACTCAATATGCAAAGGATGAAGACAGCATGTTAGACTACATCAATTCACTACAGGAAATAGGATTTTTGTACAAATGGGATCCCTTCCTTCGTTTTGTTCTTGTATAGGGGGATCCCAGATCATGTATAACAAGCTTGACTTAGTGCTTGGTTGTTTTAGTTTATAAAATGCTTACTTGTTTAAGAAAAAATATTCAGTTTTAGTAAACATAAAGGACTAAAATTGCTCAGGAGATACTTGAAGGACTATCTGGAATCTTGATAAGAAAAAGGATTATTCAAAACCAACCGCCAAACATAAGGGACTGTTCTTGTCATGTTCTCCAGTTTAGTCAACCTGTTTATCAATCAACTCTGCTTCATGTCTCTCCAACTTTTATTTGCCTTACCAACCAATACCAAGCTGATAGCTTCTGTACTTCCCTCACATGGTTCAATCATATCAAACCAAAATATCTTACAATCTAAAGAAAGCACATGATCTTTGAGACTTGCAAATTAGGAGGTGTACACAATAATGTCAAAGCCAACATTATTAAACACAAAAAGGGCAGCTCGGTGCACTAAGCTTCCGCTATGCACGGGGTCCGGGAAGGGCCGGACCACAAGGGTCTTTTGTACGTAGCCTTACCGCATTCATGCAAGAGACTATTTCCACAGCTTGAACTCATGACCTGGTCACATGGCAACAATTTTAACAGTTACGCCAAGGCTCTCCTTCATTATTAAACACAAGCAAATTTTATATTCAACATTATCTAACAAAATCAAATTTATCTCACATAATACAAGCTTGCTAAACGTAACAAGAATTAAAATATACTACACTTGAATGAAAGAAACCACATTCAAGACTTACACAGTAGAACACATAAGCAAAAACCATGTTCAAGTTTTACAAGATAGACCACAAAAGCAAATAATGTCTATGGTAATAGTGGTCCACCAGAGATTTTCCATTGATAAGAGAAAAATAAGCATGTTAATATCACCAACATTGACTTGAGAGATCAAAATCTCAATTGCTAGTACAAACAATAAGAAAAGAGTTGGAAATGACTAATACTTCATCAAAGCAAATGACCATTTAGCAAAGATAAAAGCACTCAACCATCTACATTAGTTTCTACAATAGCAACAATATAGGAAATGAAATGTAAAAGCCTAAACTAAAATCAACAGAATTACATGTCTGAAGCCTCATGGTTCAACTGTATTACCAAGCACAAAAGAAAATACTTCACGAACTGGAGGATACTCGACAAGTGCAATTTCCATAGCATATCCAGCAACAGGTAATTTCAGATCCCTCAAAACAGTGAATGCCTCACCCATACGAGTTTTAGGCACTTCTTCAGCTACCAGGCAATAAGGAATCCATGTATCAGGACGATGCTCCTCCGCAATCTCAATTCCCTCCTTTTTCATAGCATCAAACAGCTGAGAATGGAACTGAAGGAGAGACAAAGTCGGAGTTGGGGCGAGAAACAGAACATTGTCGTCACTTGGGAGGCTTCCAATTGAACCAAAGGACAGAGGCAAAGATTCTTGCTTGGATGAAAAATTCTTTACAATGTTCTCAAGCTTTGATGGATCAAAATAGGGACTCGAGAAGAGGGTAATGTGAGGTCTAGACTCAATCTCAATAAGCTGAGTGCTAATCTGGCGCCGAGCCAATACATTCCAGGCCTTCAAGACCTGGTTTTCCAGCGCAGGATCAAAGTAGAGCTCAATCACGTAGCCTTGCGACATTGCCTCTATAAAGATTCAAAACAAACACAACAATAAATCAAGAAATCACTAAAAATAAAGAGAATCACAAACTTTCACAAATGAACCAGGAAATTGACACCAACTTTTATAATCAATGTAGTCCACTAACAGTAAATCCAAATCCCAAACTCTAAAGAGCAGTTTGGCCATGAGAATTATTCATTATTTTCCAGATTAATTTTTCAGTTTATTTCAAAATCAGTGTTCGGTTATAAAATTTTCAAATCCAACTTGGAGTAGGATTCCAAATTTGGAAAAGTGCTACAAACCTGTTTTCCAACTTTATAAATTCCAAATAAAATGCTCTCTTCTCTCCTTTGCAAATAAATAGTATAACCAAATACAACTACATCTTCAACTTCAACATCATATATTTCAAACTTAGTGAAAAATATTTAAAATCTATGGCCAAACGCCTACTAAGTCCCACCAAAAAACAGTAACAAGGAAGATCTCAATGGTACACTATAAGCAGAATTAAAGAACACAAAAATTAAAGAAACCCCACAAAGAAAACGAATTATACTAGTAATTCTGACAAAACAGCAAAGTATAATATTACTTACAGTAAACAACAATAAATATCAAATACTAAAACCCACAAAAATAAATTGGGATCTCATATACAGAACAAGCAATAATGAAGAGAAATACACTTAAAAGTAAATCCACAAAGAAAAGAATCATGGAACTTAATAATTTCATGATAAAAATTCAAACCCTAAAGAAACAACAAAATTAGCTCAAGATTAAGGCATACCCAGTTGAAAAAAGAGGCAAACAATGCAGAAGGACCGGAAATGCAACCAAAATTAGGGAAATAGTGAGTAGCAGAAATGTAAAGAGTGGACTAAAAGGGGATAAAGAAAAGGTTTTGGGGGGATAAAGAAACAATTTTTCTTGAAAGATTTCGCCAAGAAACTCACTGATAATGGTTAGGGAATTGGAAAGAATCTACGCCCACTTTTTGTCAATGGAAAAGTTGAAATTTTGTATAATTAAGCATAAAATAGTGAATTTTTTTGTGGTAAGACATATTTTACCAACAAAAGAACATGTTTAACTTACTGGTAAAGTAGTATTAGTGTTATTTTCTTTGAAAGAAAATCTTCTCAAAAGAAATTAATTAATCAAGATAAAGACAACTACTAACTCCGTTTATTTTACTTGTCCATCTTTGACTTTGCACGCCACTTAAAATTAATAAATGAAATATGTATTTTATTATAATACTCATATTAATTAGTATATAATTTCAATAGACTTGAAAATCAATTTAAAAATGAAAATTAATATGAAGGGTAAAATAAAAAATTAAAAAAAATTATCTTTCTTTTAATATATTAAAATGGACAAGTATCTCATTCTGTTTAGTCAAGGAACAAATAAATTCTTTTTAAAATTGTTGCAATGGCGTTATTACCAACTCCCTTGGTCCTTTTTTGATTTCTCTTGAGATTGCGCATGACCAAAAAGAAAAAAAATGCTATGCAAAGTGTTAACACCTATTTGTTGTCTTTCTTTATTTTCTTTCATTTTATCAGTCTTTGTTTATACTTTGATAAACCAAAATTGTGGTCAAATTAACAAATTGTCCATGTTTTCACACTGGCTCACTTTTAAAAGATATAATCGACACTTCTCTTTTAAATCGACAAAAAAATTCAGTGTTCAACTTCAAAATGTGAATAATAAATTCACCCCTCCGAGACAATAAGTTTTTCCTTTTGGTTTTGGAAGATAAGAAACAACACTCCTTTATTAACCCCTAGCTAGCGACAAGAAATATTATTTTAGGGGACACTACATCTTCACTATAATAACAATTCAGAAGAAACATCCAAAGGGATCCAACTATGTTTACCTACTTGGATCTTTTTATCATAAACTGACCAGCATAAGTACAGATTAACTTTGCAAAAGAGTCTCTGTAAAGCTTTCATGAGCTACAATATAAAATGAGAAGGGTATCCAGAGATCACATTAATGAAGAAAACTGCAAAACTCAAGTTCTGAGTGGACCTAATCTCAAACAAAAAATAACTAATTTAGTAAACCAAGAGAACTCTCAAGTGCCACCACATTGCAACAAGATTGGCTCTTTTACTCTGTGAAAATGATTAAACAAGCTCTCATCTTAGTACCTTTTACTACTAAGACTGCATAACTAGTAGCTTTAACCTATATAGGACAACTAATTGGGGACAATAGGGAAAGAAAAAACCCATCCTCCTGTTACATATGGAGGAGTTGTGAAGTATTAATCAGCAATTCGCTCGAATTTAAAGCTCCCTTCATCCAATATAGCCATTTGCTTTCTCTTCTTGGATAATTTAGAAGTTTGAAACCCATTTTGCTCAGTACTAAACTGAGCTGCTGTGCGAGCACGTAATTCCTCTAAGCTCTCACCTTCCTTGGCTCTCTCCAGAACCTGAGATGTACATACACAACATATTATTTGGTGAAATTTAGGTAAATATATACATTGTTTGAGAATCGCAAGATGACATACCAAATGGCGCCCATACAAGTGAGTATTGGATAGAGCTTCAATGGCATTCTTTGCCTCTTGTTTCGTGACGAACTCTACAAATGCAAATCCTCTATGGTTCCCGAACCACATCGGCAGCCTTAAACTCTTGATCTGTAGGATGAATTCAGTTGGAGGTCACTGGAAAAGACGTTGAGATAAATAGATATGTGAAAACGTGATGACGGATACAAAACAAAAATAACATACATGTCAGACTTTCAAGGAACCAAAGCATCATAATGGGTTTTTTTCTAGCCCTAGCTCCTAGTTGCTAGATCACCTGCTAATTACCATGCATCATTCTGTCTAAATCAACATTTTCCAGACTCATGATTTCCACAACACATTCCACTATTGCTGGACGCTTGAATAAAAGCATTACACAACGGAGAGAATCCTAAATGCTCACTTAAATCTGGATAAAATAGTCTACCAAGAAAAGTTAGAGTATGGCTGAATAAAGACCCTATAGTTTAATCTGTTTTTTTCCAATCAAAATTATAAATTTCAGCAAAAAGAATATGTAGTAACAACAACAACATAACCAATGAAATCCCACAACGTGAGGTCTGGTAGAGTGTACGCAGACCTTACCTCTACCATGGTAGGTAGATCGGCTGTTTCCGAGAGACCCTCGGCTCAAGACAGAGCATAAGCAAGAGCATAGCAACAACAAAAGCAGTCAGATCCGGTAAAAAATAAGCTAAACAAAGTACACTAAAGGACACATAACAGCATAAATCAAATTACAAGGAACTATAAAAAAATACTGCACCTATTAGTAAGATAGGCTAAGCGGACCTACAACAATAACACTATCACTACCAGTTTGCAAGAGTAAGTAGGATTACGCTCGACTACCTACTACTCTTCTACCCTAATCCGTGTCCTACAAAAAAGAATATGTAGCGTTCAAAGAATTTTAGAACGATCTAGAGCCAAGGATCGTATGATTACAAATCTTGTTCAGCTGCATTTAAGATTTTGAGCCAAAGGGCGAGGGCCTATGTAGTAGACCTGATTGTCTCCTGAGTCTAGCTTCATGCAAAATTGCCTTTATTGTGCCTAATATAGCTAGAGACAAGACCACAACCTTCAAGCTAATTTACTTATGCACAGAGTGTTTGTCATTTGTGGCTACTAAGCCACATCCCCATCCTATTCCTTCCCCAGTCTCTCCCCCTCTTCATGCATCCTCATCTTTTCCCCACACCCTCTTCTGTTTCTTCAACATCATACCCAAGCTAGCACTATCCCTCATCTTTTCCCCACCCCTCTTTCGTACCAGCGGTGGTGTGAAGTAGTAGGCACCCGGTGGAAAGTCAAGAAGGGTGCAAGCTCACCCGGATACCACCGTTATAATAATAATAATAATTAATTAATTAGGTAAAAGTCAGTTTTGCGGATTCAGACCAAAAGATCAGCATTTGCGCAATTCTATGAGTTCCACACAAAGAAGTGTCTCTCACGTGGACTGGAAATGAAAATGCACAGGACATAATGCATCCTCGTGCCTCACAGCTACATTTATCCTCAATCAACCTCTAGCTTTGCCACTTTCAACACAGGAAACCTCGTATCACCTTTTTACTACATAGTATCTATGTTACCAACAGTTGGAGGAAGTACCTGCCCAAATGGACTGAATAGTTGCCTGAGATCCTTTTCAGTTGCCTCAAAAGCAACATTCCTAACAAGCAACTTAGTTGAACCCTTGTCATTCCCAGCTTTCTTTGGTAGTTGATCATCCTTCTTAGTGTGACAAAGTTGCAATATGAGTGCATGCCCATCCAAAACAGTTCCCTGAATGACAAGAGGGGAAGTTGAAAAATTAGTTGTAAGAGCCCAAGATGTATAGACAGAATGTTGAAACAAAAAATGATTACCTGCAAATCCTTGCAAACATTGATTGCTGTATCAACTGAATCAAACTCAATGAATCCAAAACCCATAGAGACATTTTTTCCATTCTTTAAATGCTTCTTCACCTACACAGAATAATATACAGGTGTCAGGAAGAGGAGTTATTTTCTCATGCAGCAGGAAGGAAATACTCTGTTAAGATAGTAAAAGTCTCGGAACAAAAAGAGCCAAAAGAACTTACCCTCACGCTCAATATTCGCCCATCCTTTATGTGATCAGTGAAATGCTTCTTTAAACTCTCATCCAAAGTTTTGAAATTTAGGTTCTTGACATAAAGTGATCGTGACTGGAAAGGTGGCAAACAAGAACGCCGATTGGTTAATGAAACATGAAAACAAACCTGGGAAATCAAGGCAGATAGAAGAACAAACAAAGAGGCAAAAGGAATTTCTAAAACTGCAATGCCCTTCCCTGTTACTTATTTCCAGTAACTGAATTCTTTTTGTTTTCGGTACAGAGAATAGAATGATTCTTTAGTCTGCTGATACCAAGAGTATAAATCATATTTAAGAAATGTTTATTTCTGATTTACTACGAACCGGTCTCTTTCTCCCAATCCTTGACTTGCAGACTATCAACCATAATCCATCAATAACCACTTTGATTCATATGCAGGCCATAGTTAATTAGCAGCAAACAAAAAACTTGAATTAATATGCAAGACTTCGTTTAAGAATTTGTAATGTACTCCACATTTTTGTGTGCAACAAAAACAATAACTACGCCTCAATCCCAAGCTAGTTGGGTCGTTTATATGAATTCTCAATATACATGCCCCGCCATTCAAGCCCACTCTGTGCAATTTTATAAAGTTTGTGTTATTGTTATAGAATGGAATTCATAAAGTGAAACTTCATGGCATATGGTGCAACCATTGATCAAACAGAAGTGCCAGAGTCAACAAAGCTTTTAAATTATCAGAATTATCAGGGAGGGAAAAGATCAAAACCCTAAAAAAATTACTATTACAAGATGGAATTCATAAAGTGAAACTTCGTGACATATGGTGCAACCATTGATCAACAGCTTGCAAGTACTCATACAAGACTTGGGACTTAGCACCAAAGTACATTCTATACAAAGATGGAAAACATGGGTTTTACAGTTCATATACCTCAACTCTATCAGGATCAACATCTGGATCTGTTACTCCTTCCACTTGTTGCTCTAGGAGCACTCTCTTTGCATCATCTTCAACAATAAGATCACTTCTCGGATCACTTGTTTGATCAAGAATATTCCCAGGAGCCCACTCCAAATAAAGGGGAGTGTCCCTGCATTAGGACAAAGGGACAAAATCAACTTCATAATTCCAAACTTTCAGGACTCCATCAAAATATGTTGAATATGAAACACATCAAAAATGATACATGCTAGAAAGAACAGAAGGCAAGCTAGGAGAAATCTCAATCTTGCAAGATCTAAAATTGGAAGGCATTTTCTAAAGCAGGAAATGGGTCATGATATGAAATTCTGTCTTTACATATACCGTTAGTTTTTCAACTAAGAAAATCACCTTTGTACTAAAAGCAAGAAATGGATGTACACACTTACTTGTAACGTTTGTATGCTAGACCGTGAAAAGCTGCACGTGCTTCTGCCGGTTCTAGGAAGACAACCTGATAATCACAGAAACAGAATCTTGATCTATTAATATCAAACCAGAAAAATTTTCAGGTAATGATTTTGAAGGAAAGGAGTGATTATCACCCTATTGCAGGGAAAAGTCACAAAGCAGATAGAGAACCATTACAGTTCAAGGATAGTCATTTCAAACCAAAGGCTACAGCGATAAAAGCACATACCAAAGCTAAGGTTTTGGTGGGAGGAAGAATAATCTTATCCAGGCTCCCAAACTTCCCAAACATACTCGCAAGTTCACCTTCTGACGAACCATAAGGCAAGTTCTTAACTAGAATAACGTGATTGCTTCGTTTCACTCCATCAAATTTCCAAGCAGCGTATTCTTCCAATGAAGCAATATTAAATTATTAACTCCAGCTTTTGCAAGAGCCTTTTTGGTCTCCGCTATCACTTGAGTCTCACCCAATGCTATACGTACAGCAAGATCATCAGCTTCTCTATCCAGAAGATCACTTTTATTCACACCAAATTTTCTTGCAATATTCTCGACAACCTAAAATATTTCAAAGAACAGGAGATCATTTTTACATTTAAGAACAAGTCCAAATGCTGACGTGGTATGAGGCATACACAACCCAAAAGAGAAGTAATTAAAGATCCTGAAGCATTTCAGAAATTGATCAGACAAGTAATAAGATAGCTTAAAAGATTTGAACAACCAAATCATCTTACAAGAAGAATATATAGGAACTAAAATAACTACAATCTGATCAAACGTAAACAAGATAAACCTAGTCTATTACAGCAAACATCAAGGATCGGTAAAAGTTGTTTTCCACAACCCCCCGCCCAAACCAAAAAAAAATAAAGCATCTAACGTTAATTTGTACCATGTTTGGTTGGGCTTCAGGTAATTCAATCTCCACATAAAAATACGCATCAAGTTGAACATTTTTTGGTTGTTAGTTGTTGTTTACATCATAAATAATACACGTATAGTTATGCAGAAATTTATGTAATATTTTATGCGGGTAGAACATGGAATAAGAATGTGTCTATTTGCAATAAATGGATTAAAATTCTAGAATGACAGAACTAACCCTCATAATATTAAAGTATTTTTTTATTTATTTAAAGAATAAACAAATATCCTAAATTATATATTATATACTAATTTGTAATAAATTAATCATTCAACAACAAACAATCCTTGCATTACTAATACAGTAATACTTATATTACTAATTCATGTATTATTAATCCCCACTACTAATCCCTACATAGTTGCAAACTATCTCTAAGGATAGATAACAAAAGAAAAAGTAAAGAAAGAGGAAGCAGAAGATGTAGAAGAAAGAACTAATACATACTCCCTCCGTCCCATTTGATCAGTGGCTTTAGCTCTTTTCGCGACCACTAAGAAAACAATAAATACAAGGTATAGTTAAATAAGTTACCCCAATTTAATAAAAGTAGATTGAGTTTTCCTCTTAAATAATGTGCATTTTTATTGATATTAAAGGTATAGTTGGAAACAACTGTCAACTTCAGTCTTGAATTTCTAAGGTGTCAATTTTTTGGGACAACTTTTTTGATGGAGAATTTTTTGGGACAATTTTTTAAGCTAAAGTGAATGTTAATTTGCGAAGGGGGGGGGGGGGGAGTATTACCTTATCTTAACACCTTTCTATGAGTACAAACACCTTAGTATAAGATTGTATCCTTACTCCTTAAGAAACCTACCAATAGAAGGGAACTGCACTTGATAATGATGGTTGTTCTCATGTTGCAGGGAACACCAGGTCAACTCCCAAAACTCTCCTTTATTTCATTTAAAAAAAAGTTAACAACCTTAAGGTTTGTTTAAAGAGAAATAGGTTGCTCTCTCCAGCCACCATTATCCTCTTTAACTTTTTAGATACCATGGATAACCCTGAGCCATTGTTATCTGTAAGTAGACGTGCATGAAGTATCTCTACTACAACAATTGTGCCTCGGTACCAAACAAGTAGAGATCGGCCATATGAATTCTCATTGACCATATTTCTCCACTTAAGCTCAACTCATGTCATCATCAATACCGAAAAAAATAAAAGTGAAAAAAAAAGTTAAATATACATACTAATGGTAATAAAAATAAAAGACACAAACAACTTTAGGTCAAATTGCGCTAGTATAGCCTTCTCTCGACTCATGTTTAGCACAACTTGCTAAATTGTGTTTGTTGCTGGAATGGCATGACGAAGACCTCGGAAGAATACTACAAAGATTCAGTTGAAGAGATGAGGAAGATGAATGATGGAACCGCTAGGCTAACAACTGATAAATCGACCCAAGGAGTGCAGATTCGAGCTGGTGGGATCTAATCTCACTTATCTTATTGGTTTATTAGTATTAGAATGAAATTGAGCGGAGAGCATAATTAATGTTACATTAAGTTTGGATTTAATTCCCTTTTCTGGTCGAATGATGGGTCTCAGTGAAATAGTAAGAAAAGTTAGTTGGAAAATCTACGGGAGTGAAAGTACAAATACTCTTTACCAACATCAGAAATTAATGAAAACGATGTAGTAATGTTAGATATGATGATCTGACATAGGCCTGGTCAAGACAATAAAATATGCCTCAAATGTAAAGCAAAACCCAAAAATTAGGAAGAAAAACTTCAACAATATCTGTATCTATATTTATCTATCTCTCTATCTCTCTCTCTCTTTATATATATAGGTAAGTATAATTATGTGAATAGTTGCCAGTTTGGTTCGGTTTGATTCTTTTTTGTTTAATACCAAATACAAACCAAAGATTACCACTTTTTAAAATTTAAAACCAAACCATCTTAAATGGATTCTAGGTTATTGGTAGCACAAATGAGCATATAGAGTTTTTGGATTTGCTAGGGGGAAGACAGTAGATTTGGGATCTTTGTTTTGATCTGCATTCCTTTGTTTTTGTTTTTCTTGTACCGTGTTGGTACTTTCTATAAATAAAACTTTTGCCATTTCCAAAAAAATGGATTCTGGGTTTATTAAGCCAGTTTGACTCGGTTTGCCGGTTTAACTTGGTTTTGCCGTTTAACTTGAAGACCCCTATGTAGAACTTACCTTTCACTATGGTAGGCATCCATCTATCACATAACACCCCGATAGTACTTCTCCATTTCAACTATCAGATTTTAGAGTATGTGTAACATCTTCATCTGACATTTCTTTCCCTTGAAAGGGCGAACCTAAATATCTATATTCTTTGCATTTTAGCATTGCTATTTTGTCTAGTCTCACCTCAATTTCGCTCTTCTCATACTGACTAAACTTGCGGTGCATGTATTCAATCTTACTTCTACTTATTCTAGAACCTTTACACTCTAAGGTTCATCTCCATATTTCAAGCTTTTGTTAAAGCTCTCGCTAATTTCATCAATTAACACAAATATCCTCAACATGAAGCACCTTTGCTAAGACTAAATTTCTCCACCTAGCTCTGATGACTGCAATTACACAAAGGCTACTCTTACCTAAGATCTTGTGCATGTAGTCCAACCTCCATAACAAGGGGCTTGACCTTGGAGGATTACGCATATACATTACTTTCCGTCACCCAAGTTTAAAAAAATAACCAAGTTTTTTTTATAACGTAAATAATTTTATTCACAATTGGGGGATAAAGGGGGAAGCCCGTATACAAGTCGTATACCAAAAAAAGAGGACCTACATCAAAATATGGTTCTCAAGAAAAGAAACCCGATCTTCTATACAAATAGGGACCACATGAATACACTGAAAGGAAACCATAAATAAAAGACTACTTTGCAGTTTTCCAAAATCTTAAAACCCTTCAAACGCTCTCCTATTTCTCTTTTTTCAAATAACGCATATAATTGCTAAAAGGGCAACATTCCATGCCCTTAACTTCTCTTCCCTTCTTGTAAGCACAACTATGCAACACCTCCTTTATCGTGCTTGGCATCACCCTTTGCAACCCAAACCAATTAAGACCACTCTACACAATTGATTAGCCACTTGACAAAACAATGGGAAATGATCTACATCTTCGCCCGAACATTTGCACATGAAACACCAACTAACATAGGAAATCCTCCTCTTTCTGGTTTTCTACTATCAAGATCGCTCCCCTTGTTGCTATCCCCGCAAAGAAACAAACCTTCCTCGATGATGGGGAACCCATATAGAGTAATGAGGGTAAATACATTCATCTCTCCCTAATAAACTTTAGCAATAAGATTTAACAGTGGATAAGCCATCTCTACTCTCTCTCCATCTCCATGCATCCAATCTATCATTCGATGTATCCTCCTTATACAATAACCCATATTATGAAATTCTTCCAACTCCAAATCCTATAGGTTCCTCCTAAAACTCAAACCCCAATGAACTTTCCTTACAAATTTATTGGATTGTCATCTCTCTTTGGAAAGATAATAATCAGCTCTTCTAACTTTCCTCCAAATGATCCAAACTTATTGATTTCTTCCAGCGATTTTCTAAATGATTGAACATTTATATGGATGCATAGTCCTTTCCACTGTCCCAGAGTAAGAAATAACTTGCTTTTGTAAGCAAAACATACTTACCATGATACAAAGTAACATCTCTAGAGATGTGTTTTTGTTACAAGTTGACAAGAATACAGAAAAATCAAGGAGTATCCCAACTCATGTGTAGACATGGAGAAACATAATAAATCACCAGTTGATCTTACTGTTTCTAGCAAACAGAAGAGCACCAGCATCACGGAAATGAATGATTTCAAATTATAATATTGGATAGTGTACATACAGTGTCTGGCCGCATGAACAGAGTATTCCAAGATCGTGTATTTCCACTAGCTTCAGATGCCTTCTTTTCCTCTTGTCTCTGCTGCTTGAATGTGTTTGAAGATTGCTTGGTATTAGCAACTGTCCTACAGAGTAATAAATGACCAATCTTATTATAGCAAGGTAGATCCCACATTAAAAAAAAAGAAAGAGAGAGCTTCCCTTGACATATATGTATATAAGCAAACCATCTCAATGGATATGAACATTGAAAAGAGTAGGGGAACAACACTTACTCTGTCTTCTCTGGAGAAACTTTCTGTTTTGCTGGCATAACATGAAGTAATCGTCCTTGAAAAATTGAACTGTCCAGCTCTGCTAATGCCCTGGAAGAAACAACAAATGAACAATGCAAGGAAGCACTGGAACATGCAAAATAGACACATACATACATATGCATAGGACTCGGAATTTATAGCATGGATATCAGTGTGCTTCTTGCAGGTAAAAAGTGCAGTATTTTAGTATTTGGATGCAGATTGACAGGTACCTAGCAGCAGATTCTGGTAATACATAGAGAACATATGCAATTCCTTTGGACCTCTTTGTGTCTTTGTCAACAACAATATGAACCTGTGAGACATTGCCAAATGCTCTAAAGTGTTCTTCCAGCTCCTCCTCCCTGAGTCATAAAACCATTTATTTCACAAGAACATATATTAGGTTCATTGAAGTCATTACACTGAGCAGCATATTGAGTTAACAAAATCACCCCAAAAAAAAGGGGAAAGGGAAAAAGAAGAAGGAAGATGTATTACGTAGTGGTGTATGGAAGATTACGAACAAATAATCGTCCGCTCTCCAGATCTTCTTTTTCATCCTTAACACTTGATGAAGGGTCAGCAAGCTCAAGTGACTCATTGTTAGATGTGGTGACCCCATCATTCAAAAAATCCATTGTATCATCAGGTTCAAGGATATTACCAGCATTTGCATCTTCACTGTTCTTGCCACCTTCAGCGTCACTTTCACTATCACTATCGCCTTCACTACTTTCTGAGTCGGACCAATCTTTTCTCACTATACTTTTGAAATAATCTGTATCGGTCATAACTTCATCATTACAGGAGCCGTCAGGTTTCTCAGATTTTTCACTATCTGACCGAGATTCCTCTTTTTTAATAACCTCGTCCAACTCAGAGACATCAGTATCCATCTTTTGCTGGCTTGTCTCTTTTCCCTGGGATTGCTTATCACCATCCTTTTTACTTCGGGTAAGAGATGGAGCTGTTAGTGTATCATTTGCCCACAACTTTGACTTACTCCGAGGCTGCATAACTTCAAGGAACTCTTGAAGCTGAGGATCCCCATCCTTACTCTCCTGCTTACTAGTCTTTTTGTCCCCTTTTAAACCTGTAGACTTAGAACTTTTGTTTACTTTTGCATTCTCATCTTCATTTGTCAATTTCTCTTGTTTTTTCACAGTGTGCCTGCTCCATGGACGAGGGATATTTGGATCCCCAATTTTCCTAGCAATCTGGCTATATGAAAATGAATTTCATGTGTCATTTAAGCACATCACCAATAAATGGCTACTCTCTTATATAAAAATAATTATCCATAACCTATGAAAATAAAGATTCAAATAATTCATGATGTAAAAAATAGAATATAAGCAATAAAGTTAACAAGATCTTCCTGAGCTTACAACTTATATAAGGAGATTTTCACTAATTACTTGGAAAATATTAAAAAGGTGTCATCTTTATACTCCTACTGTCCCAATTTATGTTGCGGTGTTTGACTTGTCACGGAATTTAAGAAAGAAGGATTTTTGGAACTCGTGGTCTAACACAAACCATGACAGTTGTGTGGCTACAAATAGGGTAAAACAAAAAATTTAAAGTGAAAAGTATTTCAAAATATAAGAAGATGTCATTCTTCTTGGGACAAACTAAAAAAGAAAGTACGCCCCATAAAATAGGACAGATGTAGTAGCTGAACTCTGTGTATCTACTATCTACTCATTTCAGAATAATGGAATAAGGAATAGAGATATGGCATTTTCTTCTTCCGCTAAGTATGTATGCCATCCAAGTAGAATATCATAGTAACTGAAGCAGAAAAGACATACCTCACAAATAATACGACTACTATCCATGAATGACTTGTCAAAATACTTGATAGCTTCCTCAGCCTCTTGCTCTGTTCGAAATCCTACAAATCCGAACTGCCTGCTCTTCCCATCTCTGCTTAACATGATAATCATTCGACATCAAATACATTTCAAAGTCATAATAAACATACCCCAAAAATATCAATACTACCAAATAGCAACTCGTATATACCAGTCAAAGAAATCAATTCTTGGCTCAAAACGCTGAGAACAACTCAAAAATATTAATGTTACTATACATCAACAACAAGTTCTTTGCTAATTGTGGCTAGCTGTGTGAATGATCTATAGTTGATTCCCTCCATTTTGACCCGTTTCAACAACAACAAACCCAGTGTGATCCCGCAAATGGGGTCTGGAGAGGATAGGATGTATGCATAACTTACTCCGTCCTTTGTGAGGTAGAGAGGTTGTCAAAGGTAGGGGTAAGGTATGCACATCCTACCCTCCCCAGACCCCACCTGTGGGATCACACTGGGTTTGTTGTTGTTGAAACGGGTCAAAATGGAGGGAATCAACTATAGAGCATTCATACAGCTAACCCGTTTCAGTCCAATAAACTTGGGATTCACAGCACTAGAGGTTGTTTACAACTCACATTACTGTTAAAACACATAGGAAGAACAAAAAGGAGAGAAACTTAACGAAGTACGCATAAGCTTGGCGTCAGTGACTTCCCCTTTCTGAGAGAAGAATTCTCTGAGACAGTTTCGGCTACATACTTGGGCAAATTCTTCACACATAAACGGGACCTTCAATACAAAAATACACATTAAATATTTAATAATGTCCAACAGCACCAACCCCAACAAAAAAAATCACATCTTTGCAATACAAATCAATCAGAAACTCAAAAACTCAGTTATGAGTATCCTTTAAATTCAAACTAAAATCACAATAATCAATAATTCTTACAACCCCCACCAAGAAAAAAATCAAATCTTTGCATTCCAAAACAACCAGAAACACAAAAACTCCATTCTGGGTATTATTCAAACTGAATAAATCAAAACAAGCATTAATACTTACAACCTTAACAAGAAAATTCAAATGTTTGCATTTACAAAACAACCATAGACTCAAAAACTCAATTCTGGGTAGTCCTTAATCCTTATAATCAAATTTAATAACAAAGAATGCATCAATTCTTACATTGTTGTGCTGTTGTTGCCAAAATTCAGCGTAAACAGCTAAAATCGATTGGCGTATGGGACTTCGACTGCGAGAGAGGAAATACTGTGTTGGCGTAGGGGCTTAAGCGACAATATGGAAAACGGATCGGGTCGGCGTGGAAGTAGGGTTCGGTTAGTATTTTTTATTTTAGCTTTTCATTTTAATAATTTAATCTGCTAAAAGAGAGTGTAACCTTTTTATATATTTTAAAAAGCGTTAAAATATTTTTAACATATTGAAGATAGTTTAAAATTACCCTCATTCCATCAATTGGTTAGCGTTAAGTTTCGATTTAAAATTGCATCTTCTTTCGACAAAAAATAATGTGAAACATATGAGCCATTTAATTAAATATGTAATATTAATTAATTGGTCTACATATAATGAGACCCAACTTTTTAATCCAAATTCATTTTTAGAAAAATCATCTAATAATTTTTACTTTAAAATTAATCTAATTATGTAATTAGTTAAGTTAATAGTAAAGTTACTGTTGAGTTCAAACAAATAGGACAGAAATACAAGGTAACACTGAATCTTACTTTTTCGAATCCCACAAATAACGAAACTTAGTGAATCGGGTTGTCAAACATTAGGCTTGTAATAATAGATAGATCATCATAGTAATTACTGAACTGTGTAATTAGATATTTGTATGACCAATCACCCCAGAAACCCTGGAATTATCGTTTGCCCAATTTTTTCATGTTTGGGCCAGAACTAGCATGGGAAAGGTTCTGTAATCACACTTTGGTCATCAACATTAATGGCTGCTCCATTTTATAGTCTCTTAACTCAGTATAGTTCCATCAACCACTACAACAATGAGCTCCATTCAAAGACTGCGTTTCCTTTCTTCACCATCTCTTCTCTCACGTTTCACTCCTAAATCTTTCCCTTTCACATCTTCATCTTCTTCTCCTTCTCATGTCCAAATAGAACCCACCACTTCTCTAACCCAAGAAGAGATTACACAAATCAATCTACTAATCCCACGTTTGTGCTCTTCAAATCACCTAAAAGAAGCTGCTAATCTCATATCAACAGCCTTTCTCACAAACCCATCTCTAGAATCACTCTCTATTTCCATTTTCATTCACAAACTCTCTCTTGAACCTGACCTTACACAACCCATGTACTTCCTCAACCGCCTCAAGTACACCCCAAAGACTCAATCTTTTCTATTACCCATTTGTAAAATGTTAAGTTCTTTGTATTTTAGGAATAGAGAGGCTAAGAAAGCTTTAAAGATTTTTCATTGGGTGTCAAGGCCTGATTTTCCTTATGTTGTTGATTATGGATTTTGTGCTCTTTTGGTAAGTGGGTTTTGCAAGAATGATATGGTTGTGGAAGGGTTGAGGGTTTTGAGGATGATGGTATTTGGGAATTTGAAAGTTGGAGGTGAGGTTAGGATGTGGGTGTATCGAAGTCTTTTGAGGGAGGCCAGGATTAAAGAGGCTCAAGAGGTGAATGAAGCTTTGAAGTGTGTTGAAGATGGGGATAAGGGAAATGAGAAAATGGTTTCTTTGTTGGATAGTATAATCTCAAATTGGATTGAATAGAGAGTATAAGGTGAGTAATATGGCTAATGACGATTATCCGTGGCTAATGCTTATCTTTTTATATCTCTATTATGACTTGTTTGTTTCTTTGCTTCTTTTATTTTATTATATTGTTGTTATTACTGCCTATTGTTATTGTTGTCTTTGCATCTTTTCTTGAGCCGAGTGTCTATCGAAAACAGTCTCTCTACCTTACCAAGGTAGGTTAAGGCCTGCCTGCACTCTACCCTTCCAAGACCCCACCTAGTAGGATTATGCGGGGTATGTTTGTTGTTGTCTTTCTTGTAGGAGAAGACTAAAATGAACTGAAAAAATGTGCAATTTTACAGTATTTGCATGAATGATTGTGATTGCATTTCTGAATTATGAGCTTCGCTCAAGTTGGTAGTGTCAAATTGTGTTCCTAGGCTTTGCATTCTTGAATTATCAGCCAAGTTTGTGCAGATTTCCTTCTTTATATTGTGGAGAATGAATATCAACTAGTAGTTTAATCAAGCATCGTTTGTAGATTCAACGCCCATTCTCAGTAGTTTTTAATGTTAGTCATATGGTCTATTTTGTTTGTTCTTGCATAATATTTTACATACCTTTGTTATTTTTTCCGTGCTATTGTGGATAGTTGTGTCATACTGACTTTGCTCTTCTATTTTGTTCAATTTCACTTTCTTTTTTATCAGAGGTGTAAACCTTACAAAGTGCTTATTAAGATCCAATAGTCTGTACTAGCAATACTAGATAAAGGTAGAAAGTGAAAGATCCCGTCTAGGAAAATGAAGCTCAAAGCAATTCGCTTTACAAGAACACATTTTTGCATCTAACAAGCCTAATCATTTACTTTCTGTCTTCGGAGGGTACATGTCTGTTTGACTTAGCATCAAGCTCGGAATGTGTTACATACCTTCCGTATCCTGTCCCCTCACCATTTTTGTAGTTTTTAGTTCCATTTAATTAGATGCACCTAAAGTGCTTGTGAGGTGTAAGTAAGTTTTTTCCATAGGAACCTGTCTCTCTCACCACCATTGGATGATTGGTGGCTGGGGGTGTGGGTGATGCTGAATGTCTTAAGCAGCAGCACAAGATACCAGAAATATGCTGCAAAAGTCTGTATATTGTCTCTAAATGCTTGAGTTGTAGTAACTTATCTAATCATAAGATCACTTTAATGGAACACGATTTTGAATCTTGTGGGTAAAGGTGGAAAATGGGTGACAGTTAAAGATGGATGCAAACACAGAAATGTGCATAAGTTGGTGTTGAGAATATAATCACATATTAAAAGTGTGCTCTCTCTAATAGCTTAAGCTTTTAGATGAGATGGTCACGCACTTCAACATGGTATCAGAGCAGGCCAAAGGTCTTGTGATTGAACCTCACCTCACCGCCACCCATTATCAAAAAGAATTTTCACATGCTTGGACCATGAAAAAGAATCAGGCCAGCACGTGAGGGGGCGTATTGAGAATATAATCAAACATTAAAGGTGTGCTATGTCTAACATCTTAAGGTTTTAGATGAGATGCTCACACACTTCAACAGTTGGTTTGGAAATATTTACAGGAAAACCAGTAGAAGAGTATGCTTGTTATATGTTATGACTCCTTGCTCGTTGTACACGAAGCTTGGAACTTGATAGGACTTGCCTCTTTATTTAGCCTTCTCTTGGTTTTCGTGCAGCTTTGTGTTCTTAAACATTTGCACATTAAGCAAAAGATGGACTGGACATTCTCTGGTTTTTAGTTGAATTAATTAAGCAAAAAAGTTTTTAGGAGAACTAGCTTCACTCGACGTAATTCAACCTTTGGACAGAAGCACATTTCTGATTCAAAGCTTGAGTTCCCTATGTATTTATCTCCTACATGTCACACTTCTCAATGGAGACCCGTGATTGTTTTTGTCATCTAGCCACATGGGGCTTCTCTCTGTTGAAGTTGACATCTGTACCTCTTTGATGTGCTACAAAGATGGTCTCCAACATTTTTACAATTTTGCACAAATAAGGTAGATTTTTTATTAGTTTCTTGATTGTCGGCTGTGATTTAGATGGACATCACCCTTCTTATGTTCAACCTTCGGTTTCTACTGCAGTTTTAAGAACTAAATGTTGTTGATAAACTTGTATTGGTTGCTTACTTTAATTTCCTTTTGCATATGTAGATTTTACAGAAAATATGACCAGGAGGACTACTTGTTTTTCTGAAGCAACGTCATTTACAAGTGTTATAGGGACCTCTAATTCCTTTTGTTTTTCTTCTCTTCGTTTGCAAAGACATTTGTCTTTGGAGGATGTGGCCTAATAGTTGATGAAGTTGGAGTGAAGTCCATGGGAGACCATTCAAATCTCAAATAGAGGCAAAATAGTTGGGTGATTTCTTCCAGTTGTCTAAACCCTGGTGGTGGTGGTAGAGTTATCTGGTACCTACACTACTTGAAAGATGCATGTACCTAGTTGAGTAGTCAAGGTGCACGCAACCTAACTCCACCGTCACGGAAAAAAGAGAAGAGAATAGGGAAAGCAGGCTTCGAGTTTGATATGGAGAGTGGCTTTAAGGTTGCATAGTGTTGATTAAGCTTTTCAGTGCTAATAAGCTCTATCAATTATCCCTTTACTACTATCTTGACAACAATGATCAAAATTACCAATAATGCACCATGATGTTCCAAGAAAAAGGAAGAGCTTTGACAAATAAATTGTGCAATATTATCAGCATTTTACATTAACAAAATGGTTACCATGATCTAGCTCTCTGCATATGTTTCATAGAGAAAAGCTGGTGAATGATTTGTTAAAAAGGGAAAGGAGTTACCGTGTTGGCTATGCTTTATCTTCTTCTTTTTTTCTTTTTTCTGGCAGCTCAATTTGTGGATGCAAAAAGTTCTTCATACCTCTTGGTGATTTGCTTCTAGTGATGATCCACCCCTAGTATTTCATTTTATATTTGGCCTCAATGGAATAGTAGCTTAACAGATAGGTCTCATTTTGGTTTCTTAGCCCAGTCGGTGTTGCATATTTGGGATTCTTCTTCTCCTATTGGACTTATTTGCAGTATCCAAGAACAAGAAACATGGAAAGATCAAAGAAAAGATAAAGAGTAAATACTAGTTACAATAGGGTGGTAATGGTGAAACTACTCCAGGTGTGTTTCATGTTCGGTAATAAGAGAGCATTAAGCATCTCAAGAAGAGATCTTACAGTGTCTGGTGCTCAATGTGTTAAAATCTTAGGGGTGACATCATTCGCTTTTCTGGTACAGCGTGACACAAGTTTGTGATATCTTGTTTTTCTTTAGAGTTCAAGGAGTGCTTGCTGCCAACAATGCTATCTGGCATTATTGATCAGCCCTGCTTTGGGACATGAACATCTTAACTCATTCGCTTACCCATTGAATATCTTGTGCTGAATGCATAGCTGGAGATGAGATTTACTTGCTTGTAATATGAACTAAAAATTGCATCCCATACATAGTGATGTTGTTGTGCTTTATTTGTGGTGACGTTCTTTGATTAAATTAGCTGAAAGTTTGAAGATGCTTAATATAAGAGAAACATCCAAATGTCTCTTCTGATATTTGACATGACTCCCTAGTTGCGGATCTCATCCAAATGTTCATTGTTTTGGTTCATTCTCAGTTGTACCTCTACTTTGTATATGGCACTATGAGGCCTGGTTTATATGACATAGAGGCGTTGGTGGTGGATCTGGTTTATTCAACTTTGGATGAATTCCTGATATTGTTCAGTGCATGTAAGCTAGTCTGAAAATCCACTGCAGTTGCTCCATCACAGCTAATGGATAGTATATTTATCAATCAACTACTTCTTGGTCCTAAACTAGTTAGAAGGAGAATATCAATCATTTGATTCATTCAGATCTTTAAGGTCCAACTGGACCTTTATGTCAGTATTCAGATGATTAGTCATAATTTGAGATTGGTATGATTTGCAAAACTACAGCAGAGTTCCCAACTTTGACATACAATTATTAGAAATTAGATTTTTTCTTGTTTGTAAATCCAAAATTATGAGAACTTCTCTATTTCTTGATAGTAATGTAGGGGGAAATTGCAAGAGAATTTTCATGTCTAAGTGAGTTGTTTATGCCAATTTTTCAATATTTTTATAGTCAATCCTCTGTCAACATATGAAATTATTTATTATTGAGGAGTGAATTATAGGTCTTGAACTCTTGATCGTGTTTCCATATTTGAGTTGATTCCCCACACGGATTATTAGAGAAATGTTTATGATAAAACTTTGATCAAAATGGTGAGATAAATGAGATTTGAAGACGCGATCCCTTGCCTATTTCTACGTCTGCCATTTTATCCTTTAAACTATTACGGATACATGATATATGCATTCACTATTTTGCGTAAAAACATTCTTTTGCATAATGGAACCACAATTGTCACATTTTGGAAACCAATGTGGTTAATTACTCATATTATTTTTGTCCTCGTTTAGATTGAAAAGGATTACCTTTTAGGACTTTCACCTTCAACTATAAACAAGAAATATATAAAATTAGAATGTGTTGTAAATATGTGGATGGCCATTAAGTAAACTTCGCAATCAAGTAACATCCTCAATAAATAGGAGCTTAATGTAGAAAATATTCTTCCTTATTCATTAATGATTTACAATATATATAGTGTTACATAAATATTTATTTTGCTACAAACTAAGTAATTAATCAATCCTAGTTACAAGAGAAATATAATTTTACTTAATATAGGAGATGTACAAGTAATTATTGTAAAAATATTCTATTACACCCCCGCAATCGAAGTGGGAGGTTGGCGTATGCTGAGACTGTCCCGAAAGTCTTCAAATAAAATCAGAGGAAGACCTTTTGTAAAAATGTCGGCAATCTGATAACATGACGAGATATGTAAGACATGTACTTGTCCACGAGCAATTTTTTCGCGAACAAAGTGAATATCCAGCCCAATATGTTTAGTGTGTTGGTGGTGAACCGGATTCCCTGAGAGATAAATTGCACTAACATTATCATACTAAACCAATGTCGCCTTCAGAACTGGATAATGGAGCTCTAAAAGAAGGTTCCGTAGCCAACAAGATTCAGACATCACATTGACAACTCCTCGATATTCTGCTTCGGCACTGGATCTGGACAAGGTTGTTTGCCGTTTTGAGGACCAAGAGACCAAATTATCATCAAGAAATACACAATAACCAGACGTGGATCGTCTGGTATCCGGACAACCACCATAATCGGCATTTGTGTATGAAACAAGAGTGGTTGTCGAAGACGAATATAAACGCAAGCCATGATCGAGAGTACCCTGAATATAACGCACAATGCGTTTGAGAGCATGCATGTGATCCTTCATCGGGTTATGCATGAATAGACAAACTTGTTGCACAACATAAGAGATGCCGAGTCTCGTGAATGTGAGATACTGCAGGGCCCCTGCAAGGTTGCGCTAATGTGATGGATCGACATATGACTTGCTGGAAGAAGCACTCAACTTCGGTTTAGTGTCAACCGGAATGGCAGACGACCTACAAGATGACATGTCAGCTCGTTCAATAATCTCTGATGCATACTTCTTTTGTGATAAAAATAAACCACATGCATGACGTGCCACAGCTATCCCAAAAAGTAACTCAGTGGCCCTAGACCTTTCATTGCAAACTCATAGCCAAATACTGACATGATAGACTTGCGAAGGGCATCAAATGAGGCAGCTAAGATAATATCATCCCCATACACCTAAGGAAGGCTAAGTACCTGTTATTCTCGTTGCATCTTTGACTTTCTAGTCCTAAAGTCTTATGTTTACTGGAGATGTAGCTGTGCATATTATGGTTTCTTTTGTAATTCAGATTTAGAAACTTCCACGAAAGTAATAGATCTATTAAAAGTCTGTATTACCTATTAATGCCAGTCAAATTTGTAGAGAAGTTCAAGAAACCCGAAAGCACTTGAACTAACATTACATCATACAACAACAGCAACGAAGAACTACTACTATGCCTTCCCAAGCATGTGGTCGGTGTTTAAGGAAAAAACTAAAAGCTTATTAGATAGGGATTCTTCTTAATTTCAAGGCAGACCTGCTTGCAATTATCTTAACAATTTCAACCAAACTTTGTTCGTGAGTAAATCCTCCTAATATTTTGCGCATCTCATTCTCCAGACATGATGAATCATTCTTTTCAGCCAAATTGCTTTTTCCATTGGCGCTTCAAGGACCGCATGCTGGAGGTGATGATAAATGCAGGACAACGAATTAGAAAAGGAGATGAGGTAAATCTTCTTAGCTGTCTAGATCTAGTGAGGGCTTCATTTGAATTGCGATGTGGTGTATTAGTTGGCACAGCTTATCACATAGGGCATAAAACTAGCTTTGTCAATGAGTCGGCTTATTTTGGATAATTCATTTGGAGAAGATGGCATGTTGGGGAGTTGGAGAAAATGCATGACTCCCATGCTTATTTCGGCCTAAAAGGCATTCCTTACATTCTATGGTGCAGAAAATATTTGTACTCCATTTTCTTGCTGAGCATAGGTCATTGTTGGTTACAAAGGTGCAGGAAACGTTAATTACAAGTAACTGCTAAGTAATAGAAAAACTGAAATTACAATTCAACAAACAAACTGAAATTACAATTATGTTGAACAAGAAAACTGGAACTGTTTTGTGTATGATGAGTCGAGTGTTGCACTCTGTCTTTAAGACAATATTGCCCCGTATGTATCCTTTATACGTCTTGGACAATTGTCTCCCAAGATAAAACAACAATGGAACAATTGATCAAAGGAAACTCAAGTGCTACCGTGAAGAATTTTGAGTAATGAAATGATGCTTGGAAGTTGTAGGAAGAACTGAAATCTGTTTCTGTTTGTGTATTTTTGTGTACCTCAACAATGGTGACAAGGGGGTCTTTATATAGTAGAAGGAGGGGCTGATGAACTGCCTCCATAAGTGCCATTACTGGCCAAGTAATGGCCATTATGGAGGTAGTAATACCACCAAAATAAATGGTGAAGATGTGCAACGGATTGACCATTTAGGAAGAGTAATTCAGCCAAAATAAATGGCTGAATTGAGTGTTGTTGACGTTTCTGATCTCTCTGCCCGATTCTGACTTTCTGGAAACTTCAGGGATCAAACTGTATATCTTGAAACTTTAGGGACCAAACTATACATATGAAAGAATTCTGGTCCAAACTGTACATATGAAACTTTAGGGATCAAACTGTACATCTGACAAAGTTCTCTGGTCCAAAAAGATAATATCAGAAGAAGCACAACCCACAGCCCACGACCCACGACCCGAGAACCGGACGGCAGGGCCCAAACCGAAGCACATCTAGGTCATCCCTCCTTTAAACACATGGGATACCCCGTGAGGTCCCAAACCCCAAACCAATTTTGAGTCTTATAAACAAAACAATTCTTTCTTCCTCCACCGATGTGGGAGAATTGATCCCATACCACACTTTTCCATGCTTCAAACACCTCACTTCGTGGACCAATATATCTTTCATTTCTCAACGAAATTTGACGATTCTTGGCCCTACGGTTATCTACGTACTTAGTAGATCATGCATGTGTGAAGAACCGGATTCTCCAACATGCGTAACACTAGTGTTTAAGCCGTTAAAGTTGGTCGGTCGCAACTCCCGCCAAAGGCAAATTTCCAACAGTCATGACATGTGATATCTAGGGCCTTATAAGGATGTATTTCTTACATCAGAGTCTTGCTTATTCTAGGCCCCAAAAGGCATTTCCGACATCAAAATCTTGCATATTTAAGGATGGCTCATTTGATGCCACTGGCTTCCTTTCCTACTCCACAGCATGCAAGGCCTTGCCTTTCACTGCAAGGGAAAAAAAACAAAAGTAGAGTTTAAAAATGAAAGAAGAAATAGCATGCATGCACTCAGGAAAGATGGGAAACTTATATAATTGATCACTGAATTAGGTAATTTTGTGTAGGTTGAGGCATGGGATATGAGTTGTAGTGATGCTAAACCAATATTATGATCTTTGTTAGTTGCACATTCCGTTTCCTTCTAATGTGGCAGATTATCAGGTTAAAAGGTTAAATTAATTTTGCTGCTTTATTTTTAATGAGAACAGAAACTCTATGAAAATTTTGTCATCTCTCTTCGACATGCATTTGTTGTAGTTTCTTTTATGAATGGTCTTTTTACTTTAACATTGCTTGAGACAGGCGTAGATGTGAGGCTTGGTACTCAGATCATTCCGAAGAAAGGAAGCTTCAAGTACCTCGGGTCTATTATCTAATGGAATTGAGAGATTGATCACGATGTCACACATCGTATTGGGACACGGTGGATGAAATGGAGGCTCGCATCTGGAGTCTTGTGCGATAAAAAGGTGCCACAAAAAATTAAAGGCAAGTTCTATAGGGGGTGGTTAGACCGACTATGTTGTATGGGGCAGAGTATTGGCCAGTCAAGACTTCGCACATCCAAAAGATGAACGTTGCAGAGATGAAGATGTTGAGATGGATGTGTGGGCATACAAGGAGGGATAGGATTAAAAATGATGATATCTGGCCTCGGTGGAGGATAAGATGCGAGAAACGAGATTGAGATGGTTCGGGCATGTGTAGAGGAGAGACACAAATGCCCCAGTGCGGAGGTTTGAGAGGTTGGCTATGGACGGGTTCAGGAGGGGTAGAGGTATGACGAATAAGTATTGGGGAGATGTGATTAAACGGGATATGACGCAAGTGGAACTTACTGAGGACATGACCTTACATAGGGTGTTGTGGAGGATACGGATTATGGTAGAAGGGTAGTATGTAGTTGTGCGTAGTCCTACTTACGCTTACATACCGATAGTTGTAGTGTTATTATTGCAGCCCTGCTTAGCCTATCATACTAGTAGGCGCAGTATTGTTTTATAGTCACATGTCCTTTGATTTCTGTTGTTGTATATTCTTTCGTGTATTTTGTTTATCTTATTTACCTGCGTTAGTTACTGCTTCTTTTTTCAGAATGCTTTATCATGGCTGATTTGCTTTTGTTACTCTCATTTTCATTCTGCTTTAATTTTTTTGTCCGGATCTGATCGTTTCTCTTGCTTTGCTTGTGCTTATCTTGAGCCGATGGTCTTTCGGAAACAACCTCTCTACTTAACAAGATAGAGGTAAGGTATGCGTACACTCTACCCTCTCAGACCCCACATTGTGTGACTTAACTTGTATGTTGTTGTTGTAATCATCATTTTTCTTCCAGTTATCAGCGGCCTTCAATAGCTTGCAGTACTCCTTTCAATTTTCAAGAAATTATCCAGAAAAAAGTTCCAAATTCTGCATTTTCCTTTTTTTATTTTCGTGAAACTTGTTTGGCCAAGCAATAGAACCTCCCTTATCTCAAGAATTCAAAATTAGTTGCACCTCCATCTTAAGCTATTTTCTAAAGCTAAATGATGAATATGAACCTAGAAAACATACGGAAGATAGAAATGCAGAGGGAAGATGCTCCTTGAATACCGAAACCAAACTAATTGAATTCTTGTCCTTGAATCGATAGATAGAGCACTTGACCGGGACTAGTATTTCTGAACGTTTCATTTTGCCTCTTCTAATATGACACCCACACCCAAGGCTGAAACCAAGGGATGGGGGAGAATCTGAGGTTTTGGGTAGAGAGGAAATTCAAAAGCTGATATAATATTTTATTTTTGAGGGGACATGTTTTCTTTGATGGAAGAAGTATGTGGAAACTTTGGAAAACAGATTTTTCTTTTCTGTAAAGTACTCCGTCTGTCCCATTAAATATGATATGGTTAGGTTTACAATGGTTAACTAATTGATTAACTTGATGTTTAACATCAGATACTGAATAATTAAAACTCTGAGAATAATCATTAGATATAGACTACATAAAACCCTCTATGAACCATATCTTACCAAAATGTGATCAAAGCATTATTAAATATCATTAGGGTGGAAGAGCGTTTTTCCCTATAATAGTAACTTGGTCAAGTTTTATGGCGCAGAGGGAGAAGCTCACAAGGAGCACAGCTATTTCAATTTTTTTGGAAAAAGTCTTTCACGTAATGCACGCTATTCTCATTGGGATAGTTTCAGTAAACTGAAAACAGAACATATTTCTCATTCCTTAACTTGTTACTGCAATCGTAAATCTGCTCTTGTTTATCCACTTAACATAAAGATAAAAGTACACATGAGGATCACTTCAACACCAATCAAAACAAAAATTAAAAAAAGGATGCCATTCAATCTAACTTTAAAATATCTCAGCCAAGTGCATTCTGTCATAAAGGGTACTGTGTTGTCTAAACAAACCAATTACAACAACAATGACAACCCAGTGAAATCCCACAAAGTTGGTCTGGGGAGGGTAGAGTGTATGCAGAACTTACCCCTAACTAGGGAGATTGAGAGGCCGTTAAACCAATTAAAGCCCACAATTTCACTATTGAAATTTTGGAAGACAGAAATACAACAAAAGAAGCTTACCAGCATAAGGTACCAACATATTTGCATCTTGAACCAGTGCACCAATTCTTGTTTGCAAGTTGATGCATCGAGATTGTGCTATACTCATTGCCCAAATAAATCTCTCAGGATCCCGAGCAAGACGCTTAATTTTGAGAGGTACTGCAGGATGCTAAACAAATGAAGAAAGTCAAAGGACATTGTTAATGAGCAGGAATTTGGAGGAAAGAGATTGAACAAGATTGTCTCTGTACCCAGTTTTTCTCCCAAAACTCAAGTGCCCGATGTTGCTGTTCTCTCATGGTTGAAGCAAGCTTCTCGTCTTGCAACTCCAAAAGATCCTCCTGCAGCACAGAAAGCATTAAGAAGTAAGAGTGTGTCAGGAACTAAAAACAAATGTTCATTTATAACTCTAGAACTGACATTCTAGAATCTAGTCCACCAAATACATGCCAAATGCAGCCATTCTTGTTTCTGTTTGCAACAAATCTTTCTGATCAAAAACAGCACAGCTGACTAATAAAAATCAAGCACAGAAGTGAAGAAGCTTCAACCACTTATTGTTTTTAAGTTAAATAAAAATTAATTTCCAAATTAGTCTTTTGGTGTAGAAGAGAGCTTCAACAGTAATGGAACAAAACAAGACTCAGTAGAAGAAACTTTTCTTACAAATAAGAACCCACTAACATCTAGGTCACTTATTAGTGTGAATATCACAAAACTTTTTTTTTTTTTTCAAATTTCAAGTTACTCAAACTTAAAGTGAGGATCAATTTGTGAATGCATAGCCCTTTCTATAGAATCTTCCTCAAAATATTACATTAACTGAAAGCACCAAAATTTGGATGATACTCATATCCTGACCTCAGTAGCGAGAAGAAAGCTAGTGCATTCATCAAACAACGCTTTTTAGCTTTCTTCAGGATTTGGCCCGAACTGTTCGGCAGATTCAGCACTAGGCAAGAAGTCTCCGTAAAGCTGCCAAAAGTTGTCCTTGCAATCAAAAGCATATAGAAGAAGGCATGCCAACCTCAAGTCCGAATCTATTTGCCGATATGTGTTCTTTATTGTACTTTGTTTATCTTATATATCTGCGTTAGTTACTGCTTTTTTTTTTCAGAATGCGTTAGCATGACTTATTCGCTTTTGATACCAGCATTTTCATACTGCTTTAAATTTCTTGTCCGGGTCTGACCGTTTCTCTTGCTTTGCTTGTGATTATGCTTTGTCTTGAGCCGAGGGTCTCTCGGAAACAGCCTATCTACCTATCAAGGTAGAGGTAAGGTCTGCGTACATTCTAACCTCCCAGACCCCACGTTGTGGGATTTCACTGGGTATGTTGTTGTTGTTGTTGTATTCCTTTTTGTCTGTTTCTAACTTTTTTTCTTGGTGTTGTACTTCAAGATTTTTCATGTTTTGGGAACGCATGAGAAGGAAAAAGTTCCAAAAATATTTCTTTCTTTGGATACTGAATTAAAAGGAAACTTGTTAAGAAGGTTCTTCTTTGTCCTATTTTGACCTTCTTTAGTGTTTTGGTAATGTGTATTGACTGTGTATGGGTGTGTGTGTGTGTGTGTGATATCACCAATCAAATTATAAATGGCCCTACTTGTCTTTCATAATATGACCTAACATGGCCTTTATGAATTCTTGCAGATGACTGTTGATTACATGGCTGGACAGAAGAATGACTTTTTTATGCAGAGATATGGTTTCTCATCGCCTGTGGTAATGTAGTCTTTCTTTCCTCTTCCCAAGAAAGAGAAGCTGTTTCATACTTTTTCTGGTGAAAAGTATGAAATTGCACTGGAAGGCCTTAGTATGAAATTCCATTACTAAGGCCCTTAGAACTACTGACTTTGCGTAGTGATATTCCTTGCCGTAGTCTTTTTTAAAAGCAAGGATGCAACAGTAAATGACTGGCAAGAGGTCGCCGTAAACTGACAGTCAATGTCTACTATCCATAAATATTGAAGATTATGGAGGGGGTCATTAAGCCCTGACAAGTGAAGACGAAAGTAAATGAAGATGAGATGAGCCAAAAAGTGAAAGGGGGAAGGGTTAAAGAGAGGAAAAGATTTCTTCCAGTTATTGTCCTTGTCTTCAGCTTTTTATGTGCATGTTGTAAATTGAGAATAGATTAATTTGGGCATTTAATCATAGAATTTTGTGTAGGCCTTGAGTTTCGATTAAATGAGTATTGCTCAATGGTGCTTCATATAATACAAAAAATCTTAATATTTGTACTGGATCAGAGGAAGAAAGATCTATCTTTTCTTTTCCTGCTAAAAAAGATAGATGTGTATTGCATCTTTTAAGAATTATCCTGATAGAGTTTATGATTTGATTAGTTGTCAGGGCCATCTATCTCCATAACATGGAAATGAATTTAGATGTGATTGTTGATTTCGTTGAACTTTTGCTTTGATTATGTGGTTTCTTTTTAACCTTTTTTTTTGTTCTTTTTCTATTGACACTGACTATTGATATTGCAGAACCCTTGGGATGTCATTCATTTCACTGGAGATGCCAAAATTCATCTAGACACCTTCTTATCGGTCTTTAACATATCTGGCCTCCCTGGAGAATATTACCACAACAGTATGGGTCTTAAATAATCTTTTTGATATATTAGCTCCTTCACTGATCTAGCTTTGCAATTAATGTCCGGATTCCTTTTTTAAAAACTTGTAGCAGGCAGGGTATCAAATGATGGAGATAGGTTCTTCGATGGAGCAATCATAGCAGCAGCAAGAACGTTGCCTACTTCTGTCAGATGGAGATCTCCCTCCAATTCCAAGTTTAGAGAGGAAAGCAGTGAAGGAACTGCAAGAAGAATGCCACCAGATGCTTGCAGAATTCCCCACGACTTCTGACGAAGACCAGAGAATCCTAGGTAAGCCTTCTGTAATGATGCATGTTGGAGAAGAAATATAAGTCCATTTTAATGCATTATGATGGTCACATGTATATCCTGGTCCAAAAAAATATCGGTAATGATGATAATTTGGATGTGGATTTTGTTGGATATGTAAAGCAATACGGGAAGTTAATAAATATTATAAGTGTTCGAAAGGATAAACAAGTAGTCAATATTCAGAACTGCCGCAAGCTTGTTGAGCGTTGGATTTTGATAACCTGAAATCAAGAAACACTAAATGTGGATTGTTACAACTGTGGGCTGCGTCGAGAGATGACTCTCTGTCTTTAAGACAAGATTGCCCCGTATATATGCTTTTACGTTAACGGGCAATAGTCTCCCAAGATGAAACAACAACTAATCAACACTACAAAGCAAATAGGTCGATTCTGACGAAGAAAACAAAACACGAAACGAACTTGCTGAAGAACGGAAAAGGAAGGAAGAGTTTTGAGTTTTCTGTTCACTGTTTGTGGATTTTACTTCGACAAACTGAGTTCAGAATTCATCAATCCTAGTACTGACTGACATCATATGCTTTGTTTTTTGCCACGAATTACAAACTATAAGCTTGTAGGCAGCATGCTCCGTCTGGGATGACTCTGTTTACCGTGTTTTGTTAATTTCATCGGTTGACTTTGTAACAGTTGTCATTATTCACGTCATAAAGTTGTCCAACAATGTATTCATTTTCTTGGTTTACTGTGAACAGATTCGATGCGTGAATGCAGGAGAACACTCGAAGCAGCAATAAAGTACATAATATATGAATTATTCGTCATTTGCATGCACAGTCATTTTATCTCCGTCTCAAAGCAAATGCAGGTCTTATTTACATAATGCGTTCGTTTGGCAGGTATAGACTGCATAGGAAACTACTGATAGAGAAGGTTATACAGGCATTGGACATTTACCAAGACAGGATTCTGTTCTAAACATGAAAAACAGCAGGATATGAAGTAATCTTTTGTCAGAAATCACGTAGCCATAGCAGACAACGTCTAAAGAATGTGCTTCCATTGCAGCTATCCTAAGCTTAATCTATCACAGTTTCTTTTGCAGTTCATCGTTAAGAACATTTTGAGGGCTTTTGTTGGGGGGCTTAGTAAGGTTGTATAGGTGGAAAATGCCTTGCACCACCAGTTCTGGAAAGATAGAAAGTGAAGAAAAATGAAAGGTTCTCTGTAGAAATGATGAGGATAGCTTTGCTGAATAAATCTGATGTGTTTGATAAGTGATAACAAGAGTTTGGAACTTCCATTTATTGAGGAAAAAAAACTATGAACTACTAATTCTTTTTATGATGAAAGCCTATAAATGTGGAGTAAGAGCAGGCCAAAAAAGATAAATAAAAGGAAAACAAAGCGGTCATGCTATTTGGAAACATGTTATCCAAATATGGTACTTAGCAGAAAACATACCCTCAAACGCAGTCATAGAACAAGCAGAAGGACTCTGTTGCAAGAAATATATGAATTTTCTTGATGCAATTCCACTCTATTCTAGTCTACTTTATTCCTCTTTTAACCAAATATATTTACAATTAATAATAGTAACTAGGTTTCACTCCTAAACAAGTGGGTATATAAATTTTCATAGAATTCATTGAATATTAGCAAATACATTTACAACAATAGTATCAAATGTCAAATTTACCCCTCAACTTTTTGAATATTACCTATATTTATCTTTTGTTATACTATTTGAACAACGTTCAAAGTTTTCAAATTGCCCCTAGCGCTAACTGAAACCTCCAATTCCTAGATCCTTTTTATTTTAAACACTTATTTATACTTGCAAAACTAAGAAAATGTCTCCAAATTCATTTACTAATTGATAACCATATCGCTTCTATTGTTGTAATTGTCAAGTTTAGGTAGAAAAAATATCAAGGAAAAGCTAACATTATTTCCTTTGAAATGAAATTATGCGTACAATTATTTAGGTTGAGTATTTTATGAAACTTTAAAATATTTTAAGGTTTAGCATTACTACCCTATCAAGAAACCTAATAATAATGTGAAATGATAGATAATTTAAGATATATATATATATTTCAACATTAATTAGCACTATTATTTGTTTGAATCATATTAGTCAAATTATTTGTATCACAAATTATATGATTCATAAAGAAGTGAAATGATAGTATCAATTTTATGAAAGTAATTAAATTTAATGTGCTCAAACAAATAAGATGATGATTTTTTATGATTAGTTTCTTGAATGTTAATGTTGAGAATGTTCAAGTAAAGATAATAAGTTTACAAAAAGAAAATGACAAATTTATTTATATTAAAAAGTACAACCTAGTGCTAAACCCTCTCATACCCTCTTTCTTGCCCAAACTGCCTCCTTCTTCCCCACTCCCACCCCCACCCCCACGCCCTCACCCCCACCCCATAAGGGTCTCATTTATATTTTTCTCTAAAATTTCAAGAATCAGCAATTAGTAAAGCTGATGTTATTATTTGAGTCCCACGTTCATATTCAGTAATAGCTTTCTTGGGTTTCGAATGGCATTGGTTCAACAACTATTAATTACTGCCTCTACTAGCTGCCGCTTCATTATGGTAAGATAAAGTTTCCAACTTTTTTTCATTTAATTGTTTCTCAGTGGTAGAATCCAATAATATGCTCACTTTTCTCATTTTCTTATTTAGTATTTCAGTCTAAAGATTTTCACTCTTTCATGTATGTGCCTACTTAAAATAGAGGGATTGGACATGTAATGTTAATTGTTGTGGAGTACCACTTAGGGGGGATTCTCATTTAAATCATTTATTTGTATTGTAATTGAGAGATAGCATAAGTTATAGGAAGGTTTAAGTGCTTATATATTTTAGTTCGTTCTTTTGTTAACCGTGGTGTCCATGCTTCCTTGTTCGCCCCTCGATTAATCTTATGGGGCGCCTGCTACCTCATACCAGCTTAGGTACCGGGTACTTGGATAGATGGGAAGAAATCACAGTATTTTTGCCTTCGCTGATAATTGAACCTGAGACCTCATGGTTCTCGACCACTTCATTGACCACTAGGTCACACCCTTGGGTGCGATTTTAGTTCTTTAGTATCAGGATTTAATTTATGCTTAGTTTTTTCCTTGTGAAAAACTAGAGCTTATTAGTTTCTCAAGATATACTTGGTTTGTTGGAAGGAGGAAAGGAGAAGAAAGTAACTTTATAGTTTTCCCCTTCACTTTATACTATTTTCTTTCCAAGGGATTGTATAGAGTAGTTATCTTAGTCGGCCTATTTTTTGTTTCATGTTTGAAAGTAACTTCCTTGAATTGAAACCCTGAAACAGAAATGGGGTATGTAACTTCCTTGAGTTGAATCCTTGAAACAAAAATGGCATAGGTGAAAACTATAGGGAATAATTTGACTGTGTTGAGAAGCATAATTTTATTTAATTTCAGAGCCTGAAGCTTTTATTTAGATTAGTTTGCAGTTGGGTTAGGGAAAACACAGACAAATTCCATTTGAATTTTTTTTGCTATCCATATCTTGTTAGAGTCAAAGAGCAAACTTTTGTATTATTTTCTTTAATCCTTATGGAGTAAGCTTATGGTATTGAACTTTTGCTTAGGATCACTCACTATTGTGAACCAAACTTCGGAGAGCTCTTTCCATTCTCTCTGTGTCCTAACTAATGTCCAAAAGGAAAAAAGGTTTTTCTTTTTGTTCATTTTGTAGCATACCTAGAGGGTTTTATGGACCTTGTTTTTTCAATCTTCTTTTCTACTTTGTGAAGTTCTATAATTTCTTTAAGATATATACACATTTTGCTGGTGACTAGGCAAATTTGAAGGTTTTGTTTTGCCCCGTTCGGTATACTTTTGTGATTCACGAAAAGTTAATAGAGAACTTGTCTGGAAAATAAATATCCCTGTTTCTTTAAGCTTCGTGTGAATTCCTTGTTGCGATATCCACCGTATTGACTTTATCATTTTTTTTGTTAAGTTGCAGAACAGGTCACTACATAATTATCAGGCAAATTGCTTACAGTGTTCGACGTTCGCAACTGTTGATGGATTTGAGAAACTGTCTCGTAAAGCCAGGATATGTTGTGGGACCAGAGCTAGGCAACCAAGGAATTTAAGAGTCATGTCTCAACAGAAAATTCATCCTCTCAGAATCTATACTAATGAGCTTGGATGTTCTTCTGCATTTAGTATCCTTCCGCTATCAACGGAGGGATTTGCCAGTACACCAATGCCCATTATCTTCAGTTTCAGGCCATATGGAGGAATAGGTTCACGGTCATACAACACAAATGGGAAAACACAATTTTCCCGTGATGCAAGAGCAATATCAGATAAAGGCTCCGTTGGAGCAAAAGTTGTTAGCAATGGAAATAAAACATTATTTAAAAGTTTCAAGAATCACTCAGAGAGGTCAAAGGAATTGGCTGTTCATAGAAGAAATGCTATGTCGGACAAGGTGCCTGAAAAAGGCACTCCAATCTCTAAAGTATCAGCTAGTAAGAATGTTGATATGGTCATTTCGAAAGACACCCCGGTTAAGGTTGATGAGAAGGTTGTCAACCTGGACACTTCAGGTCCGTCTCTTGGTAATAATGGGAAGTCAACATCCACGGGTAAGGAGAAAGAAAAGAAGCAATCAAGAAGCAAAAAGAATAAAAATGTTGCTGCTGATGCAGTAGATCAGCCAAAAGTTTCTAGGATTCCTCGTGCAAAGAAGTCTAGCCCGGCTAAAGATGAGCAATCTCCAGCAGTATCAGAGGTTTGCAATTTCTCAATTTCTGGTATTGCCATATTTTGATGTGTTTTGCTGCATAATTACCCGCGCTAACCTTTCAGTATTCCAGATTAGTTTGCCCGTTGATTCTTCCACAGTAGTAGGGCCTGCTGGTGATGTCTCAATGAAGGTTGGCTTGGCCCAAGGGAAAAGAACCTTTCCCAGGAAAAAGAAAACCACCAAGGAGAGCAAGTCTCTTGGAGAACTGAATGAGATATCTGTATTGCCATCTGATAGTAAGTTAGTACCAGACAAGAGTTCAGATGTGATCAGCAAAAGTAAGCCCCCAGGACAAAAGAAGTGGCCACAACTATATCCTCCCACAGCAAAGACTGTACTGGTGGTGGAGTCTGTCACAAAGGCGAGAGTTATTCAAGGGTACCTTGGTGACATGTTTGAAGTCCTGCCCAGTTATGGTCATGTCAGGGACTTGGCTGCAAGGTCTGGATCTGTCCGACCAGATGATGACTTCAGCATGGTATGGGAAGTTCCTTCTGCTGCCTGGACTCATCTCAAGATCATCAAGGTTGCGCTAAATGGGTATGTTATCTGTTGTCTTCTGATTAGCAATCCAATAACATGGTGCTAACACGTTGGAGAGGATTAATAGTGATTATGTGATTCACATTTTTTTATGTGAATCAGGAGGTCATGAGTTCAAGCCGTGGAAACAGCCTCTTGCAGAAATGTGAGTTAAGGCTGCGTACAATAGACCCTTGTCGTCCGGCCCTTCCCCGGACCCCGCGCATAGCGGGAGCTTAGTGCACCGGGCTGCCCTTTTTTTATGTGATTCACATTTTTTAATTTTTTTTTTGTGCAATTCAATGATCATGATTATAGTGAAAAAGGAAAAACAGGTCTGAGTTTCGTCATTCAGTTAACAAATTAACCAGTTACATAGAGATGACTGAAGACACAAGCCAGATTCCAATTTTTTTCATAAAATGGCTGGTTTGTAGCTAGAACTGTTTAAAGCAATGTCATGCTCAGTTTCTTATCTGTTCGTCATTGATTCTCAGCGCCCAGAATCTTGTTCTTGCATCAGATCCTGATCGTGAAGGAGAGGCTATTTCGTGGCACATTATAGAGATGTTACAGCAACAGGATGCCCTACGTGATGATATTAATGTATCAAGGGTTGTTTTCAATGAAATTACTGAATCATCCATCAAAGCTTCCCTCCAGTCTCCAAGGGAGATTGACGTAAATTTAGTGCATGCTTATCTTGCAAGGCGTGCTCTTGATTACCTGATTGGGTTCAATATTTCTCCACTGCTATGGAGGAAATTACCTGGTTGTCAATCTGCTGGTCGGGTTCAGTCTGCTGCTCTATCACTTATATGTGACAGAGAAATGGAAATTGATGGATTCAAAACACAGGAATATTGGACAGTCCTGGTTGAATTTAAGAAGAATGGGAACCTAGATTTAGCCAATAACTTTTTGTCATCCCACTTGACTCATTTTGATTCCAAGAAATTAAGTCAGTTCTCTGTTAGCTCTCATACCGAAGCAATGGATATGGAACAGAAGATAAATGCATCACACTTTGAAGTTCTAAGCTCTAAGATAACCAAAAAGCAGAGAAACCCTCCTCCTCCTTATATAACATCAACGCTTCAGCAAGATGCTGCAAACAAATTGGATTTTACATCATCATATACGATGAAACTTGCACAAAAGCTCTATGAGGGGATCCAGTTATCTGATGGCAAGGCAACAGGGTTGATAACTTACATCAGAACAGATGGATTGCACATTTCAGATGAAGCTACCAAGGACATCCAGTCCTATATCAGCGAAAGGTATGGACATAATTTTGCATCAAAGAAAGCCCGTAAATACTTCAAGAAGGTGAAGAATGCTCAAGAGGCCCATGAAGCTATTAGACCCACTGATGTTCGAAGGCTACCCTCAAAGCTTGTAGGAGTGCTGGATGATGATGCACTTAAGCTATACAAACTTATATGGTCCCGTACCATGGCATGCCAGATGGAACCTGCTACCATAGAGCAGATACAAGTTGATATTGGGAAACCTGACCAATCCATGATCGTTCGTTCTACAAGCTCAAAAGTACAGTTTCCCGGATACCAAGCTGTCTACGAGGATGTGGAAACTAACTCAACGAGAGATAATGAGAATGGGAGGGATGATCGTTCTGAAGTATTTGAGGCTCTTAGGAATTTAACCGCTGGGGATCCAATGTATTTGGGTAAAGTGAAACTCGACCAACACCAGACTCAGCCTCCACCACGATACTCCGAGGGGTCTTTGGTTAAAAAGCTAGAGGAGCTCGGCATCGGAAGACCTTCCACTTATGCAACCACAATAAAAGTGTTGAAGGATAGGAATTATGTCACTGCCAAAGGCAGAACACTGTATCCCGAATTTCGTGGGCGTATGGTATCAGCATTTCTCTCTCATTACTTTACTGAAGTAACAGATTATAGCTTCACTGCCGATATGGAGACAGAACTTGATAATGTCTCTGCTGGAATGACTGAATGGAAAGGCCTTTTGAGAGATTACTGGACTAGATTTAGCAAGTATTGTGAACATACTGGTAATGTGCACATTCATCAGGTGGAGAAGATGTTGGAGAAAACGTTTGGTGATTTTCTGTTTGCATCTCTTCCTGATGAAAGTAGGACATGCCCAAGCTGTCTTCAGGGAACTTTAATCTTCAAAGTGAGCAGGTTTGGTGCAGGCTACTTTATAGGTTGTGACCAACACCCAAAATGCAAGTGAGTAATGAGCTAGCATAGACTTTACATCTCTTAAACACTCTTGATTCATCTCTTCCTGATACCATAGATGTTGGTGTGGTATCTGTTCTTGCATTTACATATGTGATTTTCTTATTTACTATTTACATGCTTTTAAATGGGTT
Source organism: Anisodus acutangulus (assembly GCA_029783415.1). Taxonomy (NCBI): domain Eukaryota; kingdom Viridiplantae; phylum Streptophyta; class Magnoliopsida; order Solanales; family Solanaceae; genus Anisodus; species Anisodus acutangulus. The sequence goes on from CM056501.1 coordinate 27,922,791, forward strand.
GTGGGTCTCAAAAAATTTAGATACTTCTCTCTTGTTAAAACAACTATTTGGAATCTTCTTCTATAAGATTAGGATTAGAGGCAAAATCGCACAATGGGCCAGCAGGTGCTTCTGCAATTACTTTACACTATTTGTGGAAAGAATCTTTTACTAAAGTAAAAGTGTTACTCCCTCCGTTTCAATTTATGTGAACCTTTTCGGAGTACGAGGGTCAAAATATATAACTTTGAACGTAAATTTTGACATAGGTTTTTCAAGTTTGTAAAACTACAATTCATATATTTAGAAACTACATAAAAGTACTATAAGTCATGATAATTTATAATTCCAATAATTTAGAAAAAAATGTAAGGAAAACGTTGTCAAACAACCACCTTGTAAACTCCCCAAATAGTAATAGGTTCACATAACTTGAAACAGAGGGAGTATTAAATAGTAAAGGCAACACTAAACACTGTAGGGAGCTAGTTGTGGAAATAATCTATATCGGTTTCAAGCTGCTATATGAACTAATGAAGTTCTTAGTCCTCTAGTATGATCTCTTGGAAGTTATTTGCATGTGCATTTGGGCTATGGCATAGTGTAACTGTTACCTTTCTCAAAAAGATATGACAGTGTAATGAAAAAATTAAGAATAAAGTGAACTATTAATTGTTTAGTGTCGCCTCTTCAGGAAACACTCACTGACAAGGAAACATATGTCTTAGAATCTTGATGACGACACTAAAGCGCGCTTAAGCCCTGAAGCGACGCTCAAAACATGTTGAGCGCTTCGCCTCGCTTAATGTGCGCTTTAGTGTCGTCATCAAGATTCTAAGACATTTTTTCTTGTTCTGAAGAGGCGACACTAAACAATTAATAGTTCACTTTATTCTTAATTTTTTTCCAATTTCTTTGTCCATATATTTGTTATTCATGCTTATAATTATAAGTCTTGGACTAAACCTATATGTTTGTGTTTTTTTCTCCATTGCGCCTTTTTTCATTAAAGCCCCACACTTTATTTGCGCTTAAAGCCTCAACGGACCTTATAGCTTTTTTGCGCTTTTCGCTTTTGATAACACTGTTTACATGGTACCAAAGCAGGACCCATCTCACTTGATGTTGGGCCCCATATTAGATGTCCGGCCTTGGGCGTGAGGTGGGGTGTTGAAGAGTGAAAAAGTCCCACATCGGTGGTTAATGAGATGAGTGGTCTCCTTATATGAACTTGGACAATCATGAGCTAGCTTTTGGGGTTGAGTTAGGCCCAAGATCTATTCTTTACAGTTTACACTTGCACATAAAACACTAATAGACATATGATTCTCCTTTGCCTCAAAATTTCACCGGTTAGAATTGCTTCCCCGCTACCAACGAAGCGAAGAAACACACTTTCTTGGCACCCTTGGAATCCAAATCAATAGATGCAGAGAGGTTGTTTCCTCTTAAATGTAGAGCTTATTACTATAGGACTTTACTAGAAACAAACCCACTACTCCCTCCCCTAGACTCCCAATAATCCTGGCTGTCATGTGAAGAACTTCGTTTATAGAGCAATTCAACTAGATTTTGAAATTCTGCTACCTCCCAATACTGAAGATTCCCTCTAAGCCTTAAGTATCAGGAGCTTCCTTAAAGATTGTACTGTTATCCCATGCAAAGCAATTGAAAAAAAAAACAGAGTTCTCCCCCTGTTTCTCTGGTTCTAACTTCTACATCCTCTGCACTTTGAGTTGCTACTTCTAGCGCGTCAGGCGTGTTCGTTCTTTCCAGCATTAAATCTTTATTTCAGTTATCACACCTTGTAAGTTCTAAGCACATGAACTTATGAACCTCTTAGCAGTGTAACGGATTTTTTATTTTCTTGATGGTGCAGAACAATGAAAAGAATTAGTTATATACTTTTCTCCTTCTCTTTCGATGTCATTGTTTTCGAGTCATTGGCTAATGTAGCTTTGACATTCGTTGTTAGGTACATTGCCAAGACATTATATGGTGAGGAGGAGGAAGACATCCCCTCTGAAGACACTAAAAGAAATGTAGAACCCCCAAAGTTGCTGGGTGTCCATCCATCATCAAATGAGAAGGTTTCCACTTCAAAACCCTTCACATATTAGTTGATTGGTTATACTATTTGATTTTTACCTTTTAGTTAATTGTTTGTTCTCAGAGATGTTAAGACCTTTATGTCCTTTCTCTTTAGGTACTTCTGAAGAATGGTCCATATGGATATTATGTTCAGCTTGGAGAAGACAAGAAGGGATACGTTCCCAAGCGGGCTTCTCTTTCACAGGTATTTTGACAAGCACTTTATTGAACTTGGTTCTTTTACATGTATAAATACCAGCTTTCCATGTTTATACTACTATAATAGACAAAAAATACCGCAATTGCTCCAAAATCGTTCAGCGGAGCCTTTTCTTCCCCTTCTGATGAGTAGAGGGGAACTGAATTACCTTTTGTTTTTGTCTGCATTTGATATGATTGCAGCAGGAGTATAATTTTTATTTTTCACTGCTCTTATTGCCTTCATCATTAATTAAAGAGACACGTTTATTTTGCTAGATCATTAGTGATGTAAATGCATTTTTCATGATCTAGGTGAAAGATGTCAGTTCTGTTACCTTGGAAGACGCCCTGGAGTTGCTGCGTTACCCTGTAACATTGGTATGTTGCAATGTGTACTTACTTTTTATTTATTTATTATTTCTATCGTCAGTTTTAAATTTCTCTATCACTGGTTATGCCTATGGATACAAAAGATGAATGGGTCTTGTCTATAGGGAAACCATCCCGATGATGGCCAGCCAGTCGTTTTAAAGCTTGCAAAGTCCGGATTTACAATCAGACACAGGCGAACAATTGCTCCAGTACCCAAGGTTTGGTGCAATCTCTCTCTGTGAGAGAATTATTTTTTCAAACGTGTGTTTTGATATGATAGCTTGCTGCTGAATAATAACTATAATTATAAGGCATTTATCAGAGAAAGTTATCATGGAATCAAATATTGATCTGATAAAAAGTGATGACAGTTAGAGCATCATAGGTTTCCTGCAGTCTTGATGGATGAAAAAGTGAAGTTTCGTGGTTTACTAGTTCCCAGTTTTCAAAATGTCGCTTTACTCTTGGCTTGTGGTTTGCCATCCTGTTTGTGCCTTTGTGGTGGTATAAATTAATGATGCATGAGACTGAAGCAGGCAAAAACATATATCACAGAGGAATACTTTAGCGTTTTCTCCCAATTCATATCATTAGACTTTTATAACTTTGTGCTTAATCTAGTGAGAAGTAATAGTTTGTAAAAGTGTCTCCCTGATGTCTAGAATTCCAGTACAATCGTTTCAGATATCAGATGCTTTGTGCTTAATCTTTTTTATTTATGACGGTGGTGTCCGGGCAGCTTGCGTGCACCTCGACTATTCCACTGTACCGGGTGACCCTGCCTATCGAGGCTTAGGCAGATGGGAAAAAATCACCTAGTGTATTTGCCTTCGCTAGGATTTGATCCTGAGATCTCATGGTTCTCCCTCCCACTTCATACTTCATTGACCACTAGGCGACTCCCTTGGGTGCTTGTGCTTAATCTTTTTGGGGAGTTAATCGCTTGTTTATAATTGAGTATTAGGAATAGTCACAAATGTAAAGACTGGGAGTTCAAGCATTTATTAGTATGCCTTCATATTCCTGCACATGAGCCTAATGCCAATGGCTGAAAATCTCCATACTTCCTGCATCCACAAGTGGTAATTGAAGACCTTAAGAACTATCGTAGTGTTGTATGGCCTCACAATATCCACTACTTGATACAACACTATATTAGGTAGAGCAGTTTTTATTAGAGCAATACTTGCCTAACTGAAGAAAACCATCTTTTGCGAACCTTATTGCTCATCAGTAATTTTACTGAAAGGAAACTCATTTTAGAGTTCATTTTTATAAATCTGTTATTATGAGATGAAGCTGCTGCTTTTGCTCATTACTGATAACAAATGTTTCTGCAACTATTGTTAACTTATATCAATGAATATCAATACTGGTCAGTATGTTACCTTGCCTTTAGTTTAGTTATTACTTATTATTGATACAATACATGTTTCACAAAGTGTCCCTTTTCTTTTGGGGGTAATTTAGAAGTGAATAAAGTTTGTACAAATTTAACTAGATCAATGACTACTTGATGACTTTGAAGTAGGTTAACGGTATGATGCACTGTTTCTTTCTTTTTTCCATGAGAAGTTCTTGGTACTGGGATTGAGTGATAGCTGATAGATTTCAATATTTGCTGATAGAAATTGTAAATGGATATTAATGTTGCCTATACTAATTTTGGTACAGAACTTAAAGCCTGGTGAAATAACCCTGGAAAAAGCTTTGAAGCTTTTGTTAAGTAAAGATGTAAGGAGATGTGGTCGACCTAAGCGCCAGCCACAGGTGGAAGAAGCCGTTGAGGCGTAACATCACACTTGTTGCAGATTAATGTATCATAGAAGTCATTCTTTGATGGAGGCCCTTCTCAGGCTGTGTTTTATAGGAGGAATAGTGGAATACCGGAGCATATTTACCCCACACGGGCTTGGATACTGTCCAAGTATGAAGAGTTGTATATCTTGAGTAGCGAAAATAATTATGTTACTAGACATTCCATTTTTTCTGTAATCTCTTTTACATTTTCTTTGTTATAGCATTAGGCAATAACTTGGCCATCCAAATGGTCTGTTTAGTTCTCTTTTTTTTCTGCCTTGCAAAGATGTAAAGAGAGTGAAGGCATTTCCATTGGCAGTTAAATCCTCAATTTGCTGAACACTGTGACTGCCTTTTAATGTCTAATGAAAGCTTTCAATATTTCTAAACTACTGTCACGTCCGAGTAGTATTGCTACATATTGGTCCCCGAAGGTACCATTAGTTTCCGTTTAGATAATGTTTGAATGGACACGAAATTCTGATATTTGTTTGACTCGTATATAAGAGTGAAAAGAAATGATAAAAAAAAACTATATTTATCACTTAAGAAATTGATTAGTAAATAGATTTGAATATTAAAAGCTTGTGAAAGTTATGTAGGTTACTATTGTTAGTAGAACGTATCATATTAAACATTTAGTTTCATTCATTACCTTCCCAACAACTTTAACCTATTAATAGGGGGTGTTTACTCTTTCATGCTCTTACAAGGTGGTACTACTAATTGTGTCTTTTTTTATATTAACAGTGAAATTCCCCACTCCAAAAAAAGAAAAACTTTTGAAACATCATTACACAAGTTAACATGATCAAGTTACCAGAAGGCCAATTGAAAGGAAGGAAAAGATTTTACCAAAAGCAAAAAAGAGATACTCTTAAGGAAGGGAATGTTTTCCTCTTTGCTGAGTTTCCAAATGAAGAGAAGTATCTCCTCCTACTTTCGGTTTAACAAGATACTAGTTCAAAAAGAATGAGGCGAGGATATAGTAAGATTAATACCGTTTATGACTGATAACTAAACAAACATTAACACAAAGTACACAGAAAATAAGAGAGTGAAATTACCTCACCCAGGACTCAGCATGACCAATATTCTTCCTGCTAATGCCATTCGGCCATTCCCCGGATCCATTTCCACTTGGGCAAGGTTCTTCTAATTAGTTCCCAAGTGTAGTAAGGAGCTATGGCTTGAAAGTCATACTCGAACCAATATTAAAACTGAATGGCAGTCATAAAATCAGATCCAACCAAACATCAATAAGAAGTATGTATAACCTTCATGTTTACAGGCCCGGCTTAGGGTTCAATGTTCACTTTGGAATCATGACAAACAACTATAAGCATTAGGCTACTCCCTGAACACAGCATTGTCTGCCAAACTTTAAGCCTCCATCGAAGACAGCAACCATGCTGCAATAGATGAGTTTCAGGAGCAACAAAGTTGGGGACAAACTTAGATACTCCAATACATCTCACAGGCTTGCAAAATATTGAAGTTTTCAAATTCTTTAGAAACAAAATGAGTCAAGACTCAGCATCTAAAAGTTTCTTTCCACTTTATATTCTTCGAAATGATGCCAGGAAGTAACAGAACTATTTTAGTTGCAAATTGTTATTCTCAATAATATAGTCAACAAATGTAAGTTACAGTTGGTGCATTTACCTATGTTCAGACATTAATAGAATCTATAAACAGAACTTAAATAAATCTACAAACATACTATATCACCAATAATCCCTGCACGAACAGGTTCCATTTCTGAAGTGATGGAACCTCCTTACGTCCCTAACAATGATCTCTCTCTTCACAATCTTTGAGATAAATTTAGTTGCCTCATGGCAGTCATTGCAAACCCTAAGGTTCTTTGCAACCCGTATGGTAGTTCCAGGAGGTGTATTGAGGATACCAAAAGCTATAGCTAACTTTTCACTGTGTCCACAGAGTAGATTTTCCTTTTCGTCCTCGTTAACATTGTGAAGAACACATGAAGTGTCTGGCACATAACCTTCTTTTTTCATCTTTTCTGACAGAGTCTCGAGAAAGCCATAGAGCTGCTCACTTTGTGAGTGCGATGCATCTCCAGCTACGAACTTGTGAACTTCATCTCCGAACTCAATCCAACTGCACCCAGGTTCTTTTCTTACTCCAAAATTTTTCATGTTACGTCGAACCATGTTTGCCTTTTCCCAAATCCCAGCAGATGAATAGATGTTGGAGAGTAAAACGTAGTGACTAGCTACATGTGGATCCAACTCAAAGAGATTCATTGCTGAAATTTCACCAAGTTCTACGTTTCGATGTATCCTGCAGGCACCAAGTAAACTACTCCAGGCGCCAATTTTGTTGTACTTAGATGGCATCTCATTTACAAGCTGATATGCTTCTTCAAGATGGCCTGCTCGACCAAGCAAATCAACAATGCAGGCGTAATGATCCGCAGTTGGTTCAATACCATAAGTATATTTCATTTTTCGAAACAATTGCCGACCTTGATCTACCATGCCTGAGTGACTGCATCCCGCAAAAATTGCAATAAATGTGACGTTATTTGGCTTCACTTTCATTTCGAGCACCATCATCTTAAAAAGTACTAAGGCTTCCTCTCCCTTCCCATGCATCCCATAAGCCATAATGAGAACATTCCATGTGATCACATTTTTGGTAATCATGCTATCAAAAACTCTCCTAGCAATATCTAAGCAGCCACACTTTGCATACATATCGACCAATGCACTTCCCACGGCAATATCCATTGCCAATGCATTTCTAATAGCATAAGCATGTATCTCTTTGCCCTTTGCTAGAGCAACTAGCGAGGCACAACCAGGAAGGACAGTCATGAGGGTTATTGAGTTAGGTTTTAACCGAAATTCTACATTATTCTCACAATCATTGTTTCTTTTTGTTGTTTGCATCTCATGTAACATAATAAGTGCATCTTCATGGTATCCACAAACTATAAAACCAGTTATCATAGTATTCCATGAAACTATATCTTTACTCTCCATGTTGTCAAATATATACTTTGATATATTTATCTTTCCCATCCTAGAATACAAGTCCATCAATGCATTTTGCACGTACTCTTCATCTGCGAAACCCCATTTAATAACATACCCATGGATGACTTCTTTAAGGGAAAATGCTTCACAATGTACACAGGCAGGCAAAACACTTGCGACAGTGGTCGGGTTTGGACTTAGCCCAGAGAATTCCATCATCTCTGTAAATAGCATCAATGCCTCCTTAAAGAATCCATTTTGTGTGTAGCCAGCAAGCATAGCATTCCAAATCCCAATGCTCCTTTTCAAGGCACTGTCGAAAACTCGACGCCCATTTTCAACCTGTTGACAATTGCAATACATGTCAACTAATGAACTATCAACAAATGAGTTCCCAATCAAATCATCATTCTTCAAGACGTAACAATGAATTTGCTTCCCAACATCCAGCAAAGCCAGATGAGAACAAGCAGGAACAACACTTGATATCGTGACTCTGTCAGGCTTTATCTCTTCCCGAATCATGACTCCAAAGTTATCCAACGCCTCTCGAAACCGGTCATTCTGTGAAAAAGAACTTATAATAGTATTCCACGAAACAATATCCCGATCTGCAAACAACTCAAAAACAGCTCTTGAATCATCCACCCTACCTAGTTTTGCATACATAGACATCAAAGCATTGTTTGTATAAGTCCTCCTATCGTCTATTCTCAAACTATACCCGTGAACTTGCTTCCCAATCCTCAACCCATCAGTTCTAGGCAAATTACTACAAGCAAGCGCCATGCTCACCAACGTAAACGAACTAGCCTCGAATCCATCTAACCCCATCAACCTAAAAGCCTCCAATGCTAACTCCCACTTGTCAAATTTACAAAGAGCATTTATCAAAGAATTCCAAGAAACTTGGTCTCTTTCAGTAATTCTATCAAACACTTTATAAACATCATGGATACTCCCACCACACCTCCCAAATAAATGGATAAGGGAATTGGACACGGTGACTGATGACGTGTCATATCCAAATTTAACAACAGACCCATGTATCTGTTTTCCAAGATTCAAGTCCTGAAGGCCAGTAGCAGCTTTCAGAACTGCAGGGAAAACAAAATTATCAGGTCTAATGCCTTCAACATTCATCCGTATATATGTAAAGATTGCTTCTTTGAAGCAGTTTAAGCGAACTTGGGATCGAAGGGTATCGATCCATTGAGCTGAAGAGGGTGTTTCTGAGGTTGCTGGGTTTTGGGTAAATGAATGTTGAAGTGGGGAAGGAGATGATAGTGTACATGTCCAAGCGGACATTGTTGCTAGTTAAACAATAGTGATGAGGTACTTTTAAGTTTTGGTCATTACTCAACGCATTTATTAAATCTTCAATTCATTAAAATGTGTAACTTTCGTCCAAATATATATCATAATTGAATTATATTTAAAAATATATTAAAATATAAGTTTTAACATAATATATGTAATTAAATTGTTGAAGGATTAATAATTTTAAAAATGTAGGTATATTCACAAGTAAAGAGATCAATTTTTTTTAAATAATTAAAAGTTAAATGTAATTAATAAGATATTATAAAAACAAAAAATAAAATTTATCAAAATAATTGAGGGATTGAAAATCCTCCCACCCTTTTAAATTCAAGCATTAATTTTAATTTTTAAAATATTTTTACCTAAAAAATTTACAGTTATCACGTTATTAAATAGGCACATGACATATTATATTTTTTATTAGAATAATCATAAAAGCTAACTAGTCAAAACTAGATGACGTTTGAAAAATAAAATAAAGATAAATAACTTTAATAATCAATAACTACAAGTTGTTTGAACATTAGTCATTCAACTCTTTACCGTTCCAAATAACAAAGATATTCTTTTTATTGTTTATCTGGGTTTCTAAAATTTGGTTTGGTGTCTTAATTAATTATAACAAAAGATACAATAAATTAGACATTCTATTAAATATTCTTTTATTAATCAAAATCACCTTTTTGTGTTGTAAAAGGACCACGAATCTTACAAAAAGAAAGATGTATCCAACCATATCTGGATTTAAAAATAAAAGAATCTCCAAGTACACTCTTTATTCAGATGATTTGGTTGTTGGAAATTAAGATGAGGAATAAAGTTGGTAGCTTTTTGGGTCTTTTTACTGATTATGGAGTGTAAATGGTGTCTTCTGGAAATTAATGTAGAGGATAAAGTTGGTAGCTTTCCTCTTTTTGTTTGGTTCATATGGAAATGTCAAGATTTGAGAAGGTAGTTTGTTACTGGAAAAATGGAAGCTTTTGGAGAATAATTATCTGTTTTCTTCCTATTTGAGAAAAGTTCTGAAAGAAAATAATTTCCTTCTTTCCCAGTTCCCACTTTCAATATTGAAACCAAAGCAAGATTTGGACTTTTTCATTCTTGCTCATTTCCCAAATGTCCAAAACACAAAGTAATAGAGGTGAACTTTTGCTATTCGTGTAAGTAGTTTTTTTTTTCCGGAAACAACCTCTTTACCTCCCAAGGTAGGGTAAGGTCTGAGTACACTCTAACCTCTCCAGACCCCACTTTGTGGGATTTCACTGGGTATGTTGCTGTTGTTGTTAGTAGTTTGTTTGTTGGTGACCGTAAAAGAGCTAGTGAAGTGCACAATAGTGCCATGAGGAGTGTTTATAGTGCACTGAGCACAAATTCTGTTCTCCAATGGAACAGTGTCTCGACATGGTATCAGTAGAGTGATGCAAGAAACAACAAACTCCTCTGCTATGTTTACAACTAGGAGTGGAGTTGGAAGAGGTGGAAATGGGGGATCAAAACAGAAGAAGCCATACATACAATCCCAATGTTTTTGTGATTTTTGTCATGGAAGAGGTCACTTTAAGCTGGATTGTTTCAAACTGATGAAATGTGACTACTGTCACAAAACTGGACATATACAAGATGATTGTTACAAACTTCATGGATATCCTGAGGATTTTAAAAGTAAAGCCAAAAAGGCATATGTGGTGACAGGAGGAAATGTGTCCTTTGAAGACACTGGTCAAAAGGATGAAATGTATCAGAATAATATGAGGTGTGGGCAGAAACAACAGTCTGGACAGTACTATGGGACAAATTCACAGTCTCAGTCTATGACAGACCACAGTCACAACCAAAGGATTCCACAACATACATCTCCATTCATGCAGTTTACACCTAGCCAACATCAACAGCTTCTCAATCTACTTAGTGATAAGACAGAAACTAAAGCAGCTGCTAACACGGCAGGTAAAGGTATATTTGATGCAGAAATATTGATGAAGTGGATTGTAGACACAGGAGCAACTAATCACATGATTAGTGATAAAAATACTTACAAAGTAAAACTTTGACAGAAAATACGGGAAAGGTGCAATTACCAACAGGTGATTCAACTAAAGTGTCACATGTTGGTGATTATCATCTAGGAGGAGGTGGAGTACTTAGAAATGTTTTGTGTGTACCAGCATTCAAGTTTAATCTCAAGCCGGTCTCAAAAGTAACTAGAGAATTGAATTGCAGTGTTACTTTTTTTCCAAAATGTTGTGTTTTTTAGGATCTCTCATCTGGGAAGGTGAGGGGGATTGGTAGTGAAGAAGAAGGGCTATACATATTAAGTTTGGATGCACAAAATAAAGGAGAAGATTTGACTAGATGCAGCACATGGCACCAGAGGTTATGTCATGTACCTATGAGTGTTTTAAAGAAAATCTCATGTTTCAAAAATGATAGCTCTTTTGTTTTGAATAAATGTGAAGTGTGTCTCTTGGCTAGACAGACTAGAATTCCATTTCCTGTCAGTACTAGTAGAAAGACAAAAGCATTTCAATTGTTGCATATTGATGTATGAGATCCTTACAAAGTAGAAACATACAATGGAATGAGATACTTCTTAACAATTGTGGATGACTATTCTAGACGGACATGGATTTTTTTGATGAGATTGAAGTCTGATGTAGCTGCAATACTTAGAAATTTCTTTGTTGAAATCCATACTCAGTTTGAAGTGAAGATACTGAAAATAAGATCTGACAATGGCACAAAATTCTTTAATCAAAACTGTAAGGAATTATTCCTACAGCATGGTGTGGTGCATAAGAGTTCTTGTCCACATACACCACAACAAAATGGTGTGGAAAGAAAGCATAGGCATATACTGGAGACAGCCAGAGCTATAAAGTTTCAGGCGGGACTACCAGACAGGTTTTGGGGGTTCTGTGTGGAAGGGGTTGTATATATAATGAATAGAATCCCTTCTACTGTCATAGGTAATAAGTCACCCTATGAAATGTTATACAGTAAGACACCATCACTAGCTCATTTAAGAGTGATAGGTTGTTTGTGTTTTGCAACATCTCTGATTAGATTGGATAAATTCAGTCCTAGAGCAGTAAGAGCTGTTCTACTTGGTTATGGGTCAGCACAAAAGGGATACAAACTGTATGATATGGAAAATAGAACATTATTCATGAGTAGGGATGTGGTATTCATGGAGACAGTTTTTCCTCTCAAAGGAGGAGCTGATGATAATCTCAGTTCTATCAGATCACATGAACATTTCTGTTTTGATGATTTAGTTCATCCACAGACTGTCAAGATCACACAGATGCCTACCATAGTACCTACAGGTGATGAACATAGAAGACCACATTTGGAGGTTCAGGAGGTGATTCAAGATGAGAATCTATGTGCCGCAAATGCACCAGACTCTAATACTAGGAGATCTGCAAGGACTAGTAAACCTCCCATTTGGCACAAGGACTATGTCACTAAGCATGGTTCTTCCAGTTGCTTGTATTCCATATCTACTGGGGTAGATTACACTGGATTGTCATCTAAATATCAGAGTCTTGGGGCTCAACTTTCTCTTAATACTGAGCCATGTAGTTATTCAGAAGCTGGAAGGGATAACAGGTGGGTTGAAGCAATGAAGACTGAGATCAAGACTTTGGAAGACAATGGCACATGGGAGTTGGTGTCACTCCCAAAAGGAAAGAAGGCTATAGGATGCAGATGGGTGTACAAAATCAAATATAAAGCAACAGGAGAAGTGGAGAGATTCAAGGCCAGACTTGTTGCGAAAAGATATAACCAAAAAGAAGACCTTGACTACCAGGAGACATTTTCACCAGTGGTCAAAATGTCCACTGTGAGATCTGTAATTTCAATTGCAGCAGCCAAGCAATGGACAGTTCACCAAATGGATGTATATAATGCTTTCTTGCAGGGAGATCTATATGAGAAAGTGTATATGATAGTCCCAGAAGGTTTTGATGTCACATATGGGAAGAAGCAAGTGTGTAGACTGTTAAAATCATTGTATGGCTTGAAGCAGGCATCAAGGCAGTGGAACATTAAGCTCACTACAACTTTGGTTTCATCTGGTTTCCAGCAAAGTCACAGGGATTATTCCTTGTTTACCAAGCAGAGAGGTGACAACATGGTGGTGATATTGGTGTATGTAGATGACTTGTTGGTTACTGGAAATGATCCAGCTCTTATCCAGTCCACCAAGGAGACATTGCAGTCAGCTTTTAAGATAAAAGATCTAGGAGAACTCAGATACTTTCTCGGGATAGAATTTGCAAGAAGTAATCAAGGCATAGTTATGCATCAAAAGAAATATGCCTTGGAACTTATAGCAGACATGGGGTTGTCAGGTGCCAAACCTGCTTCCTCACCTATGGATGTGAATGTGAAGTTTACTACAGCTGAATTTGATCAACATGTTAGTTCTGATGCACAACATGCTAGTGCTAAGTTACCACCAAATCAAGATTTGCCTTTGTTAGATCCCAGTGTTTATAGGAAGTTAATTGACAGGTTGTTGTATTTAACAACTACCAGACCAGACATTGCTTTCCCAGTGCAATGTTTAAGCCAATTCATGCATACACCCAAGGCATCACATATGGAAGCTGGACTTGGACTGGTGAGATATATCAAACAAGAACTTGGATTGGGAATTCTTATGTCCAGTTCTAGTATCCCTCAGTTGGAAGTATTCTGTGATGCAGACTGGGCATCTTGCATTAACAGCAGAAGTTGGTTCTTCACCAATATCCTGGAAGTCCAAGAAGCAGGAAACAATGTCCAGAAGCTCAGCAAAAGCTGAATATAGGGCCATGGATGCCTCAGTAGCAGAAGTGTTGTGGCTCACTGGGTTATATCAGGAGCTTGGAGTTCAGATTCAGACACCAGTTTCGCTCTATAGTCTATACTTCTGACAGCAAATCTGCAATCCAGATTGCTGCTAATCCAGTCTTTCATGAGCGTACAAAACACATTGATATAGATTGTCATTTCATAAGGGAGCAAATACAGAAAGGTCTCATCCACACTGCATTTTTGCCCTCTACAAATCAGCCAACAAATTTATTAACTAAGGCTCTTGGTCGACCACAACATACACATTTGATAGCATGAAGAACATCTTCATATCTCCTAGATTGAGGGGGGTGTAAAAGAGCTAGTGAAGTGCACAATAGTGCCATGAGGAGTGTTGTATGGAATATTTTCTATTTATTTAGTTAGTGGAGTTTGTTAGTTGATTAAGAAGTAGTTACAAGTTGTTAGAAGTAATTAATTAGTTGGTTAGAAGATTCTAGATGTAGATAGATATGTGTATAAACATCCCATTGTATTCATCATTGTGAATAAGGAAAATTTACTTCTCTTCCTCACAAATACTTCATCTCATACGATTAGTTCATGCACATCTGAGTCGAAGTTGCACTGAGCACAGATTCTGTTCTCCAATGGAACAGTGTCTCAACAGTGACCTTGTAATATGGAGTACCTTGGACAAATTTTATGTGATGTGGTTCAGTTTCATTTCTTACTTTTGAGTTATTACTAGCATTCTTCATAACAAATTGTTAGTTAACAGTTTTATTTGTGTTCCTAAACTTGTAATCTTCATTCATATTATTGCTTGAAAATTGATGTCTTTATTGGATTTAAACAGGATTTCGATGGGATCGACAATGGTTAGTGGTGAATTCCAAAGGCAGGGCCATTACTCAAAGAGTTGAACCGAAGCTTGCTCTTGTCGAAGTGGCATTGCCAACTGAGGCCTTTTCTGAAGGCTGGGAACCAAATAACGATTCATATCTAGGTGGTGCCATAGTTTTCAGTCACATCGTCCAAGATCGGGCTTCTGTTTAATTTTATGATTATTGTATTATCTCATTGGTGCAGCATCTCTTTAAGCTATAAGGTGCTGCAGCAAAGCTGGTCATGTTTTTCTCCTTGCAATCTATTGCCAATCTTTTAAGCTATAATTGACAAGAAAGAGAGAGGACATAAGATATGCTGAAATATAGATCTTTTTACTTGTATATGTTGAAAATATGCAGAGCTAAGAACTAGTGTTCGGTTCCCTATGTGACTTAAGAATTTAGGTGTCATTTGGTTGTTGTTTAGAGTTATGCAGGTATTAGTAATACATGGATTAGTTATGCAGGGTTTATTTATGCGGGGTTTAATTATTCATGTATTAGTTATTCCATCTTCTACCCTGTATAAAATAATACCTAGATTCCCTCATAACTTATACATGTATTAGTTATACGAGATTGTAAACTGGTAACCAAACACCTTACTTGATGTGCTGGATTTTATGCATAGCAACTAAACTGCTACCAAACATAGTACTAGTTATGTTGTTTTTAATACATGAATAATTCACTTCCTAACCAACAACCAAATGACCCCGATATAAGATATTGATGTTCGAATTGTATTATTGATGTTTGTTTACTGCTGCAACATCTCCTTAAGCTTTGTGGTTGATGTTGTGACTTCACTGATGCATTCTCGCAGTTTACCTATATGACTAATCAATTATAGAAGCTTCTTGTCATATGTTAGGCTGATAGCCCACAAGAAAATGAGAGAGGGGCAGAGAATTTTAAAGATTGGTCTGTCTTTTCCATATCTCTAATTACTTTTTGGATGTTATCATCATGTAGTTATCAGAGCTCCCGGCATGGGTCCACTGAAAATTCCACTTAGTAACCCATCTGAAGTGATGGATGGTGTCTCGGTCTGGGAATGGTCTGGTTCTGCCTTGGACGAGGGAGCTGAGGCAGCAACATGGTTCTCCACGCATCTGGGGAAACCAAGTCGGCTTGTTCGCTTTAGTGAAGGTATAGCTCATCCCCCTTGATCTATATAGATTTTCCTCATCTAAATGTTACTCATATGAAATCACTGGTGTTTCATGAAATATCTCGTCTGAAATTCACTTCTCTAGAAAACTTGTTCAGCACTCTCTTCTTTTCATGGAATTTCTATCTTTATTTCTTGTATTTAACTATATTTTCTTGGAGTGTGTTTCCACCATTCTTTGCATCTGGCTGCTTTCAGTACATAGCTAAGAAAGCAACTCATGTCTTTTGCTATTTTTACCGTCTTTGTAATGAAATTTAGCAAATGGCTAACTGCACACGTCATGGACTTACCACCTTGCATATACCCAATTTGTTTTTGTTGCTTTACAGTTTCCAGGGTTATCAAGCAAATACTAGATATTAATTTTGGGATAGAGTACTTTTCTACCAGAAGCTAAGTCCTTAAGTTTGTCAGACAAACTTCTTGCTACGAACTAGATTTGCATTTCACTAATTAGATGGCTCTTTTGGGGGCCCCAAGTTATGATCTCGTAATGTGACCAACTGAATTGGAAGAATATTATAACACACCGTTAAATAAAGATGAATCAGGTATCATTTTGTCTAAGTTTTCACAATTATGAAGCAATCCTCAGCATTGAGCGGACTTATATTTTTACAATTTTGTTAATAGATGAGCTTATCGCCTATTATTAGATTGATGCTCTTGCTTTAGTAGAGAATTGTTGGAAATAAATGTGTACAATTTGATCAAAATAAGTTGCTTCCTTTTGACTCTTGCAGTGAAGGAAATGAAGGTTGTAGACCCTAATTATGCTCAAGGATACAATGTTATGTTTTCTGATGGATATCCATACCTTGTGCTATCCCAGGTTATGTTGTCAGCATCTAAATTCAACAAACACATCCATATAGACTGGATTTTTTTGGGTCCATCTTCTGCAGGGATCGTTGAATGCGTTAAATTCTCTTCTCAAGGAGCCTGTTCCAGTTAATCGTTTTAGACCCAAGTATACTCTTGTCCCTCTTGTATAATCTACAAAGTGTTAGCACTTTAGATTAACTCAGTTAAGTCTTTGATATTACCTTCTTTCAGTGTCCTTGTTGACGGATGTGAACCATTCGCTGAGGATTTGTGGAAGGAGATCCGGATCAATAAGTTGACATTTGAGGGTGTCAAACTATGCTCTCGCTGTAAGGTAAAACCTTATGAACTTACTTTCTTACTTTCTTACTATACGACAGAAAATAACATTTGCAAACTGGAAGTGGTTTTCTCCACCTGTTTTTTTGTATATAGTTCATGCAACATGATATTGAAGAGAATCTCAACATATCTGAGGCCATTTTATAGGCAGAAAATTCAGATTTTCGAAACTACGAGAACAACTTCATCCGTATTTTTGCTTTCTAGTCGTGGGATAGACATGAATTGAGATCTATATGTCTAGCAACTTGTTTGGACAAGATTGAAAGAGTCTAGTCATGCTTCTCCCTTTTATAATGTTGTGATGACCATCTTTGGTTCAAGCCTTAACTAAGAGAGAGAATGAAGTTGATTATGAGGGAAAAAGTTGAATTTTAGTACTTCACCTTCTTAATTAACCGGCATTTGAACGCTTATGATCAAGTTAAACTCTGTATATCTGACTTTGATTCTGTTGTTTATATGAGGTGCCTACTATAAATCAAGAAACAGCACTAGGAGGCTGTGAGCCAACAGAAACTCTCTTGAAGTTTCGATCCGATAAGGCCTTGCGTCCGAATAAGAAACAACAGGGGAAGGTAAGATCAAATACTGTGAGAAGTTCCATAACTGATTTACCTAATCCCTAGATAAATCACAAGTATGATCTTTCATGTGATTTTGCAGGTATATTTTGGACAGAACATGGTTTGTTCCGACGCTCATAGCCGTGGAAAAGGAAAGATAGTCAAGGTGGGGGATCCTGTTTATGTCCTTAAGGTTGTTCCTTCTAGTGCTGAAGCTCCAGCTTGAACTCTAGTAGTTGTATCTAAGGGTGGCCAGTGGGCCGGGACGGCCCGACCCCGTCCCGCCCCGACTCAGCTAAAAAAAAAAAAAAAAAACGTTGGCGGGCCTCGAACTCGGGACGGGACAATGTCTCGTCCCGCGAGACCCGAGCCCGCCCCAAGCCCGCCCGACCCGACCCCGTCCCGAGCCCGACCCCGACCCCGCCCTTTGTCCCCCCTTTGCAAATATGACCGTTGCACCAACAACCATTTTAGATTTTCGTCATTGGCCAACGGCCATTTTAGGCTTCCCCCCTCCCCCAACCCCTTAATATTTATTTTTAACCCATAAGTTATTATATTTACACTTTAACCCAATTTTTCAACTATAAGTAATTAATTTCCTCTTCATCTTTCTCACAAATCTTCCTACAATCTCTCTAATCTCTCAATATATCTCTCTACAAGTCTACATTGTTTACTAAATATTCAATTTTATTTATTCATTTGGGAATTGGGAGTGAAGTTGGCAACTAGCTTGAGGATCTTCCATCGAGCAAAGTTTCAATTTTCAACCTCTCGATTACACGTCGACGTTACGTTGACGTTTGGTACATTCGTTCCTTCATTAAATTATTATTGTATGTTTATTTTATTTAGCGCACTTAATTTTATTGTCTTTAATTATTTATTATCATAATTAAAATGAAAGGATTAAAAGGTATGTTTAAGGGTAACGGTAAGGGTGCTTCTTCTAGTAGGGGCAACCAGGGCAAGGGTACTTCTTCTAGTCATCTTATTCCTACACAGGATGATTTTGTTGATACTCAATATTTTCCTACAATACCATTAGATTTAGACCAGGAGCTATTTTCTGGAACTCAAGAAGACTTTAATTTAGACGATGATCTAGATGATACACCCACTAATGTTGATGACAACACACCCACTAGTGCACCTTCAACTGAAATACCTCTTATTCCCCCTAGCATGAGACAAGGTCTAGCAAAACGATCATTAAAATCAGATGCATGGACATTTTTTGATAGGGACGTAGAGAATCAAGTAGCTATATGTAAAATTTGTAAAAATGTTTTAATATTTAAAACTGGAAAAAGTCACGGTGGGACGGGGGTTTAATTAGACACGTTGTAAGTGCTCATCCAGCTAGGTATGCCCAATACCAGGCTTCAAAATCGGGTGCGTAAACGCCCTCTCCATCGGGACAAGGTTCACATACTGATACTGTCCCGGACCAAGTACATGGTCAAATTAACCCTATGACGGGGGAATTGTAGGCTCTAAATACAATAAACATAGAGATAGGGAAGCAATATCAAAATTAGTTGCTGTGGAGGGTTTTCCTTTTTCATTTCCTTCATCTCCCGATTTTATTCATTACATTAGAGATATATATAATCCTGCTTTTAACGGTTTTCCTAGATCAACTGTTAAGAGAGATGTATTTAAATTCGCGCATGAATATCAACAATATTTACGTTTTTCATTATATCATTTTAATGGCAAAGTATCTATCTCGTCTGATATAGGTCGTAGTACTAACGACCATGATTATTTAACTGTAACTTGTCATTGGATAGATTATAAATGGTCTATGCAAAAACGTATTTTAGCGTATAGATATATAGATGATAGGCACATTGGTACTTTTATTGCAGATAATATTTATCAAGTGTGCCATTATTACGGAATAACCGATAAAATTATGACTATTACATTAGATAACGCTTCTTCTAACAATTATGCAATTACAATTTTAAAAAATAGTTTAACTCCATCTTTTTCAGATCATTTTCATAAAAAATGCGCGTGCTATATATATAACTTAATTGTAAATGATGGTCTATCACTTTTTGAAGACATTCTTAGTAAAATACAATTTGTTATAAACTTTATTTTTAAAAGTAATAAAGTACAACGTAGAAAAGAATATAAAAAACTTGTCATGATTGTGGACTACCTAATAGAAAAATTCCACAAGAAGTATCCACTAGGTGGAATTCTTTATACGAGCAACTACTTGTTGCTTATGACTATAGAATACCTATAACTTTATTTTTTAACTCTCATAATAAAAATTCAGCTGATATGATTTTAGATAGTGATTGGGTAAAAATTTTCGAACTTATTGTATTTTTAGAGAAATTTTTTCAAACAACAAAAGAATTTTCCGGTATATATTATCCTACTATTTCAACTATGTTGTTTTATATAACTCTAATATTTTTATTACTTAGTGAATATATGAAAAAATCAGTTTATAAGGCAGCTATTAAAAAAATATTTGTCAAAATAAAAAAATATTTTATTCCTATTCCCTCTATTTATATTATTGGTTCTGTATTAAATCCTACTATTAAAATAGACGGTACTAAATTACTAATTGAAACTATTTACGATTGTATAGAAGTACTACCACCTCCAAGTCCCAAAAATATAAATCACCCACCACCTATTGAACAAAGTCAAACTAAAGAAGAAGTGTTGTCTAGCGTAGAACACCAATGCAAAAAAATATATAGATTTTATCAACAAGAAAATGCTAGTAACTCACCGGTTTCCATACCATCTTCTTCATCTTCAACACAATCTCACAAAAGACATGTTGTTTCTGCGGCTAGTATTGAAAGCCTCAGAAATAGAATGTGCGGTCGTACCTCTATTACTAACCAAATTAGCGAGTTGGATATTTTTATTTTGCAGGGTTCTGTACCGTATCAAGAAGTTATCAATGAAGATGGACATGAAGACTTGTGAAATCTTTGGAGGGAATGAGAAGACCTTTCCGACACTTTCATTGATGGCCCGAGATGTTTTGAACATTCAAGCGTCATCAACTGCGTCTGAAAGCGCTTTTTCTGCCGGCAGATATCAAATAGGAGACCACAGACACTCATTAGCCGGAGACAGCTTGGAAATTGCAGTATTATTCAGAGATTGGATACGAGCGGAGCGGAGAAGGTGCGGTCAACCGGAGATCAACGAAGAAGAAGATGAAAACTACAACGAAATCTTAACCGAAGGTAATGGAGGCAACGTGGATCAATTTGACCAACAAATACCAATTCCAACCGAAGAACCACAGGAAATCATCAAGCAATTTGAACAGGTTTTTTTGAGAATGTAATTTTTTTAATTGCAATTTTATTATGTAATTTGCAACTTTTGGACAACACCACAAAATTGCAATTTAGATTTTAGACAATTGTATTTGTAATTTTGTATTACAAAAAAATCATGTCTATTAAATAATATAAGAGGCACAAAAACAGCCTTGGGATATTTTTATTACACTATCTTATTTTGTTTATTGAGTTCTTTTTATACATATGTTATTTTAAAAAAAAAAAAGGAAAACCCCCCGGACCCCCGCCCCGCCCCGATACCGACGGGATCGGGATCGGGACGGGACTGGAGCAAGTCCCGCCAGACCCGACCCCGACCCCTTCTCCCGCCCCGACCCCGACCCCGCCAGACCCGAGCCCGGCCCACTGGCCAGCCCTAGTTGTATCACTGACATGTGAAATGAGCATTTGAATAAGGTGATTGGAAAAGATTTAAGAATACTAATGTAAGGAATAATGGTCTTTCAGGCCACTGCTATATATATCTAAATAAAAGGGTAGCTTGAATATATGTGAATTGCATCAAGCCCCGTATAAAACTACGTAAATGCCTCAAAGTCTAAGCAAGTTGAGGTCGGTTATGTGAATCTTCACTATTCATGTCGCTCCATTTAGGCTCATCATAGTCCAATATTATATAATATAATAAGTGTTTTTAGTATGAAAGAAGTTTGGTAATGTTTATAAGTACTTTTAGTTTGGAAGATTGAACTAAAAAGCACTTTTTGAAGAAAACCAAATTTAGAGTTTTTGAAACTATTTTTAAAGTTCTATTGGGGCATATTTCAAGCATTTATTTGATACTACCATAACGTTTACATCATATTATTCCATAGGCATCATGAAAGTGGTTATAGATCAGTGAATTTGGAAGGCTTTCTTGGTTATTTAAGCTTCTTTAACTAATGTAACAATGATGGGTTTTTTTTGTGTGGGTTGGTGAAATCACAACCATTGCTTGGCCAAGAGAGCAACATGATGAACAAAAAGTAATTTGATTTAAAATAATTATGGCTGAATAAAGATGAAATCCAAACAGTGGTTTGTTGAAGCAACAATTTAAGTAAATGTGGAAGGTGGCAGAAGGTAAAATAAGCTTTAGGAGCCTACTTTAAAAGCATTTCCTCTTGCAACTTGAACTAGCTTTATCTTCTTGCTAATATATCAGGCCCTGTGTATCAAATATATATGCAATTCTAACAACTGATGCCTACTTTTTCCAAGTAAAAACACAATCAAACAATCAATTACGCCACCACACTTCAATCTTGAAATAGTTCAAGTCATCTTGAAAAACGATCGTATTCCATGAATATGATATCTATTTAATATGACGCATGAAATATATAATAAATATGGATCTATTGATAAATCATGTTATATAGGTCCGAATTGGACATCCAATTACTTCAGGATCAACTATAAGAATTTTCATATCCAGTTCATATCTAAAAACACAATCGAAAACAAGGTGATGATAGTTAATAACACACATAGTCATCAACAATTTAGTAAGCGAGCTATCTTCGATTTCCAAAACTTGAAGAAGAAAATAGTTAATTAAACACATTAGGAAGGGGATTATCATAATTTCTTAAATTTTAGTACTATACTTATGGAGTACTCCCCTTTATTCAGTTAAATGTCCAAATTCTTTTTCAGTTCATTTGAAAAAACAATCTATCTTGTAAAAGAGAGACTATTCAAACATGTATGCTCATAAAAGATTGATATATAGACTCACTTTACTTTTCTATATACAACATATTATCTATCTTATTCTAAATTACAAAAAAGAATTATAAGACTATACATGTTTCCTCAGCAAATACTGAACAATTTAATTTTCTAAACTTTCTTTTCTTAAATTTTGTACCAATTTAAACAACTAGTTTCAATTTAAAAAGAAGAAATATTTCGAAGCTCAAATAATTGGATGATATTCAAAAGAATTATCTATAGCTCTTTGACATTAAAATTCTCTCGTTTCCCATTTCAATTTGAATGCGAGTCTTTTCAATTTTTATTTTATTTTAAACACTATGTTTTATTTTCTTTTAAAAATGTTTTGTTGTTTATTTTATAAAACAAACCAAAATGATTCACTAGAAATTCAAATACAGATCGTTACAAATGATGGCGTAAAATAATCATGAAATTAACTAATATTTTAAATCAAACATGAAATAAGATTAATTTCAAATCTTATCTCAAAATTATTATCCTTATCCACGTGGCAAACACCCCTACTCCAAAAAGTTAATCCAAACAAACTCAATAAAATGGCCAAGAAATAAAACCATATAACAAATCAATCTTACCCGTAGCCTTAATAAAAAAGTTTTTTGAAGAAAATAAAATTTAAAAACAACACCCCACCGCCACCCCCTCCCTTTTTCTGCCCTACTCGAGCCTTAGCCAAAGATATTATTTTCTTGAATTTGAAGTTTAAACCCAATATGATCAATACACAGAGTTTTTGTTTGTCGTCTTCATGAGAATCTGAGTTGAAAAAAGGCATGCTCTTTTACACCTTCACTACCAAACACTTCACGTCAAAGCTAATAATCCCATGTAGTAAGTCTTTCTCTAACTTCACCATTACCCGTTTCTTCTCTGCCCTTTCTAACCCTTCTTATACTGACCATGAACCCCAAACAGACTATGCAACTCCCAAGTTGGTTTCTTTAAAAACTGAAATGGAACTACCCATTTCTGATAACTCATTCAAAGTTGCACCACAACCCAAATTGGGTTGTTGTGGAACTGAAATGGAACTACCCAAAGTTTCCCCAAAACTCCAGTTTGATTCTTGTGGAACTGAAGTACAAGTACCACCTTTTGGTGATTCATTTAAAGTTGCCCCAAAACCCAAACTGGGTTCTTGTGAAGCTGAAGTGGAGCTATTCGAAGTTGCCCCAAAACCCAAGTTTGATTCTTGTGGAACTGAAGTAGAAGTACCCTTTTCTAATAATTCATTTAAAGCTGCACCAAAACCCAAACCCAAATTGGGTTGTTGTGCAACTGAAATGGAACTACCCAAAGTTGCCCCAATACCCAAGTTTGATTCTTGTGGAACTGAATTAGAAGTACCCATTTCTGATAATTCATTTGAAGTTGCACCAAAACCCATATTGGGTTCTTGTAGAACTCAAATGGAGCTATCCAAGAATGCCCCAACACCCAAGTTTGATTCTTGTGGAACTGAAGTAGAAGTGCCCCCTTTTGGTGATTCATTTAAAGTTGCCTCAAAACCCAAGTTGGGTTCTTGTGAAACTGAAATGGAAGTACCAATTTCAGACAGATTATTTAAAAAGGCACCAAAGTTGGGTTCTTTCAAATTGGGTGATTCTACATTTTATACCCTTATTGAGAATTATGCCAATTCTGGGGACTTTAGATCTTTGGAGATGGTTTTCGATAGAATGAAGTGCGAAAAAAGAGTCTTTATTGAGAAGAGTTTTATCTTAGTGTTTAGAGCTTATGGGAAAGCCCGTTTGCCTGAAAAAGCTATTGAATTGTTTGAAAGAATAGTGGGTGAGTTTCAATGTAAACGAACTGTGAAGTCGTTTAATTCTGTTCTTAATGTGATAGTTCAGACAGGGTTATATCGTCGTGCATTGGATTTTTATGCTGATGTTGTAAATAATAGGAATATTAGACCGAATGTGCTTTCGTTTAATTTAATTATTAAGACCATGTGTAAGCTTCGGATGGTTGATAGAGCTATAGAGGTTTTCAGAGAAATGCCTACTTGGAAATGCGATCCAGATGTTTATACGTATTGCACTTTGATGGATGGGTTGTGCAAGGATGACCGGATTGATGAGGCAGTTATTCTGTTGGATGAAATGCAGATAGAGGGATGTTTTCCTGTTTCGGTAACATTTAACGTGTTAATCAATGGCCTTTGTAAAAAAGGTGACTTGGCTCGAGTTGCAAAGCTTGTGGATAACATGTTTCTTAAAGGGTGTATTCCAAATGAAGTGACTTATAACACACTTATACATGGTTTGTGCCTGAAAGGTAAGTTGGAGAAAGCTGTTAATTTATTGGATAGAATGGTGTCGAATAAGTATGTGCCAACTGATGTAACCTATGGAACGATTATCAACGGGTTCGTTAAGCAAGGAAGAGCAACTGATGGTGTGCAGATCTTGTTGGCAATGCAGGAGAAAGGGCGTATGGCAAATGAATATGTCTACTCAGCACTACTTAGTGGGTTGTTCAAGGAGGGAAAACCTGAAGAGGCGTTAAAAATATGGAAGGAAATGATAGAAAAGGAAGTGAAGCCTAATACAGTTGCTTATTCCGCTTTTATAGATGGCTTATGTCGAGGAGGCAGACCTGACGAAGCTAAGGAGATCCTTTCTGAGATGATTAAAAAGGGTTGCAATCCAAATGCTTACACTTACTGTTCTCTGATGAAAGGTTATTTTAAAACTGGTGACAGCAACAAGGCTATACTTTTATGGAAAGAAATGGCGACGAGTGGTATCACATGTAATGAAATCTGCTATAGTGTACTCATCCATGGACTCTGTCAAAATGGGAAGCTCAAAGAGGCTATGATGGTATGGAAGCACATGTTAGGCAAAGGGTTCGTCCCTGATGCCGTGGCTCATAGTTCAATGATTCACGGCCTTTGCAATGCGGGGTCGGTGGACCAGGGATTGAGACTCTTCAATGAAATGCTATATAGAGGATCTGATTCTCAGCCTGACGTAATAGCATTTAACATAGTTCTTAGTGCTTTATGCAAGGTGGACAGAGTTTCTCTAGCAATTGATCTTTTGAATACCATGTTGGATCAAGGTATTGATCCCGACGCTATTACATGCAATATTTTCTTGAAAACATTAGATGAAAAAGCAAATCCATCCCAAGATGCGGAAGACTTTCTGGATAAGTTGGTGTTGCAACTGTACAAGCGGCAGAGAATTGTAGGAGCGTCAAGAATTATAGAAGTGATGCTTCAAACATTTCTTTATCCCAAGTTCTCTACTTGGGAAATGATTATTCGAGAACTCTGCCAACCCAAGAAGGTTCAAGGAGCTATTAACAAGTGTTGGAGTGACCTTTTCTTCTGATATTAGAGGTTAGTTTTTTATTTTGGTTGCAACAATGCAATATCCTGAAACAATGTTTCCCATGGGCACATTGGTCCTAGGTGACAAAAGAGGACAATGAGATTCTTTAAGAAGATACATTCTGTACATTTCAGAATTTGGGTCATTGTGCTTGATATGTGCATCAAGCAATTACACAATGACATCACGACTGCTTATTTCCAAACAGACACTTGCATCTATAGTTTAAACATTATGTTTTTCTTGTTAGTTTGTTACTGCTTCTTCCTTCTTTTTCAGGATGCGCAATTATGGCGTATTCGCGTTTGCTATCAGTATTTGTATACTGCTTTAAATTTTTAAATTTTTGACCCAGTCTTACTGGGTTTTTTTCTGCTTTGCATGTCCTGAGTCGAGGGTCTCTCGGAAACAACCGCTCTACCTACCAAGGTAGAGGTAAGGTCTGCGTACACTCTACCCTCCCCAGACCCCACGTTGTGAGATTTCTCTGGGTATGTTGTTGTTTTTCTGTTAGTTTGTGTGTGTATCTGTTGCACATGTATGTAACATAAATGGATTACAAGTGCTTTTACTTGATAAAAAAACATGTATGTAACAGAAATGACATATTTTCTCAATTATTTCTACAAAGCTCTTAAATGGATACAGAAACCTTTCAATTATGATAATCTAGCGTTGTTTAGTCGTTAGGGTTAGGATATTAAAAAGCAAGCGGTATCACTTGTAGATTCCCCTTACAATCTTTGAATTTTGTTAGGTCTCTGGTCTTCTACCTCCCAAGGTAGGGGTAAGGTATGTGTACACTCTACCCTCCCCAGATCTCACTTGTGGGATTACACTGGGTATGTTGTTGTTAGTTCCCTGGTCTTAGATAGCCTATTATGTAATTTAGCTAAACACCCTATATTTTGTAATCTTACATTTTGTACTCTTTTGCATCTTCTTGATGCCATCAGTGAAACTTTTTACTTCATCAGAATTATATTAAAAAAGAAAGTGTCCACGTCATTGAATATGTTTTTCTTCACTTTCTTACCATATGTTAAGTTCTAATCTACAAATTTGTTACATATCAGGTTTGAACATTGATGATACTGCAATATCCTAGTCATGCAAGGTCATTTAGAAATGGTTTTAGTGAGTCTAAAAAGAGTTCATTTAGGTTATTCTTTTAATAGTTGCTTACATTTCTTATTTACCTTTTGCTTCCTTTTTGTTTCAATTTGTATCAAGATGTGTTCTATAATGTTTTATGAAAGTTCAAAAATGCTAACAAGTTGCTGTATATGGCTTATGAAAATAAGTTCCAGAATTTTGTTTGCTTATTTTTTCTTTATATGATATTCCCTTGTAAGATGGTGTGTGAATAGCAGGGGTTATCAATGTCCAGTGTAAATGCTGATGCCAAATCTTTGGAGCTTTCTTGAAAAATGTTAGCATCAAATATTGATGTATTTTTTGTTTCTCAGGAAAAAAAATACTTTGCACTTAAAATAAGCTGTAAATAACTGTAACTAACTGATAATGTAGCAGAAGTGCGCTACTTTAAGATGTTAAAAAAAGGGATATGAGAGTGTGCTTTCTACCAATAACAAAAATGTGTGGGCTTTCTCTTTAAGCATTCCTTTTATGTAGAGATTGGGGCTAATCGTAGACAAGTTCTTATTTTGAAGTGCAAGAGAGACTAATAGTTTCAATGTTAAAACTTGAAACCAGCTTTTTATTAATTTCTAAATGCTCAAAGCTCCTCTGAAAAAGGTGCTACAAAAGAGCAATTAGATAGTCTACATTTTGTATATCCTAGCCTCATCCCTATACATTAAACATTTATCTTACGGAAAAAAGACAATTGGATAGAAATCACAAAATAAAGGATAGTTGTTACGGAGTGACTACCACTGAGCTAAAGCTACTACGTATTAATTTTGTTGAATCCATAACACAGTACTACCAGGCTGCAAATTTCTCTTTCTGCATGTTTTCCTCTGACCTTGCTCTCTCAGTCATTTCACTTCACAACTAAAAGTGCTTTCTACACTCATGTGAAGTAAATTTCTCTTCCTATATGCAGTGCTATTAGGTGAATGCACATACAAATATTCATCGTTCTTTCGATTGGTAAAGGAACTAAATGTATCTGATGGTGCGTCTTGCATATGTTAATGTAATTTTCTTTTGGTAGGCTGTTAAAATTATTATTTTTTGCTGAACTAACTTGGGATCACAATGGTGGGTGAAAGAAATATTGTGAGCGTGGTGGTTGCATATGGGAAGCTTGCAACTAAGTAGAAAATGGCAGTGAGAACTCCAGAGGGTCCATCACATGATGCTTTCATGACGTGCATGAGGTTGAAGCATGAAAAAGCAGTAGAAAAATGACAATGAGATTACTGTTTAATCTGGTAATATTCATTTAAAATTTTCAGAATTCAGATGTTTCTGTGTTTTTGAATTCTTATGCTTGTTAACACTTTCTTGGTTCATTTATCCATAAAATATACTCTTTTTTGACTGGTATGAAGTAAAGTCTACATGATTTTCATTGGGTTGATATGGTGGATCTAACATGGAAATTTTATGAATTATCATTGTGCAGAAATTAACTTTTGGGGGGCATATTTTGTCAGATATATTCCCTGGAGTGGTATCGATGCTTTCTAAGAAGCATTGCTCGTCCTTTAGAAAAGTTCAAGAAAGTATGAAAACGATACGAACAACATTGGTTCGTTGAAGTGAGTTTGCAATATTTAAACCTACCTTTACTCTTGATTTAGAATATGTTTCCTATGTGCTGATGTTTTTATTTTTACTTTACATGTTTTCTCTCCTGTAGCATCTCTCCTTTTTTCTCTATTTATGGACTTGACTGTAGTTGAGATTCTTGAGAATGTATTTCTCTAACATGAGCTGTGGTTGACAGTTTTCATTATTCATAATAATAGGATTGTGTCTGGTGCTATTTCTTCAGTGATGACTTCATCTAACATAAATCTTATGATTGCAGGAATAAGTGCGATGGAACTCAAGTCCCAGATTTAATCACAGGTGTAAAAAAATTTATGCCCTGGCTTTTTCCATGTCTTCTTCGGAAATCTTTGAAGACATTGGCTTCTTTGGTTGATGAGCCATGTCATAAGTTGCATGGAGCCCAAAAAGAATATAATA
Source organism: Anisodus acutangulus (assembly GCA_029783415.1). Classification (NCBI taxonomy): domain Eukaryota; kingdom Viridiplantae; phylum Streptophyta; class Magnoliopsida; order Solanales; family Solanaceae; genus Anisodus; species Anisodus acutangulus. The sequence goes on from CM056501.1 coordinate 27,951,767, forward strand.
GATCAGCATCGCAACCGTACATATGCCAAACCTTATAAATGCCTGAGCTCCTAATGATCCCATGAGAAATAAGTTTATTGCAATTGAGAGGGATGGGAACCAGTGGAACTCCCCAGACTTTTGATGTTCTTTCATGTGGCAAAAGTTCAGATATTGCCAAAGTTGCCAGGAACCAAAGGGGAACAGTTACTGTGTAACCAAGCCAACCATTAGGGTTCAGTCCCCAGTAAGCACAAGTCCCCACGGAGGATACAGTTATGACCAGTACAAAGAAGGTTAGCTTCAAAAGATTCGTCCGGGGAGTGATACCTCTAACATAGTATCTCCTCACAAGCAGAGCAACGGCCACCATCGTGGATATAAGAAGGCCTTTTACAGATAACAAACTTGCCAAGACATCCAAACTTGAAAAGAATGCTATACAGGCAATTGCAAGCCCAATCAGGAGAGTTGCATTTATGGGAGTTCCCGTCTTTGGGTGGACAAGTGCAAACCATGGTGGAATGATGTGAACTCGTGCAATATGAGTGGCATAGCGTGCCTGCCCAATTGCTCCTGCCAAAAGGACAGTGGTCATCCCCTTCAGAGCTCCAAGGGAGACCGGGTATTTTGCCCATTTCATCCCCACACTTTGAAATGCAACAGAATAGGCGGCGTTAGGGTCTATATCTGTATACTTCTGCATCATACTCAGTGACAGTGCCATCAAGCAATATATTACGGTGATAATTGACATTGACCCTAGCAATCCTAGTGGTATATCTTTAGATGGAATTTTTGTTTCCTCTGCCATGGTTGCAATGTTGTCAAAACCCATATGCAAAATACACTATTGCTGCTGCAACAAAGATACCTTTGGCACCATGTGGCATAAAGGGTGTCAATTGGAGGTGTTGGCGTGAGCAAATCCAGCAATTATGACAAACAAAATCACCACCATATTTATTGCTGATGCTATCCAGTTGAAATATGTTCTTTTAGTGCTGCTTACTGCAATTATTGATGTAATTACTAGAACTGCAACAGCTATTAGATCTAGTAAGTTGAACCCATCTGTGAGATTTGTATGTATACGTAAAGAGTTTGGATGACGATTCAAGAGAGTTGTAAAGTAAGAAGTCCAAGCTCTTGCTACCGCCGCATTACCAGCAATGGATCCAAGAATTATGTTTCCTGCTGTGATAAAGGCTGCAAAGTCTCCCAGTTCTACTCTGATGTATGCAAACGGCCCTCCTGCTACAGGAATTTCTACCGCAAATTCTGTGTAGCAGAAAACACAGAGCATTGCTGAAATGCCAGAAACCACAGGGGATAAAACTATTGCTGGTCCGGCATGCTCATGAGCTTCTTGGCCAGTGAGTACGAACATACCAGCTCCAATAACAGAGCCAAAGCCAAACCAGGTGAGATCCCACCAACTAAGGCAACGTTTCATCTCATTCTCACTTTGTTTCCTTAGCTCACCAATCTCATCAGCATCTTCGGAACAGCTTATAACTCGGTCCTTGAATCTGGTAAATGTTTGTAACAGTGCTGATCGGTATGTGCTCCAGTTCTGGAAAGAATCTTCTGGGAAGAAATCTTGTTTGCTCCATCTCCAGTAACTTCTTGGTTGAATCTCATCTCCCACTTCACCAACAGAGTCCATTACTGTTATATTCCTTTCAGGTCTCATTTAACTGTTACAGAAGGCTAGTAATTAGTAGCTCATTCTGGATATCCATTAAACTGCTGTTTATAGGTTCATTTTCTTGATGGATAGAACCCCATATCTTCAATTATTGTTTATTGATAAGGTTGCCAATGGGCGAAGTGTTACTGTTTAAACTTTAAACAAGGAAGTCCGTGTTCTGCTAAATTCGTTATTTTTTGTTTTATGCCATATGGTCCTGTCAAGGCCAAACAAGGGGCCAACTGAGAGTTGGGGATGTGGTCTTTTTATAGGTACTAGTTGAGCGTTATCTTTCTTGAAAATATCAACATTCTATGTTTAGCTCCCTTGGACTAACGTAGAGTACGTCTTATGTAAAAAGAGTTGGGACAAATCTATCAATTCATTAGCTTGGAACTAGGAAGAGTAACAGGCTGGATTTTTTTGTCCTATAGTACTCCAGGATTTCGCTGCATTATTAGAATGACATCGAGTTCCTTCTTCTGAGATTTTACTACTGTTCATTTTAATTATTGAGCTTACTTCTTGAACCAGTACGGTACAGCTAGAGTTGCAATTGATATGATTGCATCATGCAAGATGGCGTACAGGGAGTTTAAGCGTTTATATAGACTTTAAGCTCAATTTATTAGTAGACTTCATCACATAGTTATTGTATTTTTCTTTTGACTGCAGAGTTAATTGTCTTCGAGAATACTTGCTTAATTTATTGAGAAGTGTTGATCTATAATTAATAAGCCACTTTGATACTTCAAGAAAAGTTATTATAGACATGGTGATGTGCCAACCTTTGAATAAGTTTAAGGGAAATATAGATTGAAGATTTTGACGGGTAGCTTTCTTAGCTTTATATTATTGTCATACTCCACCATCGTTATCTCCAAAAGTAGGAAGACAAATAAAGAGGAGATTTTCATTCTTCAGAAACTTGGCAATTTGTATTCAACTTGTCCCCCTTTGTTTTTTGTTTTTTTTGGGGGGGGGGGGGGGGGGTAAAAATTTGAAAAAAACCATCTTCTGCTCAAACTGCTCCAATTTGAACTTTGAAGTCAACTGGAAAAATCAGGGTTGGAAGAAAAACATAAGAGAGAAATAGAAGGAAACCACACTTGTATGAATAGATTGGAGATGTAAGCATACCTAATGAAGCATGAGGATCAATTTATGAACCCTAGGAGAACACTTTTACGTGTCTGCTGAGAAAAGAAGGAAACAATATCACACAACAGCAATTCATTGTTTAGAACCATTGATCAACACCTTCAATTGGTAGGTTAGGATGTTCTAAATTATAGAACAGCCTGACCTTCCACTAAGAACTCTTCCCAACTCTGAAAAGGTAAAAGAAAGATGCAACAATTGAACAGAAATTTTTAATGGATTGATTGATTCTTTTCCCTCTCTACACTACTCGATGGTTTTCATAAGCAGCAGGAGAGTTGGGAAAATCTATCCATGCTACTAAACTCTACGGTTGAAATGCATGGTGTGTGTTGTAACTATAGTAGTGGCTATATCCCCATGTCTGAAGCAGTAAAAAAGCAGTGACTGCAGCCAAGGACAGGAAGCAATATTAATGCATTACACCCAAGATTTCCACGCCTTGCGCATCTTGTTTGCAACATATCTGACTCCATGAACAGCACCAGCAGTCAATAAACCTGCAACAGCCTGCCTCGTGCTAGAAAACATAACCTTACGTCTAACTAGCCTCTTCATGCACTCAGCAGCCTGTTCTTTTGAACCAATCACTACTTGTTGCCTAACTCTACCTACAAGAAAATATGGCATAGGAGAAATGATTTGCTTTAGCTGAGAGGGGAACACTATAAGAGCTTATCATAAGAACTGCAATAACTAAATAGAAGTGTCTTTTCTCTAGAAATGAGACAAACACGCACTGGCACATGGTATTAGGATCCATACGTGAGAGTTAGACGTAAAATAACTAAATAGAAGTGTATCTTCACTATTGAGGCAGTTAGACACAATTCAATAGGAATGACTAACAGGAATTAAAATCTGAAAGAACAGGCAACATTTAAGATTATTTTCTTTCCAGAAAATCCACTCTTTTGCAGTTGAAATACGTACCAGAGTCGTCCAGAATTCTCTTATCTCCAAGTTTCATGGCCATCTCACTTCTGATTGATGAAGGAAGAGAAGAAACCAAGGTGGAAGCAGCAGATAATCCACAATCCTGATTTGGATACACTAAAACATGTCAATCTTTGAGATTGACTTGACCTTGATTTCCTACTTACATATTCTCGACAGAGGTGTAATCAAAATCAGTCTCCTCGGGTTCATCAGAAAGAAAAGAAGTGCTCATGTAGTCAAAGACTCTCATATAGATGTATTACCAAAAGCATTATGAAAAAGTCAAGAAAGCACCCAAAGATCGAGATTGACACAATGACCAAAAAAGTGTACAAATTGCAATCATGTAAAAGTACAAACTAATTTTCATGCAAGGAAACTTGGGATGTCCAAAGCTCTAATTGACAAGCTCTGCAAGCAAATGACTTTTCAGGCTGCAGCTATCTGAGAAATGTGTAGAATAGAAAGATGGACTTCTCTGACCACAAAAGTTACCATTCAAGGCCAGAAAGTAACAATTTAAAATGGGAAGTAATGGGCAACAACATAGGGCCCGCATCAGCATGACTCATGCTGTATATTCCTGATCACCCATTGACACCATACTGATTTTCTATGCTTCAGTGGAAAAATCGTGTTTTATTGCGGATACGGATATGTTCCCATTGACACCATACTGATTTTCTATGCTTCAGTAGAAAAATCGTGTTTTATTGCGGATACGGATATGTTCCCATATCAACGCACATTGATTACAAAAGAATTATCAGCAGAATTAGCCATGACAAGGAAGCAACAAGAGAAAGCTTTAGGAAAGAGAGACCTGAACTATGTTTACTTGCGTATCACCAGCTGATGAAAATCTCAACAAGTTCTTGGCCTCATATTCTTCCAGCAATGGCTTATACATTTTCTCAAATAAATGAAACTGTCCTTGTACAATTTTTTTCACCTGGATCAATATGCAGTGAAGAAATTCATGTCCACAGAATGGAAAAACGATTCAATCACTTAATGTGGCGTGAAATTTGGAAACAGGTGGCTAAAGTGGGTGGAATTCTGTATTAAAACTACTAGATTCTCTATTCTTGTAAATGGAGAACCTGTGGGTTTTTTCCCAGCGCAAAGGGGGCTCAGACAGGGGGATCCTTTGTCTCCTTTTCTCTTTATTATAGCCATGGAAGGTCTGGACAGCATGATGAGGATTGCTTCTCAAAATAGTTGGATCCGAGGATTTAAGGTGAGGAACAGGGAAAATGAGGACATGGAGATTAGCCATCTATTGTATGCTGATGATACAGTAGTATTTTGTGAAGCAAAACATGAACAAATTTGCTATTTGAGGGTGATATTGGTGGTCTTTGAAGCTTGTTCTGGGCTGAAAGTCAACTGGAGGAAGAGCAGCATCTTCCCAATCAATGAGGTACATCAGATTCAAGTATTGGCTAACATTCTGAATTGCAAGATTGAGAAACTGCCCAGTCTATCTTGGCATGCCATTGGGTGAGAAGCATAAAGCAGTGGAAATTTGGGATGGCATCATAGAGAAGACTGAAAAGAAACTTGCTTTATGGATGGCTCAATACATTTCCTTGGGGGGAAGGCTCACTTTAATCAACTCTGTTTTAGATTCTATTCCAACTTATGTGATGTCTCTTTTTCCAATGCCTAGCAAGGTGGTCCAAGCTTTGGATACTTTGAGGAGAAATTTTCTATGGCAAGGAAACAAAGTGGAAAGAGGGTTCAATTTGGTTAATTGGGTTTCAGTTCAACAAAGCAAAATGGATGGAGGGTTGGGGGGTGAAAAATTTAAAGCTGCAGAATAAATGCTTGCTTATGAAATGGTTGTGGAGATATAATCAGGAAGAACAGGCATTGTGGAAACAAGTGATTCAACATAAATTTGGCCAAGCTGAACAATGGTGCACAAATGAAGTGACAGATACCTATGGAGTGGGGGTATGGAGGTCCATTAGAAACTTCTGGTTGGCCTTGAAGACAAATGCTAAGTATAAAGTGAGCAGGGATGACAAGATCCTTTTTCTGGAAGGAGAATTGGAGTGGACATGGGGCTCTGAATGTCCTGTTTCCTGGACTATTCTCTATTTGCACCAATCCTGAAAGCACAATAGAGGAGATGTGGTCTCCTCTGGTCTCCTCAGGGATGGAATTTAGTCTTCAGAAGATTGTTAAATGATTGGGAAATACCATGGGTAGCAGAAATGTTGACAACAATTGGTGGATTTACAGGAACTAATTTAGAACCAGACAAGATGATTTGGAAACATCATAATGATGGGTTGTTTTCTGTGAACAGAATGTACACCAAGGGATTAACAGAAATTGCAGGGAGGACACTAGGGCCATGGAAATCTATATGGAAGAGTGTAACACCACCAAAGGTGAAGTGTTTCACATGGTTGGTAGCTAGGAGGGCATGCCTGACTCATGAAGCATTACAGAAGAAAGGAATCTACATTGCTTCAAGGTGCTCATTATGTAAGGAGGCTTTAGAGACAAACAATCATCTTTTCCTTCATTGTAAAGTAACAGCACAAGTGCGGGCATTATTCATCAACTTGGCCAAGGTGAACTGGTCTATGCCAGAACACACTGCAGACCTGCTAAGTTGTTGGATCAGAAGGGGAGGGAGCAAGAGTCAGAAGATATGGTGGAAAACAGTACCAGCTTGCATCTGGTGGAACATCTGGAAGGAAAGAAATGAAAAAAATTTCGAAGGCAAAGAATGTACAATACAGAAGATCAAGTGGAAGGTCATCAGTTCTTTAGGTTTTTGGTGTAAAGAACAAGATATAGAAGAGGAAGTCCAGCTAGTGGACTTTATAGGAGCACCGTAATTACTTTTAGCAAGTGTAAATTTTTGGAGGTGGCCAGCAAATACAAAGTTACCAGTTTAAAAAAAAAGTGTATGTGCTCTATGGGATACTATGCTAAAATTGTGATTGGAATTCTAGTCCAAAATGGATATCCTGTAGATAGGAGATATAAATTAATTGAAGTGATATCAACTATAAAATTGAGAAACTACCCAATTACACTTTGAACTTACACGTAGAGTGATGCTTTCATGTGGTACTGTTAGGGCCACAAAAATCTAAAACTTAGGCTCCACTCAAGTCTCAAATCTACCTTATTTTTGTCCTCTGCAAAAAGCATACGCAAGTCACCCATATATGAGAGGCTACAGATTTTGGCATATAAATCTTCCTGCATAAACACCAAATTCCAAGTGGCATGTGTTATGTTCTGTATTAATTGACAAGAAATCAATAAAGATACTAACCTCCGTGAATTTTGATGGCAAAAGGAGAAGAGCGGCAGAAGTTGCAGCTTTCAGATTCACAGTGTTCACATTCTTTATGTCCAAGTTATCCACAAGAATGTTCACCTGAGTTAGAAGTAAATGTAAGTTATAGAGACAGTCACCAGACTCACCACTACAAACAAAAAAGGAGCCTACAAAGAAATCCAGAATATTATGGCGGAGTATGAAACTAGAAAACGGCTGAGCGATATATGTTGAATGCATCATACAGTATAATTTAGAGAAACAGATAGCCTTTCTATATATATTTTTTATTTTTTTATCAGGGGCATTTCTATATTTTCAATCCACTGTAGACTTAGACTCTCTATTCAGGAAGCACATTAGAGCAGCCACGACTGCCCAACTAGAAAGCATATAAATGTCTGATAAAAATTAAGCAATAGGTAATAAGCCCCAAACCAATACAATTAAGGAGGAAACCAAAAATGAAACGGGAGTAGGGGATGCAGGTTTTATTTTGCAATGAGTTGAAACTGTGATGCAATGTGGAGCTTTGGTGGCCAAATGTCAAGTTTGTTCAAGTCTAAAATCTTTGAGCAGACATATAAGGAAGAAAACAAAGCATCTTAATCGAATATTTCCAGCGGAAATTCCTCTTTTTGACACTCACGAAATGTCTGAGAAAACAACTCATGTAGGGGGTATCTTTGAGTATTTAACAAGTTACTGTACACGCTCACTGAACTTTTCACTTCTCCATATGACTGAATGGATTTTTCATCTGCAGATCAATACAGAGAGCTTAAAAGCTAGCAGTGGCGTGCCATCAAAAATCAAAAGCACATGGCAATTTGTTTTGTAGAAAAATGCAGGCTGAGATATAAATATAGTTTCAAGCCAGAACCAATTATCATGATATACTTTGAGTAACTACCTGGGAGTATACTTATTTAGCATCGTTTCTACATAGGATTGTAATTATTTTTTTGGTTGAAGTACTAGATAGGATTATAATATAAAGTTTTCAAGACTAACTCTTTATTCTTTTGGTCTCTAGGCACTGTGAAGGTGAGATCCTAAGGCTAAGAGAATGTACAAGAGTCATGGATATTATCCAAATCAACTTTTTTTTCATCAGGATATTATCCTAATCAACTTAAGCTTAATTAACCACCACCAATAGGTATAAAAACATATTACCAAGTTTTCTCACCTTTGTTATACTAAGAGAGTAAGCTAACATAATATATCAAGCTACTTCTTGAATGATGATTTCATGCTTCTTTGACTAATAAGTACTTAGAGCGAGTCAGGAGAGTCACAGTCATCGATAAAGACCTAAGTCCTGACACCATCAATTTAATCAAATTCAGTTACAACAGAAAATAAATTCATGTGACTTGTCAGTACGACGATAATGACTAAGAGGCACGACAGGATTGCAAAAAATTCTGACCAACTTAAATTCATTCAACACATCCTTTCATCAATGTAACTAATACTGAAACTGAAGTCCTTTATCAAATATGTTATTTAAATAGCACTTCAAAACGAGCCATACAGGTTTCTGCAAACGACCGCTGAGATAAAACCTCTCCCATCCTAATATGTCTTGAATCAAGTCATGCATCCGTACAACTCCATACTTGACCATCTGTAAAAGTTACTGAATGTAAAATTTCTTATGTTTCAATAAAAAGTGCATCTTCAATGAATTGTCAATACCTTGTTGTTACAAGACACAAATGGGTTGAAGTGTACACCGACACCAATGTCATTTGCAATATCAGTTATCTGACTCAATGCACAGTAAATTATTTTAGTTATAATTGAAATGTAGAATTATTACTGAAAAATATTTTTTTGACAAGGTAAATGATATTATTAACAATGGGAATGAAGGCTCCCGTATACAAGAGGTATAGCAAAAAGGTATTACTGAAATATATATATGAAGTTGTGAAAAAATGAGGGAAATCAAAGTAGATTCAAGAAAGAAAATAGCACCATCCTTGCTCCACCAAGGTGAATGAGCCATGAAGCATAGTGATCCTTGTTCAATTTTAGATTCTGGATTGTAGAAAGACGTTAGATTTTGACAATAAAGATGGACAGCAAGTTGATTAAATTCAGCAATTACCTCAGAATGCCATTGTTGAGGATCAGCTACTCCAATAATGTAATCTGTCATAGATGTCTAGCAACGAAGTTGTTAGTAATGTCCTATTGCAATACTTCACAGCAGAGGAGGATACAGGATTTAAATACTCTGAGTTCAACTTCTAAGGTTTTTCGCATTGAACACATTATATTTTTAAAGTTATAGGTTCATATTTAATATTCATTTCAATTTTATCGAATTTTTACACATAAATCTATGCTCTCCGCCAACAGAATTCGGTTCAGCTGAACCCTATTTCGTAATGGTGGATCCGCCCCTGCTTCACAGAGCTTCTTGATCAAAGAAAACCATAAGTGGAACTGGTTAGAGATGCATTAATCACATCTATGATAGCACATAAAGAAGAAGTAGAAAAAACCTCATCTTTGTTGTTGGGATGGAGTTTGGAACCATATATACAGCAGAACTCAACAGGGGGTAGAATTTCGAGCAAACCTCCTAGCTCAGCTTTTTCTTCACCCATCATTTCTACAATAGCAAGTCAAAACAATAAACCATGTAATAAGATACATGCAGAAGTATGTTCAGTTGGATCAAAACCATGAAATATCTTCAGAGGAATTTTATCAAACATCTGGAAGGCATGCATGAATTATTAAGGTAATTCATTGTTTCCTAACTGTTTACCACTTACTGATCACTATACAGGTTTAACAGACTGCAATCAATTTGAAAAATCTTTGAATGTTTGGTTTTTTCAAGGGTTTAAGGTGGGGTGCTTGGGATTGCCATTGAAGAAGAAGCAAAAGCTCCAAGTAAAATATGAGTCAAGCCCATTTCCTTATAATTGGGTTGGGCTCAACCGGAGCACTCCTTATTTTGTCCTGGTCTTGGGCTATAGCCCAACGAGTTCCTCTCGGGTCATTTGCACTTTTGACTTTTGTACTGGTCTTTAATTTTTGGCCTCAAATGAAAACTATGTCTTCCGGACAGAAGTTCTTTACAAGATCCGATACAAGTTGTGGATGATTCTGTAAAAAACTTATGCCCCAGAAGACATAAATTCCATTTGAGGGGTAAAAATTCAAGGCTAGCCCATTTGAAGGGAAATTGTGCAATCTATAGGTTCCTCTTTTCTTCGAAGAAAGTGGAGAGTTTGCCTTCAAATGGGGTGATTTTAAATTTTTACCCTTCAAAATCAAACTTATGTTTTGCAAGGCATAAGTTTTAAAAAAACGCGAAATAGAATTTATGCAAATATAAACTTACACGCCGCGAATAAGTTATCCACCTTGAGGTAAATAAACGCAAAGTAGGGATTAAAAGTGCAAATGACCTCTTTTCTTGTTTTCTATTTTATAAGTAGCTATATATTTTATTTAATCTGTTTCAATAAGATGATATTTTTCTTAATTTTGAAAAGTTTTTATTTTAATGATATTTTTTTATAATTATATAAATATTTTTGAGTATTTAAGATCACGAAAAGACTATAATCACGTAAATGTTAAAAGATATTTAAAAATATTAAATTTTAAAAACATTTATTTTTTTCTTAAGCCTCATATATAATCAAATTATGTCATGTAAATTGAAATTAAAGGAGAGACCAAAAAACACTACTAAGAATTTCGTTTTATCTTCTTAACGCACAATATACAAAGTTATTAAATAGTAGAAATCTATAATATTGAAAAGTACTTTTTCATTTGATAACATAGTTTGATTCAACATGATATTTTTTAATTTATAATTACAACCTTAAATATATTATAATATATGTGTATTTATAAATACTTATCATAAAGATAAAATAAAAAGTTCAAAATTATATGTTCAAATATTGTTAAATATACACAATATACACACGATATACACGTGTATATTGTGTATATGTGGCTCTCGGATTTCCCCTTGTACCGTGTAGGATTAGATAATATTTTAGTATCCTAATTTAGGTAATGTTGTAATGTAATTAGTATTGTACACTTACCATAATATTTGTATTACCATAAATGTATATTTAGTATCCAAGTAGAATAAGGTTTTAGGAGTAGAATAGGAATATGATTCTCCTATTATGGAAATATGTAACTTGTATATATAGTCTTTCAATCAATGAAAATAATCAAGAGATTATTTCTTTCATGGTATCAGAAGTCTAGGTCTTGAAATCATCTCTCTAACTTCCTCCAATATTCCGTTGACCTCCCTTGAAATTCCGAGACCTTTGCTCTCAATTTTTCGTGCCGACGAGATCCTCCATCTTCCCAAATTTTTCTCCCAAATCCCTCAATCACATATTGTTATATCAATATGTCTACATCCCGGAACACGTTTCATCCTGCCCTTACAGTTTCTAACATCAAGAATAACATCCCTCTTGTTCTTGAAATAGAAAACGTTCAATATGCGACGTGGGCCGAATTGTTCAAAATTCACGCACGATCGCATCAAGTCATCCATCACATAATCCATGCGGCTCCTGAGGATACGGAGGTGCCAAAACGTGAGGATGGTCCTAAGTTGTGGACAACTCTTGATGCCACAGTCCTCCAGTGGATATATTCCACAATTTCTACCGACCTTTTGCAAATGATTATTGAGACTGACGCTACGGCACAAGAAACTTAGGATAGACTGCGTGATATATTTCAAGATAATCAAAATTCTAGAGTCGTTACTTTTGAGCAGGATTTCTCTCACGTCAATATGGAAGATTTCCCTAACGTTTCGGCTTATTGCAAAAGATTAAAGTAATTGGCGGACCAACTTTGCAACGTTGGCGCGCCAGTTTCGAATGATCGTTTGGTCCTCCAAATGGTTTCTGGCCTCTCCGAGGCCTAAAATGGGGTTGGAACGCTTCTTCGACAAAACAATTTGCTTCCGCAATTTTATGAGGATCTTTCTATGCTTACACTCGAAGAAGTAGGCATGACAAAACGGGCGGCTATCGGTGCTAGTCCCGTAGTCATGATGACCGAGTCCACGGTTTATCCTACCGACTCCAACAACTCGGGCTAAAATCGCAACAATTGTGGCGGCAAAAATGGTGGAAATAGGAAAAATAATAGCAAGAACCGCGGCAGCAGCCGGCAGAATGGTGGTGGCAGTGGGGGCCCTCGCAGTGGTTAGCAGCAGCAGCAGTTCTGGACCCCACAGTGGGCCCCTATGTTGTGGTAGTGGCCCCCACAACCATAGTTTGGGCCCAGTCAAGTTTCGCCCCTCTGGTAATGGGCTGCCCAACATCGGGCCATGCCCAATTCTGCCTGGTCCACATACATCCAGTCGTCTGGGTCGAGGCAGCAAGCATGGGTACTTGGGCCTCGGCCCCCGCAGGCCCATTACGCAGTGATACTCACGTCTACCGACATCGAAGCCGCAATGCACACGCTTGGTTTAAATCCTCCGGACCCAAATTGGTATATGGATACCGGTGCCACTACCCACATGACATTCGATTCATGTACGCTCTTGTCTTATCCCAATTTGAGCAACCCTCGCGCCATAATTGTTGGTAATGGTAATTCTATTCCAATTCGTGGTTATGGTCATAAAATTTTATCTCCCCCTCATCCACCTCTTATCTTGAAAAACATCCTACATGCCCCAAAATTGATTAAAACTTAGTCTATATCCGTAAATTCACTACTGACAATTCTGTTTCTATTGAATTTGATCCATTTGGTTTCTCTGTGAAGGATTTCAAGACGGTGAGTCCTCTCATGAGGTGTGATAGTAAGGGAGATCTTTATCCTATCACACCCAGTTCCGATCCATCGAGTCAAGCCTTGCCATCCGCATTTGCAGCCCTTTCTCCTTCCTTGTGGTATGCTCATCTTGGTCATCCGGGATAATCTATTTTGTCGTCATTAGATAAAAATAATTTTATTTCATGTAAGGGTACGAGTAGTACTCCAAATTGTCAGTCTTGTTCTTTAGAAAAAATTATTAGGTTGCCATGTGTAGACTCAAATTCTCATACTTTAATGCCATTTGATATTATTCATAGCGACTTATGGACGTCTCATGTTCTTAGTTCTTTGGATCATCGATATTATGTTCTCTTTTTTGGATGATTATTCTAAATTTTTATGGACATTTCCGATAGCGAAAAAATCTCAAGTTTTTTCCGTCTTCTTAAAATTTAGAGCATTCATTAGAACTCAATTCGAACGAGAAATCAAAAATATTCAGTGTGATAATGATAAAGAATATGACAATGGGGTGTTTCGGTATTTCTGTGCTAATAATGGGATCAATTTTTGTTTTTCTTGTCCTCATACGTCTTCACAAAATGGGAAAGCCGAACGCAAAATTCGTTCCATAAATAACATTGTCCGAACTTTATTAATTCATGCTTTCGTACCCCCGTCTTTTTGGCATCATGCTCTACAAATTGCTACATATCTCCTTAACAGAATTCCTTCCAAAGGTTTGACATATTCTTATCCCCTTCAAATTTTATATAATAAGACTCTTTCGTATTCACATCTTCGGGTTTTTAGGTGTTTGTGTTATCCGTTATTCCCGTCCACCACAATTAACAAACTTCATGCCTGGTCTACTCCGTGTGTGTTTTTGGGTTTTTCGTCTAATCATCGTGGTTACAAATGCTTTGATTTATCCTCTAATAAAATCATCATTAATCGCCGTGTAATTTTTGATGAATCCCAATTTTCGTTTGCTAAGGTTAAGACTCTCGTGCCTAGTTCGTATAATTTTTTGGATGATAGTATATCCCCGTATATTATTCACCATTTTCGAACCTATCCCGCACCCAAAATTCTCCAGCGGGCCCACTGCCCGCTGGTCCCACTAGTCTATCACACACTGCAATTCCCGATACCATCGGGCCGCCAACGATTGGGCCACCCACCACCTGGAACTAGTCCAGCCTCTACGCCTGCTTATCGAAGTTGGGCCAAGAAAGCCCATCGCCTACTGGCCAGTCCGTTCCGAGCCCAAAAAAATTCCGAAATCCGCTCAATTCTTCCTCGAGTCATAGAGCGGTCACTCGTAGTCAACGAGGTGTTTTTAAACAAAAAAGACATTTTAATTTACATTCTAATGTCCCTAAATCACCCTTATCTCGTAATCCTGTGTCTGCCTTAAATGACCCGAATTGAAAAATTGCTATGACCGATGAATATAATGCTCTTATTGATAATAAAATGTGTGAGTTGGTGCCCCGTCCATCTGGTATTAATATTATCAGGCCTATGTAGATTTTTGCTTATAAGAAAAATTCAGATTGTTCATTTGCCCGACATAAGGCGCGGCTTGTGGGTGATGGTAAGACTCATCAGGGTTGGTGTAGATTGTGGTGAGACGTTTAGTCCTGTGGTCAAGCCAGCTACCATTCGCACTGTGCTTAGCTTGGCTCTTTCGAAAGCATGACATATTCAGCAATTAGATGTAAAGAAAATTTTTCTACATGGCGATCTCAAGGAAACAGTCTATGTGCATCAGCCTTTGGGATTCAGGGATCCCAAACATCCTCATCATGTTTGTTTGTTGAAGAAGTCCTTATATGAGCTTAAGCAGTCTCCACGGGCATGGTATACGCGGTTTGCAGACTATGTTTCGACTATTGGGTTCACTCACAGCAGGTCGGATAATTCCTTATTCATCTACCGACGTGGTTCCTCATTGGACTATATTATGTTATATGTGGATGATATTATTTTGACTACCTCTTCCGATGCCTTACGCCAGTCTATCATGACAATGCTCAGCTCTGAGTTTGCTATGAAAGACTTGGGGCCCTTGAGCTATTTTTTGGGGATTGATGTCACTCGTTATGTAGGTGGGTTGTTCTTATCTCAAAGGAAGTATGCAGATGACATCATTGAGAGGGCATGGATGTTATCCTGTAAGTCCACTTCCACTCCAGTTGATACTAAGCCCAAGCTTAGTGCCGCGGCCGGCGTACCATACGAGGATCTGACCCGCTATCGCAGTCTTGCAGGGGCTCTTTAGTATCTTACATTCACGCGACCAGATATTACGTATGCTCTCCAACAGGTGTTTTGTTTATGCATGATCCCAGAGTTGAGCACATGAATGCACTCAAACGCATCATTCGGTATATTCAGGGTACACTGGACTATGGTTTGCATTTATATCCCTCCTCGATATCCACACTTATCTCATATACGGATGATGATTGGGTGGTTGTCCGGACACCAGATGGTATACGTCTGGCTATTGTATGTTTCTCGGCAATAACCTGGTCTCATGGTCTGCGAAACGTCAGTCGACATTGTCCCGATCCAGTGCCGATGCCGAATATCGAGGGGTAGCTAATGTGGTCTTGGAATCATGTTGGTTACGTAATTTGTTGTTGGAGCTTCATTGTCCCATTTAGAAAGCAACCTTGGTTTATTGCGATAATATTAGTGTCATCTACCTTTCTGGTAATCCGGTTCAACACCAGCGCACTAAGCATATCGATATGGACATTCACTTTGTTCGCGAAAAGGTTGCTCGTGGTCAGGTACGCGTCTGCCATGTTTCGTCAAGGTATCAAATTGCCGACATCTTTACAAAGGGTCTTCCCTCGGTCCTTTTTGAAGATTTTAGGGACAATCTCAGCGTTCGAAGACCGCCCGCTATGATTGTCGCGCCCTATTTTGACCTGCTCGGGTCAAAGCGGAGCGCGGACGTGTCCGGTGATTCCTGGGTAAAAAGGGTTGAGGAGTCGCCACCTAATTATTTTTTACGGTGAATTAGGACACCTAAATATTAAACTAAGTGCTGCAATGTAACTCCAATTTTTAAGGTCTGCGAAACTAGTGAGATTCTAGGTAAGGGTTCTTTATTATCCTAAAGGGAAGGGGTTAGGCATCCTTTAAGATCCGCTAACTTGCGGTTATCCGGTAAAACTCAGGTTAATTATTGGTAGAAATAATGCATGTTTTACAAGTATAATAGATTAAAAGACGTTTGCAAATAATTAGAAAAAAGATGCATTTTAAAAGATAGATAAATGTAGAGATTTTCAAAATATGCATTTATATGATATCTAAAGAGAAATACATGTAGAGTTGAAAAATATGTTTTTGACAATTGATAGTAAAACAATTTATTTATAATGCCAAATGATAAAATTTTGGGAATCAATGAATTGTAAATTGACGAAAGATAGACTTATTCGGTATGATTTAATAAAGCAAAATAAAAGATGACAAAAGTTGTTTTAAAAATCTTGAATTCGCGTGACGAGCCTAAAATAAATAAACTAGCGAAGGATTTCTAAGTTTGCGAGCCTACAAATAAATAAGCTAGCGACGGGTTTCAAATCTTAAACTAACCTATGAATAAATCCTAAGTTTGCCTATTCTAAGCATTTCAATAATTACATAAGTGCGATAAATAATATTACAATACAAAGCGAGATAAAAGCTGAATTAAAGAAAGAAATAACAATAAATAAACTCCGAGGAATATTTGTCGTTATTTACTTTAATCCCCAAGTCGCCAAGAACAAACGGTTAGAAACATTTAAATACAAATAACTTCATATCCGTATTCAAAGCGTTGAATGTTTTGATCGCGGAGGCTCGAACTTAAATTTTGAAAAGAACATTCCAATCACGTCGTGGCTGCAAACATATGACTAATGTAGTTTATTTTTGATTGCCTCGCCTACTAAACGCAGCGTCGGTCTCTCGGGTGAAATAGAAAAGATCACTATAATCACGTCGTGGCTGCGAATATATAACTTGTTGGTTATTTTAGTCACCTTGCCTACTAAACATGTTGATCTCGGATAAAAAGGTTTAAGTCTTCATCATTGCCCGTGGTTATATTTCCGTCTTTGCAATCTGTGTAGGCCTCAAAATCGACGGTATTTTTCATCGGCCAGTGTAGTATCGTGTTCAAATCAGTAAAATAAAATCGAATGTAAACAACAAAGCGATAGCGATAAAGATATGAAAAAGCAGAGAAGAAAAAAAAAACAGTTTTCGAAAATGACGCGGTGTCTAGTTTAAAACAGTAAAACAGTAGAACGGTAATTTGAATGCTGAAACAGTGGACTGAAACAGGAAAGCAAATATCTGAAAGGTGCGGTGTTTATTTTAAAACAGTAAAAAACGTAAAAACAGTAAAAACAATAATCTGAATC
The DNA here is from genome assembly GCA_029783415.1 of Anisodus acutangulus. NCBI lineage: Eukaryota > Viridiplantae > Streptophyta > Magnoliopsida > Solanales > Solanaceae > Anisodus > Anisodus acutangulus. The sequence continues at coordinate 27,969,081 of CM056501.1, forward strand.
CGAGCAGTAAACTGAAACAGAAAACAGCGCCCGAACAGACGCGATATTTGTTCAAAACAGTAAACAATGATATCCGTCGCAAGAAATCTAAAACAGTAAACTTAATAAAACAATAATATATCTGTTGCACAGATATCTAAAACAGTTATACTTAAAAACAGAGAAGCGAAACGAAAGAAAAGCGCGGCCTCGAATTCAATTTCGTCGGCCTTAATGTGATATTAATAAAATAGTAAAAGCGATTGCCAAAGAAAACGAGCGTTGAGCGGTTTAAAATATCCGACCCGAGTTACAAATTCGGAAATATTCAAATCGGTCGCTCACCGGTCGATGATCTGACCCGGATAGTGATCCGAACTCGAATCGATTTCGACCAAATTCAGATAAATAATAACAAGAATACTAATGCAAGAAGTGCGGAAATATCCAATCGGTCGACCCGACCGGATCGATGACCGACCGGATCGGTGTTTCAACACCCAATTCAGATAACCAATAACAAGAATATGAAATGCAAGAATTTCGAAAATGTTACGGCCGATCGACTGACCGTCGATGTTTCGACCGGATCGGCGTTTCAACCCTAATCAAATAAATTCATCAATTTCAGATAACCAATGATAACAACAATGACAATGCAAGAAATTTGGAAATTCAAATCGGTCGACCGACCGGTCAAGAATCTGACCAAATCGATGATCCAAATCCGAATCAAATTTTAACGCCAAATTCAGATAACCAACATACATAAATATGAAATGCAAGAATTCTGAAAATGTTACCCAACCGGTCGACCGATCTGGTCGATCGACCGACCAAATCGATGAAGAAAATCAGAGAATCAAAGGGGATGACAAACCTTTTCGGACTTGATTCTTGAACAACAAAGAAGCCAAAATGCTTTAAACTCAAGAACACAACAAAATATTTTATGTATATTCCGAAAATCCTTCCAAAATCTCTTTTTTTTCTTCTCCGAAAATTCTCCTCTTCCTCTAAATGAAGAACAATCATGGGGTATTTATAGGTGGATTCCCCCCTAAAAAACGAGTTTGAATTCGAATTAAAGGTAAAGAAAATCGCGGATTTGAGGGGCATGGGTCGCGGGTTTTAGGGGTGTCAGCGTAATGAGGGGTTGGTGGCAGGGGTGAGGTGGACTGGCGACGTGGGGTCGCCGGTATGAAAGTGGGGTCATGGCTTTGGTAAGGGTAGGGTTCGGTTTTGGTTTTTTTCTTTTCCGATTTTTTCTTTTTTTTCGATTTTTGGTTTGGGGGATTAAAGGGTAAGGGATTTGGGCTTGGTTTGGACCGGTTCGATTGGGCTTGGGAAAGGGGAGAATGGGGAGTTTGGTGGAAATAAAGGGGTTGGGCCGGTTGGGCTTGGGAGTTTTTGTTTGGGTAGAATTGTTTTGGGTTTGGGTATAGGGAATTTAATTGGGGGAGTTTGGGCTTGTGGTGTTGGGTTTAATTGTTTTGGGTTTGGGTATAAGGGAATTTAATTGGGGAGTTTTGGGCTTGGACGAAAAAAATGGGTTTTAATTTAGGTTGGGTAGAAATTGTTTTGGGTTGAAAAATAAAAAAAAGGGTATGAAAAATATATAAGAGGGGTTTAATATTAAATTTTTTTTTTCTTGTTTTGTAAAAGATGTGAATTATTTAAAATAACATAACGACGTAATAATAATAAAATATAATATTTGCAAAATGTTTAATGCTTAATAAAAGGGAAATGCGATGCAATTTTGCGAGAATAAAATAACATAGAATTTTTGGATAAAACTTATGATTGTGAAAAAAATGCAAATGACAGTAAAAAATGCGAATAATAATAATAATAAGAGAATAATATGCATATATATATATATTTTAAAATTATTTTAAAAGTGTCAAAAATGTTAAAAATTACGAATAAAATCATAAAAGATGGGACAAAATTGGGTGTCAACAATGATTGCGGGGGTGTGTTAAATATACACACGATATACACGTGTATATTGTGTATATGTGGCTGTCGGATTTCCCTTTGTACCGTGTAGGATTAGGTAATATTTTAGTATCCTAGTTTAGGTAATGTTGTAATGTAATTAGTATTGTACACCTACTATAATATTTGTATTACCATAAATGTATATTTAATATTCAAGTAGAATAATATTTTAGGAGTGAAATAAGAATAAGATTCTCCTATTATAAAAATATATAACTTGTATATATAATTTTTCAATTAATGAAAATAATGAAGAAATTATTTTATTGAAATATAAAGACTGTTATTCTTTTCGAATTGTGTGATATCTTAAACAAGATGCTATTATAAGCTTTGGTAGTACAAAATCCACTGAAAAAAAACCCGTCCATGGTTTTATTTTGCTTCGTTTACGGGGAAGATTTGCATACGTGTCCTTCACTTTTTGATTCTTACTTTTAGACACACAAATTTCAAGAAATTTTAGACCTCAACACGTAACTGGTTACGATAAAGTAAAAGCAAGAACACGTACGAATTGTTTGGTTTTAGATACTAGGAGAGGAATTAGTAATAATGTAGTAAAAACTATTATATGCTCTCTCCGATTTTGTCATAGTTTTATAGGTGTCTTAAAAAATATTAATTAAATTAAATTATTTTTATTTATTCTTTAATCCAATTTAATAGTATTACTTTTTCTTTCATTGCGTTGATCTCATTTACATATATTAGAGTAAGATAAAGGTTAGAAAAGATAACTAATTCTATCTTGATTTAACAACAACAACATATTCATATTCAGTGTATTCCCACATAATAGGATCTAGGGAGGGTAAAGTGTACGCAGACCTTACCTCTATCTTGAAAAATAGAGAGGTTGTTTTCGGAAGACCCTCGACTCAAAAGAAAACATGACAAAATGGTCAGATAAGATTTGTAGAAAGTAGAGTAAAGGTAAAGTACAAAGACCGTGACAAAATACTATAGCTAAGCATCAATAGAGAGATTTTAACAATAAATGCATCATGCTAATACGATAATCGGAGTACAAGAAATAAATTAATTATCTTAACTGACAAGTAAAATGGACCGGAGAAAGTAAAGATTAGTTATGCAGAGATTAATAATGTAAGGATTACTATGCTAGAATTAATAATGCATAAATTTTCTTGTTAAATATTCTATTGGGGAATCCCCATCCGCACCCGAATTGACTAAATATAGTATAGTGGGTCTTGTTCCTATGTGGGAAAAAGAACAATCGAAAAAGGCAAGAAAACAGACAAAGGAAGAAATAAAAAAGGAGATCCTTCCTCTTACGTATTACAATATATGTGCTTTTCATGCTGTCTTTAGCGAAAAACGGACAACTGAACTCAGGAAGTCAGGTTAAGACGTCAACTTTGACAGGGCGCATTCTATGCCGTGTGGTTTTGGAAATGAGCAACCAGTTAACTGTCAACCCATAGACCTTTTGGCTCGCTAGGCCTCTTACTCTTAGAACAGCTTACGCATGCCCCCACTTAAAAAAAGAAGAAGAAGGGAGCTACGTCTGAGTTAAACTTGGAGATGGAAGTCTTCTTTCCTTTCTCGACGTCTTCTTTATCAAGGGTTCCCATAGAGAAGTCTTGCTATGGCTTGCCAAAAGCGTTTAATATTGAGAATGTTGGATGTATTACACACGTTGATATATAATCTTTCTCTTCTGTCGTAGACTCCTTTTGTGACCCTTTCTCTTCAGCCGTAGACTCCTCCCTTAACCTTTTGTTTTTCTCATTGTCATCTTTTCCTTTTCACTGAGAACAACTCATGTCTCTAAAGAACAAGACTCTTAACAAAGCAGGTTTCTTAGAAGGTCGCTTGGATTTATTCATGGTTTATTTGTTTAATTTATTTCTTATCCCTAAAATCCTATTTATTAATTCTAATTCATTTTAAATCCACCTAAAATAGGATTTGTTTATTTTCTATTTAAATATGTTATATATATAATGTCATTTCCCCCTTCCTTGAAAGAGTAAGACACATGTACTTGGTTCGCTCTATTTCTTTATTTTCCATGAATCATATGTTTGTAACAATAGGGACATAAATCGATTAGGCGTATTGTGCCGGTTCTTTTGAGCAATATATTTGGAAATACCTCTTGATACCTTATCAACACTGTTTCAGACACAACTAGTACATTCCAAAATCACCGTTACTCGGACATCTTTCCCCTTGGCCATGAACCTCCTTTGGATTTTTGATTTTTCTGGGATTGTAGTTCAATCGGTCAGAGCCAGCCCCAGGACTATGAGGAAAGATGTAGATCGATCGCCCTAGATAGACAACTACATAGAGGGTCTCTACTAGTCTATATATTATTTGATTTCGAGTTTGATTATATTATAAATTAGTTTATAGTGTTAATTTAACATATTTATTTACTCTTTAGCAAAAAATGCCGTTCACCGTTATGAAGGTTACTTTTATCATTTGATGATTTAATCTGATGCACCTACTCTTATTCCACATTTCATTCCTATAAAATATTATATAAATTTTCATTCCTATTTTCAATTTTATACCAAAACTAATTCTTCTCGAAACACTAATCTAACAATATACCATACTATGCTAATTTTAGCACATTGATTAACTCTATTGAAAGACCAATCAAGTGACACCATAGTAGTTGACAGCCTAATGCACGTTCTATGAGTGGATTATTCCACAATTATAAAATCATATGAAGATGTTCATTGTATTGGCATATGAACCATGCGTTATGCGTATAACTAAGTTGAATAATGTTTCATCTGTGATTTCCAGTAGAAGAAAAATTGTATCTTTAGTACTTAAATATTGATGTCAATTTATTGTATTGTCATCTTTTATAAAGTGCTATAGCACGATTTTCATTTGTAAGATTTTTTTTACATTATTGATTATTATAGTTAAATCACAACTTTTGTCTAAATTTAGGCAAAATGAATTCTTATTTCATATTAATTTAAAACCAACTATTGGAGGATGTTCAATTTAGTTACTCTAATAAAAAAAATTGAAAAACTGTAATTTAATAAGTATACAACTTTTATGAAAAAATTGTGCCAACAACTTTTGTATAGATTTGAAAAAGCAAAGAGCTCATGAAAATAGTTATTACTAGAAGGTCGAAAAGGTAAAAATAACAAATATTAAGGACTTCGGTGCAAATATGCATTTAAAGGTAATTATAAAACTGGCATCAAAGTGGAAAATGCAATTAATTGTATCTGGGAAAGAAGCTTAAATTGGCTTTTAAATTCGTCTCATCATGAATTGAATATACATATACTGCTTTCAAGAATCTAACTTTACTTGGAAAATATAGCAATTTTATTGAAGCGATCCTCTTTCTCATCCATTTGAGCTTCTGGGTATGCTTCAAATCCATCTTTTCTCTCATTTCTAGTGTAAAAAAATGATATTTTTTTTGTGTAAAAGATCAAATTTGTTGGATTCAGAAGCCTGCATTTGTTGTGATTTTGTGACTGTATGTGTTAATGAACTTGAAAAATGAATAGGCTTCTTCATGAGTTAATTTGGTGACGTAGATTGTTTGATTATCAATTGCTGCTGATTGTTTTCTTGTTCTAAAGTTGTCTTTTTTTTAATGCTCTTTTACTTTTTCTTAGGTTGTGTTTAGTATGATGGAAAATGTTATCCTAGAAACTGTTTTCTTGGAAAACAAGTGGTTCTCTTAATTTTATTCTCGTGTTTGTTAAGTAAATAAAAAATATTATCCTACGAGTATTTATACGTAATTTAGCAAAACACTATGATGTGGGGGAGTGGGAGTTCCCGGGTGGTAGGAGGTGGGATGGTCAAGGGGTGGGGGCATTGGGTGAGTGGATAAAAGACAATGAACTTGTAATGTGACTTGTGGAACCTGTTTGCATTTGGGAAGTTATTTTCCTCATTTTGAAGAAATTGTTTTCCAAAATGAAAACATTTTCCGGAAAATGTTTTCATCCATACCAAACACACCCTTAGTGTTACCACATTTTGGATGAACCCTACTTACAGAAAAGAATGAAGAAATATGAAGACGATCTCATTACCTCTCTCTCTCTCTCTATATATATATATATATATATATATATATATATATACCTTTAAAATTGATTTGTGATGTTTCAGTATTTTGAATTGAACTGGTGTGGATTAGGACTTAGACTCCAGGATGAGGTGCTTTATGCTCTTGCGTGTGGTTTATCATTAGTCATTAGTCAATTAGTTGACAAGTTTGTTTTGACAAGAAAGATTTATACTTGTATTTTTTGCTGAACTGATGGTGTTATTCATCATATGATGTTAACATTCCCATCCACGGGGGTTTCATTCAGCTGATCCTTAGTAGTTTGGGATTGATGGATTGGTGAATGGGGTTAATGCAGTTCATTAGTCCTCTAATTTTTATAGGTAAAACTGACCCATGGTATGGAGATGTTGGGCCTGGTTCACTGAGGTTCAGGATTTATAAGCCTGAAACTTTGCAGGTTTATGACTAAGTGCAAACTTCTTGGGTTTATCTGTCTTTGAATAGTTTTGATGATGAGTAGATATGTTTAGTGGGACATCAATCGAGATGTTTGGTGTTTTATATCTTCTAAAATCACTGTCAGAGCTGAAATGGTTGTTATTTTAAATAAATATCTTTGAATAATTGTCCACATGATTGTTGTGGGAGACATCAGAATTCAGATTTTGCCCCTTGATATTTAGGAAAAACCAAGAAGTGGCAGAACAGGGGTTAATCAACTATGGTATTTTTAACCTGAAGGAACATTTATTAAAGATTAATTCTTCCTAAGCTGTTAAATGATTTTGCACCTTCCTCTAAATTGACTGCTGGATTTTCAGGTCAGAGTATTATCTATTCATAAGCTTATCTTCTGGCATTTATTTCCTGAGGAATGTATAATCTTATACGTAAACTAGGGTTATACAGTAGTTTGCAGCTTCATGGATTCTGTGCAGAAGGTTAAGATTTGGATCTTGGATCAACCTACAATTGATCTGTTGGTTCCTTCTGCTCATACCATGTCTGTGTGAACTTGTAAATTTGAGTCAAGGTTACAAACATCCTGGATTGTTCCGATTTTCCTGTCCTTTTAGGAGATAATTCTTGTTTTCTTGTGTGTGTGTATGTATGAGAATTTTCAGTCCCGTGTTACCTGGATTCATGTGTGGATATATTTGCTACATGTGTCGGTATGTATCCATTTAGCCGGTCCAAGTTAGCAAGTTTTAAGTGTATCTTGAAGGATCTGAATGGACTAACACCAAGTTTTCAATCTAGGATGTCAAGGCAATTGAAAGTCCATGTAACATAGCTTTATTTAAAGTAAAAAGTTTAGCATGGAGACAATGCCGATTATATAGTAGATTTCTCGGTGATCTTATTTAACGTCTTGAAATATTGCCACTGCCCCCTTGGTTATCTTAGAGATGGCTGTTATGATAAGGTTACTGGAAACATCCATCATACATGCAGAATAAAGATTACACATTTTCCGGATTGATGTGGCTTCTGGTGTCGTTCTGAACACTTATAGGATGTCTCTCTCCTTCAAGTATTTGTTAGGTTTACTTCGCCGAGCTGTAGGCCAGCTCCTAAAAGGCTTTGTCATTTCAATTTGTGTGAATAGAATCCACCTCTTTTAATTAAAACAAGGTATTGTATCATTTTTTGAAAGTTTAAGAGTTTGTGTAGCATTAACTTCTTAAAATAAGCAACTGATATCATTTATCTTGTTCTCCAGATCCAGTTAGAAGGCTCCTTTTCTTTTGTGCATTGAAGAGTTTCTGGTTTCATACATTGTACTTGACATGGCCTTATAGTTTGATATTTGAGGAGTGATCTAAGTCTCACAATGAATTTCCCCCCTCAGAAGAGCTTTTCACACTCACTACAATATGGAATTAGTAATATGCTTAGAGGATATTAGAATTCATTTGATAAACAACTGGTGTCTATTTTGATGTTTATTTGGGATAATGAAACCCCCTTCTATGGATTCCTTTACTTCTAGTTTTACTGTTGTGTTTGAGAACTACCTAAAGTCGACTTGTGTCCTAATAAGATTACTTCCGAAAATGGATGCGTTGTATTATGGAGTTAAGCATACATTTGGGAATACCATAGTTAAGAAGTGTCAATGGCTGGTACTCTTTATCTGATAAATGCTTGTCACTGAATTAATGATGTATATAACATAATTGCTGAAAATTACTATGCAGGACTGTGAAATAGTAATCACAGGGTAGAGTTTGCTATACAATCATTTACAATGTCTATTTTAACGAAGTTACGCTGCATCACACTTGATGTTACCGGTACACTCATTGCTTACAAAGGAGAGCTGGGTGACTATTATTGCATGGCAGCCAAAGCTGCTGGGCAGCAATGTCCTGACTATAAGCGGGTTCATGAGGGTTTTAAACTAGCATATACAGAAATGGCAAAGAAGCATCCCTGTTTTGGATTTCATGAAAAGATTCCTAACATGGTGTGGTGGAAGACTTGTGTCAGGGATTCCTTTGTTCAGGTATTGTGCATGAGATTATCTTGGGATATTTGCTCGTCAGTATCTGTATTGATAATCTCAGAAGCCATTTGTTCTAGAATTATGATTTGAGATCTAAGTGTAATTATTTTATCTTTCTACTGATATTAGGTATCCTTTCTTTTGACAGGCAGGTTATGAATACGATGAGGAGACATTTGAGAAGATATTTAGACGCATATATGCTACTTTTGGTTCTTCTGCACCTTATAGCATATTTCCTGATGCTGTACCGTTCCTCAGATGGCTCCGCGAGAGGGGCATTACGGTTGGGTTGGTAAGCAATGCTGAGTATCGGTATAAGGATGTAATTCTTCCTGCATTAGGCTTGAATCAGGTAGATACACAATGGTTCTCGTTTCTGTTTTTTCTACTATACTGAAAATCATGAAGTAGTTGTGAACCCCTTTTGTGTGTGACACTAAAATCAGGGATCTGAGTGGGACTTTGGCGTATTCTCCGGTCTTGAAGGTGTTGAAAAACCGGACCCAAGGATATATGAGATTGCCTTGAGGAAAGCAGGAAATGTAGCACCGCAAGAAGTACTTCACATTGGAGACAGCTTGAGGAAAGACTACTTACCTGCGAGAAGTGTTGGGATGCCTGGTTTGTTGTTGGACAGGTTCAAGACTGCTGATGCTGTCAATTGGAGGAAAGCTGGTGCCACTGTGCTGCCCGACTTGACCGCTGCCAAAGAATGGCTTACTTCTGAGGAATTGAAATGCAGTGACATGTGAAAGTCTGTTTGATTTCTTTGATTATTTTCTTGTCTTTAATGGTAGATTTGTATTACAAGAATGGGAAATGAGGTCATGAGTTCTATGAATGTGATGAGGAAGGATTTGGTTCAATATGCCAAATTTTCGGGCGGATCCTTTCATCATCTAATAACATTGAAGAGGGTATAAATATAGATGGTATATTAACAAAGTTTTATCTAAATTTATCAAATAATAAGCATGTCGTACAGAAACATCTTTTCATCATCTAATAACCCTGAAGATGGTAGGATATAGATGGTATATTAACAAAATTTTATCTAAATTTATCAAATAATAAGCGTGTAGTACATAAACAAGTATTATCAATTCAAAATTTATTTTTTAAATAAAAGTCTATAATCTTTAATCAATATAAACATCATAATTGTCGAGTCTAACACTTATCAAAATTATAATTAAAAATACATAGTCTAAAAATTGTACCTCTTAGTAGAATCTTAGATCAACGGAGATCTCAACCCACAGTGGCTGTTTCTCTTTCTTCTCAGCAATAACGGGATGATTAGCCTAGGTGCTTGAGAGTTTCTCAACAGACTTTTTCTGAGATTCATATCAAGATGTAGGTTTATAGACTAATATGATTCTAATTATCTTTCTTCAAAGTGATCTATCTCTGGTTTTATGATATTATAATTGATCAGAATTATAGACTAAGGAGGGGGTTTAGAGACATAGAGAGAATTTTCAAAGAAAGATTTGTATTAAAGTTTTTCGAATGAGTAATAGATTTACAAGAGACTTTTTATATAGATAACCTCGTCTAATTCCCTGATTGCAAAATGATAAAGTGGTTTTCTAAAGTCGTAAAACATATAGTAATTTGGTCACAAAAGTCTAAAAGTGAATAATAGTTTGTTGTCTATGATTGCAGCTTTTCTTTAAAAGTTTTTATCTTGTTGTAGCTTTTGTCAAGGTTGTCATTTTCTTCCTTTTGTCCTTTGTTGGCTGCTTTTGCCAAGTGCTTTCCAGCTGTCTTTTGTCTGGTTGTTTTTGCCAAGTTCTTTCCAGTAGTTTCATCAGATTTCTTGATATCTTGCTTGGTCTCATTTTACACATCTCTGTCTTTGAGTAGCATGGTAATATATGATAGTACACGGGCTTACCGTAGTTAGACTACGTTGGGCCATAATAGGGTATTATATTTGGCTCCAAGTAATAAATTACATGGTCTCTGTCATAATAGTAAATAGGGCTTCAAGTAGTAAAAACTACATGATCCCTGTCATAGTAGTAAATTGGGCTTCAAGTTGTAAAAACTACATGATCCCTATCAGAGTAGTAATCTTTACATCTTTATGCAAAAGGATCAGAAACTTCTCCTTTTTTATTGCATTGGTAGTAATAGTAGTACTATTAGTATTTATCACATGCCTTTTCTTTTGTCCAACTATCATATGGTAGTGGTCAATTATTTTCTTTGCATATTTGTGTTTCAAATTTATGATTCGATCATGCAAGAGTGATAATTCCATAGTATCTTGTGACATGATGTCGTTGTTGTAATATAGGGTAATAATCTCTTCCACTTCTCCTCCTTTAGAGCTTCCAATAATGCATGCCTTTTTGGCTCGTAACATATCCTCTATCCTGGGTTTCAAGGTTAATAATCCAAATACTCTTTTTGTACTAGTCCATTCTTGGAATTTCTCCAAAGTACATGGTATTTTCATGTTCAGATTCTCATCATCTCCGTTGATGTTGCTATTTTTTCATGTTTTGAATAGTTGGCAAATCACAATGGATTTTTCTGTTAAATCAGTTGATGCATCAAACATCTGTATTCCATAAACACCTTTTCCAAATGAGTTCATCATGAGTGTTGTAGACTCAACACTAATACTTGGTAATTTTGAAATGATGTACATGATGTCATCCACTATTACTTTGTCAAACATAGATATTAGACAAACATGAAATATTTTTATCTGAAAAGAAATCTGAAATCTTTAAAAACAGTGCTGAATATTTAGGTTATATTATAGATAATGAAGGATTAAAGTTGCAGGAACACATTGTAACAAAAATAAAGAATTTCAAAGAAAAACTAGAAAATAAAAAAGTACAATAGTTCTTAGGAGTAATAAATTATGCTTCAGACCATATAAAAGATTTACCACTCGTAAGAAAATCCTTGCAAGAATTAACAAAGAAAAACACAACATTTGAATGGAAAGAAGAACATACTAAAGCTATACATGAAATCAAGGAAAAAGTAAAAGCATTACCAAAACATAGAATACCAACGGAACAAGACCAACTAGAACTTTTTACTGATGCTAGTGATATAGGTTGGGGAGCAGTCCTCATAGCATATGATGAAAATGATATAGATAAAGAAAAATCACTAATTTGTGGATATGGAGGCAGAACATGGAAGCCAAATGAGAAAAATTATCATATTAACGAAAAATAATTATTAGCAGTAAAATTCAGAATAAAAAGGTTTCATCATCACTTATTACCAGTAAAATTCGTTGTTAGAACCGATAACACACAAGTAAAAGCTTTTATTACAAACAAGATAGATCCTTTATCAGAACTGAACATAAGAAGAAAATGACAATCATTCTTTTACTGTTATGATTTTATTGTTAAGAGTATATCTGAAACTAAAAATGTTTTAGCTGATTTTCTTAGCAGATATAAGATGTCAATCAGCAGGGATACCCTTGAAGAATATATTACCAATGGCATAGAATCCATCATACAAACCAATGAAACCTTAATATAAAAAATACAAGAAAGTACACGACTTGCAAACCAGCTCAAATAAGCCCTACAAGATTTAAGAACCATGAGAACCTTACAAACCAATGAAACCCAATCAAAATCACCTACAACTACACCTAATGGCAAAAAAACCCTACTAAAGCTTTAGCACCTTTTGTATCTAAATTTGCCACTATACCATCTTCAATAACATCCTCTTCAACAGCAGTATCAATGAGCGATAAACTGAAATACACACCAGATTAAATCAGTGCTTATGAGAAGATCAATAAATTTTATGATTATAAAACTAACCCTTATGTTTTACGCAGTGCTAAGCTGAGCAAGTATCCCAGATTCTTGTGCAGCGAACATGCTAATCCGGACATAGTATCAAAATTATTCACTTATGGCTTCATTGATAAACTAATAGGGGATAAGAACATGTACATCATTTCAAAATTACCAAGTATTATTGTTGAGTCTACAACACTCATGATGAACTCATTTGGAAAAGGTGTTTATGGAATACAAATGTTTGATGCATCAACTGATTTAACAGGAAAACCCATTGTGATTTGCCAACTATTCAAAACATGAAAAAATAGCAACATCAACGGAGATGATGAGAATCTGAACATGAAAATACCATGTACTTTGGAGAAATTCCAAGAATGGACTAGTACAAAAAGAGTATTTGGATTATTAACCTTGAAACCCAGGATAGAGGATATGTTACGAGCCAAAAAGGCATGCATTATTGGAAGCTCTGAAGGAGGAGAAGTGGAAGAGATTATTACCCTATATTACAACAATGACATCATGTCACAAGATACTATGGAATTATCACTCTTGCATGATCGAATCATAAATTTGAAACAAAAACATGCAAAGAAAACAATTGACCACTACCAGATGATAGTTGGACAAAAGAAAAGGCATGTGATAAATACTAATAATACTACTATTACTACCAATGCAATAAAAAAAGAGAAGTTTCTAATCCTTTTGCATAAAGATTACTACTCTGATAGGGATCATGTAGTTTTTACTACTTGAAACCCAATTTACTACTATGACAGGGATCATGTAGTTTTTACTACTTGAAGCCCAATTTACTACTATGACAGGGACCATGTAATTTATTACTTGGAGCCCAATATAATACCCTATTATGGCCTAACGTAATCTAACTATGGTAAGCCCATGTATTATCATATATTACCATGCTACTCAAAGACAAAGAAGTGTAAATGAGACCCAAGCAAGATATCAAGAAATCTGATGAAGACAGCTGGAAAGCACTTGGCAAAAGCAGTCAGACAAAAGACAAAAAGACAGCTGGAAATCACTTGGCAAAAGCAGCCAGACAAAGGACAAAAGGCAGAAAATGACAACCTTGACAAAAGCTACAACAAGACAAAAACTTTGAAGAAAAGCTGCAATCATAGACGACAAACTATTATTCACTTTTAGACTTTTGTAACCAAATTACTATATGCTTTACGACTTTAGAAAACCACTTTATCATTTTGCAATCAGAGAATCAGACGAGGTTATCTATATAAAAAACCTCTTGTAAACCTATTACTCATTCGAAAAACTTTAATACAAATTTGTCTTTGTAAATTCTCTCTATGTCTAGCTAAACCCCCTCCTTAGTCTATAATTCTGATCAATTATAGTATCATAAAACCAGAGATAGATCACTTTGAAGGAAGATAATTAGAACCATATTAGTCTATAAACCTACATCTGGATAAGAATCTCATAAAGAGTCTGTTGAGAAACTCTCAAACACCTAGGCGAATCATCCCGTTATTGCTGAGAAGAAAGGGAAACAGTGCCAAAGTATGTTGAGATCTCCGGTGATCTAAGATTCTACCAAAATGTATGATTTTAGACTATGTGTTTTTAATTATAATTTTGATAAGTGTTAGACTTTGCAATTATGATGTTTATATTGATTATAGATTATAGACTTTTATTTAAAAAATGAATTTTGGATTGATAATACTTGTTTCCTTACTACATGCTTATTATTTGATAAATTTGAATAAAACTTTGTTAATATACCATCTATATTCCTACCCTCTTCAAGGTTATTAGATGATGAAAAGATTCGCCCGAAAATTGGTCTATAATATTTAATCAATAAAAACATCATAATTCCAGAGTCTAACACTTATCAAAATTATAATTAAAAAGACAGTCTAAAAATTGTACCTCTTAGTAAAATCTTAGATCAGCGGAGATCTCAACCCACCCTGACACTGTTTCCCTTTCTTCTCAGCAATAACGGGATGATTAGCCTAGGTACTTGGGAGTTTCTCAACAGACACTTTATGAGATTCTTATCAAGATGTAGGTTTATAGACTAGTATGGTTCTAATTATCTTCCTTCAAAGTGATCTATCTCTGATTTTATGACATTATAATTTATCTGGATTATAGACTAAGAAGGGGGTTTAGCTAGACTTAGAGAGAATTTTCAAAGAAAGATTTGTATTAATGTTTTTCGAATGAGTAATAGATTTACAAGAGACTTTTTATATAGATAACCCCGTCTGATTCTCTGATTGCAAAATGATAAAGTGATTTTCTAAAGTCGTAAAGCATATAGTAATTTGGTTACAAAAGTCTAAAAGTAAATAATAGTTTGCCGTCTATGATTGCAGCTTTTCTTCAAAGTTTTGGTCTTGTTGTAGCTTTTGTCAAGGTTGTCATTTTCTTCCTTTTGTCCTTTGTCTGGCTGCTTTTGCCAAGTACTTTCCAGCTGTCTTTTTGTCTTTTGTCTGACTGCTTTTGCCAAGAGCTTTCCAGTAGTTTCATCAGATTTCTTAATATCTTGCTTGGGTCTCATTTACACTTCTTTGTCTTTGAGTAGCATGGTAATATATGATAATACATGGGCTTACCATAGTTAGATTACGTTAGGCCATAATAGGGTATTATATTGGGCTCCAAGTAATAAATTACATGGTCCCTGTCATAGTAGTAAATTGGGCTTCAAGTAGTAAAAACTACATGATCCCTGTCATAGTAGTAAATTGGGTTTCAAGTAGTAAAAACTACATGATCCCTATCAGAGTAGTAATCTTTATGCAAAAGGATCAGAAACTTCTCTTTTTTTATTGCATTGGTAGTAATAGTAGTATTATTAGTATTTATCACATGCCTTTTCTTTTGTCCAACTATCATCTGGTAGTGGTCAATTGTTTTCTTTGCATGTTTGTGTTTCAAATTTATGATTCGATTGTGCAAGAGTGATAATTCCATAGTATCTTGTGACATGATGTCATTGTTGTAATATAGGGTAATAATCTCTTCCACTTCTCCTCCTTCAGAGCTTCCAATAATGCATGCCTTTTTGGCTCGTAACATATCCTCTATCATGAGTTTCAAGGTTAATAATCCAAATACTCTTTTTGTACTAGTCCATTCTTGGAATTTCTCCAAAGTACATGGTATTTTCATGTTCAGATTCTCATCATCTCCGTTGATGTTGCTATTTTTTCATGTTTTGAATAGTTGGCAAATCACAATGGGTTTTCCTGTTAAATCAGTTGATGCATCAAACATTTGTATTCCATAAACACCTTTTCCAAATGAGTTCATCATGAGTGTTGTAGACTCAACAATAATACTTGGTAATTTTGAAATGATGTATATGTTCTTATCCACTATTAGTTTATCAATGAAGCCATAAGTGAATAATTTTGATACTATGTCCGGATTAGCATGTTCGCTGCACAAGAATCTGGGATACTTGCTCAGCTTAGCACTGCGTAAAACATAAGGGTTAGTTTTATAATCATAAAATTTATTGATCTTCTCATAAGCACTGATTTAATCTGGTGTGTATTTCAGTTTATCGCTCATTGATACTGCTGTTGAAGAGGATGTTATTGAAGATGGTATAGTGGCAAATTTAGATACAAAAGGTGCTAAAGCTTTAGTAGGGTTTTTTTGCCATTAGGTGTAGTTGTAGGTGATTTTGATTGGGTTTCATTGGTTTGTAAGGTTCTCATGGTTCTTAAATCTTGTAGGGCTTATTTGAGCTGGTTTGCAAGCCGTGTACTTTCTTGTATTTTTTATATTAAGGTTTCATTGGTTTGTATGATGGATTCTATGCCATTGGTAATATATTCTTCAAGGGTATCCCTGCTGATTGACATCTTATATCTGCTAAGAAAATCAGCTAAAACATTTTTAGTTTCAGATATACTCTTAACAATAAAATCATAACAGTATAAGAATGATTGTCATTTTCTTCTTATGTTCAGTTCTGATAAAGGATCTATCTTGTTTGTAATAAAAGCTTTTACTTGTGTGTTATCGGTTCTAACAACGAATTTTACTGGTAATAAGTGATGATGAAACTTTTTTATTCTGAATTTTACTGCTAATAATTATTTTTCGTTAATATGATAATTTTTCTCATTTGGCTTTCATGTTCCGCCTCTATATCCACAAATTAGTGGTTTTTCTTTATCTATATCATTTTTATCATATGCTATGAGGACTGCTCCCCAACCTATATCACTAGCATCAGTAAAAAGTTCTAGTTGGTCTTGTTCCGTTAGTATTCTATGTTTTGGTAATGCTTTTACTTTTTCCTTGATTTCATGTATAGCTTTAGTATGTTCTTCTTTCCATTCAAAGATTATGTTTTTCTTTGTTAATTCTTGCAAGGGTTTTCTTAAGAGTAGTAAATCTTTTATATGGTCTGAAACATAATTTATTACTCCTAAGAATCGGTGTACTTCTTTTTTATTTTCTAGTTTGTCTTTGAAATTCTTTATTTTTGTTACAATGTGTTCCTGCAACTTTAATCCTTCATTATCTATAATATAACCTAAATATTTGACACTGTTTTTAAAGATTTCAAATTTCTTTTCAGATAATAATATTCCATGTTGTTTTACAGTTTTTATAAATTCTTCCAAGTGTTTCATTTGATCGTTTAGATTATCACTATATATTAATATGTCATCAACATATTTATACAAAATTCTGTTAATTTTCTAAACACTTTGTCCATTCTTCTTTGAAATATTTGTGGTGCATTCTTTAGTCCAAAGGGTAGTACATTCCATTCATAGTGTCATTGAGGGGCACTGAAGGCTGTTAAAGATTTTGATTCCTTTCGTAGTTTTATTTGCCAAAATTCATTTTTACAGTCAAATTTACTAAACCATTTTTTATTTCCTAATTTATTGATAAGGTTTCTTTTATATGGTAAACAATATTCATCAAATATTGTCTTTTTATTCAGTTCTCTATAATCAATTACCATTCTAGCTTTCCTTTTTTTTGTTCATTATGTTTCATTACTAAAAAGGCTGGGCTACTATGTGGACTTTTACTTTCTTGTATCATTTTTAATTATAATAATTCTTTTATTTGGGTTTCAAATTCTTTTTGATCTGTTGGGTTATATCTAATAGGTTTAGATCTAACTATATCATTAGGGTTTATTAACTTTATTTCTGCATATATTTTTTCTTTTTCCCATAGTTGTATTGGATTTTCTTCAAAATTCATTTTCAATATATTAAGATATTTTTCTTTTAGTAAATGTAGGTTATTATTTCTATCTATTTTTATGGTACATAGTCTTAACGTATGTATCAGTAATATCCTTTTTAGTACTATCCATCTATTACAAGGTGTTTGTGGGCTAAATGTATTGCTATCTATGACATGTCTCTTAAAGTAATCTAGGAAATTATTTCCTAATAATACTTGTTGTTTCATGTTATTTAATTGATATATTATTGGTAATCTGAATATTGTCTTTCCTAATACAATTCTCATATTTTATGCTATTATATCTAATTCTTTTGCCTGTTCATTAAATTCTGATACTCTTGCTCTGTGTAATCTAGATCTTTTTTCATTTGTGTGATTCTAATACATCTTTTCTAGCTAGGCATATATATGCTCCACTATCAATAACGATTTTTTATTTTATCATTTTATTAGGCTTATATTCTATATGAACTTCTATATAAATTGCTACCATTTAATTAGGAATTAGTATTTTGTCCAATATCTATTTCTCTTAGTCTTTATTGGAGATCTTCATCTTGTTCTAATTATCTTACCTCTTGGCGAATGTTTTTCATCTTCCATAGCATCTTCTATAGTGAAAGTATGTATGTCATAGAGACAATCATTATTAGGGACAAATGTACTTGAACGCATTCGTATTATTAATAAGATTAATATATTTATGGCATTTGCAATTATTGAATTATTATTTGATTGTTTGTAATTATTCTTTAATGTGCATCCCTTGAGCTTACATTGTCATTAATAGAGTGAGATATTAATGATAGAGCGTAACTCTAAAACGGCCTCGACTAATGATCATCGAGAATGAGATATCGATGATATGTTATAAGTCGACATGTGGTCTGCATCACATTCTTATTCTCGATGATATATTATAAGTCGACATGTAGTCTGCATCACATTCTTAGAGAATGTAGTATGTCTCACCTGCTACTAGTAATGGTTACTAGTGATGGACACATGGATACTTTTGAAAAGTATTGGTATACCCTGCTGATAAACTATTTGTTAGACATGTCTAGAGTGTTATCAGCGTGTGGGATATAAAGGTCCTTTGACTTGAGGTCAATACGCACCTTGTTTACAGAGTAATGTACTTTGACCCTGTCCTAAGCTTAAACTCCTTATAGGATAAGATACGGCTTGTGTTGGATACATTATGATGTAAACTAAGGTGGTAGTTGAGCCAAGAATAGGATTCATTCCTCGATTGGATATTCGAGAGAGCACTCAACTTCTCAGTGATATTAGATCGACCAAGTCATTGGCCAATGCAAGAGACATATTTAGAATATGGTCTAGTTGTCGACTAATATATACGAGATAAAGTGATCAAGCCATATGGATAGACACATGGCAAATTCTAAGCTTGATCGAGTGTGTCGCTAATGAAAGGAATTTATCATCTCACATAAAGGTTATGTTTGCTGGATTCATGTAAACGTACTTCATATATTGAGTTCGTCGTATGACGCAGTCTATGAGTTCTGTATGGACCTTAATTGGATTAGTGTTGATATATGAAGGCATATAGGGTCACACTATGTCGATTGTCTCTTCGATCTAAGGGTGTATTGAAAAAGTATTAAATATTCGATTTGGGATCGAGATATTTAAATTGATATTAACTATGGAATAATTTCTATTAGATGGAAATTATTTAATTAAATCAAAATTAGATTTTGGATTTAATGTGCTGAATATACATATTAAACGAAAAATGAGAAACATTATTGACGTAAGGTGCCGCGGCGCCGACCCGGTAGTGGGCCCAGTCAGATTGGCCCATTGCACCTCGGTTTTGGGCTAGGCTTAGAGCCCAACCCTAATTCATTTATGTCCTAATTGTAACTATAAATATAACACCCTCATTGTTATTAAAAACACTAATTCTCATAAGCAAATTCTAGACTTAGAGTCTAGGATAAAACTCTCTCAAACCTCTGTCAAGATTTTCTGGCTTTCTTGACATAGGAATACACCGTGGCAAGACGCTTGCAATCGAAGGGAGAATAGCGTGTTCAGCCTAAAATAAAGACTCCAGATTTTATAACTTATAAGTTCTTGTTCAAGTTTTCCTTACAGGTTTTGATTGTCATATAACCATACCAGAAACGAGGAATTGTTGGAGTAAGTAGAACAAAATTTTAAACTTCTGTTGTGCCTACTTACATATTTTGAACCCAACAAAAACCCTACATATAGTTCTCCTTATTTCTTGCCATCTTATTTCACTCAATCTTTGTCTCATTCTATTAAGGTTTTTTGTAACTTTTTATATCTATCATTATAATATTTATTTCTTGTTTCACTTGTAGTTGTAGTTGTAATAAGTTTATGACGAACATATCGTTCACATTGTATCCAATAATTTATTTCTTCTAATAATGTTTTTCTTCTTCTTGTAGCTCCATTTATTCAGAACTATCTTCATTATCTGAGTTGTAGTTAATAAAGTTTACATTTTCTAATTTTGATTCTAACAGTTTGACTGACATAAAAGTTTTCATATTCATACCATTTATCATTATCTTCTTTTATCTGTTGCAGGCTCGTTATAAATTGAGTTGTATTTATAAATTTTACTCCTTTTTTCTTTAACTTTGGGCATTTATTAGCATAATGTCCCTTTTCATTACAATTCCAACATTTACATTCTTTAACTTTTTATGCTTCTACGAGTTTTACATATTTTCCTTTTCTAAATTTTCTCTTGTATCTAAATTTTTTTCCTGTTTCAGGGGTATTTCTATATTTTTTAAATCTCTTTTTCCTATAAGGTTTGTAATAAGGTTTGTGATTATAATTTTTATAATTATTATTTCTCTTATATTTTTTTATTTGATAACTCTTATTACTTTTCTTCTTTTCTTTTATCATCACATCCAAATACTAGTCTTCTTTATGTGAATCCACATATTTCTCTTAATCCTAGTTTTTTTAATCTTTTTTAACCTTTTGTTGCACTCTATATTCTTCACATTTTCGAATTAGGTATGCTCTTAATACTCTTATTCGTTCTCCTAATCTCTTGGTTCTAGTTGGGTATATTCCTTTGATAACTCAGTATTATAAGGTGTTGGTAAGTGGTTATAATAAAGTTGTTGATATATTAAACCTTCTTGTGGTAAAAATCTTGCTTCATAAAAGAACTTACTAAAACTAATTGTATATTCTTGTAATTTATTAATTTTACAACATTTCATGTTATTTAGATTCATTATTATTTCAGTTTTTCTTTTTGCCAGTACGTTTTCTCGTGCTAGTAACCATTTTTCTCCTAAAAAATTTCTTTTTAGTATAATATCAAATATTATTAACATAGATTTTCAATCTCTTGCATGACTAAATACTTCTCCTCTTAATTGGTATGCTATAGATTCTATCCAATATGCTACTTTCCCAATTAATGTTTTAGATATTAGGTCATACATGTAGTCTAGGGTTTCTGTTTATGTAGAGTTCATTAATGCTATATACAAATACAAGATTCCAATAGTTTATTCTCCTACATATTTCTTGTTCATCATAAACATTGTCTAGGTTTAGAAAATAAGCATTATAATTTAAACCTTGTGCCATTGATCCTACAAATTCTTTAAATTCGGCTTGTTGTCCTACTGGTATGTGATTTGGTAATCTAGTTCATTTTCTTGTTATTATTTCTAAATTAGGATCTACTAATTCTTCTTCAGGATAATCATTTGCATCTTCATTTATTACATCATTTGTTTCTATATCTGTATTAAATTCATCTTCCACATCACTTTCAGATTCATCTTCTATGATTGCATTTACGCTTTTAATTTTTTGTAATGCTTCTATTATTTGGTTGTTTTCTCTTATTATCTCTGAATTTTCTCCTTCTATCTCTTCTATGAATTCTACTCCTTGTATCTCTTGGTTAACTAATCCAATGTTGCTATCTTTGTCTGTATCACTATTTCTAGTTGTACTTTCATCACTTGTCTTAGTCATTTTTCTTAATTTCTTTTTTCCTTTTAACCTTATTATCTGTTCTCTAAGGATATGTAATTTTTCTTTTAATTCGTCTAATTCTTGTTTTACTTCATGCAATTCTTCTCTTGTTTGTTTTAATTCTACTTTGGTTTCTTTTAGTATTTTCTTTGTGTCTTTGAACCTATGTTTATATTTTTTATATTTATTGTACCATTCTTCATTATTATGTGATTTCAACTTTATATTTTCTATTTTTAACTCACATATTTGTTGTTCTTGCTTATCTAATTTTAGGTTTAAATATTGGTAGGTCATTTTTTCCGTGTCTTTTAAGCATATGTTTTCACCTTTTAAATTGTTATCTTCTTTTGGTGTCTTTATCTTTATAGGTTCATACTTGTATCTTTCTTTTTCTATTATATTTTTACATATTTTTGTAGAAATGTAAGTACACTAGGTTCTTGATTTTCCATTAAAACTGTCATTTTTTATTTAATGTCGCTAGACTATCTAATTTTTTTTTTGTTTTGATAATTTTGGTTTCATTTTACTAATATCTACCATTATAGGTTCTTTATTTCTTCTCCAAGCATCTATCGGTACTATTTTTGGTTGTTGAGTATTAATGTTAATTATTGTGTTTTCTCTACTTGTACTAGGTTCATTATCTCATGCTACTTGTTTACATTTATTTTTCTCTTCTATTAACACATTAAGTTTTTCTAATATTATCTTAAATGTCGGTATTTCTTATACATTCCATAGGTTGGTCAATTCTTCTCTTATCATTTGTTGCATTAGAGTTTCATTGTCTTTTATCTCATTCATTGTTATCGGTGTATTTTTAATTTGTTCTTTTACTATTATTTCTTCACATATTGCACTAATTTTTTCGTTAGAGCTAGTCAGGATTACTTATTCTCTTTTTCCATCCGTTTCCTATGTCTATTTATATTTTGTCAAATGTATCGCATTGTTGTTCTAGTTGTTTTATATCATTTTCTAGTTTCATCTCTTTTGTATTGTATTCTAGGTATTTAAGTTGAGAAAATACATCTCCTGATAAAGTTGTTTTATTCAATTTTAATTTCTGTTTTTTCTTTATTATTTTCATTTGTATGTTCATATCTTATTGATAGATCTTGTTTTTCCTTGGTCATTTATTTCAATTCCATTATTATTTATTTTATAATTTATCATGGTTAAAAAATCACTTCCTAATAGTAGTTCATTAAAACTATCGTATTCTATTACTCCTATATTTATCTTATATTCTAAATCTTGGATTTTGAATCTTAAATTAATACTTTTGGTAATTATTATTTCTCTTTCATTTTCAGGATAATTATAACTTTGTGGATCTATTAAATTACAATCATTTTCGTTAATTTTACTTATATGTATAAAACTTTTAATAGCTCCAGCATTCATTTCAGCTATACAATCTGTTGTTATCATACCTTTAAATATTATTACCTTAATTTTTAATCTATTACTGCTTATATTTATTAAATCTAATATTCTGGGTTGTATAACACTTAAGCTGGCTTGTCGTGATATTATCGGTTCTTTTGTAACTCAGTCTAGATCCTTCTATTTTTTATATTAATCTTTTTGATGGTGTCAAGGTTCTAGTATTAAAATCCATATATATTTCTTCTAGTATAGTTATCTTTGAATTCTCTTTGTGTTCTATTTTTTCTAATATTTCCTGGTACAGTTTTTGTACTAAAATATTCATTTCGTGTTGTTTCTTTACATGATGGTTTCCAGTTAGTGCATATATCATTTTTATTTCAATGCTTATAACTTTACTTCCTGATGGCATTGTTATTCCATCTAGTTTGTAATATAACGTTAAGGCTAAGTCTTTGTGTTCATCTTTTAATGATATGCTAAAGTCTGGTTGTACCGTAAATTTTAATTTTTGATATATTAAATTTCCTTTTATTACTGATATTAAAACATCTTGTAAATTTCCTAATATTCTATCATCTAGTATGTATATTTGTATAGGTGTATCTATATTTTTTTGAAAATATTCTTTTATAGTAAATTTCACTCCTCCAAAGTATATGTTTCTATATCTTTTTGTTTCGTTAGTAGATAATTTTGCTAACTCTCTTTTTATTACTTCATTTGTTATCAAGTTTATTTTTGTTCTTCCGTTTACACTTGTTGTGTCTATTATATTTTTATGCTTTTGTGCTATATATCTAATTTCTTTATTTCTTTCCAACTATTTTGTTTTAAATATTTTCTTAGTAGATGGTTTTTCTTTTTCATCTTGTATTTTCTGATATATTTCTGGTTTAAACTTAATATTTGTGTTATTCCTCCTTCATACGTATTCATTTGGTAATATGTTGCTCTAGAATCTTCTGCTATCTCTTTTCCTTTATCCATATCTTAACATGTTGATGTACTTATACTGTTCTTCTATAATATTGTTTAGGTCTTTTAATTCATTATCTTTTCTGATTATTTCTCTTAATTTTTCTTCTAATAATTTCATGTTTTCTTCCTCTTTTTGTCTTATTTTTTCATCTTTTAATGCTATCATATTTCTTAAGGTTTTAATAGTATTTTCTTGTTCATATATTTGTTTAGAATTTTCTTGTAAACTTTGATCTCTTTCTTCTATATGATCTATATTTATTCTACAACTTACTATATGTTGGTTTATATCTCTATTATATGTAAGGGGTTTTTCTGCTATCATTTTAAGTTCTCTTAGCTTATCTTGTTGTTCTTTAGTTTGTTTTCATCCATAGTATTTTGTTTCCATTCGTAGATCTGCTCTTAAATCTGCTATCACAAGATTTTGTACATTTATTTATGTGTTTATCTCTACTATCCTTCTATATGTTGCCATAACATTATCTATGTGCATATTGATTTATGCTAATTCATTATCATTATATTTTGCTAATTCCTTTTCACTGGTTATCATTTTTTCTGACCCTTGTTTCTCTACTAACAACTGATCTTGATAATTCATTATCATTTCATTTTGGTTCCTCAGTGTTATTAAGAGATGTTTCATTTCTTTACATTTCCATAACATTTTATTTAACATATTAATCCTAACAAACGACAGATGTGTTTTCATTTTACAAGCTCTGATACCAATTTTCGGGCGGATCTTTTCATCATCTAATAACCCTGAAGAGGGTAGGAATATAGATGGTATATTAACAAAGTTTTATCTAAATTTATCAAATAATAAGCATGTAGTACGGAAACAAGTATTATCAATCTAAAATTCATTTTTTAAATAAAAGTCTATAATATTTAATCAATATAAACATCATAATTGCAGAGTCTAACACTTATCAAAATTAAGATTAAAAACACATAGTCTAAAATCCGTACCTCTTAGTAGAATCTTATATCAGCGGAGATCTCAACCCACCCTGAAATTGTTTCCCTTTCTTCTCAGCAATAACGAGATGATTAGCCTAGGTGCTTGGGAGTTTCTAAAAATACTTGTTGTTTCATGCTATCTAATTGATATATTATTGGTAATCTGAATATTGTCTTTCCTAATACAATTCTCATATTTTCTGCTATTATATCTATTTATTTTGCTTGTTAATTAAATCCTGATACTTTTGCTCTGTGTAATTTAGATCTTTTTCATTTGTGTGATTCTAATACATCTTTTCTAGCTAGGCATATATTTGCTCCACTATTAATAAATATTTTTTGTTTTATCATTTTATTAGGCTTATATTCTATATGAGCTTCTATATAAATTGCTACCATTTAATTAGGTATTAGTATTTTGTGTAATATCTATTTCTCTTAATCTTTATTGGAGATATGCCACATGCTCTGTTATATCATCTGCCGTTTCTTTTTTCTTTGTGGCTAGCATCCCTACTCCCAGATAGATTACAGTGCAAGTGCAACTAACTGTTGATAGAAGTTGCTACATAAACCACCTGCACAATAGGAAGCAATCTTATGTACAGGTATTCCCCAGTAAGACCTGGTGCACAAATTTTTAGCAGTTTTGTTTATCCAAGCATGTATGTAAAACGAGTTGTTGATTCCACGAAAGCAGAGCGACGCTAGCGTTGTTGTGGATTCAATTGAAACTCTAAGAAGTGAGGTAAATTGCCGTTTTTTCCCAAATGCCTCCCTTCGTTTATGCCACAGGTGATGAACTCACTATGGCTATTAAACATCGAAGAGGTTCTTGCTACTACATATGCGGCTAATCAAAGCCCCCGTCTTGAATTGTCATACCCCAAATTAAATTTGTCAAGGGCTCAGTGCTGCAATCCTCACAGCAGTATGCATTTTGCTTTGCGATTGAGACTATGTAAATTAGTCAATTTGGGGTAATGTTTGAACTCAATTAGCTTGAAGGCTGAGTGATGAAAGCCATTTGTCTGTTCAGTTCATATAGTCGGCAACAATCCCAGCACTTCATGTGTGTCCCCATTCCCTTGTCTTGCTCCTCATATAATGGTTAGTTTTTGGCAATTCTCATCTCAATAACTAGCTTTTGTGATTGTGTTAGGTCCGGTGTCCATTTCCTTTACAAAATAGCTACTAATGTAAAAAAGTCAATTTTTGTAAGCAATCTTCAGTGTTATTCGAGCGAGGGTCTACAGAAACAATCTCTTTACCCCCCTCCCCCCCCAAAAAAAGATAAAGATAAATTATGCGTACATCCTACCTTCCTCATACCCCACTTGTGAAACCACACTGGATAATGTTGTTGTAATCTTCCGTGTATACTTTCCTTCTATGTTAGAACACATCCAGAATAGCAGAGGAATATAGAAACAGTTGGCTCTCTGTCAGACTGAGTTTTCCTTCTAATTCTTGGCTTGCTTTACGCGCAAAAAGGGTCTTTGAATTACTGTTGTCTTGAAATTGAGAAACTTCTCGTTAAGTTCGCAATCCGCTTTTATTTAAGGTAACACTAGTCTAATAGCTTTTACTTAAATCTTAGCGTATTCATTACTGAATAAGATGATCTTTTCTGATGATCATTAATCTACAATTATCCTTAAATTTTTGAGTTCGGTGGAAAAGAAGCGGAAAAAAATTGCTGTCTTGTTCTCCATCTCTCTTGTTCCCCGTGGCAGACTGCAAAATTGTATGAGATATATTTCCCCATACTTCAAAAGTGACTATCAAGCTTTTCTTTTCGTTCACCAAGTCAGTGGTGAAAATAGAGAAAATTACATTAGCTTCATAGGTGGATAATTCATGTGGTTCAAAATATCACTTGGAACTAACACAGTCCTTCAACTTCACAAAAACTAAGACACTATTTGGTCCAACCCAGTGTTTCATGTTAAATAGTGTGACTATGCTCCTAATAGAAACAAAGACTGAAAAGATGGTGTGCACCAAAATATGGATTAAAAGTTTCAAAGAACATGGACCCCTAGTGTCTTCTCTTTGCTTTTGCCACCCTCACTCTTAGAACTTAACTAGGGCTTCGATTTAGGCATTCAGGAGGACAAGTATAACTCTACTCATTAAGACCTCATGAAAATTATATCAAACGTTGCATATCTCAACTGTGTCAGCCATGACTGTAAAAGAGCTAACTTAGTTATAATGCTGCTAATAAAAAGAATTACACAACATAACTCTCAGAATTTTACAAGACTTAGTTGACGTTGAAATCATGAATTAATCATATTTCTTATGAAAAATTGAACAGCAACCTCCTCCACAGAAAGGAAAATTAAAACCAGCATATACACCAATAACTTAAAAATTAAGATTGTCCATACAAAGGACATCTAGCACACCGGTACCTATTTTCCTTGTCAACATATTCAATAACTTAAAAATTAAGATTGTCCATACAAAGGACATCTAGCACACCGGTACCTATTTTCCTTGTCAACATATTCAAAATCTGGACCCAAAATATCTGAGTATTATGCCAAACAAACTTCGCAAACTTCCCACCATAGAACCATATATTTTACTTGCTCATCAGACGGCGTCAAACAAAGGCAGTTATGCTGCTGAATAGATACAATTCAGCTATTGACATCTAAAGAGCAATAAAATACAAAAGCAGATCATAATAAGCTAGATAACATCTCAAAATTAAGATAGAAAACAACCTTATGGATTGCAAATTCTCAAGTCTTGACAAATAAAAAGATAAAACTAATGAACTAATAAGCACGTCTATAATCAGGAACCCCAGCTGCAACAAACTCCTGCCCAAACAAGTAAATAAAAGGCAAAATTTTGAACAACTACATGACATGCAATTTAAAATACATAGGAGCAAGGGGGCCAAGACCTTCACACGTCTACTCCTCTTGTGCATCTTTATTCTTCTTTTTCTTCTTCTCCTTCTGTTTGCTGCTTTTACTTCCTTCGTCACCACTTCCAACAGAAACATTACCATTCTCTGATTCTTTATCTTTCTTCTTCTTCTTTTTCTTTTTCTCGGACTTCTCCTCATCCGACGAGGTAGCATCTCTACTCTCTTTGTCCTTTTTCTTTTCCTTTTTCAACGACTCAACATCAGGGGTTGCAGCTTCATCAGCTTCTTTCTTCTTTTTCTTCTTCTTTTCTTTTTTCTCTTCAGTTCCCAGAGCTTCCTCGACTATCTTTACCTTTGGTTTCTTCAAAGCACTGGGTACAGGCGACACATCCATCTCATCCAATTTTCTCTTGTTACCCTCCTCATCTTCCTTATGTTTCTTCTTTTTCTTCTCAACCTTATCATCAGCGCCCACTGCATCAGGATCAGGTTTCACACTAGCAGCAGCAAGACCAGCAACCATAGCGTCCCCTCCTGTGGGTAACACAACATTTCTCATCCACTCAGCCGGAGTTTTATCATTTGGCTTTCCATGTTTATCCAACTTCCCCTCAGCAACCAACTTCTTCTTCATTGAAGCCCTTGGACCTAATCCCCATTTCCTAGGATAAGTATCCCTATCCATGACCACTCTCTTAATCTTCGCAACCACACCATGATCACAAGTAGCCATAACAGCAGTGGTCATTTCCGCAATCCCCAACGCAATAGCCTCCCCTTTAGTAGTCATCAACACAACCTCCTCTCCAACCTCGACATCATTCTCAAACCTCAAAAGCCCGGGAATCATCAACTTCGCACCGTAACAAATAGCATTAACCGCTGAATCCTTAACGACCAACCTCTTATAACTAGTCAAAACTACCTCCAACGGCATAATCACCCTCCTCAAATAAGTCTCATCCCTATAGTTATCATACATCCATTGTGCATCCATCACATCATGCATAGTCACCATATTATTCTTCTCACCCAAAATCCCAGACCTCACCCTCCTCAACTCCTGCATATGTCCACCCACACCCAAAAGCAAACCAAGATGAACACAAAGTGTCCTAACATAAGTACCCGCCTCACACGATATCCAAAAAACAACCAGGTGCCTATCAGCATCATACTCAAGCAACTTACTTTCATATATAGTCCTAATCCTAAGTTGTCTTTTCACAGCAGATATCAAAGGTGGTCTTTGAAACACAGCACCAGTAAGTGCTTCAAGTGCTCTAGCAACCTTAGCAACATCAGGTACATCAGAATGTAACCTAGCAACACAAACATACTCTTTACCAGCACCCTGTTGGGATTTAACCAAACGGGTCGCTCTATCAATACAAACAATCAAATTACCAGTAACTTTCGGGTCCAAAGTACCACTGTGACCCGTTTTTTCGACCCGAAGGATACGTTTAATCCAAGCTACAACTTCATGTGATGATGGGTTAGCAGGTTTATCAAGATTGAGAATACCATACCTTATGTATTCAGCAAGTGGACGCTTCAATGGAGAAAACCCAGATGGGAGAGGAGTGTAGTGACCTGTACGGACATTGAGACGATCGTAGTTTTTCAAGAGGATAGGCCATTGGGAAGTGTCAATGGTGGGGGTGTAGCTTTGGGGTTTGATGAGATAATCACCACCATCACCATTGTTAGTATCGTCAAGATTTGTTTTTTTCTCGATTGGGGTTGAAAGTGTTTGGATTGTTTCGTCATTTTTGGAAGATTTGGTTTTCTTCTTCTTCTTTTCTGAGCGAGAGAGCTCAACGTCAGTCATTGCAGCTATGGGTTTGGGGGGGAGGGGGTAATTTCAGGTAGGGTTTAAGGTTGCTCTGTCTAGGGTTTTAACAGTGAAGAGAAATGAGAATAATATTTATTATATAGGGGAGAGAGGCTAGTGACTGAAGCTAGAAGGATATATAATCAGGGTTTAGGGTTTTTGGATTTTGGGTAAGAGCTGATGGTGAAATGTGAATGGTGTAATTAATGGGCCACATACATATTTGGGCTGATATTATGGGCCGTGAACACAATCGGTTCAATTAAAAAAATCCTTTACTTTCATGTCCCCAAAACTATTTATCCGAAATACCACCAAAATTATGATACCAACATGGTATATAAATTTACTGAGATGGTAATGGTATCATGAAAGATCATGTTCATATATTAAAAAGACATACTTTTCTAAAAAAATCTCTATGATACCATCATCTAATATACAAATATTGTGTTGGTATAAGACTGGTTCAGTCCTTCGATGAGACACTCCTCAGTCCTACATGATAACATTTTGATATATAAAAATACTGTTATGGTATCATGAATTTTTTTTTTGGGCGAGGGAATATAAGGTAAATATTTTCAGCTGATTGGATAAAAAGTGAAATTAATTTAGAAGGAGCATTGGGCAGGTAAATATTTTTATATTTTAGGGGTATTTTGTGTTGTTTTTCCTCTTTCAGAAATTTTCACTAATTGTCCCTTTTGAAATACTAACTATTTAGAAAATGACAACTCTTCTCATTTATTTTACAATGTATGGACCTTTTAAACCACGATCTAAAGATTTTTTAGAAATAAACTGAAGATCTTAAAGATTTTTTTAAGTATTACAAACATTAAACGACAGTCTAATGTTTTGTCTGTAAGGTTGAGAAATATGCGAGGAAACATTAGAATTGAGATCAACGTTGTCTGAAGGATAATTTCTTAAAACTCTGGGACGAATTTTTAACGTGCTCGGAGAGCTTGTTGATAATTTAGGGCATGTAGATACTAGTACAATGTCTCCTATTCATTGATCTGCGCCCGCCTTTATACAGTTGGATACAAAATTATCTATTTTTGAAACAGGAATTAAAGTAGTAGATCTTTTAGCCCCTTATCAACGTGGAGAAAAGGGGGGATGCACATTTGCTTGAAATAGTTTCCAAATAATTGTTTTGCATCTTTGAGCCCCCATAGAACCTTTAATTATACCTTACCGAAAATCTGATTATTGCGAATAGCTTATTAAAGCCACTTCCTCTTTGACCTCAACATCTCCACTATCCATGTTGGTATTATATTGCACAATTTTTAAAAAATAAGGACAAAATTTAAATGGAGGCCTAAAAAGGAAAATTCGTGTAAATCAACCGTTTTATTTGTCTTATTTCGAGAAAATGGCATAAACGTACGAGTCATGTATACAATTGGCAAAAAATGGTCAAATTTGTTTTGTTATTAGCAAAGTCACATTTCAAGTTTTGGTGAAGATTAATTCAAATTTTTGGTTTGCTACAAGATGTGAACCATCGACGAGTTTGATAAAATCTTATGTACATCTCGTCCTCCCTCTTTGTTTTTGTTATATTGAAATGGTATTTTGTACTGATATTGTGAAATTATTGGCGGTTTTGGTGATTCTGTGGTGGTGGTGCGTCAAAAGGTTTTGTAAAATGAAGGAAAATTGATTTTTGAGGCAATGTATACATCCTATGAATATTCATGTATCACTTCACTATATATCTGTGTATCGCATGTATATTGTATATAGTAGTTTCTCAACACATGTGTTGCACATGAACTACTTAAAATGTTTTGGATCGAAATAATCATGACATTATGCGAAAGCTAATAATTGCAAACCTTGACAGCGATAAATCAGATGACACATAAACTATACTAAAGAAAACATATATTTAATATGATTTGGTCAATTGATTTATATATGAGAAAATTAATATCAAAGAAAGTGAATGCTATTGTGTTATGTATGAGAAGAAAATATCATCTATTTATAGAAGTCCAAAATTTCTCCTCCAAGAAAAGGATAAATATGGTAGAGTTTTTTTCTACAAAGAAAACTTTTCCACCAAAAAAATTCTTTTTGAAATAACACATAATTATGGTAAAATTCAAATAAGGTGAAAATTCTGGTAAATCATAACATAAACTAAATAGACATAATTATTTACTTAAAGTGTGTTTTGAAATGTTAACTTTTAAAGATTCAGCAAGTATTAATTGAGCGACAAGGAGAAGGATGTTATACAAATATTTTGTTCATATCAATATGAAGAGGTATTTTTTTAAAATTGAATTGCTTCTCAAGAATAAAATCATTTTTGTCCTCCCATTGGATCTTTATTTTGTATTTAACTTTTGTTGTGGTATGTTGGGAATGAGGAAACGGTGAAGAAGAAATGTTTGAGAAATAAAATACGATTTGCATCTCTAAGGTATAAGCTCCACTAGAGCTACCACTTAAATTCTCTCTATGTACTTTGAGTCCTAATTAATAAAGGGACTTCCACTCCATTCTTATTTTTTTTATTTTTTGAAACTTTTTTTTCCTTTTTATCATTTCATAATTGGCTATGGATTGGCCATTTGAAGGGTAAATTTGATTCTAATTATTGCATTTACTTAATTTAGGGAATTTTGAAAGTAAGTATTTCTTTTTCTTTATTTGGTAGCTCGGGCTTTCCGGTTGATAGTAAGCTTTATTTTGATGGATCAAATCAATAGATGTCAAAACAATATTTTAGTACAAAGAGTAAGATTGTATTAATTTCTCTCGGAGAGTCTTTTTCATTAATATAAAATATATATAATATGTACAATGTGTAATCCTAATACAATAAGGATCCTAAATCTACCATAATTATACAACACTAAATATTACAAAATATATGGGGAATATTTAATAATATTCGCTAATACACCCCCTCAGTCGGAGCGGAAGGAGGCCGGACGTTAAGACTGAATCTGAAGTCGAGGAATAGTTGTCTAGGAAGACCTTTCGTGAAGATATCCGCATATTGATACGAAGAAGGCACATACAATACCTTAACATGACCGATAGCAACCTTCTCACGAACAAAGTGTATATCCATCTCAATATGCTTGGTTCGCTGATGTTGAACCGGATTGTGAGATAGATATATGACAGATATGTTATCACAATAGACTATAGATGTGTTACGCAAGGGACACTGGAGCTCCAAAAGGAGATTTTGGAGCCAACAGATCTCAGCAACAACATTAGCAACGCCTCTGTACTCTGCTTCGGCACTCGAACGGGATAGTGTGGCTTGCCTCTTGGCAGACAAGGAAATAAGATTATCCACTAAGAATACACAATAGCCGGAGGTAGAGCGTCGCGTGTCCGGACACCCTGGCCAATCTGCATCCGTATATGATAGTAACCTAGTCGGTGCAGAGGGGTATAGATGCAACCTATAATCAAGTGTGCCCTTAATGTATCAGATGATACGTTTAAGAGCAGTAAAATGAGGTTTCCTGGGAGCATGCATAAACAGACACACCTGCTGAACAACATAAGCAATATTAGGCCTGGTGAAGATCAGATACTGAAGTGCACCTGCAAGGCTCCTATACAGAGTAGGATCAGAGACTATTGGTATTCATTTATGTTTTTAAGAAATTTTTTGTTGGTATTCATTGCTTCATAGGTTAAAAAATGACACTTTCTCTGCGGCTCCGCTGGTATCAAATGCCTAATTGGATGTTTCAAGATAAACTCCATTAGCTTCTTATTGTGTTTCACTCTGTGAATCTTCTGGAACTTGTTTCAAGCTAAGATTGATTAATAATTATGTAACAACTGAGCTAATCAAATTGGTTCATTGATTGTAACTACTCTCTTTTAGTCCCTTTTTTTTTATAAGGAATTTGAAAGGATAAGATTCTGATCCAGATTTTATTCATAACCGAACGGCACTTAGACAATTAAAAGTTAACAACTTATTTTGTCAATGTTCGTTTTTGTTATTTTGTGTAACAATGGATCCCAAGAGAGTAAAGCTTAATAACTAAATTCTAAATAATGACGAGGGGTGTGTACAGACTGCCTATTGCTCTATGATTTCATATCAACAATTATCTTTAATTTGATCTCAAATTGACTCATCTGTATGATTTATTCTCTTAAACCCCAAGCCTCTGCATAATGCATGTACTATTTCCACCATTTCAATTTATGAGCGTGTTATTTTCTTTTTTAATTTGTTTTAGAATGAAACATTTTTATTGTTGGATTCCTTTTTATTTTATTTTAACGTTTCCATCTTTACCTTAACGATACTTTCTTATTTATAGGATTGACATGGCATGTTTATAATTATACTCCTAAAATTTAAAGGATATTTTTGGTATGTTATACATATCTTCAGTTTAAGATCACAAGATTCAATTTTTTTTTACATACTTAAACTTAGTGTCTAGTCAAAGTAAGACATATAAAATGAAACCGATATAGTATTAGAAAACAAAATTTACGCCATTATATACGAAGACAATATGCAATATGAGGTGAATATATTGTTGGAAATTTGCCTTTGGCGGGGAGGTGCGTCCACCCATATTTAATGAATTAAACACTAGTGTTCCGCATGTTGGAGGCTTTGTCTCTTCTCACATGCATAATCTACTAAGTGAGTAGATGATCGTAGGGCCAAGAATCGTCAAATTTCGTTGAGAAATGTAAGAGATATTGGTCCACGAAGTAAGGTGTTTGAGGCATGAAAATATGGTGTGGGACAAATCTACCACATCGGTGGGAAAAGGAAGAATTGCTCTCTTTATAAGTCTCTAAAGTGGTTAAGGGTTTGGGACCCCAAGGGGTATCCTATGTGTTTAAAGGAGGGAGGACCTAGATGTGCTTGGGTTCAAGGCTAAGCCCACACGCGCGCCGCCGCCGCCCGCTCGTTCGGTCCGGGCTCGGGGTGTGGGATGTGGGGACTTTCTGATATTATCTTTTTGGACCCCAAATTGCTTAATATTTACAGTTTGGTCCCTAGAGTTTTTGAAAAGTTAATTTTAGGAATGACGGAAGGCAGAAACTTTCTGCCTACCGTTTGGGCTATTTTTTGGAGCATTAACCAGCCATTACTTGGCTGTTAACTACTCCATAAACAACCCTCCTTCAATGACCATAATAAGCCTCTCTAATGGCCATTAACAGCCATCTCTAATGCCATTAACAACCCTCCTAATGACTATTAACAGCCATGTTTGTGGCAGTTGAGGAGTCCCTCCTAATGACTATTAACAGCCATATTTGTGGCAGTTGAGGAGTCCCTCCTCCATGCTATATATTAATGCCTTTTGTCTCAATTGTGTTAAAAGATAAAAACACGAAAATAGCAGTACATACAGTGACAAAAAACAGCCAACAAAAATGAGACAACATTTATATACACAGAGACAAACAGAAGAGAAAGTCAGTCCAAAAACGTTGGACGAAAACAAAAACTCTTCCTTCCTTTTCCATTTCTTCAGCAAATCTATTCATATTTGTTTTCTTCGTCAGACTCAACCTATTTGCTTTGTAGTATTGAGATTAAAGTGTTGTTTGATCTTGGGAGACTATTGCCCGCTAACGTAAAAACATATATACGGGGCAATCTTGTCTTAAGGACATAGTGCAATCACTCGACTCAGCACACAGTTGTAACCATCCAGATTTAGTTGTTTCTTGATTTCAGTTATCAAGATTCAAGACTCAACAAGCTTGCGACAGTTCTGAACATTGCCTATTTGTTTATCCTTTCGAACACTTGTAATATTTATTTACTTCCCGTACTGCTTTACAGAACAAATGTGATATCCAGAGTTGCAACAACTATAGGGGTATCAAGCTACTGAGTCACACTATGAAAGTATGGGAAAGAGTCATGGAGATGAGGATGAGAAGAGGCGTGTCTATTTTCGAGAACCAATTCGGATTCATGCCTGGGCGTTCGACTACAGAAGTCATCCATCTTATTAGGAGGTTGGTGGAGCAGTATAGGGAGAGGAAGAGAGACTTACATATGGTTTTCATCGACCTCGAGAAGGCATATGACAAAGTCCCTAGGGAGGTTCTATGGAGATGTTTGGAAGCTAGAGATGTACATGTGGCGTACACTAGGGTGATCAATGATATGTATGATTGGGCTAAGACCAGGGTATGGACAATGAGAGGAGACTCGGAGCACTTTTCAGTGACTATGGGGTTGCACCAGGGATCAACTCTTAGCCCATTCCTATTTACCTTGGTGATGGATGAACTGACGTAACAAATCCAAGGAGAGGTGCTATGGTGTATGTTATTCCCAGATGACATAGTCCTAATTGATGAGACTCGCAGTGGAGTGAACACTAAGATGGAGGTTTGGAGACAGACTCTGGAGTCTAAAGGGTTCAGGTTGAGTAGGACCAAGACAGAATACTTGAGAGTGTAAGTTCAGCGACGTTGAGATAGGCGTGGAGGTGAGGCTTGGTACTCAGGTCATTTCGAAGAAAGGAAGCTTCAAATACCTTGGGTCTATGATCCAAGGGAATGAAGAGATTGATGACGATGTCACACATCATATTGGGGCAGGGTGGATGAAATGAACGCTCGCATCTGGAGTCTTGTGCGATAAAAAGGTGCCACTAAAACTTAAAGGCAAGTTCTATAGGGTGGTGGTTAGACCGACTATGTAGATAGGGTGGAGTGTTGTCCAGTCAAGACGTCGTACATCTAAAAGATGAGAGTAACATAGATGAGGATGCTGAGATAGATGTGTGGGTATACAAGAAGGGATATGATTAGAAATGATAATATTCGGGACATAGTGGGAGTGGATTCGGTGGAGGATAAGATGCAGGAAGCGAGGTTGAGATGATTTGGTCTTGTGTAGTGGAGAAACACGAATGCCCTAGTGCGGAGGTGTGAGAGATTGGCTATGGACGGGTTCAGGAGGGGTAGGTGTAGGCCGAAGAAATATTGGGCAGAGGTGATTAGACGGGATATGGCGCACGCATAACTTACTGAGAACATGACCTTAGATAGGGGGTTGTGGAGGGCACGGATTAGGGTAGTAGGTAGTCGAACGTAGTCCTACTTAAGTTTACAAACTGGTTGTTGTAGAGGTATTACTGTAGGCTCGATTAGCATATCATACGAATAGGTGCAATAGTGCTTTATAGTCCCCTGTAGTTTGACTTCTGCTGCTAAGTATTCTTTAGTGTACTTTGTTTATCTTATTTACATGTGTTAGTTATTGCTTCCTTTTCAGGATGCGCTATCATGGCCTATTCGCTTTTGATATCAGTATTTTCATACTGTTTTAAATTTCTTGACCGGATCTAACTGTTTCTCCTGCTTTGTTTATGCTTATACCTTGTCATGTCTTGAGCCGAGGGTCTCTCGGAAACAACCGCTTTACCTACCAAGGTAGAAGTAAGGTTTGCGTACACTCTACCCTCCACAGACCCATGTTGTGAGATTTCACTAGGTATATATATATATATATATATATATACACACACACAACAGTTGCTACATAAATACATGTCGAGTTTTTCAGAATCGAACAATGGCCTTCCATTTTTAGCACATTCATTTATTTCCATCACTAAGTCATTTTGTCGAACATGATCTTTTGTGTAAACTGATTCGAGTCCTTTCCTAAGGTTTTGAACCAATGTTGGTATTTTCATCTCATTTGCCTTGATCGCGACGAGTAAAAAACTACTCAAGAGATTCCCTATAGAGTTATGTGGCAAAGGGGGCACGACTAGAGGGGGTATATCAACGTCGTTTAACATCATGGATGGGCGAAATGAAACAGAATTGTTGATTCTTGATGCTGCTTTCGTGGCGAATTTGAACATAATTGCACTCACAACCTCAGCGCGAGTAGGATTCTTGACCCCGGATTCGGTTGCAACTATTGCGCTAAGGGCGCGTAATTTAGAGCTAGAGAAAAAGAACTTCCTATGTGTACAATTTTTTGTGTTGGACTGAAAAATAGGATCAAACTGAGGACTATTACGCGATGGAAATATTGAATCTCCAACGAATTTAGGATGAGTAATTATGTTTGGATCACGTGTTATTCTATCCCAATCGTGTAAGAAACTAGCTGCGGAGCTACCATCACTAATATTATGTGACAAATATGTGCTAACTGCCTCCACAATCGAAATGCCTTTATTGAGCCACAAGTAGACTTCCATTGAATGAATTCTTCCATGGCAAGTCGTTTGGGAAAACATTGCAGCTTTCCGTACTATGATAATGATAAGGGTGATTTAGGATTTCAGACATTGGACGCGGAATGTGAACGTTGTAAAAATCGACCCCCTTGTCGTTGCATTCGAGCGTGGCATTGTCTTTCATAGTCCCTGCATAAGGGTAATATGAGGCTAGAGAACTTTGTAATGTTTTAGTTATTTGGGCAAGTTCAAGTACTTGTTGTTGCTGTTTAGTGTATAAAAAGACTAGAGGAATGTATAAATGACTCAAAGATTGGTCAATAAAAGAGAGCTTGTGGTACTTGAGAGAAGAAGGGGAGGGTGAAGAAGGCTTCACAATGGGTTTTTCAGTAATTAAAACAAGTTGTGATGGAATTGCAGCCATGTTTTCTTTAGATTGTGAAAGAAATAATCCCCTTGATTATTTTCATTAATTGAAAGGTATATATACAAGTTACAAATAGGAAAATCATATTCCTATTCTATTCCTAAAACCTTATTCTACCATAATTCTAACTATACAATTATGGTAAGTGTACAATACTAATTAAGGTAACATTTACACTACAATATACTACAATTATATATACCATATATACAAGATTGGCAGATTGCAATCTGCCCGTGATGGGCTTCCAAGATGGGCTCAGCCACTGCCGAGCTGGGCCACTTCTTCTGTATTCCCGTGATATACACTTCTGTATATCAAGTGTATATCACGGGTATATTACCTTCTTTAACACACACCCCGCAATCATAGCGGGAGGTCTTCAAACGCTGAGACTGTCCCTAAAATCTTCAAAAAGGACCACGGCTAGACCCTTTGTAAAGATGTCTGCAACTTGATATCGAGACGGGACTTGGCATACGCGAACGTGACCCCGAGCAACATTTTCACGGACAAAGTGAATGTCCATTTCGATATTCTTAGTGCGTTGGTGCTGAACCGGGTTACCTGAAAGGTGATGGCACTAATATTATCGCAATATACTAAGGTTGCCTTCTGAATGGGACAATGAAGCTCCAAAAGCAAATTACGTTACCAACATAATTCTGAGACCACATTAGCTACCCCTCGATATTCGGCCCCGGCACTTGAGCGGGATAGAGTTGTCTGACGCTTCGCAGAACAGGAGACCAAGTTGTTGCCAAGGAACATACAGTAGCCAGACGTCGATCGTCTGGTGTCTGGACAACCACCCCAATCAGCATCTGTGTATGAGACAAGTGTGGATGGCCAGGAAGGATATAAATGCAAATCATAGTCCATTGTACCCTGAATATACCGAATGGTGCGTTTGATTGCAGTCATGTGCTCAATTCGGGGATCATGCATGAATAAACACACATGCTGGACGGCATACGTAATATCCGGTCTTGTAAAAGTAAGATACTGAAGGGCCCCTACAAGACTGTGATAGCGGGTTGGGTCCTCGTATGGTGCGCCAGCCGCGACACTAAGCTTGGGCTTTGTATCAACTGGAGTGGAAGTGGACTTACATGATGACATCCCAGCCTTCTCGATGATCTCAACTGCATACTTTCTTTCAGACAAAAACAAACCATCTGAATGACGCTTGACGGCAATCCCCAAAAAGTAAGTCAAGGGCCCTAAGTCTTTCATACCAAACTCAGAGCTGAGCATGGTCATGATAGACTGGCGTAAGGCATCGGAAGAGGCAGTCAAAATGATATCATCCACATACAACAGAATGTAGGCCAAGGACGAACCACGACGGTAGATGAACAAGGAATTATCTGACCTGATGTGAGTGAACCCAATAGTCGAAACATAGTCAGCAAACCTCGTATACCAGGCCCGTGGAGACTACTTAAGCCCATATAAGGACTTCTTCAATAAACAGACATGATGAGGACGATTGGGATCCCTAAATTCCAACGGCTGATGCATATAGACTATTTTCTTGAGATCACCATGTAGGAAAGCATTTTTGACATCCAACTGATGAATAAGCCATGCCTTTGAAAGAGCCAAGCTAAGCACAATGCGAATGGTAGCCGGCTTGACCACCGGACTAAACGTCTCACCACAATCTATCTCAAGCTGCTGAGTCTTACCATCACCCACAAGCCGTGTCTTATGTCGAGCGAATGAATCATCCGAATTTTCCTTATGAGCAAAAATTCACATAGACATGATAACATTAATACCAGAGGGACGGGGCACCAACTCCCACGTCTTATTATTAATAAGAGCATTATATTCATCAGTCATAGCAATTTTTCAATTCGGGTCATTTAAGGCAGACACATGATTACGAAGGAATGGGGATTTAGAGACATTCAAATGTAAATTAAAATGTCTTTTTGGTGTAAAAATACCCTATTGACTACGAGTGACTGGTCTAAGACTCGAGGAAGAGGTGGGTGGATTTTGGGAATTTGCTGGGTTCGGGACGGACTGGCCAGCAGGCAGTGGGCCTGCTGGCCCAAATCTGGAAGCAGAACCAACGTCGAAAATAGTAATCGAATCGATCGATTCGGTGTTAAATGATCGCCCAATCACCAGCCTAGTGAGAAGATCGGGCGTAGCGGCAAGAGACGGGCCGACCACGGGCGATGGGCTCATTTGGAGAATTTTGGGTGCGGGAGATGTCCGAAAAATGCCGAATAATATACGGGGATATTTGATCATCCAAAAAATTATACGAACTAGGCTCGGGAGTATAAACTTTCGTAAATGGAAATTGAGTTTCATAAAAAATGACATGGAGATTAATTATGATTTTCTTGGAGGATAAATCAAAGCATTTGTAACCACGATGATTAGACGGGTAACCTAAAAACACACACGGAGTAGATCGAGCCTGAAGTTTGTTAATTGTGGTGGATGGGAATAACAGATAACACAAGAACCCAAAAACCCGAAGATGAGAATAAGAAGGGTTCTTATTATATAGGATTTGGAGGGGGGGAATATGTCAAACCTTTGGAAGGAATTATGTTAAGGAGATATGTGGCCATTTGTAGAGCATGATGCCAAAAATATGGAGGTACAGAAGCATGAATTAAGAGAGTTCGGACAATGTTATTTATGGAACGAATTTTGCGTTCGGCTTTCCCATTTTGTGAAGATGTATGAGGACACGAAAAATGAAAATTGATCCCATTAGTGGCACAGACCTCCCGAAACTCCCTATTGTCTTACTCTTTTCCATTATTACACTGAATATTTTCTACTTCTCTTTCGAATTGTGTTCTAATGAATGCTCTAAACTTTATGAAGACGGAAAACACTTGAGATTTATTTGCAATTGGAAACGTCCATAAAAATTTAGAATAATCATCCAAAAAAAAGAACATAATACCGATGACCCAACGAACTTAGAGTAGGAGACGTCCATAGGTCGCTATGAATAATATCAAATGACATTGAAGTATGAGAATTTGAGTCTACAAATGGCAACTTAACACTTTTTCCTAATGAACAAGATTGACAAATTGGGGTATGACTCGTACCCTTACAAGAAATAAAACTATTTTTATCTAAAACTGATAAAATAGAGGATTCCGGATGACCAAGACGAACATGCCACAAGGAAGGAGAAATGACTGCAAATGCTGATGGCAAAATGTGACTCGATAGACCAAAACCGGGCGTGATAAGATAAAGATCTCCCCTACTATCACATCTTATGAGAGGACTCCCCGTCTTGAAATCCTTCACAAAGAAACCAAGAGGATCAAATTCAACAGAAACAGAATTGTCAGTGGTGAACTTTCGGACAGACACTAAGTTTTTAATCAATTTGGGAGCATGTAAAGTATTTTTCAAGATAAGGGGTGCATTGAGGGGAGACAACATTTTCTGACCATAACCCTGAATTGGAATAGAGTCGCCATTACCAACAATTATACCGCGAAGGTTGCTCAAATTGGAATAAGATGAGAGAGTACCTGAATCGGATGTCATGTGGGTAGTGGCACCGGTATCCATATACCAATTCGGGTTCGGTTGTGTCAACCCTAGTGTGTGCATCGCGGCCTCGATATCGGTCTGAGTGGGGCCTGCGGTGTGGTGAGCTTGCGGAGGCCGGGGCCCAAGTATTCCAGAACTGGGCTATCGTGGGTCAAATCGCCGGAACCATCGCCGTTCTTGGGCCGATGGGCGTGCCGTCTGGTCTTGAAAAGTCCATCGCCGATTGTTGAAAACAGCGGTGGAGGTGGACTGTAGGGCCACTGGCCACTGGTCCAAGCCCACGTCCCAGAGGCCCAAGGCTGAGACCAGGGGTTCGGTGGCCCACTGGAGCTTGGATGGGACCCACTGCCACTGTTTTGGCCACCGTGACTGCTGTCGGAATCGCCACGTTTGCCCCCGCGATTTTTATTTTTCCAACCATTCTTGTTGCCCCCGTGGGATTGGTTTTGGTTCGATTTGTTGCCAAAATTTTGAGGACTAAGGGAGGAAGTCATCATGACCATGGGACTAGCATTAGTAGCCGCCTCTTTAGCCAAACCGACTTCTTCCAAGGTAAGCATGGATCGGGCTTGATAGAACCTTGGAAGAGGATTACTTTGACGAATGAGAGTTCCAACATCACTATAGGCCTCGGATAGGCCTGCGACCATCTATAAAACAAGACGATCGTCACTAACAGGCGCACCAACGTTGCGGAGTTAGTCCGCCAATTCTTTCAACCTTTTACAATATACTGAAACATTTGGGAAATTCTTCATGTTGACGTGGGAGAAATCCTGTTCAAGGGTAACAGCTCTGGAATTTTGATTATCCTGGAATATGTCACGCAGTCTATCCCATGCGGCCATCGTCGTAGCGTCTGGCTCGATAATCGTCTGCAATATGTCGGTGGAGATAGTAGAATATCCACTGAAGGACAGTGGCATCAAGCGTTGTCCATAATTTAGGATCATCCTCGCGTTTAGGCACCTCTGTATCATCAAGAGCCGCGGGGATGATGTGATGGATGACTTGATGCGAACGAGCGTGAATTTTGAACAACTCGGCTCACGTCGCGTATTGGACGTTTTCTAGTTCAAAAATTAACAGTATATCTTGATGTTAGAAACAATAAGGGTAAGATGAAACGAGTTCTTTGACGTTGACATAACGAAATAACAAGAGGTGAAAGAGGGATTTGTAAGAGAGATTTTGAGAGCGGAAGACAAAATTTTGGTAAAACCCGAGGGAGGGGGGTCTCGGCCGACAGGGAGGCACAAAATTTGGAGAGAAATTTCTTTTGTGTGACCTAGACTTTTGATACCATGAAAGAAATAATCCCCTTGATTATTTTCATTAATTGAAAGATATATAATTATATATACAAGTCACAAATAGGAGAATCCTATTCCGATTCTATTCCTAAAACTTTATTCTACCATAATTCTAACTATACAATTATGTTAAGTGTACAATACTAATTAAGGTAACATTTACACTACAATATACTACAAATATATATACCATATATACAAGATTGGCATATTGCAATCTGCCCGTGATGGGCTTCCAAGATGGGCTCAGCCACTGTAGAAATTTGGGCCTTTATACAGATTCCGTGATATACACTTCTGTATATCAAGTGTATATCACGGGTATATTACCTTGTTTAACAGATTGAATAAACCTAGTTGTGATATATATAATATAAACACAAGGGACATGACATAGACATATATTACTCCTTCATCCTTAACTAGATGTCTCGAATTCGAGCCATGAGGATAAAGTCACTCTTGCTAGGGAACATTTATAACTCCATGAATGTGTAGCTTTTCCTACGCGAATTTATATTTAATCGTGCCCCAATACGAATACCGAACACCGAGTAAGAAACTAAAACAAAAAAGACAGGCTTATATTGTGCCGTGCATGGATATTCTAAAGGATTTAAGTTATTCTCTTACAATGTAAAGATTAATGTTACATTGTCATCGTAGTTAATTTGTCATAGCAAGTTAATCATCATTTTAGTCCTGTTACAAATTAATTACTTATAAGTGATCTGGTTATGTAAATAATTTTTATATCATAGCGCATAAAACTTAAACTCTATGTTAAATGCTTATTTGTGAACTCTACATCTCAAAATTACGGTTAAGTTATATCTAATCATTATATTTAATTCTATCCAAGAATATTTGTTCCAGAAAAGGCCAACTAAGGTTGGACGTTATA
The DNA here is from genome assembly GCA_029783415.1 of Anisodus acutangulus. Lineage (NCBI taxonomy): Eukaryota > Viridiplantae > Streptophyta > Magnoliopsida > Solanales > Solanaceae > Anisodus > Anisodus acutangulus. Next base: position 28,013,163 of record CM056501.1, read on the forward strand.
GGCGACATAATCAATATAATTTCTCTTGATAAAATCCTCAATAATATGGAGTTCACTATGAGCCATTGTTATGTAGTTATTATAAGTTGAAAATGAAGATCAAATTATATTGGTTTGTAGACTTAGGGGGACAAGTAATGAATTTAATATGCATTTTTATGCTAATTTTTGGGTTACCCCTTTAATGCGTATCATCTTAAGAAGATTATTGTTTACTTCTCGATAGTTAATATAAATCTAGAGACTATTAGGATATTTTGTAAAACGGTGGTTTACAAATGAGAATAGGACAATCGTGCACTCTGCCTAAGATAACCTTTTTCCTTATAGTATTTAAATTTTGTTTGCTTTGTCTTCAACTAGTAAGATAACATTCTTTTAAAAGTGTTGAATCAATTTAAGAAAGAAAAGTGGATGTAATAAGTATTCAACTATATGATTTACTTCAATTGAAATATTAAATTACTTCAATTTAGATTAGTACTTCCTCCGTTTATTTTTATTTGTCTATTATATTAAAAATAAATTTTCACTTTTATTTGTTAAAATTATCATATCAAGACAAAAACAATTTTCCCCCCTTTTTACTCTTAGCATTGATTATTCATTTCAAATCATTTTACAAATTCATTAAGATTATATATCAATTAACATGAGTATCATGATAAAATATACACTTCATTTATTATTTCTTAAAGAACGTGCAAATCAAAAGTGGACAAGTAAAAGTGAACGTATAGAGTATTGGATTAAGTTGACTTCCGATTTGGTAAGTGTTGATTCAATTTAAGAAAATATAAGTGAATGTAATAAGTAATCAACACAAGTATTTGATTTTACTTGAAACATTGAATTACTTCAATTTACATAAGTATTAGATTGAATTGAGTTCCAATTTTGAGAAGCACTGATTCAATTTATGAAAAAGAAGTGGATGTAACAATAGTAGTAAAATATATGATTGATTACAATTGAAACTTTAAATTACTCTAATTTTATTGAATATACTTGAGCTATGTTATTAAGATTTGACTTTATGCCATCAATTTCATTGAGTAACCCTTGATTAAGGATAAAATAAAATAAATATAGTTTATAATTTTCAAATATAGAAATGTGTTATTCTTTTTAGATAGAATATTACAGAAATACTGTCCAATAGCAGGAATGGAGAGAGCATTTAATTTGTCGTTTTAGAAAAAATAAGAAACATGTATTAACTATTTCCAATTCCAAATTAATTCATTCTTGCTGCTGTCCAATTAGTTGAGTGTACATGACGCAATAAGTAAGTAAGATGATTAAGATTCTATTGTTGTTTCGACATGTACTCTAATAATCAAGGCAGGTTATTAAATATAGTTCTTAAAGAATTGTGAAGAAATCTTAAAAGAAAGATAATAATAGATTCCTGGTAGTATTACCTTAGCTCGAGGGCATCTAACTTGGCGGTGGAAAAAGTGAATATTTTCTGTATGTATTCGCTGACATCGGACACAATCTGTGGAGCAATAAGAGGACCATATTTTTGTGTAGAGAAACTAGAATCTCCTATAAATCTAGTAGATGGAACTAGAGTTGTCGTGGTACGGGTAGAGTAGTGTAAATATTCTTGAGTGAAGTTCTTTCATTAATATAATATATATAGTGTGTATAATCGTCGGAGCGGGAGGATATATATAAATATATTTACTATTACACCTCATTTGTCGAAGCGGGAGGAGGCCGGAGGCTGAGACTGAATCTTAAGTCAAGGAACAGTTGACGAGGAAGTCCCTTAGTGAAGATACCCATTGCAACCTTCTCACGAACAAAGTGAATATCCATCTCAATATGCTTGGTTCACTGATAATGAACCGGGTTATGAGACAAATAAACAGAAGATATGTTATCACAGTAAATCAAATATGTCTTACGTAAGGGACAATGAAGCTCAAGACTCTGCAACAACGTTCGCAACGCCTCGATATTCTACTTCTGCACTCGAACATGAAAGGGTGGTTTGCCGCTTGGCAGACCGCGAAATAATATTATCCCCCAAAAATACACAATAGCCGGATGTAGAGCGACGGGTGTCCGGACAGCCTGCCCAATCTGCGTCTGTGTAAGAAAACAACCTAGTCGATGCGGAGGGATGTAGATGTAGTCCATAGTCAAGAGTGCTCTTAACGTACCGAATGATACGTTTATGAGCTGTAAAGTGAGTCTCCCTAGGAGCGTGCATGAACAAGCACACCTACTGAACAACATATACAATATCGGGCTGAGTGAAGGTGAGATAAAGAAGCGCACCTGCGAGACTCCTATAAAGAGAGGGATCGCTGACCGGATCCCCCGACATTTGCACTTAGTTTTGACTTTGAGTCGACAGGAGTGGATATGATCTGGCAGTTTGACATTTTAGCCTTGTAGACAATATCCTCTGCATACTTACGCTGACATAAGAAAATGGCATGTGCGGATCTGGTGACTGATATCCCCAAAAAATAACTCAACTTACTCAAATCTATCATAGCAAATTTGGACTTGAGCAGGACAATGATTTCGTGTTTCAGTGTATCAGAAGAAACTGTCAAAATAAGAACATCCACATATAAAAGAAGATAAGCCGTGTCAGTACCTCGATAAAAAAATAAACAGGGAATGATCACTCTTGTTGCACACGAACCCGATCGGTATGATGTATGTAGCAAACCTCTCATACCAAGCCCTAGGGGATTGTTTCAAATCATATAGTGACTTACGAAGATGGTTGACATAATGAGGAACCTCCGGATGTACAAAGTCATGCGGTTGATGCATATAAACAGTTTCTTTCAAATCCCATGTAAGAAATCATTTTTTACATCAAACTGGTGAATAGGGCAATTTTCCCCATAACTATGCTCAACACTGTGCGAATGGTAGCTGGTTTGACCACCAGACTAAAAGTCTCACCACAATTAACTCCCTCTTGCTGACCAGTACCATTAGCCACAAGTATTGCCTTATGGCGTTCAAACTCTCTACTATTTCGGAATTTATGACGATAGATCCACATACAACGAATTACATTCACCCCATCTGGTTTCGAGACAAGATCCCAAGTGTGCTGATTGGTTAACGCATTAAACTCCTCACATATGACCGCATTCTAATACGGGTCAAGTTTGGCTAATTTTGAGCTTTTATGAATATATGAGATGGTTTGAGTGGATAGGTTAAAGTGAACTTTTAGTTTGAAAATCTCGTGTTGTGCACGGGTTTCCATTCAGTGTGTAGAGAAGGTCACATGTGGGGACGGAGGGTTGGACTAGGCAGTGGGGTCGGGCACGGGCTGGGAGGGTGACGGGCAATATGGTTGGGCAGTGGGGTGGGGCAGTGGCGAGTTGTGTGACGGGTCAGTGGGGTGGGGCAGTGTAGTGATAGGCTCATCGGGTTGGGAGGTCGACATGACAGGTGTGATCGACGGGATGGGTGGAGTCGATGGGACGGGTAGCGGTACAGCCCGAGGGTACATATTTTATAGTGCATTTTTGACTAGAGGTGATGTGTCCGAGTCATCAAGGAATTCGTAATTACTGGGTCAAAATTGATGGGTGTTGGCAAAGGGGAAGATGTTCTCCTTAAACACGACATGACGTGAGACTATGATTTTGTATGTGGACACGTTATATCATAAGTACCCCCTATGGTTTGACGAGAACCCTAAGAAGACACACAAAGTGAACGAGGTGCTAATTTGTGAGGGGCGATGGAGGCCAGATTCGGGTAGCAGAGACAATCGAAAATCCGAAGATGATCATAAGTAGGGATTCGACGAAATAGAAATTCGGTAGGGGTCCTATTATAGAGCGTACGGGTAGGTAGTATATTAAGAAGTTATTCTGCCATTTTTAATCCATATACCCAAAAGTTGGGGGGAAGAGATGCATGAAAAAGTAAGGTACGAATCATATTATTAATGGTTCGTAGAATTCGTTCGGCTTTACCATTTTGAGGGGAAGTATGGGGGCAAGAGAAATAAAAGACCATGCCATTAGTCGTACAGAATTTATGAAAGAGAGAATTGTTAAACTCAAGACCATTGTCACATTGAAACATTTTTATTTCTTTTTCAAATTGTGTTTTAACATTCATATGAAATTCAAGAAACTTGGAGTAGACTTGAGATTTAAAGTGGAGCGGGTAGACCCATAGAAAGTGAGAAAAATCATCCAAGAATATTAAATAGTATTTATGACCCAATTTGCTAGTAATAGGAGAGGTCCATAAATCTGCATGAATAATATCAAAGGGAGAAAAAATAATACTTAAAGATGACGTAAATGGAAGTCTAACATGCTTCCAAGATGACAAGAATAACAATTTTGGGCAAGGTTCCCTTTATTACATTTAATTAAACTGTGGTTTCTAAGAAAGTCAAAAATATGAGCTCCGGAATGTCGAAATCCACTATGCCACGTTGAGGACGAGATTGCAACTAGAGATGTGGGAGGATTGACACTGGTAGCGGACGTGGATAGGAAGGGATAGAGGTCCCCCACACTATTGTATTTCGTAAGAAGTCTCCCCGTACGTAGGTCCTTCATAGAAAAACCAAATGGGTCAAAATCAATAGATACAGAATTATCAGTGGTAAATTTTCTAACAAAGATTAAATTCTTGATAATGTTAGGGGCATATAGGATGTGTTTAAGGGAGTAGTGGGGGTGCGGTGGTGGAGTTAGTGTGTGGCCCAACTCTTAAATTGGAATGTGATGACCATTTTTTACCATAATAAATTGAAGAGTATTTAAATTGCGTAGTTGAGAAAGATTACCATAATTGTGGGTGAGGTGAGATGTGGCGCCCGTATCCATATACCATGCGTCATCGGGCTGCTGAAGATTCAAGAAACTGAAGGCCTGGCCCAAGTTGGTTGGAATTGGGTCGGATGCGGACTGCTGGGCCTGTGAGAAGTGGACTTGTTGGCTGCCTGGTTGGGCCGCTGGATGAGGCCCCAGTATGCTGGGCTGCGGCTGCTAGGGAGGCCAAGTTGCCAAAATACTACCATAGCAGTGGGCCGGCCCACTGCGTTGGGTGTTGGGCCTGCTGCTGTGGGCTGACTGTCTAGCCTCAACCCCCTCTGTATTTTCTTTTATTTCCCCGGCCACCCCGCGGCCTCTGCCATGACCTCCACTGCAGTTGTTTTACGGTGGATGGTGGTCGAAGTGCGGTGGCTGACCGACGGGTGCGGCGGTTGCCGCGTCGTCGTCGACTACCAATGCCTTTAGGATTGTGTTCATCCTATTTTACTCATCTCGTCTCCTCTAATAACAATTGGGATCGGGCTTTGTTAAAACTCGATAGGGGATCAGATTGTTGGATCATCATTGCAAGGGTGTCGTATTCACCTTTCTGTAAACCATTAATCAATTGCAAAATCATCTTTGTGTCTGAAATTGGATTGCCCACATTAGATAATTGGTCGACAATCAATTTTAAACATTTGCAGTAGTCGGCCATATTTGCAAAATTTTCAAGACGGGTGGTGTTGAATTGCTCCTTAAGATACACGGCAAGTGTATGTTTGTTGTCTTGAAAAATATCCTCCAATCGTGTCCATAACTCGTGAGTCGTGGCTCCGGTCTTCAAAATAGTATGAAGTAAATCCTTGGAGATAGTGTCATAGATCTACTACTTGATGATGGCGTCAAGCCGCCTCCACGTCATGTCGTCAACGTCGGGTGGGCGAGGATAGGTGGTATCGATGTGGTCAAGCACGTTGTAAGCACATACATGAATATAGAAGAGTTCAACCCATGACGCGTATTGTCCATCCTCCTTATCAAGAATCAACGGTATGAAGTTATTGATATTGGATTCGGCGAAAGCCGGATGAAAGGTGGTGGGGTTGGAGGATGGAGGAGGATTTGTGACGTCAGGTGTTGAGAAAGAGGAAGCGGGAGAAGCTATGTGGGTTGCAGGTGATGCCATGAGGGCTACCGAATTAAGGTTTAGGGCAACTGTATATCAGATGTATACCAGTGGTATACATGTCTGATAAGGTAATATGGGGTTCGGGTTGGATGTATATCACCTATATACCAGATGTATACGGGCAAGAAAGGGAAATATGAGGGTTGGGTAGGTTGTATATCACATTATACCAGAGGTATACAAGACTGTTCTAGGGAAGAACAAGGGAGGTGGTGGTTGTATATCAGTGAGGAGCAGTGGTATACGGTGGGGTGGGTATACGACTGATTTTCGCCGGAAGATAGAGGCAGAAAATTAGGGTGTGGCGGCCGACAATTGTAGTCCTAATGAAATAAGGATCTCTACTTTACATAATTGCACTAAAATATTAATTACAGAATAATACAGAATATACGGTGAATATAAATATATTCACTATCAGTATGATCACGAGTGAAACAAGCTCAATCATTAAGGAAATTAAGCACAGAACAACCATCACCACTCTTGTGCAATGGCGGAGCAAGGATTTCACCTAGGGAGTTAAAAAAAATGAAGAAATAAATATAGGAAGAAGTCAATGGATTTCAACATTTACTATATATACATAAAAAAAAATTAACCTTGTATATATCATGTAATTTTTCGCCGAGGGGTTCTAAGCCTACAATGCTCCGACACTGCTCTTGTGCGATAAGCACACACTAACAATTATTCTCCATAATCAAACTTACTTACTTGTGCCACAAGTAAATTACCGCCATCATAATTATTCGCCAAGGCAAAATCCTTGGGAAAACATTACTCTTTACATGTACTGCATGCTGATGATTAAGGATATATGACATGTTTTATTCGAACACTCGAAAATTCAGCTCTTTTATCGTTACAATCAACAATAGTATTGTCGTCACCCGGAGCATAGCTGGATGACAAAGGAGAGGGAACTTAAAATGCAGCTGGAGGCCTGCAGCGTGGGTTCGAACCCTGGTGGGAGCAATTTACTCTCTTTTGGGGTAGGACCTTGTAGGTGATATCAGTTGCTTTATTCTCAAACTCTGGTCATTCAGGCACATCCCGCGATTTACTGGTAGTAGTGCTGAGGGACCGGGATTACTATCTTCAGGAATAGTCTGGCATACGTCGGAAAACTGGATATAAAAAAAAACAATAGTATTGTCTCTCGATTTTCCTGCGTAAGGATAATAAGAGACTAAAGATTGTGATAGAGATGTTTGCAGCAAGTGAGCTATATGGGAAGGTTCATGAGAATTTTTTGACTCTTCTCTTTTTTGTACTTTAGGATTAAAAAAAAAGGCCAAATGAATATGTTACTCAAAGATTGTTCGATGAAAGATAGCTTGTGAAATCTAAGTGTCGGAGGGGGGGGGGGGGGAGAGAGGAAGGTTTCATAAAAGATTCGTCACAAATGAAAACAAGTGGGGGTGATGATAATACTAAAAAAGTCATAATTAATTGAACATATAACACTATTTTAATTTCCTATCTTGATTAGTTATTTTAGGATTGTAATATTATTTTTATTCATATTGAGAATGGAATAATAATAATGGGATAACTTGTTCTCCAACCAAACGATACCTTAAAATTAAGAACAAAATTTAAATATTGGCCTATAAAGGAAATTTGTGAAAGACCCTCGAAAAGTATGCTTTCTGGGTCATGACAGAAGTAGGCCCAATTCAGTGCCAGCCTAGTGCTCTGATCATCTCTGGACTTGAAAAAAGTAGGGTAATTCGCAGTAATGTCTAATTTTGGGGTGATTTTTAATTTTTGTCCATTAAATTAATTTTTTTTTACCTTCATTTAAAATTTTTGGGTTCTGAATTTGAATCTCAGCTCAGTAAAAAATTAAACAAAATCGCAAGATAAAGTTTGAATTCAAAAGACAGAGTTTGCCTTCAGACATATGCCTTGCAATTCTTTTTTAATTTTTAACTGAGCAGGAATTCGAATTCGAAACATCGGAGTATTTTCCGTCACTTTTTTAAGCGAATGAAAAAAATTAAAGACCAACAATTTGAGGGGGGAAATTAACGACCAGTGACTTAAAAAAATTGAAAAAGGTAATGTTTTCGGGTCAGTGATATGTTTCTCTTATTGGTTTTCCACTTTAAAATTTGAATATTCTTTTTACTCTTTTTCATGTTTTTCATTTTAACACTATTTTTACACGGTTATTTTGTCACACCCAACCCATCGCTAATGTTTATTGAAGGTAAGAAGTACAGAAGGTAACATCATATTTTCTGCAAAAAAAGAAATAAAACTTGTTTAGGTTCATTCAATATTTTCATAATTAAGGACAGGGCTACAAAGGTAAGTTTAATAAAATGTCCATTGCAACAATTATTCATGCTACATTCAAGTCTTTAACAAACTGGGAAAATGTGCAATCTCTTTAAGTAAAATGAATCCATACATTCAAAAACTGAGGAAAGATGATTAACAAGATTCTAGCTTTTGAACTGAGGCATGCACTCAAGAGAAGAACTCCTCTTTGGTCAACTTTTTAGGAGATCAAAAGTATTTTTTTTTCATCTAAAAAGTGCTTCTTTTAAAAAAGTGTGGTGTTTGGCCAAATTTTTAGGAAAAAAATAGTGCTTTTAGAGAATAGCAGAAATTGTTTTCAAAAGCTAAAAGTAGCTTTTCTCCAAAATTACTCTTTGAAAAATATTTTTGAAAAAAATACACTTAGAAACACATGTTAAAAACATGATCAAACACTAATTGCTATTCAAAAGTGTTTTTAAAATTGATTAGTCAAACACAAAATATTTTTCACAAAAAGTAATTTTTTAAAATCACTTTTGCAAAAAAATTATTAAAAATAAGCTGATTTTAAAAATTTGATCAAACATACCATTTATTTGCTATATTTATATATAAGATTGTACTATCACGAATCATAATACATATATAACTTAGTCTTCAAACCAAAGGACCCTTATTAGTCCTTCCCTATCAAGGAGATGAAGACACTCTTTGACATCCTGTTTATGGAACATGCGTGAGATAAGGGATAGGATTGATAAGGCCATTTATGGTTTGTATTAATTGGATAGAAGTTACTGCTTATTTAGTATACTTTATGTGATAAGTTCCTTATCGGCTTGTTCAAATGATACATCTTTGTACTTATTTATTTTTTTACTAATTGTTTTTGGTAGTCATCGAAATATTATGACACTTTTAAAATGACTAATTTCAAAAGTTTTATCAGTAAGAATTCCCACATTCGGAAGATGAAGGTGACGAAAATGATATTGCGGTAGAAGTGTGAGCACACGAGGAAAGATAGGAATGATAATGAAGATATTCAGGATAAGGTGGGGTAGCCTCGGCGGTGGACAAGATGAGGGAAGCGAGACTGAGATGGTTAGGACATGTGCAAAGGAGATGCGCGATGCAGTGCGAAAGTGTGAGGGGTTGGCTATGAATGATTTCAGGAGGGGTTGAGGTAAGCCGAAGAAGTATTTGTGAGAGCTAATTAGACATGACATGACGCAGTTACAGATCACCGAGGATATGACTTTTGATAGGAGGTTATGAATGACACGGATCATGGTAGAAGGCTAGTAAGTAATTGTGCGTGTCACCCTTCGTATTACTATTGTAGTTTCTTATCCTTTCATTCATGTTATTATCTGTTGTGTCTTGTACTTTGATTGATATATAATTTTATGGTAGTTACGCTATTATTTCTTTTTCCAAGCAACTTTGTCATACATTATTTAGCATTTTTGCATGGCTTCCTTACTACTGCTATTTATTTTTCCTGACTGGTGTGATTTGCTTTTTTTTGAGCCAAGTATCTATCAGAGACATCCTTTCTACCTCCATGGTAGGGGTAAGATCTACATATATTCTATCATTTTCAGACCCCACCGTGTGAGATTACGCTGGGTATATTGTTATTTGTAAATTTCAAAAGTTTATAACCACATAAATTAATATAATATGTATAATAGTGTTTATGAGTGTATACACACCTCTTATACACTATTATATACACTCATATACACTATTATACATTGTATACACTCATATACACAATGTATTTGTCTTGTATAATTTTGTACATAAGTGTATAAAAGTGTTTTTGGGCTCTATTTTTTCAATATAAATTTTGGACTATATTTCTACAATGTAAGTGAGTGAAGTGTATGTCTCTTAAATTTCCTAAAAAAACAATCATATTTTATATTTAGAAATAACTTAATTTTAAACTTATTTTAAACCACAAATTTTAATTTTTTTAATTAAACTTACTACACCATATATTGCTGGGTGAGAGCAACATACTAAACAAAGAAAGTAAACAAGATAAAGGGTAGAACTAGTAATTAAATATTAAGGGGAATTAACAACCCCAATTAAATAGCAAAATCACAACAGAAATGAAATACATGGAGAAATGAAGGCCATGCATGCAGAATTAGACCATTTAATCCTAAAAAGTTGAAAACTTATGAAATAAATTCAAGAAGTTCCTCATCGCATTCAAATTCAGACATATGTTGTTTCTGTAACATCACACGCGCCTCCACGCCTCGTCCATTTTGGTAATCTTTCAAGAAAAAAACATTCATAAAGGGACCATTTGGCATACTCACTCTTTCAGGCTTTCCCCATCCAAAATCTACACTGTAGTATGGATATTTGCAAAGGTTGCTGCAAAAATACATACTATAATTTTCATCCTCAAATGGTATTTTCCCTTTTCTCATGGAGTCTACTATTTCTAAGACCAATTCATTTCGTTGGATTTGGTCTTTCTTGTATGCCAACCTAACTTCATCCCTCAAATTGCGAACCAATACTGGCAATTCAATGTCTTGTTCTTTAGTTGCTGTAATGGAGAAAATAGATAAGAGATTTCCAATGGCACTTCGTGGTAGACGAGGTTTGATCATAGTACGTACATTTAAGTAGTGAACTAACTTCGATGGCCGCATTGTAGTAGTACTTGAATCTGCCTTTGTTGCACATTTGAAAAGAAGAGCACTCACAACTTCTGACCTTGTTGGATTTTCTACTCCTGATTCAGCTGCCACCTTCAATCCCAAATGTCAGTCATTTTTGCAAGGTAAATTATTTAAAAATATTTACTTTCAATTTATATATGTGATGTCTTTGAATTTCGAGAGTTACACTAGCTTTTTTTTTTACAATAATTTTTTCATACGTTTTTTATTAAATATTTTAAATTATAATTTATACTCCGTAGGATTTTTATGTAGTTTTCAAATATATTTAAATTTTATTTCAAAAAATTTAAAAATTCTATGTCCGAATTTCAAAGAATAATTTTTATGCTTTTCAGAAAAACAAGAAATATTATCTATTACATTTTTTTTTCAATTTCAACCTTACTGCTTCAATTACTGGTGTGTTATTAAGTGAGACATTTAAGAGCAGTTTCCACAAGTATACTAATAATCAAGGCTACTACACACTATGTTCTATTTTATGTGACACTCTTTTTTTATTGGCATATTTCAAGAAAATGACGTCTTTCTAAATTTGTAAAAGATCTAATTAACTTCTCATTTTATCTTTAATAACAAGTTTCATAGCCACACAAATATAATGCACACTTAAGACCATATTTTTAAAATACTTTTTTTCTTTTTAAAACTATATGTCAAGTCAAACTGTTTCATATATAAAAAACCTTAAAATATAGACAATAATGGACTGATGCTAATATTACCTTAGCTCGAAGAGCATCTAACTTGGCGGTAGGAAAAATGAATCTTTTCTGTACGCACTCACTGACATTGGATTCAATTTGTGGAGCAATAAGAGGACCATAATATTGTGGAGAGAAGATAGAATCTCGTACAAATCTAGGAGATGGAACTAGAGTTGTCGTCGTATTATCACAAGTGACGCTAGCCCAATCATTAAGGAAACTAAGCACAGAACAACCATCACCACACTGACTGCTATTCCCCCACAATCAAACTTACTTGCTTGCGCCACAAGTAAATTACCACCTTCATAATTATTCGCCCAAGGCAAGTCCTTAGGGAAAACTATACTCTCTGCATGAGGATGATTAAGGATTTCAGACATGGGACACTTTATTCGAACGCTCAAAAATTCGGCTCCGATATCATTACAATCAACAGTAGCATTGTCCATCAATTTTCCTGCGTAAGGATAGTAAGAGATTAGAGTTTGTGATAGAGATTTTTGTAGCATGTGAGTTATATGGGAAAGTTCATGATAATTTTTTGACTCTTCTCTTTGTTGTACTTTGGGGTAAAAAAAGGCCAAAGGAATATACATATTACTGAAAGATTGTTCTATGAAAGATAGCTTGTGAAATCTAAGTGTAGGAGGAGTGAGAGAGGAAGGTTTAATAAAAGATTTGTCGCATATTGAAACAAGTGGTGGTGATGATGATAATGCAAAAGCCATGATTACTTGAACAGGTAGCACTACTTTAATTTCTCTTCAAATTCCAAATTTTCAAAAACTAAAGTGGATAGTGAAGTCCGTATGTTTATGGAGTATTATCTTTTAATATGTCCTAAAAAATTATATTCCTTCCTTTCCAAAATAGTTGTCGATTTATGACCATACAAAATTCAAACGTGTTTAATTTTATAAGTTTTAAAACTTTATTTAAAAAATTAAAAAATCATTCTCAGTTAAACCAATCGCATCAAATGGGACAGAAGGGGTAATCCATAGTCACATACCCACATATAGTAGGTGTTTGGTATTTCGATTTCAAATAAGCATTTGTTAATAAAATTTGCACAAAAATTCAATTTCAACTTCATATCATGATTTCAAATCTCAAATTCTAAAAAAGGCATGATTTGATGTTCCAAATCATGATTCTTTTTAAAAATATATATAAAATTTGACCCATAAATTTATATTTTATAAAAAAAAAGATTCATAAGTTGATAGATATATTTAACAACAATTTTTGGAAACCATTGATATCAAATATAAAAAAAATCTGCACGTTGATAGTATATGTATAACAAAATTTACTCTTACCAATCATTTACCAACTAAATTTACTTATACAACTCATGTTCAATTTTTCTTTATTGAACTAATTTGATCAATATTGATTGTATTTTTTAGGATAGTCTTCTAGTAGCGTATTAACTTTGTAGGGGAAGTGAGATTTTTGTGTTTATAAAAAAAATACAATTTAAAAAATTTAAATTATATGTCCAAATAAAATTTTCACTTCATATTAATCTGATTTCAAATCAACAATTTCATATTATAATTTCAAATAATTTTCAAATGGGACCATAGTACACTAAACAAAATTGAGCAATTTGTATGGTAGAGGAAGTGGCAACGATACAAAGTCGCTGCTGCGATACCGTAGTCCATCCATAATCGGCCGATTTTCATCTTAGGTTGTTGGTGTGGGGTCATCCCGATTTGAGCATGTGCCTATTTATGCTTTGGCTACAATTATTGTGTGGAGGGCTCTTTTTGGTACATGGAGCCGACAGTACTTTACTCCCTCATTAGTCATTACCATTGACATATCGTTTAACAAATAAACAAAGATTATTAAATTTTACGTTCTTAAACTAAAAAGGTACGAGTCTTTTAAATTTTGTAATTTTAAATTGATCTTAAAATTAGAAAATTTATTAAATATAAAAAAAATATTTTTTTGAGACAGATCAAAAAAAAAATATTTAAATTGGGACGAAAGAAATATTATTTTCTTCGACAATATCATGATTATATTTTTCATAACCATCAAGAAAAAGAAAAAAAATTAAAAGATATTTTAAGAAAATGACCAAAAATTGCCTTTTAGGCTCAAAATAAAAAGCTATAGCCCATTTTTCATATAAAAAAAACAGGGCATTAGATTTTTAAGGATCACCCCTTTTCTCAATTTTTACTCTCTTAATTAGATACCACCTTCTTCTTCTTCAATCTTCCCTCTCTCTATTGTTCTACTATTTTGTCCAAATTTTTACATTGACGAGGGTGGTAACCGCTCCACTAGCGGCACCACCATTCTCCGGTCACTGGAAAACTACCAAAGGAGTTATATTTCAGTTGAAAATAGATTATTGTTTGACTTAGAATATGGAGAATAATCCTCTGTTACCAATACTGTTTACATTCCTTAATGTTCATATTGTTGGTTACAAAGATGCAGGAAACGAAAATTACAAGTAACTGCTAAGTCTTACAAGAACTGAAATTACAATTCAACAACAAAACTGAAATTACAAAGAACTTGAAGAATAAACTGGAACTGTTTGTGGTATGTTGAGTCGAGTGTTTGCACTCTGTCTTTAAGACAATATTGCCCCGTATGTATCCTTTCTACGTCCTGGACAATTGTCTCCCAAGATAAAACAGCAAGTGAACAAATGAACAAAGAAAACTCAAGTGTTACCGTGAAGAATTTTGAGTAATGAAATGATGCTGGAAGTTGTAGGAAGACTGAATTTGTTTTTGTTTGTGTGTTAAGTGTAGCTCAACAATGGTGACAAAGGGTCCTTTATATAGTTAAAAGAAAGGCTCATGAACTGCCCACATAAGTGTCATTACTGGCCAAGTAATGGCAATTATGGAGGTAGTAATTCACCAAAATAAATGGTGAATTTGATGTGCAACGGATGACATTTAGGAAGAGTAATTCAGCCAAAATATATGGCTGAATTGAGTGATGTTCTCTGCCAAAGCTGACTTTATTGAAACTTCAGGGACCAAACTGTACATCTTGAAACTTCAGGGACCAAACTGTACATATGAAGGAATTCTGGTCCAAACTGTACATATGAAAGAATTCTGGTCCAAAAAAATAATATAGAAGAAGCCCAGCCCATGACCCGTGACCCGGACGGGACGGACGGGCGGCGGCGCGCGTGTGGGCTTTCCTCGAACCGAAGCACATCTAGGTCCTCCCTCCTTTAAATACATGGGATACCCCTTGGGGTCCCAAACCCCAAGCCAACTTTGAGACTTATAAACAAAACAATTCTTTCTTCCACCACCGATGAGGGAGAATTGATCTCAATACCACGCTTTTCCATGCTTCAAACACATCACTTCGTGGACCAATATCTCTTTCATTTCTCAATGAAATTTGACGATCCTTGGCCCTACGGTTATCTACTTACTTAGTAGATTATGCACGCGTGAAGAATCGGATTCTCCAACATGCGTAACACTAGTGTTTAAGCCGTTAAAGTTGGTCGGACGCAACTCCCGCCAAAGGCAAATTTCCAACAATCCCCTCTTGAAAGAGATTTTGGTGCACTCACATGGTGCCTTTTCATTTCCAGCAATATTTCAGCATACCGATGTTGCATAAGGAGATGTAGCTTCAGCTTTGAACCTTCCATAGTTAAATACCATCGGACTTACTTACTGCGCGGTGAACATGATGTCTTGAACCGTCAGTGTTTAGTGTAAGCCAAGTCAATAGTACCAACACATCAAATTCTCTTACTCTCTTCTTCGTAATGTTTTGTCTGTTGTGGCCATGTACAACTTCTTGGATTCTTAAGTGCGTTCATTTGAGGCGGCCCGTCCTCGCACTTAAATAGGTGGTCTCCTACAAGGTATCCTGCTATACCCCACTTCACAAGTGTTAGGAACCATTAAAAGTTTTCCAAAACCTAACCTCACTGTTGATGATCATTAAAGGTTTTGAAAACTTAACATTTACCCATACTGCAGATAGCACTTAACGTCTATTGCGGGAACGACTTTAGATTTGGTGTTTCTTTACAGAAATCACTATCCGAAATGCTCATGCTTCCACTGAAGCAATCAACTGAACCTTTACAGCTTAGTTTTCCCATTGAATCAAATTACTGGGATCTCCAGTTAGTAAGGTTGGGTTACCACCGTATTGATCCTTATTCTTTGGATTTTAAGCCCATTCCCCTAGACAGGCAAACCATCTGATCCTTGGGTAAGCCCTTTGTCAATGGGTCTGCTATATTATCCTTTGACTTAATGTAATTAATGGATATTTATACCCGTGGTGATCAGCTGCCTAACGGTCTTATGCCTCCGTCGAATATGACGAGACTTGCCATTGTACATAGCATTTCGTGCCCTTCCTAGAGCCGACTGGTTGTCGCAGTGGATCATTACCGAAGGTACGGGTTTGTTCCAACACGGAACATCCTCTAAGAAATCATGAAGTCACTCAGCTTTTTCTCCTGCTTTGTCTAAAGCGATAAACTCCGATTCCATTGTGGATCGGGCGATGCAAGTTTGCTTAGAGGATTTCCAAGACACAGCCCCACCACCAACTGTAAATACATACCCACTTGTGAACTTGGTGTTCTCTATATCAGATATCCAGTTTGCATCACTATACCCCTCTAGTACAGCTGGATATCTCGAATAATGTAACCCGAAAGTTAACGTGTATTTCAGGTATTGTAATACCCGATTCAACGCCTTCCAGTGATCATCACTGGGATTACGTGTAAACCTAGCCAACTTATTGACTGCATAAGCAATATCAGGTCGGGTGCAGTGTATTATATACATCAAACTACCGATCACTTGTGCATATCGCTCCTGGTATACGAGTGCACCAAGATTTTTATCAAGCTTTTGATTTGTATCCATTGGTGACTTTATCGGTGAACTGTCTAACATCTCGAACTTTATCAAAACATCTTCGATGTAGTGAGACTGAGATAAGACTAGTCTGTCAGACGTCTTAAAGATTTTTATCCCTAAGATGACATCTGCGATACCCATATCCTTCATGTTGAAGCATTATTTCAACATGTTCTTAGTTTCTAGGATTACCCTAGGACTGCTTCCTGTAATCAACATGTCGTCTACATACAAGCATATCATAACAAATGAGTTAGAGTTACCTTTCGTGTAGACATATTTATCACACTCATTAATGGCGAAACCCTTCGATAGTAGAGTACTATCAAATTTTTTGTGTCATTGCTTCGGGGCTTGTTTCTGCCCGTACAGAGATTTGACAAGTCGACAGACTTTCTTCTCTTGCCCTTGAACCATATACCCCTCGGGTTGGTCCATATAAATTTCTTCTTCTAAATCACCATTTAGGAAGGCTGTCTTGACATCCATTTGATGTATCTCAAGGTCACGCAAGGCTGCGATCGCAATGAACACCCGTATGGATGTCATCCGGGATACCGGGGAGTATGTGTCAAAGTAGTCAAAACCTTCTGTATGCCGATAGCCCTTGACTACCAATCTGGCCTTGTACTTATCTATAGACCCTTCTGCTTTATATTTCCGTTTGAGTATCCATTTACAACCCAACAGTTTATTTCCCTGAGGAAGATCAACCAACTCCCAAGTATGGTTATGCAGAATGGAGCCTATTTCACTCTCAATAGCTTCTTTCCAGAGCGGTGCTTCTGGAGTTGACAACGCCTTAGCAATTGTCCTTGGTTCATCATTAACCATATAAGCAACAAAGTCAGGACCGAAGGATTTATCCTTCCTGGCCCTTTTACTTCGCCTTAGATCCATATCTGGAGTCTCCAAGTTCTGAGAATCTGAAACACTAGATTCCGGATGTTCAGCCACCTCGAGATCCGCTAGATCTGAACCATCTAGATCCGGGCCATCAACGACTCCCGATTCTTGAGAGCTCTGTGCATAACTTCGTTTGCGAGAGGTTATGTCTTTTTCCTTTCTAGGAAAGGTACTTTCAAAGAATTGAGCATTCCTTGATTCCATGATTGTACCCTGGTGGATATCTGGAATATCTGACTTATGCACTAAGAAGCGATAAGCACTACTGTTATTTGCATATCCGATGAATATACAGTCTACAGTCTTAGGCCCAATCTTGACCTGTTTTGGCTTGGGTACTTCAACCTTTACCAAACAACCCCACACCTTAAAATATTTGCAGGTGGGTTTCTTTCCCTTTCATGATTCATATGGAGTTTTGTCCTTACCCTTATGTGGGACTCTGTTAAGAATCGTATTAGCGGTAAGGACGTCTTCTCCCCACATGTTTTGGGAAAGACCGGAATTGATGAGCAAGGCATTCATCATTTCCTTCAATGTGCGGTTCTTACGATCTGCCACACTGTTTGATTGAGGTGAGTATGGAGCCATCGTTTGATGAACAATGCCTTCTTGGGCACAATATTCCTCAAATGGCGCTACGTGTTCTCCCCCTCTATCGCTACGAATGGATTTAATCCGTAGGCTTAGTTGGTTCTCAACTTCTGCTTTGTAACGTCGGAACGCTTCAAAGGCTTCATCCTTACTTTTCAACAAGTAAAGGTAATAATACCTTGTGCTATCATCAATGAATGTCACAAAGTACTTGTTTCACCCTCTAGTTTGTGCGAACTTCAAATCACATATATCTGTGTGAATAAGTTCTAGAGGAGCGGTATTCCTTTCGACGGATCGAAAAGGAATCTTGGTGAGTTTTGCCTCTACGCACACCTCACACTTATGTTGAGGATTTACGTCGATAGACGACGACAACTCCATCTTTACCAGCCTTTGGATAGACTTGCAGTTAACGTGTCCTAATCTATGATGCCATAAATTAGAAGATTCAAGCTAATAAGAAGAAGGTTCAACTTTATTACTTGGACGCATTACAGACATGACATTCACTTTGAAGAGGTCTTCACAGACGAAGCCTCTCCCTACAAAAGTGCCATTCTTAGTGAGTACAAACTTATTGGATTCAAACACTAGCCTAAAACCAACATTAACCAATAAAGGTCCAGAAATTAAATTTCTTCTAATCTCTGGGACGTGCATCACTTCCTTCGGAAGTCATCTTCAGGACCACCTTTCCTACCCCCAGCACATCAGAGGAAGTGTTGTTGCCCATGAACAACTTCTTGTCGGTAACCGGTGTATACGTGGAGAAGGCATCTCTGTTGGAACAGATGTGTCTGGTAGCACCTGTGTCCATCCATCACTGCATCGGATTCTCAACCAGGTTGGCTTCTAGCACCACTGCTGAGAACTCCTCAATCATGTCATCTAGGAGCGTGTCCTTGACGACGTTAGCATGCGCCTTGCCTTTAGACTTGACTTTCTGTTGTTGCTCAGTCTTGAGCTTGCGGCATCCCTTGATCTTATGACCAGGTTTCCCACAGTGGTGACAGTTACCTCTGAACATCTCCGTTGCGTGGGCCTTGCCGTCTTTTTGGAACTTCCGCTTCTTGCTTGAGTTCCCTTTGGCCTCAGCCAAATTTACCTTTGCCTCAGCGGGTTGCTTACCCCTAGGCAAGGCCTTCTTGTTATCTTCCTAGATTTGGAGTTTGATAACAAGCTCTTCAAAGGTCATCTCCTTTGTCTTGAGTTTCAAGTAACTCATAAACTCATTCCATGAAGGAGGTAACTTTTCAATCAGCGATGCAATCAAAAACTGCTCATTTGGTTTCATTCCTTCCAAATCCAGGTGATGTAAAATCATTTGGAATTCCTGGACTTGGGACATCACTGTCTTACTATCCACCATTTGGAATTTTAGAAATTTCCCAACGATGAACTTCTTAGTACCCGCATCTTATGCGTTGTACTTCTTTTGCAGTTTTTCCCACAGCTCTTTGGCAGTGCCAACGGTGCAATAGGCCGTGTAGAGAGGGTCTGCCAAGAAGTTCAGTATGTAATTCTTACACATGAAATCGTTGTGATTCCACGCATCAAGAACCATCTTCATGCCGTTAACGACATGGATACCAAGGCCCCCTTCACCAGTTTTAGTAGGCGAAGAGTCCATTTCATCTCCAGCTTGTGGAGGATTTTCCGTTAGGAATCGGGCCATGCCCATAACTGTCAAGTAGAACAGCATCGTTTGCTGTCATCTCTTAAAGTTTGAGCCCATGAATTTTTCAGGGTGATCATGGTGGGAGGCAGAAGGTGGAGCTGCAGCAGTCGGGAAGGCATCGGAGTTGCTGCCTTGAACAGTAGCGGCAGCAGCAGTGAAGGCACCAGAGTTGCTGCCTTGGACAATAGCGGCAGTAGCGGGGAAGGCAACATTATTGCCTTGAGTGGCAGCAGCGGCAGCAGCAGAATCTGTCATGTTTCCAGCCATGTTGCAGCAGTTACAGTAAGCAAAATATTGTCTTAAACTTGTTGGTTACAAAGATGCAGGAAACGAAAATTACAAGTAACTGCTAAGTCTTACAAGAACTGAAATTACAATTCAACAACAAAACTGAAATTACAAAAAACTTAAAGAATAAACTGGAACTGTTTGTGGTATGTTGAGTCGAGTGTTTGCACTCTGTCTTTAAGACAATATTGCCCCGTATGTATCCTTTCTACGTCCTGAACAATTGTCTCCCAAGATAAAACAGCAAGTGAACAAATGAACAAAGGAAACTCAAGTGTTACCGTGAAGAATTTTGAGTAATGAAATGATGCTGGAAGTTGTAGGAAGACTGAATTTGTTTATGTTTGTGTGTTAAGTGTAGCTCAACAATGGTGACAAAGGGTCCTTTATATAGTTGAAGGAGAGGCTCATGAACTGCCCACATAAGTGCCATTACTGGCCAAGTAATGACAATTATGGAGGTAGTAATTCACCAAAATAAATGGTGAATTTGATGTGCAACAGATGACATTTAGGAAGAGTAATTCAGCCAAAATATATGGCTGAATTGAGTGCTGTTCTCTGCCAAATCTGACTTTCTTGAAACTTCAGGGACCAAACTGTACATATGAAGGAATTCTGGTCCAAAAAGATAATATCAGAAGAAGTCGTGGCCCGAGGACCCGGACCGGACGGGCGGCGGCGGTGCGCGTGTGGGCTTTCCTCGAACCGAAGCACATCTAGGTCCTCCCTCCTTTAAACACATGGGATACCCCTTGGGGTCCCAAACCCCAAGCCAACTTTGAGACTTATAAACAAAACAATTCTTTCTTCCTCCATCGATGAGGGAGAATTGATCTCAATACCACACTTTTCCATGCTTCAAACACCTCACTTCGTTGACCAATATCTCTTTCATTTCTCAACGAAATTTGACGATCCTTGGCCCTACGGTTATCTACTTACTTAGTAGATTATGCACGTGTGAAGAACCGGATTCTCCAACATGCGTAACACTAGTGTTTAAGCCGTTAAAGTTGGTCGGACGCAACTCCTGCCAAAGGCAAATTTCCAACACATACTTGTTGTTTTCCTCCCCCACCCCTTCCTTTCTTCACTTTTATCTCTCAAGACAAAGAAAAGAGAATCAATAAAAATTAGAGCCACTTTCAACTCAAGATAAAAACCAGTAAAAAGCGAACAACTTATAACAAACAGAGACAAAAAGCAAAACAGAACAAACGGGAGATTCAACAAAGGAAGTCGTTGTCTATAACAAGAAATTTACACAATAAAGCTTGAGTGATTTCATAATTAAGAAATGCCAAAAATCAAACCTTGGCGGTGATAGCTGTTTTGATGGTGGATCCAAGCAGACGAGAAATATTGGCATTGATATGACCTTTTGGAATCAAATCTAATACAAAAGAAAAAGCACATCTTCTTGTCTCAAGTCTCAACATGTATAATATGTGTATAATTAATAAATATTTATTGATTATACATTTATCATATACTTATTATACACAAATTGTATAACAATGATATATTTCTTATATATATATATATATTGTAGAAGTATATATTTTATATAATAATGATACAATTTCTATACGTATGATACATTTTTTCTATACATATACATAAGTGATACATATTCTATACAATAATGATACAATTTCTATGCGTATGATACATTTTCTATACATATATAATAGTGATACATATACAACAATGATATAGTTTATATACACATACTGAAATTAGTTGAAAAACGACTAGAAAATGAAATTATTTTAAAAGGGCTAAAAAATGACCTTTCAAATTCTTGGGCCACCGGGTGTCAATAGTTTCACCGGATGGTCATTTGTGTCCTTATCCCTATATTTTTACCTAGAGCTGTCAAAATGGGCTGGTCCAACCCATCAGGACTAATCTATGCGGACTTTGAAATTTGACAGGTCAGGCCGGATGGCTCATTTTTTATGGGCCTTAAAACAGTAAGCCCAATCCTTCTCTATGTGTGTTGCGGACCTATTCGCGCTAACTCACCTTTTTTCAAAAAAATACTTTTGATAATTTTTTAAATTTAAATTCAAATTTAAAAATCTAACATAAATATTTATAAGACAATATCACATGTTGTTATTACTTGCTAACCAAGTTTCAAATCAAAAGCGTTTTTAGAGCGAGTTCCGAGGCGGAGCATACCAAGAATTCTCAGAGGCGCAAAAAAAGGCGTAGATCCATAGGTCATACACCCTAGAATTTGAGGAGTAAATCCTGGACGCAAAAGCATAGGCTTCGGGTCGGGCTAAAACACTTCTTTCTTTAACTAGCTTCAAAATTTGTAGTCCAACCCTATCAAATCATGAATTGGGTAGGATCGGCCCAACGGGCCTAGCCCATATTTACGGCGCTATTTTTACCTAACATATAAGATGAAACATATATCATGTAACAAAAAATGTAAATGACATTATATGGAATTGTGTAAGTTAAAGGAGAATTTCTTCTTTCGTGTACAATGATCTCCTGAGTATTCTATACGAAATTATGGAACGTAAAATTTTTATTACCATAATACTATTATTTTGTTCCTCTTGGTCGTTGTTTTCCTTTTTTTGAGAAGGATTTTTGCGTGAAATTCTTAGTATGTTTTTTTTAAGTTTTCATTGATTGATGTGTCTTAATCCTTCATTTTTATTACTGTTATTTACCTGGAATATTATTAATGTGCGCAATTTTTCACCAACATTAGGTTTATCTCTTCATTTGCCTTGATTAAATTGCAACTTCCATTTACATACTTTTCGTTAGTTGTTAACATAGAAGACAACATTATCACTCTTCAACCAATCCAAAAGCCTTGTAGTCGATAATATTAAAGGGGAAAGAATGCAGGTGTTCCCTTCGAGTAAAATAATTACCCGCTCATACCCTTTTATTTTCATGTTCCCTCCCAAAATTATTTATCCGAATACCTTAAAACAGGAGCAACTTAATATTATTGGGGGCCTAAAGTCAAACTTTAATGAGAGATTAACTTCTTTTTTTTGTCACAAGAATGAAAAAAGAAAAAAAATCATATCTATTTTTTATTTGAAATCTACTTTTTGAGGATCTACATCAGGTATATATCTCATTATTAACTTCTTCAAGAGCTTCCTTTTGAGATTGTATCAAAGATTTAAATTTTCTCTTCTAATTTTTCTTGAGTTTTGAACACCAGATTCATACTTTCTAATAGAAATATTTTATATTCTAATAAATAGTTTAAACGACAATATATATTACGTAGTATAATATCAAAACATGCGAATTTTATATGAAAACAATACTAAGAAGTTGACATAATAGAACTTGATTCAAGAAGTTGATAACTTGATTTGAGAATAGTTGTTTGGTGCTTCAATATACTGCGTTATTTGTTGTTCGAGAAAAAATAAAAATAGCAAATTCATCTACTTTAGCTCTTCTCTTCCACAACAATTTAATTAAAGATTCTCTTGAAAAATAAATGAAGAAATATAAAAGTGTCAAAGTACACTAAAGTTTTAGGAGAAAAATTAAAAATACATTAACTATCATAGAGAAATTAATCAGTAACCTTCTTTTTCGTCAATATATAAACATAGATTGATATTTGTACTATATATAAGTTACTTACTGATTTAGAAGTCTCGTCTTCTATCAATTAATTAACTATTTTCTTTTATGACAAAAAGTTCAAAGTAGTTTATAATTTTCAATGAAAATATATATATAACCTATATTGATGAAAAATGAACCCTAAAAATTGAGCCAATGATTTTAGGGTCTTTCTTGTATGCCAACCTATTTTCTTGTCTTGTTCGTTAGTTGCTGTTGTGGAGAATACAGACACAAGATTTCCAATGGCACTTCGTAGTAGACGAGGTTTGATCATAGTACGTACATTTACATTGAAGTAGTACTTGATGCTGCCTTTGTTGCACATTTGAAAAGAAGAGCACTCACAATTTCTGCCCTCGTTGGATTTTCTACTCCTGATTCAGCTGCTACCTTCAAATGCTAGTCATTCTTGTAAAGTGAATTTATTTCAACATACTTCAATCACTACTAAAAATCTTTATTTTCTCACTGAGTGAAAAATGTTTAGTGACTAAAAAACCAACTAATACCCTTTGAAAATAATATATATCCCGCTCTACAGTTTAGACTTTGGATGGGGAAGACCTGAAAGAGTGAGTGAGTTTACCAAATTACCAAACTGGACGAGGCGTGGAGGCATCTGAGGAGGAACTCCTTGAGTTTATTTCCTAAGTTCCAAGTGTTTTCGGTTGTGATTATGCAACTTAATTGTGGTTATTTAATACTCCTAGTATAATTACTGGTCCTACCTTTTATTTTGTTTACTAATTTTGCTTAATGTTACTCTTGTACTCTCCCATCACGACAACAAAGTAGGCATGTTTATCGGTTATAATAAAGTTCACTAAACAAAGTCTTCAACAAAATAAACTTTGAACATCACCAAAGTAAACCTAAAATGAAAGTGTATCCTTTTATATGTATCTATATATTTCAGATTTCGGGTTGGATTGGTTTAAAATTGTACTAACGTATCCAATCCGTATATCCGAATTTTAAAAAAACATAATTCATATCCGAACAAAATATCCAAAATATGAAATCTGACTAGTACGGATCGGTTCGGATTCTCGAATATATCCAAACAATGCACAACTCTAATAGCCAGTGTAATCCCACAAGTGGGGCCGGATAAGGATAGAGCATACGTAGACTTTATCCCTTGAGAGGATATCTCCATAGACAAAAGGAAGTACTCTCTCATCCATCCCATTTTATGTGATGTTGTTTGATTGAATAGGGAAGGTTAGAAATTAATTTTAGTTTCTTTTACGGAACAAATAGTATAAAATAAACCATAGATAATGAAACAAAGGGAGTAATTTGTAATTGTGAATTTCATCAATATGATTATAATTCTTTTTTACGATTAAAACTGATATTTTTCAACTGTAAGGTGCTAAGGTATTTAGCTAATGGTATATAAGAATTTAATCGTATCATATCAGGGCCATTTTAGTTTGGGAAAGATTTTGACGCTTGCATTTGAACTGAGGCACTTAAGAGAAGAATAGTTGCACCTTTCTTGCTATGTTTATGCAGAAGATTGTACTGTCACAAAAATGGAGTTTATTCTCCTTGCTCATGCAGTTATTTTTTTCTCTGACAGAGAAATCCATCTGGGGCCAACACTTGGGACCAATTGCAGCCTTTGAAAATCGGGGATAATTGGCTCGCTCTTCTATCATTCTCCACCTAAATACCAGGCGTAGTTCCATAGTTCATATGGCGCAAGCCTTGAACCTGTGACCTAAGTCACTAGTCTCTCAACCTTTGCCACTTGAACTCAGCCCTAGGGCTCTCCTAGCTCAAGTAGTGTATCAAAGGTTTTAAGAACTTCAGTTAGTACTCTTTTCTAATGTACCTAACAAACTATACTGGCAATACAACAAGGCTAAACGTACTCAACAAACGATATTGGCAAGAGAACAAAACTGAGATGATTAGAGGAAACAAAAGGGTAGGTAGTTGAAATGTACACTGCAGGCATCATCAGCTAAGAGACGGAAAAACTGGCTTGGAACAAGCACATTGCTATATAGTATTCAGGGATGTAAACTAAGTTCTTGAATTCAAGTGCATGCATAAGAAAGCTTCTCCTCTCAAGTGAGAAGCTCCAACGAGTGAGTGATGTTGTGCGTCCTTGCAGCATGACCGATTATTGGTTTTCCTCAGTTGAAAGTTCTCCCAGCAACACTAGACTTATATTTGCATGTAAAATGTTGAACTAAATGATCTAATTCTTCTTCCTTTTGTCATATATCAAGAACACAACAAAGGAGGCTAGGATTCCTGCAGTAATAAACAAGAGATGGTCAGAGCACTGAACACATGATCCCGGCTTCCATTGTTTGGAGTGCTATTTGCATCAGCTCTGAAGAGAAATAGAAAAACTATTCTGTGCATAATAGTGTTTGACCAAGTTAAAAGCAAGCTTAGATAGAGAAGAGAGTGCATACCTATGACGAAGAAACTCCATGGTGAAATGATGCCGAGGAAGCTCAGAATTAATAGAGAGAAAACCACCTAATTATCAGCCAGATGAACGATTTCACAATTTTAAATATGAAAATGCCAGTTCACAGCATGTGCAAAATATAGCTATTCCTATTACTTTTGGTCAAGAGGAGTAGGAATAAGAAAGTCCTCTGTTGTCTGGATTCAACTGTTGCCAGCATTGAGATATTGACAAGGAAATGTTTATTCTGTATCATTTCAGTTGGTCTTATTTAGCAGCTAGTAATCATCAAATAACGATACATAATTCCTTCTGATATACGGAAAGTAGTGGATTCCATCTCCATAGACATGGCCAAGCCATCATAGTCGATCTCAAGCAATTTCGGATTGAGGGATAGTTGATTGACGAATTAATATTTTGATTGAGAAAGTATCACTGCTGTTGTTTGAATTCTTGAAACTTATGAAAGTTATTTTCAAGAATCTAAAAATGCAAGTGTCAAATATTATTGGATATCACCATACAATGCTGTTCTGTGAAATGAATTCGACGGACTAAAAGAAAAGGTAAAGAATTTCATAAGATAATTACTTGGTGTATGTATTTTATCAGAAAAGGCATTCCTATTTCAATTCATGACCATATGAGAAAACGATCATGGCTTTGCATTAGCTTCTGAAATTAAATAGTAAGGCGTCTTTGTCACATTTTTGCTCTCACAAGAAATGGATTGTATACATTAGTAATTACCATGAGGAAGAACCGTTTAAAAGAGATGCTGCCGGTTTAGAAGGACCTTCCTTTCCCGACCCAGGTTCAGCTCTCAGATGTGGATAGGATTCAATTGTCCTCCTTAGGCCCTCCTGAAGAAAATAGAGTCACGCCTTACAACTTACATGAATTATGTAATGAGAATAAAAGCAAAAAGAAACAGCAGAAAATGATCGATGCCCCAACACAAAAATGGTAGTTTTAATTTGTAAAAGATCTATGGCACAAATATAACACACGAATATTAGTGTCTTATATGAAATCTAAGTTGAAAGTCACACGCACGACATATTGGCAGGAGGATATGTGTATTCCTGCAGTAATGATGTGGGCATTCAGATGGATGACTTTTTTCTCACATTCAATATCAAAGGAAAAGAACACGATTTCCCAGAAAACAGTTTACCATATTTTTATCACATGAAAAGATCCACAAAGAAGTTGCAAAGAGACAGAGCAATGCAGAAAACACCATAACAATACCTAAAAAGGTTGGGAATATTTGAGACAGACATGGTATGGCTAAACAATTTTTATGAGGAATTATCAGACCCAATTGACTGACTGTAAGGGAAAAAACAGGAACCTGAAGTGGGATGATAGGTGTGTATCCTAGTCGATCATTTGCTTTTGAACAGCTAAATGTTCTGCTGCGAGAGAGGAGTCTGATTCTTGAAGGAGTCAACTGTGGCACCTTCATTCCTTAAGGAGCTAACAGCTTATAAGTCAGCTCCACCATTTAACACAAGTACTTTGAGGCAAATGAATACTCCATGTAACATCTCAAATACTAAAGTCAAAAATATGACTTGAAAAATTAGCTAGGATGATTCAGCAAAAGTATCTTACACAAGGCTTACTTTATATGAAACAATTGGAACGTACAAAGCCACCTAATTGAAGTGTATTCAGGTTCAAATTCCATCGGAAACAGAACACTAGGTGGTTTCTTCTCATCTGTCCGAACCTTGGTGGACAAATCTACCTAGTACCTATGCTGGTGGGAGGTAGCAGGTAGCCGTAGAATTAGTCGAGGTGCATGCAAGTTGGCCCAGACACCACGATTATCAACAAAAAAAAAAGCCACCTAATTGATTCCACACTAGGGCTGAAAACACTTGGAACCTTGCTCCTCTAAACATTTAGGACAGGGGAACAGAAGAAATTAACAAGTAACCAATATAAAACCAAAACAACCACATTCAAGAATCAAAAGTTCTGATTTTTGGGTGTCAAAAACAACTTAGGGGTAGTTTGGTACGGTGTATTAGGTAAAATAATGTTGGTATAAAATTTTAGTACAATGTTTGGTTGCAAATTTAAGTCTTTATTTCTTTCTTAAACGTTATGTCTAGTCAAAACGGTATCATATCAATTGGGACGGAGAGAGCAACAATCAAACAGCCAATTCAGCATAACTAATCACAACATAATTCGAAACAGAACGATCCCTTAATATTTAGTACTAGGGAAAAGCAGCACATCAAGAATAAGAACAAATGGAAAGACCTTTGAGGACTTGGGACTTGTTAAGAAGATCCATGGATACATATACAGCACGGCCAGATTGCATGGCATTTCCAAGAGTACCCTTATCCTCAGAAGGCTCAAGTTTAATGGTTGGACCCAAATCAGCAATGCGAACATGATAAATTTCATAACGGATCAGCATTTACACCAAATGCCGAGCAGCAAAGCCTCTTCCACACACCATTTCACTTGTCCTTCACCCATTCCTGTCTCCTACAAGCTTGAGGTCTTGAAGGTGAACTAGGTGATCCAAACAAGGATAGTTTATAGTTTCGCTATGCTGTGTTTTGATTGTACACTTGTATAGAGGGGAATTTTTTTCTTCTTTTTCTTGAGAAGCTACATGGGCATGGGCTAATCTCTTAGATTTAAAATGAGGGTTATTTTTATTTAATTTTTTCCCCTGTAAGGTCCATCACGTGGCAGAACTAATCTTTATTGAATAATCATCACGTGCAAATATGGCTGGAAATTTTTTATGATCGCATAAAGATTCTCCTACAAGGATTATTCATTTGTTTGAGAGGAAAACAATGGAGGACGAGAAGCGTGACTAGAGATAGTTTGGGCATGTAAATAGAAAGTGTGAGGATGCGACAACATAGAGGTTTGAGAGGTTGGTTGTAGCAGGAATTTTAGGAGGGCTAAAATAGGCTGAAGAAGAGCTGCAGGAAATGATTAGATAGGATATTGTTTATTCAGCTAACTTAGAACGTGATCTTAGATAGGAAAGTATATGCGTAGTAGGTAGCTCAGGGGTACTCTTTTCCTTTTCCTTTTGCTTTTAGTTATAGTACTCCGTAGTCACTTATTGTTCAATGTATATTACTACTATCTATTGTTGCATTTATTATGTATCTTTCTATTTTGCTGTCTATTTTCTTTACTTGTTGTTCAATGCATATTACTATCTATTATTGCATTTATTATGTATCTTTCTGTTTTGCCGTCTATTTTCTTCACGTATTGATCAATGTATAGTACTATCTATTGTTACATTTATTCTATATCTTTCTATTTTACTATCTATTTTCTTACAATTTTAAGTCATATACCTTTCTTTCTGATGGTCTATATGAAACAACATCACCCCACTTGTAGAAGTGGGATATGTGTTGAAAATAATGGAAGAATAAACAAAAATCAGAATATTAAATTATTTACAGAGTACAAACAACAAAAAATTGCAGGGAAAAAAAGAAAATATTGATTAGCAACATTTTTTCTGGAGAATAAGTACAGAGTGACAGCGCCAAAAGAGGATCTCCTTCGTTCTTACACCATTTTTTGCTGCTTATATAGACCAAACACGTTTGCTCTTGTAATTCATGCAGTGGCAATTGCCAATGTTAAAAAAAATGTATGCAATGTGTTTGATAAATGTCTCGAATGAATTGCTTGCGTTGAGAAAAAACACCCTCTAATATAGAAAGAGAAATTGCATTTAGGTGTTCAAATCAAAATATTCTTTTTTTCAATTGTATATTGGTTTAGTTTGAGTCAAGTTGCACCTAGTAAAACTATTCTATCCAGTACCTGTTAATTTTCACCAACGCAGGCATAAACAATTCTGTCGGGATTTGAATCTAGTCTCCTATTGTTTTCATCCGAGAATCAGTTATTTCATCTTTCCACAAGAATAAAAATAAAACTACAAACCCGAAATTAGTTATATCGCTATTTTATCTCAACCAAACATGAAATAAACTCATCTCAAATTTAATCTCGAAATTAAATATCCTTTATCTCTCGTTCCATCCTCGTATGAGTAACTCTGTTGAAATTTAAACCTACTCCCATATTTTTTCATCCACCTCATTGACTACGGGGCGACACCTTTTAATGCTCAAACAGAATGGTCCATTGTTTGACATACACTTTAGCACCTTCATGCAGAAGTTTAATAAACTACTGTTTTTCCCATAGGACTGCTTAGGAAGAATGTCAGTGCAGCTAACAAATCTAAAGCAGAACTTCATATAAAAGAAAGCATGATCTTCCATATATTAATTTGCCCAAAAAAATTCTAACCCATTTAGTACTAGAACTTAGGAACAACATAAACTCGCATATTCGCCCTTCTATTCTGAATTAACTATCATTTCTACTAGCACTTATTCTTTGGCTTCTAAACACCCATCATACCTTCTACTTTGGTATAATCACTACTACATGGCAAAATACACAGGGCTTAGCGGACAAAATAGGCAACTAGTGGAACTTAGGAGGAAAGAAATAATGTTGAAAATGGATAGTTACTAAATGAAAAGACACCTTCTTCTCCTACCCTCCCTGCCTCTCCCACTGGAGTTGCATCGGTTAAAAAGAGGAAGATGTAGGGTGTATTTGTCATTTTTTCCTTTTCTTTGTCAGGCAAAGAAGCATATGTCAAATGCAGTAAAGTACCTAACAACAAATGATGAAATAATCCGAAACAAAATTCAAACTAGAAAGCATTTGACATAAATATGCAGTTGTAATAAAACACAAATCCACCACTTTTTAAGTACAACATGCTAGCAACACATGGTGTAGAGAGAGTCGATGATGTCAAAAGCCAATCAAAAGACATTTTTCTACTATTCTTCTGCTGCAGGTTGGGTCAGTCCAGCATCCACCAACATTCTGTTCAGAGTTTCAGGAGAGCATGCTCGATACTTGACTTTCCCATTAGAGAGAAATACTTCAGCAAGTTCAAGTTTCTCAGAAGTGAGACTAGTGCTGTCCATTGTCTTACTAAGCACTTTAAGGGCAAGTTTGACAGCCTCTTCCCTTGTGATATCATCCTTGTAATCCTGCTTAAGAATTGATTGAGCTGCCTGGTTGTTTGCTCCAATTGCTGCGGCTTTCCAGCCACCATAATTTCCACTTGGGTCGCTCATGTAAAGTTGGAAGCCATAATTTTTATCCCAACCTGCAAAGAGAAATGAAACACCAAAAGGACGAAGTCCACCAAATTGTGTGTAACCTTGCTTGGTGTCACATAGTGACTGAACAAGTTGTTCAACTGGCATGGGCTCTTGATAAGCGAATGTATAGCGCTGAGCCTGGACCCTGGCCGTGTTGATCAGTATGTTGGCATCAGACATAATTCCAGCTACAGCGCACGCCACATGATCATCAATCTTGTACATCTTCTCACTTGATGTTGAGGTCTGAAGCAGCTTAGATGTTACTTTCTTTTCACCTACCAGCACCACCCCATCCTTGGACAAGATGCCTATAGCACTACCTGCATTTCCAATAGCCTCCATTGCGTACTCAACCTGATAGAGACGACCTTCTGGGGAGAAAATTGTTGTACGGCTATCATACCTTCGTGACATTTCTTCCTTATCTGCAATATACCTGAGTAAATTTTTATAGCTCGAGCTTGTTAGATAATTCGAAGCATGTGAAACTTAGTTCATTTTACATTATCCTCCCATGAATAAGTCTGAAGAACAAGTATGTAGCGAATAACACAAAAGAAAGAAGGATGCAAAATTGAGTGAAAACAATATATAAGTCATACGAGTTGAAGTTGAAAATTGCCATGACTTACAACCACAGGGACTTTTCACCTGTATGGATAAAACTTTTGGACATTTGAAGCGTGGATACTGTGATACTGTCGAGTTCAGTACCTCAGTTTTTTTTTTGGGTGGATAAGATGCCATTGAACAGCACCATAAGGTACTACAATATTTACAGCAAAAAGGACTTAGGTTCCCTTAATTATGGAGGGAATCCAGAAACTCCCCTTAGATTTTCTTTTTATAAAGAGTTGAAAGTCCCGTTAGATTTTACGAATTATAGAACCAATGACACTCTTGATATTTTGTTAAAGTTAACTCGACATCCTACTTATTAGAAGTATTGAAGGAACAAAGATGTTATGTCCAACTATCATATCATGATCCAATAGAAAAAAATTAGGCAGCTTAAACACGTGACTTTTCTTATAATTTAAACAATTAACAATACTTTTGGGAAGATTCAGTTACTTGACAAGAAACCCTAGCATTTCCTCCTGGTAGCCTATGCACCTTAAGGGTTGCTTCAAGAGGTGTCACTAGATTACCGTACAGTTCTTCATCTTCTTGCCCCAAGTATTTTTGCTGCTACAATTTCTCACATTAGTGTTAGAATTGTAGCACCTATGCAGCCAAAACAGCCATAGATTCTACTAATTTAACCCAAATCTCTCTCTTTCACTTCATCCATCAGCCTTTGGCCTCCACTGTTCTTATTTATGACAGTTCCAAGCAGAAAATCATAAACCAACCTAAAATTTATTCTTCTGTCCCAAATTGTAGCTCGTGAATTCCTCACTTAAACTAACCATGGATGCTCAAATTCTTCTGGTAATAAATCTAACTATGGGGATTAATGAATACTATCATATGCAACTATCAGTAATGAATAACATATGCAACTACTATAAAGTTTTCTCTATCCCGCTTTTGTTTTCTCTAGAGCAAATGTCCTATTAGCAGCTACCTTAGTCATATGCTGCTTTAATTTTCAGAATTCAATATTATCATATGCAAACAAGAAGAGTTCTCTCTACACGACTTTTATCTTCACTAGAAAGCCAAGGTCCAATTAGTTATTACCTAAGTCATAGCTGTCAAATAGAAAACCGTTTTGCTTGTATGCATTAAACAGGTATATGCTATACCCCTTTGTGCTTTTGTACAAACTCTGATAATATCTGACTATGCAAAGTCCAGCAAGTTACTCAACTATCTACCCCACCCAGTACTATATATTGTTTTGCAAGCCATCTCAGTCTATGGAATGTGTTATCCACTCTACCTGGCTGAGTGACGCCCTCTATTCAAAATCAAACAGAGGGCATAAGAAAAGCTTGGTGAGTGACTTAACAGCAGGTAAATCCTCAAGTATAAACAGCGCCAAGAATCCTAGATTGCCCTGAACAGACAAAAGTAATTGCAACCCAATTTCCTCTCTTAAAGAGTCTTTTTTTCTAATTAAAACAATTCTTCACAACAAAAGCTGCTAAAAATATGAACTTATCGCAACAACAACAACATACCCAGTGAAATCCCACAACGTGGGGTATGAACTTATGGCACTGTTACCAAAATATTTGTCCTTAATTATCAATATTTACTGGTCCTATCAAAATAAACTTACTATCAACTACACTCCTTTTGTAAACCCTCCTTCTACCTTCACCAAAGTTCCAAAATTTTCCATACAATTTGTTAAATAAACCAACAAGTTCAGCTAATTTACTTATCAATAGAATAACACAAAACCATCACTGATTTCAGCCCAAAAAAAAAAAAAAGGGGGCAAGAAATTAGGGGTATCTCGATAAAAACAAACAATTCTCGGTGAAATAAAAAAATATTGGCAATTTGATTAAGTGGAGGAAGAGAAAGAGAGGTACCTGAGAGATGTGAGATCTATGAATCGAGCTTTTTCTCCTGTTTATGTAGATGAAGCTAGTCTTTTTGCGCAAGCCTTTGAATTGGGTCGGGTCGGGTGTCTGCTTAGGCCTTAAAGCATGAATTGCACCCCGTAGCCTTTCTCCCTATTATTTAAGTTATATTCAGTTTTTTCAAATTATTTAGTATATGGCAGTATTGGCAAATTTTAGACAATAACGGCTCATTTTCCTCCTCTGCTGTTGCTTCTTCTTCTATGCCAAACTTTGCACGGAAAAATCTCTCCCCGTATTTATACTAAATCATATCACGTTATTAAAATTAAAAATAAAATTCATATTACTTAACTATGGTTTAGTAATCTCTAGCAAATACACTTTTGATCATTTTTTTGTAAGTATCTTTGATTTCACCTGTTTCAGCTTGTGCTTTATAAATTGCTTTGGCACAAAATAAAAAATGACATCTCTAAAATGTATAAACAGTTAAGATATACGTTATGCATTTATTAAGTAAGTATAACACATCGAGTACAGATAAAATTTTACTGTCAACAAAATGTAACTCATTTGTGATACATGAACTAGCCCACCAATTACTAAGTGGAATGCTCCCTCTAGTATGAGCAAACCCTTTCAGAACTGATTAAGAATGGGCACCACTTTCCAGCCTGAATTCAGTCAGGTTTTATTAATCAAGAATTTAAATTGGAAGGGCAATCATCTCGATAAATTGACTGTACCTCAAACCGTCAAAGATGAATAAGTAGAGTGTATATTAGGAAGTTTGAAAGAATCATATTGAAGAAATTCGATTAAGTTACTCATTAATTAGAAAAAAAAAAGGATGTTTTTCTATCTTTTGATTGGGAAAGCAGCACAGACGCATAGGAAAGAATTTTTTTTTATTATTATTCATTTAAGATCTTAACTTAGTTACTCTATTCAATTTCCATAGCAAGTTTATTGAATATGATGCAAAAGATTGTCATTTAATGCGTCAGTGAGATTTATGTTCCCTGTTAATTATATAATGTTTTTATAAGTACATGTCATTATATATCAAAGTTAGCTCTAATATACTCAAGTTTAGAAAACTTCTACAGCCCCCTAACAGAGTATATGAGTAGCTATTATAACCTTCACATTCTTTGTTAGTACAGGAGTTCCTCAGACTAAATAATGCTTAGCTTCAGCAAAACTGAAATTCTTGTCCGTGATGTCTTCGTGTGTTTGTAAGGTTACACATAGTATTACTAACAAACTTTGTTTTAATTCCAGTTTAGAAGAAACTATAGCTCCTAGAACAAATTGAAAAGACTTGATCAAATATAGGGCTAAATTTCACGTATGGTCACTTAACTATCACTTCTTCTTTTTTCACAAAAGTTACTAAAACCACTTTCAAGTGTCAATAAACCACGTTCATGTGAATAACTTATTTTTACTCTTTCTTTTATTAAAATCTAATAAATAAAATTTTAATCTAAAAAGTTCAACCCGACCCGACCCAAAACCCATATGAAAAAAGCAAATAACTTTTCATATTTTTCCCTTTTCACAGTATCAGCTTGAAAAAATCCAGTGTTAGAAAAAAACAGTACCAAGCTGACACTGAAAGGTAAAAACCAAACCACATGCCTAGAAGAATTTTATTCCAAAACGCCATGCAACTGATGTGCTATCAGTAGAATGTCAAAGAATCCCCCTCTAACCTCCCCCCCCCCCCCCCCAACCAATCCATGCTTAATTTTATTGCAAAATTCACAAGAAAAAACCACAGGCCTACCACGATGCAAACACTGAGCTCATATAATTAGACTAGCTAGTTGAACCCTAAAAAAACTTATTGATATAAAATCAGTTTTCATGATTAGAAGGGTGAATTTTGGGTTAAGTTGTGTGTTAAAACCAGAGCCACATTCAACCCCAGAATGATGACATGCAAAACAAACCTTTGACGAGGTTATTTGGCTAAGGCAATTTAGAAGGAAAAAAATGAGGACGTAAATGATTCAGAATATGGAATTAATGTTCCTAAACACAAATATTATGATGATAGAAAATACAATTTAATGGTATATCCAGAGTAGCTTCTTCACATGATATATCACCAGAAATGCTTGACTGCAAGGATACATCACCATCACAAAAACAAGAATTGATGATCCATCTTCATGCTACAGCTCAGCCACCAAGGTGACTTCAGAGACCATGGTGAGTGCTTAGGTTTCTAATGTTGTTTTAGCCAGCATTATCTTTGTACTTTCAAAGTATCAGCTTGGTACTGTTTTTTCCTAATAAAATTTTACCTCAACAGAAAAAGAGAAACTGGGTTGTGAGTGGTGACAACTAAGACCGCAAAAACGTTCTTTCTTTTGAACTCTAGACCACAAAGGAACTTTAAGGTTAGATTATTCTTTTGTATCCATTTCAACTTTAAGTTACTACCTTATAATGAACCATGCCTTCGGTGCAAGTATAAAGGAGGAAAATTACATCGATCACCAGTTTTTTTCCCGCTTTGTTATTTCATGCACAAACTGTGATTTTATTCAAGTTATCTTGCTCCTTCCCATGCATGATAAACCATTTGCGATTCCCGCCTTCACCCAGCATCTGCAGATTACACAAAGTACGAAGCTATGATTATATCAGATCCTGTAGCTGCTAGTAGAGGCAGGATAATACAAGTTAAGGCATCAAATCCGGTAGCTGCTAGTAAATGCATAATTATAGGTATAAAAGTAACAAACTAAAACCTGAGTCCTTTCATCTCTAGTTATTAAGTGCCAAATTACATACATGAAAGAGAGAACACGTAAGTTTAATGTGAACATATAAATGAATTCATTTTACTAATACGGGACTGCTGAGTTATGTTCTCTAAATCACAATCAGTCAACATTTTATGATGAAACGAACATAACTGAACATATAGAAAGATGACAAGCAACAGTTCCTTAAAAAAACTGGCAAAAACATCTGATCGATATGGTTGTCTCATTTTATATTCCTTAACATTGATAGCTGCATGTGAAAAATATCAATCTCTTTGTGCTCGTACCTGGAGTAGGAAAATACCAGCATCGATCAGTGATTCTGCTGAATCTACACTGGTGAAGATGACTTAAAATTTGAATTCAGGATAGTTATGTCAAGCCCGTCATATCCTAAATCTAGCAGGTCGTCTTTAAGTCTCATGACCGAGTTCACAACAGGGAGGTTGCAATGATCCACTTTGACGGCCTTTAGAGTACAAATATCCGCAAAACCAGAAGGGATATCCTTGAGCAGCTCACAGTCTTTTAAAATTAGTTGCTCAAGGATCGGGAAAGAATCAGCTGAAGCAGTCCAATTTACAATGGGGACATCACATAATTTCAAGAATTTGAGTTTGGGGAAGTTATCATCTTCCACATCCCAATTTTCTCCCTCGAACTCTACATCTAGTAACTTGAGTACCTCAAGATTTGGCAGCCTTGCAACCCTTGATATTTCACTCCATGGAAGCTTAAACCCACAAAGAGTCAAATCCTTGAGACACGAAGGGAAGTTAAGCTCGCAATGAGCTGGGGCCTCACGACCTGTGACACTGCAAGATATTCGGAGAGACTCAAGTTGAGAGAGAAAGTCCAATCTGGGATACTTATAGCCTCCCTCTAAAACTTCACAACTGAGCGTTCTAAGACCAGAGAGCCCTCTCATTATACTCTCCTCTACTCTGTTACAAACAAGCAGGGGAGAGGAAAAGGTTTGTAGGTTTTCTAACTTGAAGCTTGCTTCAATCTCTGTCGGTTCACTGCTGTACCGTGGAAAGAAATTATCCTTTCTGGGGAAATGCCTCATAGTGTCCTCCAATAATCTATTACCAGCAACAGGTGCCGAGAAGGTTTCCAAATGCCTAAAACCTGTGGAGCCTTCACAGAATGCCAGTTCACCACTAGAAGAATCATACAAATGACACTTATCTATATGCAAATTCCTCAACCTGCTCAGTTTCTGCAGAAGATATGGAACATATAAAGAATGATTTGATTTCAATTTCAAAGTTTCTAGGTTATGAAGGTTCTCAAATGATGTTGAGGAATAAGATCCGTCTCCAAATTTAGCTGCCAAGTACCTCAAGTGCACCAGCAAGCCAATTTTTGAAAAGAACGAGTCACCTTCAACCATGACCATCTCCAAATCCAACACTCTGAGAAATTTGAATCTGTCAGGAATCCATGAGAACTCAGGGTTTTGTTGAAATACATCTGTCCAGTCATAGTTTTCCATTCTGCTGGAGCAAATAAGTGAGCGACCACGAAGTGCATTAGGTATTTGAAATCCAAGATCATCAACAGAATGAGAACTGAGAAGCATGCTCAGCCGGTGAGGCTCGGAATGCCTTAGACGATAGAAATCACGTTCCCTCATCAGCTGCAAGAAATTTTCTTCGTTACCTTTTCTCAAGCAAAAATCATGTACCAGATCATGAACACGGCAGGATTTTACGCTACCATTGGCTCTCCTTTTGGCAACTATCACTAGGCTACTAGCAATTAGATCTTTTAACTGATCCTCTGCTACAGTCTCTAAGTTCTTCCCCAAGGTCTTTCTCACAAACCCTTCTGCCATCCATAGTTGTGCTAACTTGGAGACTGGAATTTCTTGATCCTCCAGGAAGGCTCCAAAGTAAAGTAAACATGGTTTTAGATGAACTTGCAAATGTTTGTAACTCAACTCTATGACATCCATGCTCTTTTTCACATCCTGAACCATGTACAGATTTAAACTATCAGCTATTTGAAGCCATGAAGATACTTTCTTTTCTACCTTTGCAAGAAAACCTGCCACAAGGACAACTACCAGAGGTAGTCCCTTACAACTCTCAGCAATCTGATTTCCAACTTTAGCAAGTTCCAGAGGGCAGCTTTTACCCTGAAATATCATTTCACAAAGTAACTTCCAACACTCTTCTTTGCTGAGAAAGGGAAGATAATAAGGATCACTGTAAAATTGGACATGACATGCAACTTCTTCAAGTCGAGTTGTTAACATAATCCTACTTCTATTTTCACGATCTGGAAATGATCTGCTTAACTCATCCCATGCAGCAGTTTCCCACATATCATCTAAGACAATGAGATACCTTTTTCCCATCAGAATTTTGCGTAGCTTGTCAGCCACATCATCCTCACCTACTTTGCACTTTCTCCCAACAACTTGGCTGTAAATTTTGAGCAACAAATCTTCCACGTTATAGTGTTGTGAGATACAACACCATGCACGTGCCTGAAAGCGATCGACAATGATTTTATGATTAAAAATTTTCTCAGCAAATGTTGTCTTACCAAGTCCAGGCATGCCAACAACAGATATGATATCTAGCTCCTCTTGTCCTCCAATTAGTTGGTCAATTATCTTTTCTGCCTTTTCCTCAAACCCAACCACTACAATATCATTAATATGAGGAACAGCTTGTGCTACCACAGGAGGGGAAGACTTCCCAATTTGGAGGAAGCTGGAAGCAGGCATCTGTTCTATAATCTCTTTCACCTCTAACTTGATAAGCTTTATCTCTTCTACAACATCAGAAAAGTATAACAACAGATGGGATGTGGGTTTGCCCCTTTTGAGTAAAATGGAGTCAATGGCATACTCAACCTCATAAGCCACCTGTATGACACGCATTTTAAGTTCTTCATGAAAACTGCATTCCTTGTACTCTTTCGCAGCATCAGTAAAAAAAGATCTCACAAATGTTAGGCTACATTTTGCTTCTTCAATCTCATGTAGCAGTAAGAGAATGGAACCATCTTTTGATTTCAACAGCTCATTTAGATTGTCTAGGAGGGAATCAAGGATTCCCAGTCCACCAGTCATAGGGAAGTGAGAACGAGATGACTTGCGAACATGAGCGTAAATCTCCTGGATACTTGCTCTGATGCTTTTGGTTTGGTGAAGCAAATAAGAGAGCGCAATATCCACATCCAGCGCAACTTGCTCATTTTTCGCCACTAGATCAGAATTGTGAATGAAAAACCTTGCCTTGAAGGTGAGAGCTCCAGTGAAGCTAAATAAATTTTTAAAATTTGCAAACTCAACATAGTGCCTTGGCAAATTAAACAGAAAAGTTTTGAGGAACTCTAGCTCCTTTTCTATACTTAAAATTTGAGCATTCACTTGAACCAGTTGACTAGCAACATCATGCTTTATCTCATTCATTGGATTGCCTTGACTATAATTTGAATCCAGAAGCTTATTTCTTGTAGGAGGCCTTGGAGGCTTTGCATGTATGCGCCTCTTCATGGAAGCTTCTGAATCTTGTGGCAGCATCATTGGTTTTGGCGCCTTGGACACTGAGTTGAGAAGCTCAGTCCGAATAGCCGGATAAGAAATGTTATCCGCAACTGTACTCCAACCTGATGTTTTAACCCCAAAAATGTAAAAGAGATCAGTTACAATATTTGCTACAGACTGAATTCCGATCACGAGACACTCTGATTCCTTATTCTTAACATGTATTTTGGCTGTAAAGCTGTAAAAATCTCTCAAAACTTGGAATGCAGCTTTTCTTGTTCGGGGAGTCCTAAGGTTATAACCCACCAGATCATTCAGATTGTTGGGAAGAGAGTTCACGAATTCTAACAAATGTTCATCACTGATAGAAGCACTAGTTTGGCTATTGTGTTTTGCTGAACAAGATTTTCTGTAAGTAGCGATACAACTAACTAAATATGAGACCAAATTGTCCACATAATACTCTATGCAATTCCAAGATGATCCAAACAAGTGCTTCAAGACTTCATTGTGATTTACATTATCCCAGCAGCCCAGGCCACCAGAAAAAATGAGATGTAGGATCAAGTAAACTTCTTCACAGTCACTTTTCTTTATTTCACTGGAAAATTGGTACAGGTCATCCATATCCTCCAACTCAGTTAGTGCCTGGATGTCCTAGAGCTGCAAGAAAACAAAAATACAACCCTTAACAAGTCATTAATTCATTTTTTGTTACTTCTAGTGGCTAGATTTGAAAAAGAAGTCAGTGTGTATGCTTTATTATGCAAATTTTTCAATCCTTGAATTGACATCCAATTATGCTTAATACCCTTTTGAATTCTTTCTTGATTTTGTTTCAGCGTGTAAGATGAGCAAAAATGAAACCTTCAAATACCTACATAATGTCAAAGATAGTGCTTAAATCAGTTTTCACCTCAATCCTATGAATGTCATTGTGACATGTAATATGTAGTAAATTCTCATGTTTCAAAGACATTAACAATATTCTAAAATTGTAATAGAGCTAACATTGTTTTGGTTGTTCTTTTGCTTTCTTGTAACCTTGCATCTTCTTGATGCCTTTTATGATATTCCTTACATCATAAAAAAAACACTATTCTAAAATAAGTCAAAGTAATGAGTTAATCATTCAGTGTAGGGATACAAGAATACAGCTAGGACCTTGGAGAGTTAAAATTAAGTTCTATTGCAAATTTATTAGTATGGTGATAATAAGAGATGATCTTAATATGAGATGATCCGATTCATATAGCCAACCCCAACTTGTTTGGGACTGAGGCGTAGTTGTTGTTGAGCAAGCTCAACCTTTACTACAATAATACAGAATACTCATTCTCCACTAGGATTAAAGTTGCCCCTTCCCCCCCTCCTCCCAAAGCCAATTTGATTTTAGTGCCAAATTCCACCTTCTGCAATGCTTCAATCTTTTGGCTTTCGTTTCTTGAACTATCAAGCATTTGTATTAAAATCATTAATCTCTATTGCATTTTCTCTACATTACACTGAAATAAAAGATTCTAGCTTGATTTAATGTTTTTAAAATAATATCATCCATTAATGACTAGAAACTTCAAAGTGGCAAGTTGCAATGTAGTCTTTTGATATTTTCGTAAAAGTTGGAGGAAAACTTAACTTCTCGAGTAAGAATCATATAGAAAGAAAATGATGACTATTAAGTAACTCGTCAAGAAACGGAAAGAAAAATGTCTTCATTCCTAGCTTTTTGGAAATTAATATTCGAGTCAAAGTAAATTTGAGGCCAACGCCATTTGCAAAACAAAATTGGAACCAGCCAAGAGTAAGTAATCCTGGAAGAAGTAAATTTGAGGACAATGCCGTTTGTAAAACAAAATTGGAAGCAGACAAGAGTAAGTAAATTCTGGACAAAGTAAGTTTGAGGACAATGCAACATAAAACAAAATTGGAAGCATCCAAGAGTAAGTACATTCTGGACACAGCTATTTGACTAACTTCCTTTCTATTCTATCAGAGTTGTATGCCACGCCTCCAAATACTGCATTACAGAATCCGTCCAAACTACAAGTATTTATTTGTGTAACAATTGAAGTTTGACAGTGTGGAGGTTAACTTTCACTAGATGTGTTTCACATCAGAAACAGCATTACCATGCAACTAAATCATAAAGTAACTATTCTTTAGTTGAAACATATAGAAAGTACAGTATGTCACAAAAGGGATTTATTTATTTCTATTGATGCCAAATTAAGGAAAACTGAAAAAAAATATAATATCAAGCCACCAAGCAATTGACATAGAGAATACTTTTTGTAGAGGTAAATAAATATTAGTTCTGACATGGTGAATATGTACTTCTTATTTTTAAGATATGCTTTACAGTATTTAAGCTAATCATCTAAATGTATCAGTAGTGAAGAAGGTTATGTTACATCTCAAGGGCCTTTACATCGTAAGACACTATACTTTTAGTGGTTATTGATGAAACTTAGCAGTAAGGAAGGTCGTCATAGTAACCCAATGATATACATCGGAAGCTAAAGAAATTTTTACATAAGAGAGGATATTTTGCATAATTATGATAAACTAGAAGGATATATACGAGAGAGCAGTCATAAGTGTTAACACAATGGAAAGAAATATAGAAGAGTTCTCATAATCTTGGGTTTAGACTAAGGGTCTGCTTTGAGCTCACATACTTCTTTACCCTACTTATGGATACGTGTTAACCAGTAGTATGCAAGATAAAGCTCCATGGTACATGTTATTTGAAGATGATATTTTCTTAATTGCCGAAATTAGCGAGAGAGTAATCCAAAAGTTGGAACTATGGAGAAGCAGTCCAAGAATTAAGGATTTTAGGATAAGTAGAAGTAAGATATTATTATATATCTATTGCAGGTTTAGACCTCATAAAAAGAATGAAGTTAAAGTGAGATTACACAAGATTGTAATGCATATTGCAGACAATTTGGATATCTCGACTTTGTCGTCCAAGAGAGTGGCATGATAGATAAAGATGCAACAGATAGGATTAAAGTAGGATGGATGACATAAACAAAAGTGTTATGGGCATGTTATGCGATAGAAAGATAACTAACAAAGTGAAAGGTAAGTGTCATACAGTAGTTGCAAGATCAACAACATTTTGTGTTAGTGAACCTAGCCTGTAAGGACAAACATATCCGTGTGAGTATCGCATAAATAGAAATTTAACATGGATGCGCAGTCGTATAATATTAGACTAGGAGTAATTACGTCCAACAAATGGTGCAACTAGCACAGGTTTATAATAAACCAGTCAACTGTTGTTGAGAAGAAGTTCTTCTCTCTGAAGAGAAGGTGTGAGTCTTCCCTATTCAAGTGGAAATATTCCCGGGTTTTTGATCAATTTCAATGTGTATTCTTCTATCAATCTTGATCACAACTCTTTTCCATTGAACATATTCAATTGAATACTCTGTGCATCTCGTCATGACAGACACTTGTATCAATTGGTGCAAACCAGTCAATCACCACTACAAAAGGTCGTATCTTTTACAAAATATCATCACTATGTAAAATGATCATCAATATGACAATTTACCATCACGAACTAACCCTTTCTTTTTTACTCCTTCACGATATCACACTTACTGACCGGGTTTGATTAGCATCTAAATGCTGGTATCAATTTCAGTATCCTTTCAAATGATTGGCGGTAAAGTAGGAAATCCAATTCGCACCCATGATAGTCTGAAAATATTAACACTTCAACCAAAGTAACGGTGGATTGAAATGGGAATGAAATTTATTTCATAACAAGCGAAATGGATCTCTGCTGCTAGATCATTGTAGGGCTTGGCTATTTATGGAAGTGGCCAACTTCCTGCACCTAATTAGAGGGGCATTGACTGTCAGCAGGCACAGTGTAGAACAAAAACGGTAGCCTAGTGAAGATGACGACCTAGCGATGAGTACGAAAATTGTAGCACCCAGCGACAACATTGAACTCCGTCAAGCAAGGTAACATAACCTATGGATCCAATGGCATAACATCTGGTTTATATTTCCTTGTTAGGCTCCGTTGAAAAGTAATAGTAATAAAGTGAGAGA
Source organism: Anisodus acutangulus (assembly GCA_029783415.1). NCBI lineage: Eukaryota > Viridiplantae > Streptophyta > Magnoliopsida > Solanales > Solanaceae > Anisodus > Anisodus acutangulus. The sequence goes on from CM056501.1 coordinate 28,057,326, forward strand.
AGGTCGTCTAAGATTGTTTGGCACCATGTAAACCTCCAAATCCGTCGATCCATACGTGCAATATTATGATGAGTGAAGATGCTGAAAGAGGACGAGGTAAACCGAAAATCACTTAGAGGAATTGTCCTTAACTAAATCTATAAGAAAGTCGGAAACAATGTGAATTTAGTTAAGAACAAGAACAACGATGGAAGCAAGGGATCCATACTGAGGATATCAAGTAGTTAGGATTAAGGTGTAATTATTATTGTTACACTTGCATTAGATTTGTTGTCTTTGCCAAAAGACTTTTTAATCTGGTTTGGTAAGAACCTCTAGTTTTAGATTTGTATGAACAGAAAAATTATTTAGTATTCTAATGAAATAAGCTTGAATAGATAATAGAAGACTCCTATGGCTGACCCTCATATCATGTGCGGAGCTAAGGGGCGCAATACGAACTCCCTTCATCAGAAAATTATAGTGTATACATATACATACATATATATATATATATATATATATATATATATAGTCAAAATTATATTTTTATTATATAGTAGATGTTCCCTTAGCTTCTTTGTGTGTATACTTCTTTATATTTTGACTACACAGTGAAAATCCTGGCTCTAACACTGCGCAAAAGTATGGATCGAGGCCTAGTTGATTGATTAATTGATGTGATAAAGTAATGGGAGATTAGTAAATATTTGTTGGAATTCAAAATGGAAGAAAATGATAGTAACAAACATTGCAAGAAAATTCAGGGTTTACCTTCTTTCACCCTTCAAATAGCTGAAAAGTCGAACTAGAAAGCTCTCTCCTGCAATGGACTGAATATAAGATAAAATTAAAGAGTTCGTGCAAGAAAAAGTATGAAGCTTTTTGAGATCAACTATCATTTCCGAAGAAAAAGATGATCACAAACCTTCAAGTTTTTCTGTGCATATTACCAGAGAAGTAGCAACTTTCCGACTCGGCGACTCCGACAAGCCACTACACAGAAATTGGAAGTTAAGCAGTCAAGTGTATAATAAACTACAATAAAGACGACTTTACATAATCTGGCCAGTGGGCCGGGACGTCCAGATCACGCACCGGCCGTCCCGTACCGATTCCATCGGCTAAATTACCGGAGTAGGGATTAATTCTAGCCGGGTTCGAAATCGGGATGGTACTACAGCTGGTCTCCATTATCCCGGTCCCGCATCGTCCCGCCCCCGACCGGGCTCGTCCCGTCCTGTTTCCAGAATTTAGTAAGAGTGGCCAGGTCTGGCACGGTCGGGGTCGGGGTTGGCGGGTTTTGGCGGGGTCTGGCGGGACTGGAGCAAGTCCCGTCTCGATCCCGATCCTGTCAGTATCGGCCGGGTCGGGCTCGGGGCGGGGTACGGCGGTTTTTTTTTTTTAAATATATGTATAAAAAACTTAATAAATAAAATAAGATAGTGTAATAAAAATATCACAAAGTTGTTTTTATGCCTTTTATATTATTTAATAGACATGATTTTTTTGTAATACAAATACAATTGTCTAAAATCTAAATTGCAATTTTGTGGTGTTGTCCAAAAGTTGTAAATTACATAATAAAATTGCAATTAAAAAAATTACATTCTCAAAAAAACCTGTTCTAATTGCTTGATGATTTCATGTGATTCTTCGGTTGGAATTGATATTTGTTGGTCAAATTGATCCACGTCGCTTCCACTACCTTCGGTTAAGATTTCGTTGTAGTTTTCATTATCTTCTTCGTTGATATCCGGTTGACCGCACCTTCTCCGCTCCGCTCGTATCCAATCTCTGAATAATACTGCAATTTCCAAGCTGTCTCCGGCTAATGAGTGTCTGTAGTCTCTTATTTAATATCTGCCTGCAGAAAAAGCGCTTTCAGACGCAGTTAATGACGCTTGAATGTTCAAAACATCTCGAGCCATCAATGAAAGTGTCGGAAAGGTCTTCTCATTCCCCCTCCAGTATTTCAGCAAGTCTTCATGTCCATCTTCATTGATAACTTCTTAATACGGTACAGAACCCTGCAAACACAAAAATATTCAACTCGCTAATTTGGTTAGTAGTAGAGGTACGGCCGCACATTCTATTTCTGAGGCTTTCAATACTAGCCGCAGAAACAACATGTCTTTTGTAAGGTTGTGTTTAAGATGAAGAAGATGGTATGGAAGCCGGTAAGTTACTAGCATTTTCTTGTTGATAAAATCTATATATATTTTTGCATTAGTGTTCTACGCTAGACAACACTTCTTCTTTAGTTTGTTCAATAGGTGGTGGGTGATTTGGATTTTTGGGACTTGGAGGTGGTAGTACTTCTATACAATCGTAAATAATTTCAATTAGTGATTTAGTACCGTCTATTTTAATAGTAGGATTTAATACAGAACCAATAATATAAATAGAGGGAATAGGAATAAAATATTTTTTTATTTTGACAAACATTTTTTTAATAGATGTCTTATAAGCTGGTTTTTCCATATATATTCACTAAGTAATAAAAATATTAGAGTTATATAAAATAACATAGTTGAAATAGTAGAATAATATATACCGAAAAATTATTTTGTTAATTGAAAAAATTTCTCTAAAAATACAATAAGTTCGAAAAAAATTTCCCAATCACTATCTAAAATCATATCAGCTGGCTTTTTATTATGAGAGTTAAAAAACAAAGTTATAGGTAATTTATAGTCATAAGCAACAAGTAGTTGCTCGTATAAAGAATTACACCTAGTGGATACTTCTTGTGGAATTTTTCTATAAGGTAGTCCACAATCGTGACAAGTTTTTTTATATTCTTTTCTACGTTGTACTTTATTACTTTTAAAAATAAAGTTTATAGCAAATTGTATTTTACTAAGAACGTCTTCAAGAAGTGATAGACCATCCTTTACAATTAAGTTATATATATGACACGCGCATTTTATATGAAAATGATATGGAAAATATGGAGTTAAACTATTTTTTAAAATTGTAATTGTGTAATTGTTAGAAGAAGCGTTATCTAATGTAATAGTCATAATTTTATCGGTTATTCCGTAATAATGGCACACTTGATAAATATTATATGCAATAAAAGTACCAGTGTGCCTATCATCTATATATCTATACGCTAAAATACATTTTTGCATAGACCATTTATAATCTATCCAATGACAAGTTACAGATAAATAATCATGGCCGTTAGTACTACGACATATATCAGACGTGATAAATACTTTGCCATTAAAAATGATATAATGAAAAACGTAAATATTGTTGATATTCATGCGCGAATTTAAATACATCTCTATTAACAGTTGATCTAGAAAAACCTTTAAAAGCAGGATTATATATATCTCTAATGTAATTAATAAAATCGGGAGATGAAGAAAATGAAAAAGGCAAACCCTCCACAGCAACTAATTTTGATATTGCTTCCTTATCTCTATGTTTATTATATTTAGAGCCTACAATTCCCCCCGTCATAGGGTTAATTTGACCCTGTACTTGATCCGGGATAGTATCAGTATGTGAACCTTGTCCCGATGGAGCGGGCGTTTGCGCACCCGGTTTTGAAGCCTGGTATTGGGCATACCTAGCTGGATGAGCACTTACTACGTGTCTAATTAAACCTCCCGTCCCACCGTGACCTTTTTCAGTTTTAAATTTTAAAACATTTTTACAAATTTTACATATGGCTACTTGATTCTCTACGTCCCTATCAAAAAATGTCCATGCATATGATTTTAATGGTCGTTTTGCTGGACCTCGTCTCATACTAGGGGGAATATGATGTATTTCAGTTGAAGGTGCACTAGTGGGTGTGTTGTCATCAACATTAGTGGGTATATCATCTAGATCGTCGTCTAAATTAAAGTCTTCTTGAGTTCCAGAAAATAGCTCATGGTCTGAATCTAATGGTATTATAGGAAAATGTTGAGTATCAACAAAATCATCCCGTGTAGGAATAAGATGACTAGAAGAAGTACCCTTGCCCTGGTTGCCCCTACTAGAAGAAGCACCCTTACTCTTACCCTTAAACATACATTTTAATCCTTTCATTTTAATTATGATAATAAATAATTAAAGACAATAAAATTAAGTGCGCTAAATAAAATAAACAGACAATGATAATTTAATGAAGGAACGAATGTACCAAACGCCGACGTAACATCGACGTGTAATCGAGAGGTTGAAAATTGAAACTTTGCTCGATGGAAGATCCTCAAGCTAGTTGCCAACTTCACTCTCAATTCCCAAATGAATAAATAAAATTAAATATTTAGCAAACAATGTAGACTTGTAGATAGATATATTGAGAAATTAGAGAGATTGTAGGAAGATTTGTGAGAAAGATGAAGAGAAAATGAGTTATTTATAGTTGAAAAATTGGGTTAAAGTGTAAATATAATAACTTATGGGTTAAAAATAAATATTAAGGGTAGGGGGTTGGGGAGGGGGCCCTAAAATGGTTGTTGGCAACGGCCATAATCTAAAATAGTCGTTGGTGCAGCGGTCATATTTGCAAAGGGGGAAAAGAGGCGGGTCGGGCTTGGGGCGAGTCGGGTCTAGCGGGCCTGGGCGGGCTCAGTGCAGCGGGACGAGACATCGTCCGTCCCAGTTCGAGGCCCGCCCAGATTATTTTTATTTTTTTGGCGGGTCGTGGCGGGGCCGGCGGGCTCGGGGCGAGGGTCGGGGGTCGGGTCCGTCGACCCCTTGCCCTAGAATTTAGTCCTTGCACAAACTACCATTTGTAATTATAACTGTTGTCAACGACTACAAATGGCCATTTTGGCCCCTCAAAACCCCCCCCCCTAAACCCCCTACCCCTTAATATTTATTTTTAACCTCTAAGTTAGTATATTTACTCATTAACCTTAATTCTCAATTATAAATACCTCATTTTTTCTCACAAATCTTCCTACCATCTCTCTAATCTCTCTCTACAAATCTAAATTACACACTAAATATGATATTTTATTTGGTAATTTCTATCAAAGTTCAAAAATTAGGAGTGAAGTTGGCAAGTATCTTGAGGATCATCGAACAAAGTTTCAATTTTCAACCTCAATTACACATCGGCGTTTGATACACTCGTTCCTTCTTTTATTTAAATTATTATTGTTTAATTTTAATTATTGTACTTAATTTTCTTAAATACCGGAGGGAGAATGAAAAGACATTTCTGACTCAATTAAAGATGGCCCGAGATGTGCTGAATATTCAAGCGCCAACTACAGCTTCTGAAAGCGCTTTTTGTGTTGAAATGTTTCAAATAGTAGAGCACATACACTCATTGGCGGGAGACAGTTTGGAGATTGCAGTTTTATTTATAGATTGAATTAGAGCGGAGCGTATAAGGTGTGGTCAACCAGAGATCAATGAAGAAGACGCTACAATTACAACGAAACCTTATCTGATGCAGCATGAAGCGACGTTGAATAATTTGACCAACAAATTTCAATTCCAACAGAAGATCATCAAGAGATTGTCATAAAATTAGAAAAAATATGGTTGCATATGTAATTTTTTTAATGCCAATTTTACTATATGATTTGCATCTTTTGAACTACGAAACAAAGTTGCAATTTTGAAATTGTATTACAAAAATTAAATAATATAAGAGGCAATTAGCTTTGAGATATTTTTTCACTATCTTGTTCAATTACTTAAGTGTTTAAATGTATATTTTAAAAATTAAGTGTATAGAAAAAAGTTTTTTAAAAGTCCTCAAATCCCCCTTCCCGTTCCGTCACGTCCCTCCAAATCTCGTCCCCCTCCGTCCCGCCTATCCCGACTCACTCCACTGTCCCCCAAATCTCATCCCGTCCCATCCCACCCCGTCCCACTGGCCAGCCAACATTCGCAATCATATAACTTTGTCGGTCTTATAACTAATTTGGAGAACTTACCTTTCATTTTGTTAGGCATTGATGAATATAAATTATTTATGTATTATTTCAAGTAATAATATAAAATTTTATTATTAAAAAAAGGGCAAACTTGGAAGATGATGTTAGGAAAGAGGGCAAACTTGACAGATTGCAACTTGAAAATATTGCAACTTAATTAGAAAAAATGACAACGTGAGAAATGACAACTTATCATTGAAGATGGCAAAGATGTCCAACTTATTGGAAAATATAAGTGCCTAGCTTATTCATCTATAAATAAGAGACTTGTATTCAGAAGAAAAATCATCCGATCTTTGGCAAGAAAAAAATGTTGTTGTTAATCTCTCTCTCTCTCGCTCTTTCTCATATTTCTTTAAGTTCTTCAAATATTTTATCTCTTAATTTCCTTTTTAGTTTTTCTAATTCCATAATGGAGTAACCTCTTTTTGCTGGGATAGTTGATAAAGTTTGATACACTTGTAATAATTCTCTTAATTTAGTACATGTTTGACCTGAAACTTTATATTCTCATTTATATATTGTGTTGTGATATTAGTTCTTATTAATTTTTCTTACCACATCTATCTAAATCTATCTCTAGGTTTCTTATTCTCACTAAGCAAGATTACATATTACTCCAATGAATAAATTAGTAGTGAAAGAAATTGTTAGTAATCGATCATCCCAAGCCTATAATCTTATTTACTTCAATTCTAATTCTCACGGAATAATTGTTATAAGTAAGATTATTGATTTTAATAAAAAAATAATCTTAAGAGGTTTTTGCTACATTTTCAACATAATAAAGGCAAGATAAATATTTCGATTTAATAGTCACTCGTTGTAAATCAATTAATTTATATGACATTGTGGAGTATTATTAATTGATTACGTATGAGTAAGCAAATATAATTGTATTAGCAATAAACAATCATTCTTAAGAGAAATAATGTAAAAGTTGAGATTTTATTATAATATGTTATCAAGTGAATTCAATAATTTTCAACTCTTTTAAAACTTATAAATCCTTAAAAGTTATTTCGTTGGCCTAAGTAATTCACAAATCTAAGGCACTACTCCTCTTTCATCAATTTAATTCTCTCAAATAATAGTTAAAATACTATAAGTTTGTAGATTAGATTTTCCAATCTATGTGGGACGATATCATAAACTATATTAGAATTTGATAGAATACGAGTAAAAAATTCTTATACACATTGGCCCCGTGAGACCATTCTATCACATAACACCTTGATAGTACTTTTACATTTTAACCATCCGATTTTAATTATATGAATAGTTTATATATCATTTTGTTATCTTTGATAACAAATCTGAATATCTAAATTGTTTGCGTTAAATGCATGTTTGAGCTTCACTTTTTAAAAGATTTCCTCAAACCTTTCAAAAATTGAAAAACTTCACAAAAATCGTTTTTATTTAGAAAAACACCGAGTTTGCAAACTCGGAAATTCCAAAATTTCACACAAATACACTGTAAGTAAAACAATGAAAAGTGGCATTTTAATATATGATTCCAAAATAAATTTTTAGATATTCAATTAATTTCTCTGGAAACTAAAATAAAGGTTTGCTCTTTCTCCAAAATTATATACTTTTGACTACATTCTCTATATTATGAGAGCATTACATTTATTTTCCTTTTTTAATTTAATTATCTAGTGTTTAAAACTAATAAATATGATTAATTTAAATTCGGGTAAAAGTCAGGGTTAAGTTATAGAACTAGATACGTAAGAGAAAGAGAGGAGAGCAAAACTTTACTTCTCTACTTAGGCATAAGCAATAGCAAACAATCTCTAACTAAGTAATTTGCGTTGAAAGCATTGCATTTTAAGTTATCATCACTTGTACATGTCTTTGACAAATATTCCTGGCCTTCAAGTTATGCTTTCTTTTCAAATTTGCCCTTGGTGAGTGATAACCTAACTTCTATAATATTTATTATAAAACATCTATTTCGACTTGAAACAAAAGTAAAATATAACAAAAACGTGGAAAATAATATAGTCCCACACCAACAAATAAAAATTACAATGAAGTAGACAGCTATTTTATTCTTCTTTTTAAAAATATTTTACTTTATTGTAGTCAATCAAAGCCCACCAAGTTACCCCTTTTTCAAGTCTCAGCCATTAATTTATCAATCAATCCTCCAAGAAACACATGAGATGAACCATTTTCGTTCCAAACTTCCTTGCACTTTTCACTCATTTTCTTGAACCTTTGTCTCACCTCACCATCACTATCCATTAACTTTTTAACCCCATTTGCCACTTCCTCTGATGAAACCAATGTGGTGCCATCTCTATAATCCATTGTGATTTCCACAGCCAAATTCAACTCTTTCACCAACTCAATTTCATTCAAGTATTGTCCCAATTGGCACACCATAGTATAAACTTTCAAGAATTGAATTCCAACCACAATGTGACACAAATCCACCAATAGCCTTGTGGACCAAGATTGTCACTTGTGGGACCAACCCACACACTAGCCCTTCCCTTTTTGCTGACTATAAAAACCCACTAGGTAAAATTTCCTTATAATCATTTGGAAGTTCTCTTTTATTCTTTGGTGCTTCTCTAATTGCCCACAAAAAAGGGTACCCTGATTTTTCTAGACCTTTTGCTATTTGTAATCACTTGTGAACCATTTAGACTTCCCATACTCCCAAAACTCAAGAAAGTTGCTGATGATGGTCCAATATGGTCTAGTACAGGCCCAATAGGATAAATTGGTGGCACAACATCAGCAGCAGCAAGTACCAATGAGTTTAAGCATTAAGGTTCAAGTTCTTGAAATGTATTGACAACAATACCCTTGGTTTCTTTGTACCTTGTTGCATGATGTAGGAACCAAGAGTAACCATCTCTATGTCTATTTAGCATGAATGAAGGGAAAAAATCAACAGGGACAGGATTGGAAAAACCAAGAATATTGAAATCATTGGCTGAATCTTTGAACTCAATATTAGTACTAACTTGAGCATCTAGAGTTGGGAGGTGTAACATGAAGCTCAAGAAAGTAGCTGGTGAAGCAAAATAACGATACCATGGGACGTTTAGTTAACATCAATAAAGGATGTACAAAACATGTCAATAAAAAATTCAATAACTTGGCTAGAGTCTGAGTCTGAGTCCGAAATAAGGTCAATAAGTGCATCTTTGACTTGTGACCTGTGATTTTGTATCAATAGTGATAAGAAGCCTATAGAGGTTTCAAATTGATCGGGGGACGGTGGATCCGCCGCGGGGAGGGGGAGGAAATGGATGTTTCCGGTGGCAGCAGTGCTGGTGGTAGTGAGAGAATCAATATAGGTTTGGATAAGTGGCCTTTGAGGGATATTAATTAAGAGTATGGTGGCTGAAAGGTTTTGATTTGTTTGTGTCAAGAGTTTAGCAAACTCAATACTTGGAACAATGTTGCCAAGTGCTGGTGTTGAAATGAACACTACCTTTGCTCTTTTCATGGTTGATTTTGGTTTTTGTTCGGTATTTGGCTTGAAGTAATTGGAGATAAGGTGGTCACTATATAAAGTATTAAGTATCTTCTAGCTAGCTACCCTTTTTTTTGTTGGAATCTTTTCTATTCGAGGGAGTAGTATTTTTTATTTGAAGTTCTTAGTCCACCAAAAAAATATATAATAATAAACTTGTGAGTTCATTAGGTAGGTCATTCTATATATTCTCTTCTCAGTTGGGCAGTAGATGGGACTTGGGAGTAGATATATAAGTTCCTGCATGTATATAGTAAAGTGCCAAAGGCATCTGGTCAGAAAAATAAAAATAAAAATAAAAATAAAAAAATAAAAAGAAGAGAAAGTCAGGTTATGCATGCATAAGAATAAACGACTCGTAAATCACTTCTGACCCCGTATTCGATAGCCCGACCGTAGTGATGTTAATTGTGATTAATACAAAAAGTATCTTTTTATTACAAAAATGGAGTGAATAAAACTTGTTCCTGTTCTTAAAATTTTCAAAGAGAGCATGGTAACATGGAATCAATTTTATACTTTTCATTTGTCTGAATAGTATATATACAATAGTTTATTATTCTTGATATTTTGTATGACTATGAACATTTTTTTTCCTTCTAATTATAGGCTTATTTTCTGGTCCTAATTGATTTGCAAGTTAAAGCAAAAAGATTGATTTTTTAGGTCAGTCACTATGTTGGAAACAACTTGGTAAAATTAGAGATGGTTTGGAGAAGCATATGATTTGGTTACCAGGGGAAGGAAACATATCCTTTTGGTATGATAATTGGAACAAACAAGGTGCACTGTGCAAATTGATAGAAGAAGATTATGAGATAGCTGATATCAAGTTAAAAGAAATAAATGTGAATGGAAAATGGCAAGCAACTGATGAGTGGGGCATACCAGCTGATGTGGTAGACAAAATGAACCATCAACCAACATACTTGGATCAGGGGATACCAGATAGACCAATATGGACAACTAGAACAAGTGGTGCCTTCTCAGTATCATCAGCATGACAACTATTAAAACAGAAAAGGGACACCTCAATCCTAGGTGAGAAGATCTGGCAGAAAAATGGCTCCCTTCAAGAAAGTTTTTGTGGTGTGGAGAACATTGAATGATAGGTTACCTACAGACTCTAAAGTATCTAAGTTTGGTAGGAACCTAGAGACCAAATGCCACTGTTATTCACCTGCAGTCTTACAGCTTGAGACAAATGAACATCTCTTCTGTTCTGTGAACTTTGCCATGAAAAGTATAACAAGTAAAACAAGATCACCATGGACCATAGTAACTGAAGTAGAGGCAATCAAGAAAGAGGTAAGGAGAAGAAGAATAAGAGTGCAGCATTGCTATAGAGAGGCTAATAAGGTGGCATACAAGCTGGCCTCTATCAGTCACAACTACAAAGGGAGTTACATCAACACAAACTTTGAGGACCTTCCAAGAACAACAAAAGGTCTGTTGCGAATGGACTGAATAGGAGTAGTAGCTTTCAGAATCAGAAAACTAAAGGCTGTTGAGATTAAGTTTGAGCTCTTAATCAGAATATGAGTTCTTAACTGAACTGGCACTTTTTAGTCTAACTATCAATATATAGTTATTTATTTTTGTAGTTCATCTTAATACGATGGTATAAACAAATATTTTTCACCATTGGTCCAAAATTTAAATTCAATACGAGTAATATAAGTATCTTTCTACTTCTACTGTTCGATCAACAAAAAAGGATAAAAACAAAAACATAGTAGTTAATAAGATTAGTTCGCAGGTCCCTTTTAGGAATAATTATTTAGTAAATGATTCTTTTTTGTTTCTCTTGTTATTTATGAACCTTCTCGATCAAAATTTTTTTTTTTTTTTTACCAAACTGAAAATTTTATGAAAAATATACAGTCTAAAATCTTGTAAGTTAAATGAAAGTCTAATATGTTGTTAAACCGAAATATATATTTGCACAACTTCTAAAAAGGGACATTTGCGTAAATCAATATTAGTTTGCTAAATCAATCCTCGAGCTCTATATCTTTTTACCCAAATTGTAATAGTCCAATGAGCCCAATCCCAATTTCTTCTTCTATCCAAGCTTCACCGTTGAAGCTAAGCCTTCAGAACACTAAACCCTGAAGCAAAGCATAGGGTTTTAGCGAGAAAAGAGGTTCACAAAAATTTCAATCAATGGGGACAAAGAACAAAGGTACCTTTTTTTACTCTTTTCTTTTAACACACTTTTCTGTTTTACATCTTGTTTCATGTTTTTTTTTCTTTTTTTCTTCGTGGGGTATGTCAGCATCGAATAAATTGAGCAAAAAATCATCTGGGGTTGAAGAAAACACAGATGAAATGATGCCCAAATCATCTTCAAAGCAAAATGCGGGAGGACATGTGGAGCAATTGAAAAGACTTCAAGAAAAGGTGACATTTTTATGGACATGTCTATGATTTCTCAGCTTTCTTTTTGTGCTTTCAATTCTGTATTTAATACCTTTTTTTAATAGTTTTAGTCTTCATTTAAGTTCTGAAAAACTCAAGCGATATAATACCAAATTTTTTTATGTCTCAGAAGTAGCAAACCTTTTCTGCAATCCTCCATTGATTCCGTTTCTTTTGAGCCGAGGGTCTATCGGAAACAACCTCTCTACCCCACAGTTAAGGTCTGCGTACATCCTACCCTCCCCAGACCCCCCAGACCCCACTTGGGATTACACTGTGTATGTTGTTGTTTTCTTAGAAGTAGCAAACCAAGATTGCTTACTGTCATTGCTTTTGCCTTTTCTTTTGTTTCTCTTTGTAAGAACAAAGTTTCTACCTTTGTTATTTTTCTTTAGTTGATAAGGTAGAGTTAAATTTATTTAGAATCAGTACCAAGATAGTACTTTGAGGAGTACAAAACAGTAGGAACATGACCATTGTAAATGATGCCAATAGGAAGACACACAAGCTTTAGAGTACTATTCCCATCGTCATTTCATGGACAATTTGGATGGAAAGAAACAATCAGATTTTTAAAGGCAAACGTAGCAACATACATAGCCTTGAACAAAATTGTATTCTTTGCTAGCTTTTTGGTGCAACATGGCCTTTGTAAATGACTTAGTTTCCATGCTAGATATGGTTGGGGTTTTGCACACTTCGTAATTTTAGCCCATCATCTTAGTGCTGTTTTACCATTTATAGAATATCGTTACTAATTCAAAAAAGAGAGTTCAAAACTGTAGAGTAATACAATCCCAACACTATTTTCTCATACCATCTAGAAAATCCAAGAAAAAATTCATGTTTCAACCTTACAGACCAGAAGTATAAACTTTGTGAACAACTATGTTTTACATAGGACATATAGTCTTTCTTCCCTTCAAAACATATTTTGTTTATTTCAAGCCAAACAGTCCATAAAATGCACAATTGATAGTTTTCCAAAGTGTCCTGAAGCTCCTGCAAATATTCTGTCCCTGCCAGCAACTCAGCATGCTTTTAACATCCATTGGCATGATCCAACTAACTCCAAATAGGTTCAGAAACAGTGACCATATTTTACCGAACTTGGCTGCAATGAAGGAACGATGACTAATATTTTCTGAGTTCTAACAGGAGTACCTACTGCATATAGAGAAGCCTCTCTTTTGGAGTCTTATCAAGAGTCAAACAGGCATCCTTAGATGCTATTCAGCCAAAGCAGGCAACTTTAGGAGGTAAAAGTCTTGCAGATAATTTTCTAGGCAAACTCAAATCCCAGCAACCTGTTTGTGTTTGTAAATTAATAGAACAACTTTTAACAGAGAAATCTCGTTATCACTTACCAAACAGACAATCCTTCCTGCCTGAGTCTATGAAGACAGATTGTAACAGCTCCATTAGAAGACTGAACTCCTCTATTTCCCAGTCATTTAGTCTTCTTCTGGGAAGTAAATTTCAGTCAGTGCTAGAGAAACATTCAGATGCACTGCTTTTCTTATTTAAGGCCAAAGTATATATCGTAGGACATTCATTTTTTAGCACCTCAATATACATCCAATAATCATGCCAGAATCTTGGAAATGTCCCACCTTTAATTTGGTATATGAAATTCACCCCAGTAGCTGCATATGTTCTTTCAAATAGTAATACTGTTGGCATAAGTGAGCACTTTGGAGTCCAGTAACGTTCTTCTCCATATTTAGTGAGAATAACATCCTTCCATAGTCCTGCTTTATTGTTATTTACTTTCCAGTGCCATTTAAAGAGCAAACTTTTAATCTGGAACTTAATATTCTTCATACCTGTACCTTGCTTATTGATCCCCACATTCTGCCATCTAACCAGGTGCGATTTTCTCTGGATGGAATTTCCTTCCAAGAGAAAATGAGCGGAATTGACTAAGTATGTTATTCTTACAATAACTTAGCTAGAATGGATGGTTTTGGGTATATGAATTGGATTTTAAAGAAGGGGAGAGAAGGAGACCTTGACCTGCAACAGATAGAAAAAGATTTTTTGGTTTCATGTTTTGGACTCCTCAAAAATATGGTCCACTTTGGGTTTCTATTTGATTTCCGTGACATTATCCGGATCTGTTATTTATTCAATGGAAATTCCTTGCCAAAAGCCAAAATATGGGTCTTATAGGAGGATTGAAGAAACAGGTACCTATTACCATCACATTTTTGTATATTAGATATGAAAACCAAACCAGAGCCAGAGATGTTAAGTTTGATAGATTTCTTTAGGGAGTTTAATGTCATCCATCTATAACTAATTCCTACATTTAGCCTGCTTGCATTACTGAGCAATGTAGTCAATGTGCTAGACATTTTGATATTGTCATTACAATAGACCCTTGTGGTCCGGTCCTTCCCCGGATCCCGCGCATAGCGAGAGCTTAGTGCACCGGGCTGCCCGTTATTGCAAGAGTAGTATTGTGCAAATATTTGTTCCATAATTTTTGTGTACTGATTACTAATAATCTATTTAACCAATATACGCCACTTTTTCTTCTTCTTGTAGGATCCAGAATTTTATCAATTCTTGCAAGAGCATGACAAGGAGCTCCTTGAGTTTGATGATGATGAGGATATTGATGTAAGTCTTTAGTTTATCTTTCCTTCTCCTTGTTCTCATGGTATGTGAAATGGTTTGTAGTATCTTATCCCAATTTTGTGAAGGATGATGCTGAGACTGAAATGGATGGCGACAAAATCGAAGATGATGAAGCAGATGAATTTGACACCGAACAACTTGTTCATGCAGATGGAAAGGAGGTCAAGTCGTCCACAAATGTCATCACTAGTGCAATGGTGGACTTTTGGTGTAGTTCAATTCATGAAAATAGGAGTTCGGCGGCTATCAGGTCTCTCATGAGAGCTTTCCGCACAGCTTGTCATTATGGCGATGATACTGGTGAAGATGTTAAGTCAAAGTGGAGTACTATGTCTAGCGCTGTGTTCAACAAGATAATGTTGTTTGTTCTAAAAGAAATGGATGGAATTCTTCATGGCCTGTTGAAGTTACCAACTTCTGGTGGGAAGAAGGAGATGATAAATGATATGTCTAATACCAAACGGTGGAAGAGCAACAACCACTTGGTGAAATCTTATCTAGGGAATGCGCTACATGTTCTAAATCAGATGACTGATACAGAAATGATATCATTTACATTACGAAGACTCAGATTTTCATCTGTATTCTTGGCTGCTTTTCCAGTTCTTTTAAGGAAATATATAAAGGTATGGGATTGAGTGATCTCACACTTAACAATTCACATAAACTCTTTTCTTGTACAAAGGAATGATTAATCTAGAATTCACGCCAACAGTTTTCTTCTGCAAGAATATAACTTTTATTTGCAAGAAATTTGCATGTTTCATCCTTTCTCCCTCTCTTTTTGGGCAGAGGTGAGAGGGTAAGTCTATTTACTGTTTTGTGGCTTTAGCTATTACCAAGAGCTAATTATCTTCATTTTCTCATAGGGGTCCTTCAAGTGTTTTCTATATCAGGGCTATGAAATTGATATCTGACAGTTGAATGACATGGCATGTGCCCCTTAATCACTTCAAAATACATACACTGCTTATATCCTACTATCACGAACAGAGTTATTTCTTTGATGTCTATCCTGAAATTCTTAAAAAAGTATCTTTTTAACCATCCTATTCTTGTAACATAGCTCTAGATACCTCACCCACAAAAAAGTAAATAAGAAACCTTGAGAAATTTGTGTCTGTTGGCTGGTAGTTAATTATGATCCATAAGAATTAAGTTAAAAAATAATTGCGAAGCACTGTTTTCTGTTTTTCAGAATACACGTGGCACAAGTTTTTTTTTAATTCTCTGCATGAGGTATTCTTCTCACACTCTAAAGTAATGAGCTTAAGCAAAATTTGACTTTTCAGGTTCTTCTTCATTTCTGGGGTACAGGTGGAGGTGCACTACCAGTTGTCTCTTTTTTGTTTCTAAGAGACCTGTGTATGCAGCTTGGTTTTGATTGCATTGATGAGTGCTTTAGAGGGATGTATAAAGCTTATTTGTTGAACTGCCAATTCATGAGTGCGTCAAAGCTGCAGCATATTCAATTTCTTGGTAATTGTTTCGTTGAACTACTTAGGGTGGATCTTCCGAATGCATACCAGCATGCCTTTGTTTTCATTCGGCAGTTGGCAATGATTTTACGGGACGCTCATGGTAGTACGAAGACCAAGGTATCGGTTTGTTATTTTGTTACTGATAACTTGTCTTCTTTCTAGATTTTTGTTTCCAACCACTGACAAATGCTTACTTTATAAATCTCTAGAGGTTAAAAGGGTATCTTGTGTAGCAGCTTTTTTTTAATAACTTTAGCTAAAGAATACTCTGGTTTAAGAGTTTCAATATACATGTTAGCTTAATTCACATTTTCACATTAGAAAAGGTACTCAAAGGGTATCAAGTTGCTTC
This sequence comes from Anisodus acutangulus, assembly GCA_029783415.1. Taxonomy (NCBI): domain Eukaryota; kingdom Viridiplantae; phylum Streptophyta; class Magnoliopsida; order Solanales; family Solanaceae; genus Anisodus; species Anisodus acutangulus. The sequence continues at coordinate 28,073,604 of CM056501.1, forward strand.
AGTATTTTACATGACTGGTCCTATCCTATTGAAAGTTATCCTTGCCTTTTAGTGGCTGCTAATCATTGTTCTCCCTTTGTCTAATCTTTCCCAGAAATCGTCACAAAAGGCTAACCAATCATCCAAGGAAGCACACAATACTAAGGGCAAGGTACTTTGATTCTTACATTTGCAGCTTTTTTTTTGGATTATGGTTACCAAAATGCGAGTTTATTCTGTAATTTCTAGACCGTTTAGAGGTAATCCTTGTACTGCCTTATTTGGGTATAAAATTGCATCGTATAATGTTGTAGAGTTGCAAAATTGCTTCATACCCTTGTCTTACATTTGCACATCACAAACTGTGCTGAAAAATTATCAGATTGCTTCAGTATTTTCCATGACTGGTTTGTGCTCTTTTCAAGGCTATCTGTGCCTTTTAGTGGTTGCTAATTATGGTTCTTCCCTTGTGAACTCTTTGTCAGGAATCGTTTTAGAAAGTTAACAAATTATCTATTGAAAGCACATAGAAACTGGTGTTGGTGTGTATTTTCATTAGTGGTCATCTTTGGGTTAGTGTTGCAAATGAGTTTCGTATGCTCAATCTGTTTTTTGGTTTGATTTAGGAGGTAATCCTGTACAGGAGTTCTCTTTTTTTGTTAATCATTAGCTGAACCATGGCTCCGAAGCTTTTGTCTGGTAGTGGAAGAATTTGATCTTTTTGTTTGAAAGCAGCATCTTTTTTCCTCTCTCTTTGTTAGTTGACTAAATTCTGGTACAATAGTCTGCTTTTAAGAGTTGAGAGAATGCATTTTAGCCTTCATTTGTAATATTCAAGAGACAAAGTAGCTTAGAGTGTCAAGTTGATCATAGAGTGACAAAGAGTGTCATGTATTTTTTTTATGGTTATATTTGCCTTTTAGTGGATCCAGTCACAATTTCTCCCTTTTCAACCCTTTCTCAGGAATCATTTCTAAAGGTTTACCAGTGGAAGTATATACATTGTCTGGAGCTGTGGACTGCAGCTATCTGTGCATACAGTTCAGAACCAGAGTTTATGCCCCTGGCTTATCCGTTGACACAAATAATTTCTGGAGCAGCTCGTTTGGTTCCAACTGCTCGATATTTCCCCCTTAGATTGCGATGCATCAAAATGCTCAACAGAATTGCTGCCTCCACCAATTCTTTTGTTCCTGTTTCCCCACTCCTCTTAGACATGCTGGAGATAAAAGAATTGCATAGGCCTCCTACAAGGGGGAGTTGGAAAAGCCATAGATTTCCGTACTGTTTTAAGGGTACTTTCAGAATGCCTCTCTATTTGCTTTAGTCTAACAGTATACTGCTGTATAAGAGCTTAGCTTAGCTGAATCTATGTTTGATGTATCAGGTTAGCAAACTTACGTTGAAAACGAGAACATTTCAGGAAGCATGTGTGTTTTCTGTGGTTGAGGAGCTTGCTGAGCATCTTGCTCAATGGAGCTATTCAGTTGCTTTCTTTGAGCTGTCTTCTGTCCCTGTTGTTAGGTTACGCAACTTCTGCAAGTCCACCAATGTCGATAGATTCCGCCGCGAAATAAAGCAAATCATTCGCGAGGTATGTATGTTGGATACTTGATTCTATTTGGTGATATGACTCTGGATTATTTTCTCAAGTCACATGTCTGCATTAAAAACTATATATGTATAGTTCTCTGAGTGCAAAAGATCCTCTATAGTCTGTATCACGGGCTATTTGTTAGCGGGCACAAATTGTTTCTTCTGCAATGAAGCCTTTGTTAAAAGTTCCTGAAGTTGACTTGGTAAATGCTACAGATTGAAGCCAATTCAGAGTACACAAATAAGAAGCGAATGACAGTTTCATTTCTGCCTAGTGACCCAGCGGCAGCATCTTTTCTTGAGGTTTGAACATCAAAATTCTCTTATAGTTTTAGCAAAAGTAGCCTTCGAAGCATCTTACTCTCTTGCAAAATGTTGAAGTAGTTTATCCTGATGTTAACTTGCCCATTTACCAGTAAAATTCCATTAAATTACTATTCATTTGTCAACCAACCTACACTTGGTATCTTCTTTTATTAGTAAAGAACACATTGAAAGTTTTATCAACTTGTCAAAGCATCGTTCTGATGAACACAAATAGGCTGGGGTGTTATAGGGATATGCATGTCTAAGATTAATCCGCAGCGTCATCTTTCATGATTTGGTTCCCTTGGAAAAATTTCTTGCCTTCATATTCATCCTTAGGATGATAAGAATGCAGGGGCGAGTCCTCTATCAAAATATGCTGCCAGTCTCCGACAGAGAGCACAACAGAAAAATGATTCGTTAAAGGAATCCAGGTTACACGAATACTCTATTTTCTTTAGATTTTTATCTAAAAATTCTCTCTGTTAATCATAAAGCAACGAACTTGTCATCTACAGTATACTTGTTGGTCAAGACTCATCCGCCTTCGGGAGTAAGATAACTGAAAGTGATGAAGATGATGATGGTGAAGAAGATAACAAAGGAGATGCTGTCTTCAGTTCTTCTTGGCTACCTACAGGCACTCCCAAGTATGTTCACATTCTTCTTCGCCACTTACCTATTCCCACCCACCCACCTAACCCCTCGAGAGGAAAAGAACCCTTGACCCCTACGCGGGGTCAAACAGCCATCTTTATTTGTTGTCGGTAGGAGTGGAAAACGGGGTGGTCAGATCGGATATGGGCGGGCTGAAAACAGGTTAAATAAAAACGGATAAAATATCCGACCCCCTCATAACACAGATAAAAAGTTATCCATGGTTTTAGGAATAGTCAGGTTATAATACAAGCTAAAAGTCAAAATAACCTTAAGACTCCCAAAAAAGAAATAACTCATGAAAAATAACAAGCCGACAAATGGGGATTGATAATATGGATATCCACATTATCCATTATGGATATCCATTTTTAATGGATAATATATTTAACATCCAAATTTGATCCATTTTTTAAAAGTCGGGCCATATCTAATGGGTCGGATTGGATGGTTACTTGATTTTTTAAACCATTTTGCGAGCCCAAGTTGTCATTATATGAATGTATTTTTCCAATGTGATGATACCTTGCAGGGCTGAGGAGTCTACAGAGGAGAAGCAGAAGAAAAAGAAGAGAAGAAAGGACCAGGAAGACGAGACTGCTTTTGATGAAGAAGACATCGTTGAGGATTTTATCTTCAGTCCTGATGAAGAAGTTAGCATAAAAGAAAAGCCATCTACAGAGCCTTCGAAGAAGAAAGGGAAAACTCATCGGAGGAAGAACAAGAAAAGGAAGAGATCCAATCAAGTAGTATCTGCTGTTTGATGATTCTTGTAGCGGTAAACTGATCTTGAATAAGAGCAAGAACAGTGTTGCCATGAGCCAGTTTTGTCCAGTGTAAGTTTGCTATAAGCAAATAGTATTTATGCTGGAAAAGTCAGCTATCAATTTTGTTTTTTATCCTTTAGTTCGTAATGTAGGGCAGACTACGTATAGACAGACAATTCATATAACTAAATCCCAAACTAGTTGGAGATTGAGATGTAATCCATTTCATTTTGTCTCTTTGCATGTTCTTTTTATATATTCTTCCGATTACAACTCTTGTTATGTTTAGCTCACAACTTGAGTTACATTTCAAGCTAAAATCAATCAACAGAAAATTCAAATTTCAGAAATAGAATCCTCAAAACTTGTTTAAATGTTTCTCTTTTTTCATTGTGAAATGTTGGAAGTATGGATAAATTTATTTTCCTTTTACTACAATTTGAGAATGGTAAAACAAGTTGTATACTAGTTTTCTCCATTCTCCTATATACATTCATCTAACTCTTGTACTCTTGTTAGAATGGTGGCCTCTTGTACTCGTACTCTTATATACGTTAAATTGAGTTTCAGTTCGTGGGTTAACATTATTAACAACCCATTTTTGTCTATAGTTAGACGCCGGACTCCAACCTTCAGTATCAATTAAACCTCGAGACATTCTTTTACCAAAATTGCAAAATTTACTTTTTCTTTTTTGTCAAATTAAATTTTGGAATACCTCTTTCCTCTTTGATATTTCCTCCTTGACTATCAATGAACCCACTTTTGCATTCGCGCGATAATTGACACCTATTAACATTATTTTCATTGTTTAATAGTCAGTTTGAGCTAGGCCTGAGGAATAACCCGTTACGTTAAAATGTTTAATTAATTTAAGCTAGAACAACACATGTGATACCTAGACAATGAGATGAGATACAAAATACATCATTAGAATTGTATGACCATTAATGAACTGATTGGATTGGCTCATTTGGATCTGTATACTAGAAATAATCGTATGAAAACCCAAATTCCTATCTTTCAATTATATTCCACGTACCACAGTCAAAATAGTTTACTGAATTTCGTGAAACTATAAAAACAAAATTACTTATCCTATTAGCCTCTATTCCCTGCGCAGACTTTTCAGCCTACTGTGTTAGTGGCTTAGTGCAGATATTTTCCTACACATACATCATTATGTACTACTATCAAATCAAGTATCAACTTGCAAGATCTCTTAATTCGACCAGCCTGGGATAAATCGAAGTTATAAATAAAAAGTTAATAGGATAGGATAGTATAGTAGGGACATCAGAACTATCATATTTATTCAACGAACTAATAATTAATCGATCACACGCTGGTTTTCATTTATAAATTTGAAATTAACTTATTTTCTTTTAGCAAATAAGGCTAGTGTATTCCAGATGGCAGAAAACAATTGGAGAACCTGTTGTAAAAGATTTAGGATTAGGGTTTGCTTAATTTACTCTAGAAAACAAATAGGGACGAAGCCTTTTTTTTTTTTCTTCTTCAGAAAGGATTTCATAGTTACTAACTGACAACTGCATAGTTACATCCATGTAGAGAAAAGTATATTGTATACTTGATCAAAACAAGAAATTCTTGTATTTGGTACCGAAGTTAACAATTCATGAACGATGCTAGAAAGCCATTGTAAATTGAAAAAACTGCAACTAATCCAATTATAAAGTACTAGTGAAATATAACGAGAAAACATTTTCAACGTTGTTATAGTTAATCTTGCACACGACGTTAATGAAAATAAAGAACAAGAAAAAAACCCTAAGTCAGTAGATGAGTTTCAGTAGTTATCTTTTTTCTTTTTTTGTTGTTGAAAATTTAAAATCTACTAGTTAGCCTAATTAATTCGTAGAATTAGAAGCCGTTGCATAATTTGCTTCTAGTCTTAATAAAGCTATTTAGTGACAAGAGGTCAGCCAGAATAATATAAACACAAATCAATTTAAAACTCATAATATGCCAATAGTAGTAGAGTACAAACTTCTTAGTAATATAACACTACTTACTAAATTAAAACACTAAAAATACATATAATAACCAAACTAAACTTACTTTCTAGTTCTACTACTATTCATAGTACTAGTACTACTGATGATACCCCACTTGAAACAGTTTAACTATCAATTGAAAGACTGAAAGGGCAATGTCAACTGATCAAGAAGTGCACCAATAGGTGCAGCAAGTCTAGGATCATAACCAAATCCATGCAACTCCCCTCCATATTCGCCACCATAATTATTACTACTACAACCATAATCAATATTATTGTTTCCTACAAATGGACAAGGAGGAATCCAAAGCCACCTCTTCTTGCAAAAATCAAACAACAATGCCTTATCTGAATTATTCTTGATCATAATCACCACAAATTCACCATGTCCAACACAATTGAACCCTTGTCCATTCTCCATTTCTGCAAATTGAACATACAATCGTTGTGGCATCCTTTCAATTTCCACCCACATTGTTCCACAATCTTGCAACGCCCATAGCCTCAAACTCCTTGGCACATTCAGTTTGCTCTTCTCAACTGCAGCAACTAAAACAGGCCTCCCATTCCCCTCCACAAGGCTCGGTGAACGTAGAAATCGTCGCATGGGGGCTTGAATTTTGCACCAATTGTTTGTGCCGAAGTCATAAGATAGCACACTAAAAGGACTAAAATTCATGCAGTAAAATCTCCCTTGAACATGTACCATTTTGCCTGATTCAAAACTGCATAATCTTGGAAGTGAAGAAGTTGTACCCCATATTGAGTAGAATCCATTTCCATCAATATGAAATGACTCTGTGGTTAAATTCTTAACAGCATAAGGAGAGATTAAATCATCTCCAGCCACAGCTAAGTCAATAGATGAATTAGTTATAGTCAAACCAATAGAAGGGAACAACCTAGGCCTTAAAGTTGGAGGCAAGGGAATTATAGACCCCACAAGTGGATTGCACAAAAGTATATTTTTTGATCCAGCTTCATCAGAAACAAAGCAAATTAATCCACCAGATGATGAAACAGGAGAAAACCCTTGTGGGATTAAAGCAAATGAAAGCCTAAACCAAGAAAGATTATCAGGATCAAAGAGGTACCCTTCAACTGAATTACTTCCAACATTATTAGTAGTACTACTATTGTTGTTCTTGTAAATGTTGTTTCTTGGGACTTTTTGTTTGAAGAAAATGAACCAATGCCTTTGAGGGGATACTTGGAGGTACAACTCAAGAAAATGAGTAGAGTAAAGAAGGCCATAAAATCTCTTACAAACAGCTCTAGCTCTAAAGAAAGCTGGCGGTGGAAGAAAAGCAATGATCCTATCAATGAGCCTATGTGGAAGCCTACTCCAAATTCTACTATCCATCCAAGTGTTAATTCCATTAATTGATGATGAATTTGGAGTAGTATTAGGTCCAAGAAAATTGGTTGTCGGTGTTGGGATAGGAAAAGCATAGGGAAAGTGAAAGCTAATAGGTGCATGATGAAAAGCTTCCATTTTTTTTGGTCTAGGGAAAAAACTAACTATTATTGGAGCTAATACTAAAAGGGATTTGATTTGTGCCTTCAAGTTTGAAGCTAGAAGAAACAATAGTGTAAAGGGAAAGTTAAGGTTGATTTTTTTAGCAATCAACAACTAGGGATTGCATTCTTTTGTTTATCAAATTCAGTGGGAGTTTCACTAAAGAGGGAGAAAATGAGGAAAAGGATATGAATCTTTGGCAGAAAACTAAGCAAAACTAGAAGGGGTAAGTCTCTTTTTTGGCTTCTCTCTTTGTCTTTTGGATTCTTGGTTTGTTTTGAGAGAGGGGAACAAGTGTTTATATAGGAAAGGGCAGCCTTAGCTTCTTTCCATTTGATAGAATATACACCGTATATTCTTGTGATATCATTATAGTGATCTTTTATATCTGTAATTATGTTAGTAATATTTTGTATTAGGTAAGTGTATATTTGATTTCCGTAGTTATAGACTAGGATGACTATTGTATATCATGCATATAAACCATTTACATTAATGAAATCAGTAAGAGATTAATCTTTTTTATGGTATCAACAGTTTAGGGCAAAATTTTCCTTCTCCACAAACTTCCGCCGCCCTTTTGTTCTCGGCTGTCCTTTCACTTTTCTTTCCGAAACCCTAATTCTCCTCTTGTTCCTCAATCATGTCTAACACAAACAATACCTTTCATCCTGCCCTTGCAGTCTCCAACATCAACAACAACATCCCTATCATCCTTGAAATGGAGAACGTCCAATACGCGACATGGGTGAAACTTTTTAAAAGTCACGCAAGGTCTCATAGAGTCCTCCATCATATCATCAAATTGAAAAAAGGCAACGAGAAGGTGCCTTCCACTAATGATGAAATAGAGTTGTAGGCAACTCTTGATGCTACGGTCCTCCAATGGATTTATTCCACCATTTCTACGGACCTCTTAAAGACAATTATCGAACCCGACGTCACGACAATGGAAGCTTGGAATAGGTTGCGTGATATATTCCAAGATAACAAAAACTCTCGTGCCGTAACCCTTGAGCAAGAATTCTCTCACACAACTATGGAGGATTTTCCGAATGCCCCTTCCTATTGTCAAAAGCTCAAGGAGTTGTCGGATCAACTCAAGAACGTTGACACGCCGATCACAAATGATCGTCTCGTTCTTCATATGGTTGCGGGGCTTTCCGAGGCATATAATGGGATTGACACTCTCCTTCGCCAAAGCAATCCTCTTCCATCGTTCTATCAAACATGTTTCATGCTCACCCTAGAAGAAGCAGGGTTGGCTAAAAATGCCACAATCGAAACACATTCCGCCATGATGGTGGCCACATCACGCGACACCGATGACCCTCAATCATTCTCTGAAAATTATAACCAAAATCGCAATAACGGTGGTGGCAAAAAGGGCCAAAATCAGAAAAATAGTGGCAAAAACTGCGGCGGCGGCAGGCACAGAGGTAGCGGTGGCGGATATGATGGTGGCCAGCAGGGGCCTGGGCCACAACAACAATGGTAGGGGTGGGCGTATACCGGTTTATATCGTTTTGTATCCGAAAAATATGAACTGAATAAACATAAGTTTTTTTAAAAAAAAAAAACCGAATCCAACTTTAAAAAAACCCGATATGTTTGGTTTATCGCATTATATCGGTTTTTTCTAGTGGGCCGGGTAAGGTCGGGTCAGGGAATTTTTTATTTTTTTAAAAAAATTAAATTTTTAAAACTGAAATTGACATTCACCTACACTATCATGAAATTTCGACATTGAAATCTATTGTGTATCGTGAGATGTTTACTAAAGAAAAAGAAAAATTAGAAATCGATTTGGGGAAAAACACAAATTGATTGGGAAAACGGACATTTTTCTAAAAATTGGTTGCGCCATACCGCCTTGCGGTAGTTTGGGACGCCCGTCTAAAAAAAATACCCAAAATAAAAAAAATAGGGTAAAACGGACATCCAAGCGCAGAGTTATGACCATTTAAAGTTTTATCAATTTACAACTACTTTCTCTCCCTATATTTTATGTCAATGCTTCTGTGATATGTTAATCAAGTTCATGCCGCGTTCGACTTTCATAAAAGCTTCATAGATTGGTTTCAATGGCTATGATTCAAGAGATAGTAGTAGCCTAAAATAAAAAATAAGATTAATTACATATTTAATTCGGTTTTTTCGGTTCTCCGGATTTTTTGCCCACCCCTAAACACTGGCAGCAACCTTGAGCTAGTGGGCAGTGCCGTGGGGCTGGGCCAATGGGCAGTGGCCTATTTCACCTTGCCCATTTCCCACTCAATATTGGGCCAGGCCCAATGGTAAACAACAACAGCATGCTCGGCAGAACCAGGTCTGGCATGCTTGGGCCTCGGCCACAATATGTCTTCGTTGCTGCATGCCCAGCAGTCTCCCCGACCCACACGACCACGATACATACACTTGGGCTAAATCCTCTGAATGCAAATTGGTACATGGACACCGGTGCTACTTCTCACATAACATCCGCACAAGGTAATCTCTCACCTTATTTCAATTCGAGAAAAAATCATGGCATAATTGTTGGTAATGGTAATTCAATTCCATTTCGTGGCTACGATCACACAAATTTGTCTCCCTAGAACCCACTTTTAGCCTTGAAAAATGTCATTCATGCTCCTCAATTAATTAAAAATTTGGTGTACGTTCTGAAATTTACAACTGACAACTCGATTTCTGTTGAATTTGATCCTTTTGAATTTTCTGTGAAAGATTTCTGGATGGGGATACATCTAATGAGATGTGATAGTCGGAGCGAGCTCTATCCCATCACCCTAAACAAGCCACACCGTCAACGTTTGCCTCTTTAGCACCTCCTTATGGCATATGCGTTTGGGTTATCCGGGAGCGTATGTTATTCCTCCATTACAAATAATAAATTTATTGAGTGTAATAGTACTCATAGTACTAATGTTTGTCCTTCTTGTCCGCTTGGAAAACATGTTAAATTGTCATTTGTTGCCTCCAATTCTAATACTTTGTTGCCATTTGATATTATTCATAGTGACCTTTGGACATCTCCCATTTTGAGCTCTTCGGGCCACCGTTATTATGTGTTATTTTTGGATGATTATTCATTTTTTTTGTGGACATTTTCGTTATCTAAAAAGTCTCAAGTTTATTCCACATTCCTATCTTTTAGAGCATTCATCCGTACTCAATTTGAACGGGAAATTAAGAACATTCAATGTGATAATGGATCATTTAGAGAATTTTGTAACGTTAATGATATATCTTTTCAGTTTTCATGTCCACATACGTCATCACAAAATGGGAAAGTCGAGAGAAAATTTCTCACCATTAATAATATTATTCGTACATTACTAGCCCATGCTTCATTACCACCTTCATTTTGGCATCATGCATTACAAATGGCGACTTACCTTCTTAACATACTCTCTATCAAAGGATTAGCATACCAATCTCCACTCAAAATACTTTATCACAAAGACCCTTCATATTCTCATCTTCGGGTGTTTGTGTGTTTATGCTATCCTCTCTTCCCCTCCACTATAATAAACAAACTTCAAGCCCGCTCTACCGCTTGTGTGTTTTTGGGTTACCCATCTAACCATCGTGGTTATAAATATTATGATTTATCCTCTAATAAAATCATAATTAGTCGTCATGTCATTTTTTATGAAACAAATTTCCTTTGCTAAGTTGCCTAATTTCGTATCCAATTCCTATAATTTTTTGGATGATGGGCTCTCACCGTATGTGGTCCACCATTTGGTCCAGCCCACACTTCGACATCTGGACCAGTAGACACGGGTAGGCCCATTGCATGCTGGCTCAAACACCCCCATTCTGAGCCTGCTGGCCCAATAGTTTCTCGTACACAAATTCTACCAGCAGGCTCACTGCCTGCTGGCCCAAATTCATCCGTTCCTGAGCTTCTGCCAGCAGGCCCACTGCCTGCTGGCCCAACCCAGTCCAACCATCACACAAATACTATTCTCCTTACCTGAATCTAGTCCAACACCGCACCTTCTGCATTGGGCCAGCCCACGACTTCCATTCCTATCTAGCCCACTTCTATTCCGAGAGAAGGGCCCGTTACTCGTAGCCAATGGGGTATTTTTAAACCAAAACGATAGTTTAATCTCAATTTTAATGTGACTAAATCCCCCTACCACATAACCATGTGTCTTCCCTTCGTGATCCAAATTGGAAAATGGCCATGGATGATGAATATAATGCTCTTATTAAAAATAAGACGTGGAAGTTGGTGCCCCATCCACCCGGTGTTAATGTGATTCGTTATATGTGGATTTTTGCTCATAAGGAAAAATCTAATGGTTCTTTTGAGAGACATAAGGCCCGTCTTATAGGTAATGATAAAACTCAACAGGTTGGCGTGGATTATGGAGAGACATTTAGTCTGGTGGCCAAACCGGTAACTATTTGCACTGTTCTCAAGGAAACTATATACATGCATCAGCCCTAGGTTTCAGGGACCCCACTCATCCTAATCATGTGTGTTTGCTGAAGAAGTCCTTGTATGTGCTAAAACAGTCTCCTCGGGCATGGTACAAAAGATTTGCAGATTATGAGTCTACTCTTAGGTTTTCTCACAGCAGGTTTGATCATTCTCCGTTCATCTATCATCACGGTACTTCTATGGCATACATTATGTTATATGTGGATGATATTATATTGACTGCTTTCTCTGACAAACTGCGCAAGTCTATCATATTTCTTCTCAGCTCAGAATTTGCTATGAAAGACTTGGGGTCATTGAGCTATTTTTTTGGTATAGCTGTCACTCGTCATGCATGTGGTCTATTTCTATCTCAGAGGAAGTACGCAGCATATATTACTGAACGGACTTGCATGTCAGCCTGTAAGTCATCTCCTACTCTGGTTGACACTAAATCGAAGCTGAGTGATACTTCTAGCACACTATACGAGGATCCCTCCCACTATCGTAGTCTTGCGGGGGCTCTTCAATATCTCACATTTACGAGGCCCGATATTACCTATGCAGTGCAGCAGGTGTGTTTATTCATGCATGATCCGAGGGAAGAACACATGCACTCATTTAAACGCATTGTGCGTTACATTCAGGGCACTCTTGATTATGGTTTACACTTATATCTATCACCAGTATCTACTCTCATGTCGTATACAAATGCTGATTGGGGTGGACGTCCAGACACCAGGCGTTCGACATCTGGTTTATTGTATGTTTCTTGGTGATAACTTGGTGTCTTTGTCGGCTACATGTCAGGCTACACTATTGCGCTCTAGCGCGGAGGTCGAATATCGAGGGGTAGCCAATGTGGTGTTTGAGTCCTGTTGGTTGCGTAACCTCCTCTTAGAGCTTCATTTTTCTATTCGGAAAGCTACATTGGTCTATTGCGATAATGTTAGTGCGATATATCTCTCGGAGAATCCTGTACAACATCATCGCACTAAACATATCGAGATGGATATTCACTTTGTTCGCGAAAATGTAGTTCGTGGACAAGTCCGTGTCTTGCATGTCCCTTCACGTTATCAAATTGCTGACATCTTTACTAAGGGTCTTATCTTAGTTTTGTTTGAAGATTTTAGGGACAGTCTCAGCGTACGACAACCGCCTGCTATGACTGCGGGGGTGTGATAGAATATACACTGTATATTCTTGTGATATCATTAGTGATCTTGTACATCTGTAATTATGGTAGTGATATTTTGTATTAGGTAAGTGTATATTTGATTTCCGTAATTATAGTCTAGGATGACTATTGCATATCATGTATATAAACCATTTACATTACTGAAATCAGTAAGGGATTATTCTTTTTCACCATTTTTTTTCCTTTGGTTTATCTTTTTACTAAGTAGACACCATGAAAATAAAATATTTTCCACTTTTTTTTTTGAAATTTTAAAGTTGGAGTTGAAGATAAAGTTATGTTTGGTTAAGTGTTACAAAGAATATCTGGTTGTTTGAATATACTAAAAGGGCAATCCGGTGCACTTATCTCCCGCTATGTGCGAGGTCCGGGGAAGGGCCGGACCACAAGGGTCTATTGTATGCAGTCTTACCCTGCATTTCTGTAAGAGGGTGTTTCCACGACTTGAATTTCTCCTGATCACATGACAACAACTTTATCAATATACTTAAAGTGAAAAAGTGAAAAAAATGAAAATAATATTTTAGGTATTTTCCAAAAAATTATATTTGAAATTTTTATAGGTTGATTTTCAAATAAAGTGAGAAAACTTTTCTAAGTAAATCTTGTTTGCAGAGAAAAGGAAAGTGGAAGTCATGTGTTGGTGGATACATGTATCTTTTCAGTGTTTTCTTGTCAAGGCCGAGGAAGGAAGGACAATCAGCAGACTGCAGTTAGTTGAAACAGACAAGTAGACAACACACACACATATAAATAAAGAGGCAAGATATTATGAACATAATTAACTATGGAGTTTGTGGAATTTGATTTTCCTTTATCTGTGGTTCTTTAAGTTTGGTTATGTAAGAAAATTTACATCAATAGTGTAAGTGAACTTGTGATAACATATTAGTTTTTTGATTAAGTATCAATTAATATTTTTTTTGTAGATATATAATAAAAACCTAAGTGGGTATACAAAATATTTTTTTGCACTGCATGCCATCTGCATAAATCTTAAACCTCTTTCTTTTTTTCTGTAATATCAATTACGTAATATTCAATAATACTATTAAGGGCAAACCGAGGGTTTACCCTCAGCTTCTATCCATGAATAGGTTCCAATATTTTCTCCTTAATTCACCTAAGAGAACTGCTGGGTGTGGCATATTCATGGACTGGCAAAGCGAACTCTCAATTAGAATCTATTATATAATAATTGGGATCATAGAGCTAAAAAATGACAAAACAAAAAGTTCAATTTTGTTCTATGCTTTATTCGCCGGGGCGCTCTGTTCCTGACTTAACTATTTTTTATTGATTTCTTATCGTTTTCCAGGAGACCGGCACACATGCTATATGTGTGACTTCAGGAGTGGATTTCGGAAGAAAAGACTTCGTTTACTTTCTGCAAATTGCTTATGTAGGAACTAGTAGAAAGAAAGAAGCTGAAAGCCACTTAATTCGTTGCAGCCAAGGCAAAAATTCCACGAATGATGTTTAGCACCCTGAAGCAAATGTCCATAAAGGAAGAAGAAGGCAAGACTAAGTCATTTAGTTGTTTTCTATTTCCATATTACTACTAAGTCGTATAGCAATAAAAAAGAAAGAAAAGATGAACGACAAAATGTCCTGTTACTTGAAGGTTGTCTAGACCACAACTATAAGAAGAGGAAAATATTATATTTGCTTATATCAATGAAGAAACCCTAATTAAACTACAAGAAAAGCATGCTACTTAATTAAGTTATAGTAGTCTTTGACAATAGACTTGGTTAAATAGTCTGTTCAAGATTTCCACAACTTTAATCCTAATGAATTGGGTACATGTAGGCTTTCAACCTAATCAAAAGCTTAGAATATAACTTTGAAATTAACATGGAAGCTATAGATAAGACTTTATAAGATCACATTGGAGTAATTAAAGCATTCATATATTAAAGAATCATCTATACAGTACTATCTATTGCTGTCCTGTCAAATATTTGAATTTGTTTCCACCAACGTAGAACAAATGCTAGCTTCCCAGTTGTTAATAAGAGGCAGATAAGTTTCCTTTACTCTTCTACTCAACATGACTAAAACAGAAGAAAAGAACTCAGTGCAAAAGCTATAGCAAGTACGCATGCAACAACTATTCTTTTGTATTCTTATTTAACATCTTTACCCGATTTGTCTAAAATTCCAAGTGTCACCTGGTCTTAATACTTCTTTAAATATCATAATAATCAAACATCAGAGAAATAATAAAACATCTTTTAATAATTATTATCATTGTCATAGTACTATTGTACTAGTAAGTGGTATTCGTAACAGTAATTAATTGTTTGAGAGCTTAATATCAAATTAATCCCAATGCGACGTTCTTCTCCTATATTCAAATTTAACTTGATCATATATGTTGATAGTATAATCAGATAGTTTAACATGTTATAACAAGTAATTTATACTTATTTTTTATGTTACTAATCTCATTTTTTGATTAACCTGATAATAATAAAAGGGCAACCCGGTGCACTTAGGGTCCAGGGAAGGGCTAGACCACAAGGGTCTATTGTATGCAGCCTTACCCTACATTTCTGCAAGAGGTTGTTTCCATGGCTTGAACCCGTTACCTTCTAGTCATATGGCAAAAAATTTACCAGTTATGCCAAGACTCTCCTTCAAAAGAGGGATGGCAACATGAGGACTTCCCCGGGGGCCACCAATCCTAATACTATTCTCGCAAAAGAATGTTTAACTTCGAAGTTCTGATGAAATCTAGTGCGTTAGTGATGTATGATCGCATAACGTAAAACAACTATATTGTGAGCTCATAGAAGTTAAATTATTTTCTTCTTTTCAGAGAACTTTTGTCCGATCTGATTTATTTGTACAAACGCAATGAAATCTATGACTATGAGATCTTTGATAGATTTTGAAATAGAGAAATTAAAGACCATTAGCTTTCCCTTTTCAGTGAGTAATAATATTCTCTTTTTTCAACTGTCTTGGCTCTTGTTTGGTTTTGTTAAAGGGGTTGCAAAATCTAAGTCAGAATTACTAGTCAGTAATAACACCCCCCCCCCCCATTGTCTTGTTTTGTCAATCTATTTATTATGATTACCCTACAAAGCCTGTGCTTTATTTTCTTTCAAGAATACAAAAATGGAAAAAGTTGTGGTGATCAGATTTGGAAATTGTGTTTCCATTCAAGAAATCTCCATTTATGGAAAAAGTGTGTCCCCAGATTTGGAAATTGTGCATTCCTTCAAGAAACCTATGTTTCCAAGTTGTTGTACAGTCAGTACTACTACTCATGAAATCTACCTATGTATCTACTTCTTTAATTTATATTTTCAGGGGTAATCATGATTAAGGAAGACATTCTTTCAACTGTAGTAATAATTTCTGAATTTCCTGACCCAATAAGATCTTTTTTTTTTGGCCCATCATTCTACTTTGAATATTTATAAACAGAGTTTAGTGAGAACTACTATTTACGATTTACACCAAACAATGCACTAGTTATATACTACAATTGTGCAAATTATATTTTACATCACCGTAAATAAACTTAATTTTCTCCTTATTTGTTAAAAAAACAGATGGAAAAAGAATCTACAGCTATAGTGTATCGTGATATATGGAGGATTATGAGACAAAAATAAATCCACTTAGTTTCAGACAGGAGTACGAGGTGTTGGAAATTAGCTTTTGGCGGGGAGATGCGTCCACCCATCTTTGATGAATTAAACACTAGGGTTCCGTATGTTGGAGACCTCGTCTCTTTACACATGCATGATCTACGAAGTGAGTAGATGACCGTAGGGCCAAGAATCGTCTAATTTCGTTGAGAAATGAAAGAGATATTGGTCCACGAAGTAAGGTGTTTGAGACATGGAAATGTGGTGTGGGACAAATCTACCACATCGGTGGGAATAGGAAGAATTGCTCTCTATATAAGTCTCAAATTGGTAAAGGGTTTGGGACCCCAAGGGGTATCCCATGTGTTTAAAGGAGGGAAGACCTAGATGTGCTTGGGTTCAAGGCTAAGCCCACACGCGCGCCGCCGCCGCCCGCCCGTCCCGTCCCGTCCGATTCCGGGGTGGCCACGGGGCCACGGGGCTGTCTAATATTATCTTTTTGGACCAGAGAACTCTGCCAGATGTACAGTTTGATCCCTGAAGTTTCATATGTACAGTTTGTACCAGAATTCTTTCATATGTACAGTTTGGTCCCTGAAGTTTCAATATTTACAGTTTGGTCCCCAGAATTTGGAGCATTAACAAAGCAAAGATGACGTTGTTGAAGCGGATAAGCGCTACAAAGCAGAAGTTGAAAATCAACTAAGCCTACGGAGATGTGCTTGGGTTCAAGGCTAAGCCCACACGCGCGCCGCCGCCGCCCGCCCGTCCCGTCCGGTTCCGGTTCCGAGTTCCGGGTTTCGGGTTCTCGGGTTCACGGGTCCACGGGTCGTGGGTCGTGGGCTATGGGTTGTGGGCTGTGGGGCTGTCTAATATTATCTTTTTGGACCAGAGAACTCTGCCAGATGTACAGTTTGATCCCTGAAGTTTCATATGTACAGTTTGGACCAGAATTCTTTCATATGTATAGTTTGGTCCCCAGAATTTCTGGAGACTTTTTCTGTCTACTGTTGGACTGCGTTTTGGAGCATTAACAAAGCAAAGATGAAGTTGTTGAAATGGATAAGCGCTACAAAGCAGAAGTTGAAAATCAACTAAGCCTACGGATTGAGAAATTCGTAGTGATAGAGGGGGAGAAAGTGAAGCATCGTTCATTAAACGACTGTTCATTTCTCACCTCAGTCCAACGGTGTTAGCCAAGCGCAAAGCTCGTACGCCCAAATTATGTGGGGTGGCTTGGTAAAAGTTGGAATACTGAAACAGGTCAAGTTGTACCAAAGACTGTAGATTGCATATCTGTCAGGATCTGCAAATAACAGTAGTGTTGATCTCCTCTTGGCATTAAAGAATGTTGAATTCTTTGGAGATAACTTTCCTTGAAAAAGGAAAAAGGAGTAATTGCTCTAGGTTAACAAGAACCCGCCAGTGGTTCGACCGTCCTAACTAGACATTCCGTATCTACAGGATCATATAGAACCATACTTGCGTAATGGTTGATCTTCCTCCGGGAAAAGAACCTTTGGGTTGTAAGATGTGCTCCCCTGTGAGTAGCTTCACATCCAGGGCCATTGCAGTCTTGCGTGGCATGAATGTTGAAACAACCTTTTCAACCGGAGAGTTGGAAGAAGAGGATCAGAGTTGGTTTTCTGGACTGTTGGGC
The DNA here is from genome assembly GCA_029783415.1 of Anisodus acutangulus. NCBI lineage: Eukaryota > Viridiplantae > Streptophyta > Magnoliopsida > Solanales > Solanaceae > Anisodus > Anisodus acutangulus. The sequence goes on from CM056501.1 coordinate 28,091,352, forward strand.
TTCTTCCTGAACTTTCATCTTGGTTCCTGAAATGCTTACATTTTGGTCCTGAAAGTTTCAGATAAAACAGAAACAATGAATCTGACCACAGAAACATTGACTCTGAAATTAGAAAGCCAACAGTTGGAGAATCAACAGTCAGAAAGTAAAAGTCATATTGAAACAAAGTCTCGATATGAAAGATATGGGTATCACAGATGGCATCTTAGGAATTGGATTTCTAAGACATCTAACGGACTGGTCTAGAGTTGACAGTCTCGTTGAAGCCACCTATGGATATGAATGATAGAACTGATTGGAATCATGGTGCACCCATAGACAAGGAGCGATATGCACAGATCATGTGTAGTTCAATGTATTGTACACACTACAGCCGACATGGTATCGTCCTACGAACAGATCAATTGAACTAAGGTTCACTGATAATTTTAATACATGATCGGTAGAAGGCGTTAAATCTGATATGACGATAACTGAGTTAATGCTTATCTACAGATTATAGTATTCTGGATGTCCAGCGGTTCTGGGAGAACACAGTGATGCAAACTGGACATCAGATCTGAAGAACACCAAAGCCACAAGTAAATGTGTATGGTGGGTCTTGGAAAATCCTCTAAGCAAACTTGCATCGGCCGATTCATGATGGAATCAGAGTTTATCGCTTTATACAAAGCATGAAAGAAGTTGAGTAACTTCACGGCTCCTTAGAGGACGTCCCTTATTGGGAGATACCCGTGTCTTCAGCAGTTATACACTGTGGCTAGCCGGTCGTCTTCAGGAAGGACACGGATGACGGCGTCTGAACATATCTTTTAGGATCCGCTTGAGACATAAGACCGTATGGCGCTTGATCATCACGGATGTCACATCCTTGTTTACTAACTAAGGGACTACCCTGAGATTAAGTGTTACGCTGTCTAGGGAATTGGCTTAAAACCCAAACAATACGAACCTTTGCGGTGGAAACCCAACCATACCGATTGGAGATCCCAAGAATTTGGTTCAATAGGAAAACTAAGCGGCAAAAGGTTCAATGAGCGCTGTGGAAGCAAGAAGCACTTCGGATGATAATTTTGCATGCGGAAACATGAGTCCAAAGTCGTTCCGCGATAGACATTAAAGTCTTTGCTGCATGGTGGGTAAAGGTTAAGCTTCCAAACCTTTTAAAAGATCCTCAAACGGTTGAGGTTAAGGTTGGGAAAACTTTTAATGATTCCTAACACTTGAGAAGTGGGGTATAGCAGGATACCTTGTAGGAGATCACCTATTTAAGTGCGAGGATGGCCGCCTCAAATGAACGCACTTAAGAATCCAAGTGTGTTCATGGCCACAACGGACAGAAACGTAAGAAGGAAAATGAATAAGAAGAGTTATTGTGTTGATATCGTTGTCTTGGCTTACACTAAACACTGACGGTTCAAGACATCACGTTCACCGCGATAAGTAAGTCCGATGGTATTCAACTAGGGAAGGTTCAAAGCGTAAGCTACCTATCCCGATGCAATATCTTTTATTTGAAAGATTCTTTGAAATGTAGGCACCTTGTGTGTGCGCCACAATCTCTCTTTCATAGAGGGGATTGTTGGAAATTAGCCTTTGGCGGGGAGATGCGTCCACCCATCTTTCATGAATTAAACACTAGTGTTCCGTATGTTGGAGACCTCGTCTCTTTACACATGCATGATCTACGAAGTGAGTAGATGACCGTAGGGCCAAGAATCGTCTAATTTCGTTGAGAAATGAAAGAGATATTGGTCCACGAAGTAAGGTGTTTGAGACATGGAAATGTGGTGTGGGACAAATCTACCACATCGGTGGAAATAGAAAGAATTGCTCTCTATATAAGTCTCAAATTGGTAAAGGGTTTGGGACCCCAAGGGGTATCCCATGTGTTTAAAGGAGGGAAGACCTAGATGTGCTTGGGTTCAAGGCTAAGCCCACACGCGCGCCGCCGCCGCCCGCCCGTCCCATCCGGTTCCGGTTCCGGTTCCGGGTTCCGGGTTCCGGGTTCTCGGGTTCTCGGGTTCTCGGGTTCTCGGGTTCTCGGGTTCACGGGTTCACCGGTCCAAGGGTCCACGGGTCGTGGGTCGTGGGTCGTGGGGCTCAATTCAGTGGCAGAAAATAGACGAAAATACAGTAAGAAACAGGCAGAAAATAGATGAAAATACAGTGAGAAACATGCAGCAAACAGAGATGAAAAACAGCAAGTAACAGGCCCGAAAAACAGCCACAAAATAGCACAAAACAGTTGTTGACACCCAATTTTGTCCCATCTTTTATGATTTTATTCGTAATTTTTAATATTTTTGACACTTTTAAAATAATTTTAAAATATAGGCATACATGTGTGTATCTTCATATTATTATTATTATTCGCATATTTTATATCATTTGCATTTTTATCCGAAATGCTATATTATTTTATTCTCGCAAAATTGCATCGCATTTCCCTTTTATTTAGCATTAAGCATTTCGCAAAAATTATATTTTATTATTATCACGTTGTCATGTTATTTTAAATAATTCACATCTTTTACAAAATATATATATATATATATAATATCTTTAATATTAAACCCCTTTTATATTTTTCAATTCCTAACCCATTTTTATTTCCTAACCCAAAATAATTTCTACCCAACCTAAGTAAAAACCCAAACGTCCAAGCCCAATCCCCAATTAAATTCCCTTATACCCAAACCCAAAACAATTAAATTCCCTTACCACCAAAATCGGACAAGCCCAATTCCCACAATCCAACAACCCACAAAACAAAACCCATTTTTTTCGTCCAAGCCCAAAACTCCCCAATTAAATTCCTTTATACCCAGCCCAAAACCGAAGCCCAACAACCATTCCCCATCACCCAAAACAATTAAACCCAAAACCCAATTCCCACAACCCAAAACAATTACACCCAAAACCCAATTCCCACAACCCAAAACTCCAAGCCCAACAATTTAATTCCACCAGGCCCAACCCGTCGCCTGACCCGACTCACCCGACCGTCGGCCCAAGCCCAACACCCTTCCCTTATACCCAAAACCCAAACCAAAAAACAAAAATCGAGAAAAGAAAAATCGAGCGAACCCTAAAGGCTCCCAAATCGCCACGACCCCACACTCCCATACCAGCGACCCCATCGCCGGCCACCTCGCCGCCACCACCAACCCCCGACACCACCAACCCCCTCATTCTGCCGACACCCGCAAAAACCGCGACCCATACCCACAAAATCAGAAATCTTTACCTTTATTTTTGAATTTCAAACTCGATTTTTGGGGGGGGGAATCCACCTATAAATACCCCATGATTGTTCTTCATTTAGGGGGGGATTTCGGGGGAGAGAAAAAGAGATTTTCGGAAGGATTTTCGGAAGATTATTCAATATATACATACATATTTTGTTGTGTTCTTGATTTTAGAGTATTTGGCTTCGTTGTTGTTCCAAGAATCAAGTCCGAAAAGGTTTGTCATCCCCTTTGATTTCTCTGATTTTTTTCACTGATTTGAATTGGTCGACCGACCGGCCGACTTTGCTCGGGTATTATTTTCAGAATTCTTGCATTTCATGTTTATGTATGTTGGTTATCTGAATTTGGTGTAAGATTCGATTCGGATCACTGATGTCGGGTCGGGTCGACCCGGTTTAGATTTTTCCAATTTTCCTACATTGCTGTTTGTTGTCATTGGTTATCTGAAATTGATGAAATTATTTGACTTCGGGTTGAACACACGATTCGGTCGGGTCAGCGACCGACCGGTCAGTCGACGGTCGGTCGACCGGTTTAGATTTTTCCAATTTTCTTACATTCTTTCTTGTTTGTTATCATTGGTTATCTGAAATTGATGAATTTGTTTGATCCGGTTGAAACATCGATCGGTCGGGTCGACCGGTTTGAGTAACATTTTCGTAATCCTTGCATTTCATATTCTTGTTATTGGTTATCTGAATTTGGTGTTGAAATCGATTTGATTTGGATCATCGATTTTCGGTCGGTCATCGACCGCCCGTCGACACGATTTGAACATTTTCGCAATTTCTTGCATTTCACATTCTCGTTCTTGGTTATCCAAATTGGTCTTTGAAATCGATTTGGGTTTGAATCAACGACCGGTCGGAGACGACCGATTTGAATATTTCCATAATTTCGAACTCGGGTCTATTTAAAATCGCTCTTATCTGTTTCTTTGGCATTATTATTATGTTATTGATTGAATTAATACCGCATTCTCTTTGTTGTTTTATTGATTCAAACCAATATTGCGTCCATCTTCTGAGAGGCGCTTCTCGGTTCATATTCTTGTTTTTCTTGTTTGAATAAATCTGCGTCTGCTTTTCTTGTTTTACTATTTTTAAACTAAAACACCGCGTCATCTCGAAACTATTTTCTACTTATCGCTTCACGCCATCGCCATCGCTCATCGCTCGCTACGCTCATCGCTATCGCCATCGCTATCGCCATCGCTATCGCTATCGCTATCGCTATCGCCATCGCTACCGCCATCGCATCGCTATCGCTACCGCCATCGCATCGCTGCCGCTATCGCTGTTATTCTTGTGTTCATTGTTTTTCGGTTTCAGTTTGCTCCCATTTCAGACATCTTGCATCGCTTTATCATTTCTTGTTTTAAATCGAACACCGCATTTTCAAACATTGCTTTCTATTTCGATTCACTGTTTGACATTCAAATATTTGTTCTCTTTGTTTCTTGTTTTAAACTAGACACAGCGTCATTTTTTGAAACTGTTTTCTTCTTACATTCTTGCTACCGCCCTCTTTATTCTTGTTTCATTTTCTTGATTTGAACACGATACTACACCGCCGATGAAAAATATCCGTCGATTTTGAGGCCTACACGATTGCAAAGACGGAAATATAACTTCGGGCAATGATGAGGCTTAAACCTTTTATCCAAGATCAACATGTTTAGTAGGCAAGGTGACTAAAATAACCGATAAGTTATATATTCGCGACCACGACGTGATTACGTTGATCTTTTCTATTTCACCCGAGAGACCAACACGTTTAGTAGGCGAGGCAATCAAAAATAAACCACATTAGTCATATGTTTGCACCACGACGTGATTGGAATGTTCTTTTCAAAATTTAAGTCTGAGCCCTCCGTGATCAAAACATTCACTGTTTTGAATACGGATATGAAGTTATTTGTATTTAATTGTTTCTAACCGTTTGTTCTTGACAGCTTGCAGGGACTAAAGTAAAAATAAAGGCAATTATTCCTCGGAGTTTATTTATTTTATTTCTTTCTTTAAATTCAGCTTTTATCTCGCTTTGTATTGTAATATTATTTATCGCACTTATGTAATTATTAAAATGCTTAGAATAGGCAAACTTAGGATTTATTCATAGGTTAGTTAAAGATTTGAAACCCGTCGCTAGCTTATTTATTTGTAGGCTCGCAAACTTAGAAATTCTTCGCTAGTTTATTTATTTTAGGCTCGTCACGCTTATTCAAGATTTTAAAACAACTCTTGTCATCTTTATTTGCTTCAATTAATTGTACAAATAAGTTTATCTTTTATTATTATTTTTTGCAACTTGTTGATTTTCGAAAGATTCGCTTCTTTGGCATTATAAAGAATTTATTGTCACAAATGCATGTTTTCTAAAAACTTTACATGTATCTTTCTTTTATGTCATCTGAATACGTACTAGTATAAAATGCATCATATTTACTTGTATAAAATGCATCATATTTGCAAACATCTTTTTATTTATTATATTTGTAAAACATATATTTTTCTAGCAATAATTAACCTGAGTTTTACCGGATAACCGCAAGTTAGCGGATCTTAAAGGATGCCTAACCCCTTCCCTTTAGGATAATAAAGAACCCTTACCTAGAATCTCACTAGTTTCGCAGACCATAAAATTGGAGTTTACATTGCAGCACTTAGTTTAATATTTAGGTGTCCTAATTCACCGTAAAAATAATTAGGTGGCGACTCCTCAACCCTTTTTACCCAGGAATCACCCCATACGTCCGAGCTCCGCTTTGACCCGAGCGAGGTCAAAATAGGGCGCGACAGCATGGCGACTCCGCTGGGGATTTTTCAGGTTCCTAACCATAGCAAATTCAGGTTAATTATAATTGTGCTTTACTTTCGCTCTTTTTGATGTAATGCTTTGATTTGTTTCCATTACGAAATTTTTTGTATGCATAACTGCTTTAATTTCTATATTTTTTACTGCTTATCTTAAATTGGCATTTCGCTCATATTTCTTCCACTCTGGAAAATTGACACTATCACACACTACACGCGAGGTGTGTTTTGCGCACCCGCAAATTTCTTTCAATCTACCAAATTTTAGGAGAGTTGGCGTATGCGCGGAGCGTCCGGACCATCCGGTTGGCCGCGTAGCCTTCTCACTCGAGCAGTCCGCTCGGGAACCTTGAGTCTAGTCAGCCAAATCTTAGAAGATTTAAGATAGAGCTATACCACCCTTTATTTTAAGTCATGCATACATACACCTTAGGTGGGTCGATCATTGGTATCGACACCACAATTAAGAAATCCGCCAAAGATGTCTACGGGTCTCACAACCCAACGACCAATCATCATATTATGTGTAGCGTGATAAGGATAGACTAATCCAAGACTAATCATGACATGCTGAAATTGGAAAATGTACATTCATTTTGTCTCATTTCCGACAAAGCATTGTAGTTTAGCGACTTGGATCAAATCATCGTAATCCCGCATATCTGGCGTTAGGCCCACCTCAGGCATAAGGGAGGCCCCATGCATATTAGGATGCGCATTTAATTGTCTTACAATCATTTTGTTGTTTTCTACTGCTTTCCACTATGTGTATATTATTTAAATCAATAATTACTCACCTTATACTAATTTGGTTTTCTTCATTTTTCAGGAGATTCATTTTGCCTTATTTATTTCCCCAAAAGTTGATTCGTGTTGACTAAAAGCGCAGAGCACCCCATCTGTTATTTTCCAATCATGTGCCCCAAATTGTACTAGTACTTAATGAAGAAAAAAAAATGCTATTTAAATTGAGGCCTAAATCGCATTTATGCATTCTAATGTATTTTTGCCTCTACCTTTTGAAAGCTTAAAATGACAAATCTGCATTGCTTTTGCTATTTTAAAATCTGCTTTGTTTAATAATTTCCTTTCTTTTTTTCATCATGCAAACTAATTTGTCTGGAGAATGTGACATGTAATGGAACAAACAAACAAAATCCAAAGCGATGAAACAGGACTTGAAGAGTATGAGGAAGACTCATGAACCGTAAGAATTGACAGAGGAATTGGAACATTTTGAGAATAAACCAAAGCCAAATTTAGAAGAAAGCGAGGCAATAAATTTGGGGGATGCAGAAAATATGAAAGAAACAAGAATCGGCGTCCATCCGAACGCCACAAAGGAAAGAACTGACGGATCTTTTGAGGCAATATATCGACGTATTTGCTTGGTCTTATGACGAGATGCCAGGATTGAGCACGGATATTGTTTCGCATAGATTGCCTATCGATCCATCTTACCCTCCGGTGAAACAAAACCAAGGAAAATCAAGCCTAATTTGAGTTTAAGGGTCAAGGAAGAGGTGTCCAAGCAATTCGACGCAAAGGTCATTCGGGTCACAAGATACCCGACTTGGTTCGCCAACATTGTACCTGTGCCAAAGAAAGATGGAAAGATACGAGTGTGCGTGGATTATCGGGATCTCAACAAGGCGGCCCAGAAGGATGACTTCCCTCTTCCAAATATTCACATACTCATTGACAATCGTGCAAAGCATGAGTTACAATCATTTGTTGATTGCTTTGTGGTTACCACCAAATCTTGATGGATGAGGAAGATGCAGAGAAGACAAAGATTCACTACACCTTGGGGGTATCTCGTTATCGAGTAATGCCGTTCGGACTCAAGAATGCAGTGCCACCTACATGAGGGCCATGACTACCATTTTTCATGATATGATCCACAAAGAAATAGAGGTCTACGTAGATGACGTTATTATCAAGTCGCGAAGGACTTGAGATCACTTAATGATTTAGAAGTTTTTTGACCGACCGAGGCGGTATAACCTGAAGTTAAATCCCGCAAAGTGCGCATTTGGTGTCCCTATTTGGGAAGCTGTTGGGTTTCATTGTAAGTAGAAGGGGTATTGAATTGGACCCTCAAGGTAAAAGCTATTCAAGACTTGCCTCCTCCAAAAAGTCGAAAGGGCGTAATGAGTTTCCTTGGTCGCCTCAACTACATCAGCGGGTTCATAGCACAATCAAAGTGATATGTGAGCCAATATTCAAGCTCTCGAAAAAGACGTCGCTACCAAGTGGACATCGGATTGCCGCAAGCTTTCGATAGAATCAAAGAATACTTGTCTAACCCACTGCTTTGGTGCCTCGTAACCCGGAAGGCCGTTCTTTGTTATATCATGCGTGTTAGAAAATGCATTGGGGTGCGTGCTCGGACAACATGACGAAAGCAGAAAGAAGGAGCAGGCCATATACTACTTAAGCAAGAAGTTCACACCGTATGAAGCTCGGTATACTTTCTTTGGAACGCACTTGTTGTGCCTTAACGTGGATTGCACAAAAGTTTAGACATTATCTGTCTGCATATACCACTTATCTCATCTCAAGGATGGACCGCTCAAATACATCTTTCGAAGCCCATGCCCACCGGAAAGCTAGCAAAGTGGCAAATCTTGCTAAGTGAGTTCGATATCATATATGTCACCCAAAAGGCTATCAAAGGACAAGCACTAGCCGACCATCTTGCTGAAAATCTGTGGATGAAGAATACATGCCTCTCCTGACTTATTTTCGGACGAGGAGGTCTTGTTGTTGGAGAAGACATCTCGAGAAGAATACCGGGTTGGAGAATGTTCTTCGACTGAGCCGCAAACTTCAAAGGGGTTGGTATTGGAGCAGATTTGATTTGAATCAGTCAACACTACCCAATTTCGGCAAAACTCCGATTTCCATGCACCAACAATATGGCGGAATATGAAGCTTGTGTACTCGGACTTAGAATGGCCGTTGATATGAACATTCAAGAAGCTGCTGGTTATAGGTGATTCGGACTTATTGATTCATCTGCAAGGCGAATGGGCGACCAAGAACGGGAAGATACTTCCTTACCTGCATTGCGTGAAAGAATTATGCAAAAAATTCAGCAAGATAGAATTCAAGCATATCCCACGAACTCAAAACGAGTTCGCTGATGCTCTGGCAACACTGTCCTCCATGATTCAACATCCAGATAAGAACTACATTGATCCCATCAAGGTGGGCTTATCGGATCAGCCGGCATATTGTTTCAATATAGATGAAGAGTCGGATGGAAAGCCTTGGTACCACGACGTTAAGAGATATCTCGAGGTAGGTGAATATCCAGAAGGCATAACCAGTATACAAAAGAGGACACTGAGGAGGTTAGCAAACCATTTCTTCCTAAACGGAGAAATCCTTTATCGGAGGACTCCAGATCTCGGTTTGTTAAGATGTGTTGATGCTCGAGAGGCAAGCGATTTAGTTGAAGAGATACACGGAGGCACGTCACGGGCCTCACATGAATGGCTTCACTTTGGCAAAGAAGATTCTAAGAGCAGGATACTTTTGGATGACCATGGAAACAGATTGCATCCACTTCGTGCAAAGATGCCATCGATGTCAGATTCATGGCGATCTAATCAAGGTACCCCCTAACGAACTCAATGTGACGAGCTCTCCTTGGCCATTCGCAGCTTGGGGCATGGATGTCATTGGCCCTATTGAACCTGCCGCATCAAATGGACACAGATTTATTCTAGTGGCAATTGACTATTTCACAAAGTGGGTAGAAGCATCGTCCCACAAGTCAGTAACAAAGAAAGTGGTAGTTGATTTTGTCCGCAATAACATCATTTGTCGATTTGGAATCCCTGAGTCGATTATAACAGACAATGGGGCTAATCTCAACAGTAATCTGATGAATGAGATATGCGAGAAGTTTAAGATCACTCACCGCAATTCCACTCCGTACCGACCTCAGATGAACGGAGCAGTCGAAGCAGCCAACAAAAACATCAAAAGAATACTACGAAAGATGATTGATAATTACAAGCACTGGCATGAGCATCTGCTTTTTGCACTTTTGGGATATCGCACTCTGATCGGGACTTCATCGGGCAACGCCGTACCTATTGGTCTATGGAGCAGCGTGTTACCGGCGAAGTGGAAATACCATCTTTAAGAATTATCCAAGAAGGTGAAATTTGAACGGCGAAATGGATACAATCGATACGAACAATTGATCTTTGATTGATGAAAAGCGATTGAACGCGATGCGCCACGGACAACTTTATCAAAGCGAGAATGGCCAAAGCTTTCAACAGAAAGTAAAACCAAGGACTTTCGAGCGGGGCAATTGGTGCTGAAAGCGAATATTCCCGCACCAAAATGAAGCTAAAAGAAAATTCGCACCTAGCGGCAAGGGCCTTATATGGTTCAAGGGTGTTGGTGGGGAGCATTAATTCTAGCTGAAATGGACGGTGAAGTATGGCCAAAAGCTATCAACGCGGATGCAAAGAAAAGATACTACATTTAGGATTTTTCTATGTAATACATTTCTTGTGTTGTAAAATTGCGCTCCCAAAGGGATACGCAAAGAACCCATGTCGGGTTAGTTTCCTAGATTGCAAATTTCCCGAAACACATTTCTTTGTAACATGAACTACGTTATGACCTGATTCCCTCGGCGGGATACGTGGCGCCACATCGGCTTCGGTCCCATTTTAGAAAATCCTTACAATCCCCTTTGCTTGTAATGAACTACGTCACGACTGATTCCCTCATGGGGATACGTGGCGGCCTAAATCGGCTTCGGTCCCACCATTAGGAAATATTTTCTCCTTCATCTCACAAAAGACAAAATGCACCCATCCGATCACCCCGATAGAGGTGCAAGAAATCTACACAAGACTCGGTTGTCCATTCAAAAGATCGCTATTCTCATATATCGACAATCGGGCATTTTTAAGGGATCCTTTGCCGGAAGGGCGCCGATAAACATGGAAAACCATCGGCAAACTAAGTCTTCAGCCAGAAGAATTTTGGATAAGACGTTTGCTTTGTTTCACCGCATGTCACTGCTCGACAGATATATATATATATGTGCAGTAATTTTTATAAGCAAATTATTTTCAAACAAACATTTTCATCAAAATTCGATATAATTTTTATGTTTCTATTTTAAGATGCATTTCTACAAATTATTTTCGAATGTTTTCATTAACGGCCGCCAAGACTGGGAAGCGAGAGAGGCTACGGTCCGAGTTAGCAGGACATGTAGACACCAAGGCCGGGCTACAAAGTCAACGCTAATCAACTCCCCTCCCAAAACTCATAAATTTATTTGAGTACGTGTTCTTCAGTCGAAACAAAGCAGGGAAGCCGCAACATTTATGAGCAGATTCGCGAAGGCCTCCGTGATCGCAACTCACTACAAGAATCCCTTTCTGTTTGGAGATTGTACAAAGACGTCATGCTAAACTACATGTTCCCAACCGTGTTGTGTCCACGGAAAGAACGGTATTTCGACTTACAGGTCGCATTCTCATCTACTCAACTTTTGCATCGCTTATGTCCACACATTAACTATCATGGCATGGCAATAGGGCCCCACTTTACATTACGTCAACACGACGACACAAATCAGCGCCCACCTTCTAATGCGGGTATGTTTTAAATCAGCGCCCACCTTCTAATGCGGGTATGTTTTAAATCAGCGCCCACCTTCTAACGCGGGTATGTTTTAAATCAGCGCCCACCTTCTAACGCGGGTATGTTTTAAATCAGCGCCCACCTTCTAACGCGGGTATGTTTTAAATCAGCGCCCACCTTCTAACGCGGTATGTTTTAAATCAGCGCCCACCTTCTAACGCGGTATGTTTTAAATCAGCGCCCACCTTCTAACGCGGGTATGTTTTAAATCAGCGCCCACCTTCTAACGCGGGTATGTTTTAAATCAGCGCCCACCTTCTAACGCGGTATGTTTTAAATCAGCGCCCACCTTCTAACGCGGGTATGTTTAAATCAGCGCCCACCTTCTAACGCGGGTATGTTTTAAATCAGCGCCCACCTTCTAACGCGGGTATGTTTTAAATCAGCGCCCACCTTCTAACGCGGGTATGTTTTAAATCAGCGCCCACCTTCTAACGCGGGTATGTTTTAAATCAGCGCCCACCTTCTAACGCGGGTATGTTTTAAATCAGCGCCCACCTTCTAACGCGGTATGTTTTAAATCAGCGCCCACCTTCTAACGCGGGTATGTTTTAAATCAGCGCCCACCTTCTAATCGCGGTATGTTTTAAATCAGCGCCCACCTTCTAACGCGGGTATGTTTTAAATCAGCGCCCACCTTCTAACGCGGGTATGTTTTAAATCAGCGCCCACCTTCTAATCGCGGTATGTTTTAAATCAGCGCCCACCTTCTAATGCGGGTATGTTTTAAATCAGCGCCCACCTTCTAACGCGGGTATGTTTTAAATCAGCGCCCACCTTCTAACGCGGGTATGTTTTAAATCAGCGCCCACCTTCTAATGCGGTATGTTTTAAATCAGCGCCCACCTTCTAACGCGGGTATGTTTTAAATCAGCGCCCACCTTCTAACGCGGGTATGTTTTAAATCAGCGCCCACCTTCTAACGCGGTATGTTTTAAATCAGCGCCCACCTTCTAACGCGGGTATGTTTTAAATCAGCGCCCACCTTCTAATCTTGGTATGTTTTAAATCAGCGCCCACCTTCTAATCGCGGTATGTTTTAAATCAGCGCCCACCTTCTAACGCGGGTATGTTTTAAACCACCAGCACACCTTCTGACGCGGCTATGTTTTAAATCAGGCGCCCACCTTCTAATGCGGGTATGTTTTAAATCAGGCGCCCACCTTCTAATGCGGGTATGTTTTAAATCAGGCGCCCACCTTCTAATGCGGGTACTTTATTTTTAAAGTGTAAACAGGCGCCCGCCAACGCCATCATCTGCACAACATTAAGCAACGACATCATTTCAACTTACAAAGTCATATTCTCACATACATATCTTATGCAACTGTTATACACTAACTTTTATCTTAGCTCGTCCACAGAATTGAATCGGCGGAGCTTTCACAACATGGAACTATATCTCACGGCGAACCAAGGCAATTTGGTCAAACGACCTACTTCGAACGTCGATCCGCTCTTTCCCATTAATTTCTCGTGTCTGCGACCAGTGTCATCCTAAGTCGACACTGGGGCATTGTTTCTTGAATGTGCACCATCTTTTGCAACTTCTATACCCCTCGGGATTCTATTTCTTACCATGCATCCGAGGATCGTGGCAAAATTGGCTACTCAGTCATCTTTCTTTGGCCGAAAACTCTTTCATCGTCTCCGTCCAAAGAGGGGCATCTGTTGACACCCAATTTTGTCCCATCTTTTATGATTTTATTCGTAATTTTTAATATTTTTGACACTTTTAAAATAATTTTAAAATATAGGCATACATGTGTGTATCTTCATATTATTATTATTATTCGCATATTTTATATCATTTGCATTTTTATCCGAAATGCTATATTATTTTATTCTCGCAAAATTGCATCGCATTTCCCTTTTATTTAGCATTAAGCATTTCGCAAAAATTATATTTTATTATTATCACGTTGTCATGTTATTTTAAATAATTCACATCTTTTACAAAATATATATATATATATATAATATCTTTAATATTAAACCCCTTTTATATTTTTCAATTCCTAACCCATTTTTATTTCCTAACCCAAAATAATTTCTACCCAACCTAAGTAAAAACCCAAACGTCCAAGCCCAATCCCCAATTAAATTCCCTTATACCCAAACCCAAAACAATTAAATTCCCTTACCACCAAAATCGGACAAGCCCAATTCCCACAATCCAACAACCCACAAAACAAAACCCATTTTTTCGGCCCAAGCCCAAAACTCCCCAATTAAATTCCTTTATACCCAAACCCAAAACCGAAGCCCAACAACCATTCCCCATCACCCAAAACAATTAAACCCAAAACCCAATTCCCACAACCCAAAACAATTAAACCCAAAACCCAATTCCCACAACCCAAAACTCCAAGCCCAACAATTTAATTCCACTGTGCCCAACCCGTCGCTCTAACCCGACTCACCCGACTGTCGCCCAAGCCCAACACCCCTTCCCTTATACCCAAAACCCAAACCAAAAAAACAAAAATCGAAAAGAAAAAATCGAACGAACCCTAAAGGCTCCCAAATCGCCACGACCCCACACCTTCTATACCGGCGACCCCATCGCCGCGGTCACCTCGCCGCCACCACCAACCCTCGACACCACCAACCCCCTCTCACGCCGACACCCGCAAAAATCGCGACCCATACCCACAAAATCGTAAATCTTTCCCTTTATTTTTAAATCTCAACCCGGATTTTTGGGGGGGGGAATCCACCTATAAATACCCTATGATTGTTCTTCATTTAGGGGGGGATTTCGGGGGAGAGAAAAAGAGATTTTCTAAGGATTTTCTAAGATTATTCAATATATACATACATATTTTGTTGTGTTCTTGATTTTAGAGTATTTGGCTTCGTTGTTGTTCCAAGAATCAAGTCCAAAAGGTTTGTCATCCCCTTTGATTTCTCTCGATTTTTCATCGATTTCGGGTCGATTCGACCGGCCGACCCTGCTCGGGTATTATTTTCGTAATTCTTGCATTTCATGTTTATGTATGTTGGTTATCTGAATTTGGTGTAAGATTCGATTCGGATCATCGATGTCGGCCCGTCGACCGGTTTAGATTTTTCCAATTTTCCTACATTCTTTGTTTGTTGTCATTGGTTATCCGAAATTGATGAAATTATTTGACTTCGGGTTGAACACACGATTCGGTCGGAACATCGACGGTCGGGTCGACCCGCTTAGATTTTTCCAATTTTCTTACATTGTCAGCTGTTTGTTATCATTGGTTATCCGAAATTGATGAATTTGTTTGATCCGTTGAAACATCGATCCGCCTGTCGACCGGTTTGAGTAACATTTTCGTAATCCTTGCATTTCATATTCTTGTTATTGGTTATCCGAATTTGGTGTTGAAATCTGATTTGATTTGGATCATCGATTTTCGTCGTCATCGACCGCCTGTCGACACGATTTGAACATTTTCGTAATTTCTTGCATTTCACATTCTCGTTCTTGGTTATCTGAAATTGGTCTTTGAAATCGATTTGGGTTTGAATCATCGACCGGTCGGGACGACCGATTTGAATATTTCCATAATTTCGTAACTCGGGTCGGGTATTTAAAATCGCTCGTCTGCTTCTTTGGCATTATTATTATGTTATTGATTGAATTAATACCGCATTCTCTTTGTTGTTTTATTGATTCAAACCAATATTGCGCCCATCTTCGAGACGCTTCGGTTTCAGATATCGCTTTTATCGTTTGAATAACATCTGCGTCTGTTTTACTGTTTTTACTATTTTTAAACTAAAACACCGCGTCATCTCGAAACTATTTTCTACTTCATCGCTTCCCCGCCATCGCCATCGCCATCGCTCAAGCATCGCTATCGCATCGCATCGCTATCGCTATCGCTATCGCTATCGCTATCGCTATCACATCGCCATCGCTACCGCTATCAAGCATCGCTATCGCTACCGCTATCACATCGGGCTGCTCATCTGCTGTTATTCGTTTCATTGTTTTTCGTTTCGCTTTGCTCCCATTTCAGACATCACATCGCTTTATCATTTTTATCGCTTTAAATCAACACCGCATTTTCAAACATTGCTTTCTATTTCGATTCACTGTTTTGACATTCAAATATTTGTTCTACTGTTTACTGTTTTAAACTAGACACCGCGTCATTTTTTGGAAATCGCTTTTTCTTCTTATATCGCTACCGCCATCATTCTTGTTTCATTTTTTACTGATTTGAACACGATACTACACTGGCCGATGAAAAATATCCGTCGATTTTGAGGCCTACACAGTTGCAAAGACGGAAATATAACTTCTGGGCAATGATGAGGCTTAAACCTTTTATCCAAGATCAACATGTTTAGTAGGCAAGGTGACTAAAATAACCGATAAGTTATATATTCGCAGCCACGACGTGATTACAGTGATCTTTTCTATTTCACCCGAGAGACCAACACGTTTAGTAGGCGAGGCAATCAAAAATAAACCACATTAGTCATATGTTTGCAGCCACGACGTGATTGGAATGTTCTTTTCAAAATTTAAGTCTGAGCCCTCCGTGATCAAAACATTCACTGTTTTGAATACGGATATGAAGTTATTTGTATTTAATTGTTTCTAACCGTTTGTTCTTGACAGCTTGCAGGGACTAAAGTAAAAATAAAGGCAATTATTCCTCGGAGTTTATTTATTTTATTTCTTTCTTTAAATTCAGCTTTTATCTCGCTTTGTATTGTAATATTATTTATCGCACTTATGTAATTATTAAAATGCTTAGAATAGGCAAACTTAGGATTTATTCATAGGTTAGTTAAAGATTTGAAACCCGTCGCTAGCTTATTTATTTGTAGGCTCGCAAACTTAGAAATCCTTCGCTAGTTTATTTATTTTAGGCTCGTCACGCTTATTCAAGATTTTAAAACAACTCTTGTCATCTTTATTTGCTTCAATTAATTGTACAAATAAGTTTATCTTTTATTTTTTGCAACTTGTTGATTTTCGAAAGATTCGCTTCTTTGGCATTATAAAGAATTTATTGTCACAAATGCATGTTTTCTAAAAACTTTACATGTATCTTTCTTTTATGTCATCTGAATACGTACTAGTATAAAATGCATCATATTTACTTGTATAAAATGCATCATATTTGCAAACATCTTTTTATTTATTATATTTGTAAAACATATATTTTTCTAGCAATAATTAACCTGAGTTTTACCGGATAACCGCAAGTTAGCGGATCTTAAAGGATGCCTAACCCCTTCCCTTTAGGATAATAAAGAACCCTTACCTAGAATCTCACTAGTTTCGCAGACCATAAAATTGGAGTTTACATTGCAGCACTTAGTTTAATATTTAGGTGTCCTAATTCACCGTAAAAATAATTAGGTGGCGACTCCTCAACCCTTTTTACCCAGGAATCACCCCATACGTCCGAGCTCCGCTTTGACCCGAGCGAGGTCAAAATAGGGCGCGACAACAGTGAGTGACATTCAGCGAAAATCAGTGCAATTTTCGACTGAAAAATAGTGACCAAACCCTCACGTATACACAAGATATACACTATAGAGACACACTATATACACAGAGACAAAAGAGAAGAGTAAAGAGAAACTCTTCTTTCCTATTCCATATCTTCAGCAAGTCGAGTCATATTTGTTTTCTTCGCCAGGCTCAACCTATTGGCTTTGTAGTGTTGAGATTATAGTGTTGTTTTATCTTGGGAGACTATTGCCCGCTAACGTAAAAGCATATATACGGGGCAATCTTGTCTTAAGGATAGAGGGCTATCCTCGACTCAACACACAACGTTGTAACCATCCAGATTTAGTTGTTTCTTGATTTCAGGTTATCAAGATTCAAGACACAACAAACTTGTGGCAGTTCTCAACATTGGCTTTGCAAGGTGATCAAGATTCAAGACACAACACACATGCGGCAGTTTTGAAGATTGACCATTTATTTATCCTTTCGAACATTTGTAATAGTTATTACTTCCCGTACTGCTTTATAAAGTACCATAGAAATACCAACACGAGGTCATTGCTCCTTTCGGTTTTCACAATCAAAAAATTATTCTGATAAAGGTTTACAATAAGAAGAAAAAAGAGATTGTATCAAGAATTATGTACAAAATAATATATGAACAACGTTAATTCTACCGAATATCTTTTAAAAAATACTTCTAATTGAGTTTAGGAAAATTGACTGAAAATGATTTTCTATAAACACTGGGAGGTACTTCCCGTCTTAGTTACCCTTTAATTCGTTCAAAATAAACGTCTTGCTCTATTTTGAAAAATCAAATTTTGCAACTATAATTACCTTTACGTTCAGTTTTTGACATGCAACTTTCATTATCTTGTGGTGTTTGATACTAGTTTCTATGTATTATCAAAATTCTCAAAAGGGAAAAGAATGATGATCACTTTCATATTTTACCACTTGGTAACTGTCAAGACATGAGCATATATATAATTGAATTAACAATTCATCTTCTTCTTTTTTTTGTGAATTAATTCATGGAGAAAAATCTATTGGCTAGTTACATCAGAAATTTGACTTGTTTCTGATTTTAGTGCTAGATTGATGTAAAGGCTACTGCTTCAAAGTTTTGACTTTTTAAATTTGCCTCCAGTAGTCTCTTGGTTAATATAGTGGAATCCCCCATGCTTACTCTTAGATTCATGGGAGTCACTAGGGTTTTAAAAGGTGGTGTTTAATTTGCTTGAATTGCAAACTGGCCAATCAATCTTACCACGTGCTTTCTTTTGCATTCAGTCAATGCTAACATAGAATTTCGAGATATATGGACGAAAGATCTAGAATTTCATTTTATAAATTTTTTTAAGACCTCAAATATATACAATAATAATAAATTTCACAATAAAATATATAGTATTACCTCAGGTTCAAAAGAGTTTCCGCTTGATCATTTGTACACTCTTTAAGAAAATACTAATTCCTAAAAAAAAGGTAATGACTAAACTATTCCTAATTAAATAGGTATTGAGATTTGGTCACTTAGCACTTAATAAGTGCAAATCTAGAAAAATAAGATTAATTTCTTCTTGATTTGATAAGAGGACACTCTTTTTGAACAAATAAAAAAGACTAGGGCTTCATTTGTTTGCACTTAATGGAGGTCTGAATCCAAATAGTTAAGACATTAGGTCATTAAGTGCATTTGTTTAGATTAAGATTTAAGCACTTATTTGGTCTAAATAGGTCTTAATCATTGAAATCTTGAACAAAGTCTAAATATCATTAAGAAGTATTTTTGAATGAATAATTTTTATCACCACTCTGTTCATAATCACAGTTCCACCTCCACCTTCACTCTACCCCACCAACACCCTGCACAACCATTAACCACTTCTGTCATTACAACCACCACCGTCGTCGTCAACCACTAACCACTACATCTGCCATCATACCCACCACTAACAATCTCTACTGTCATTTGCTACATACCTAACAATCACTACCATTACTGGCCACTAGCTGTTGGGATACAATTGTTGTAGGGAACGGGAAGTAAATAACTATTACAATAGTAGAAAGATAAACAAATTATTATAATAAAACTGAAAATCAAAACCTTACAAACTGCTTGAGTGATTTGCTGAGTCGAGTGATGACACTCTGTCTTTATGACAAGATTGCCCCGTATATCTCCTTTTACGGTATTGAGCAATAGTCTCCCAAGATACAACAACAACTTTAACAAGTGAGCAAAGGAAACTCAAGTGTTACTCTTGAAGAACTTTGAGTATAGTGACTTTGCTAGAGAAGAAGAATATGAGCTTTGAAAATCTGGAGAATTTTCTAAGTGTATGAGTGTTGTGTTTAATTGAGCCAAAGGCCTCAATTTATAGTGTAAGTAGAAGACCCCTCACCTAGCCAACTAGTGGCCTTCAATAGCCATGTAATTGCACTTGAATGAGGGGTTACATTCAGCCAAATAATGGTTGAATTCATGTGGCAAGTAATGGAAAATCAATGCTCCAAAATCAGCCCAAACGTCAGATTTTTCCAACTTTCCGTCGCAGCAATCTACCTCCGAAGCGTCGCGGCTCCAGTAGTTGACTAGCCATTTTGCGCCGCAGCGCAGCCTGGGAGGTGTCGCGGCTCCGACGGTTGTGGCGCCGCGGCCCTTCACGGCTCCGTGGCGATTTTCGACTCATTTCATCTTACACTTCTTCCTTCCTTTACCAACGTGTAATACTTTGTCATTTGGCCAATAACCGTCCATAATTCTATATCTCAAACGTATTACATATGTACCAATATCTCTTTCACTAATGAAATTTGCGATACTTGGCACTACGTGTGTGAAAACGACGTTTCCGACGAGCGGACCCAATTGTTCGAGTCATAAATTAATGAGATATACTTAATTCCATATTTAGTAAATTTTCAACACTAGCATCAACCATCACCACCAATCACCACCACTACAAAGCATCTATACCATCACTGGCGAACATAAATGTTTAATGTTTTATCAAAAAAATTATTTTATTTTATTAAAGTTATATTTATTTTCTATTATTTAGTTGTTTTTTTATTTGAATTGTATATTTATTATATTTAAATAAATACATTATGCACATTCAGATGTTGAAAAATAAACCGTATTAAACTTTATCATTTAATATTCAAATCTAGAAACAACATCTTAATCATTATATGTGCATTTTAATGAAAACAAATGAGACCTAAAAGAACACTCTTTTTGGATATGAGGGATTAATACTTAGTAAGTTTATTAATAAAATACACGTTTAGGCAAAATTCATCTAATTCACGTGAACTCATAACTTTAAAACTAGATATGTCCTTGTTTATGGAATACTACCGCAAGATCGTATTGTCTATCTTTTAAAGTTTTTGTGCACCTATTAAGAAATATAATAATAATAATAATAATAATTATTATTATTATAAGAATTATTTGATTAAGTTACACTTAATATTTCCTCAAAACTCAAATTCTAACCTTCATCCTCTTCATACCTTTTAGATAATTTATTGGAGTACGAATAGATTTGAAAACGACGCTTGTTTTGGATAAAATTTGAAAGGTCAAAATGACATTTAAAATGAGTCAGAAGTAGTAGGATGTAGTAATACTTTTTCCCCTTTGTTTTCATCGGAGGAGGAGCAGTGGCGGAGTTAGGGGAGGGCAAATGCTACATTGAAATACTCTTTGCTAGAAAAATTATATTGTATATATAAAATTAAAATTATTTTATATGTATACATTATAGACGTTGGATATCATTGACATCTTTATATATTTAGTTTTTCTTATTTTTTATATTTCTTCCGTGAAAATCCTGACCTCACACCACTGAGAAGGAGTTCCAGTTTTGATCTTATCTTGTCTATTGTAGTTCAATTTTGGTTTTAGTTCATAATTGATTGTACTTTGTACATATGGTACTTGGTTGCTGTAGTCGTCCTTGCAAAGCAAACGAAATTGGAATAGGAAATTCAGCAGGTCACTTGCTTCTTCTGGCACTACAATCTTTTTGCCAACCAAACGTCCCCTTATAAATTTTCTAAATTGAACTCCTCAACATATGGAAGCCAAGAAGAAGTAGAAGGTGACGAGGAAGAGAACTTTATATTTATCGAAATATTTCAACATTAAAGACAATAAAGGCTAAACCCATCGGCGGCCCTTTGTAGTCGTCAAGATTTTTCACTTAAACACCTCAACTAAACCTTGTTCCATTTAGACACATGAGGTGAACCCTGACTATATTATTTAGACACTTTTTGATGACTTGGCAAATCGTGTTAGATTTCACACCTAACATGCGCGTGAAAAGACCAAAAATTATATTTTTTTAATTTCCTTCCTTTTTTTCATTTTCTTTATATTTTTTATTTCCTTGTTCTTCTTCATTCTTTTTCTACCATCTTCCTACCATCACCGACATCATCACCGCCGCTATTACTACCGAAAAAAATCAATTACATTTTTACTTCAACTCAATTTCTTGCTCTCTCTCCTAGTAAAAAGAAAAAAAATCAAAGGAACTCATCATACATTATTAAAGAGTTCTTTGAAAAGCTTGAATGTTTAAAATGAGTTACTTTATTTGATGAAAATTTTGAGCAATTAATGTTGGGGTTGTCTTCGGGTCTTCGTGGGGAATATTTAACTGAAGTTATAACAAATCTGGAGAAGTTTTTCTTAAAATTTTGGATTTAAATCGTGGTTGGAACAAGAACACACATGAAAATGGTGAAGAATACCAAGAACATGTTTTCAATTTTTTTCTTGTTAGTAAATGTGTTTTTTTGCGTTAATAATGTGTAGCGTTTAGAAAATAGATTTTTCTTTTCTTTTTTAAAATATTAGTTTTACTCAAATTTTATTTTTTAATATTATTATGGGTACAAATGATACATGTCATAATTTAATTTGTCATTTTATCATGTCATCGATGAGTGTATTATACACATTAAATATTTGGTTGATTCAACGAAAGTGTCTAAATGACAGTGAGGTCCACCTCAGATATCTAAACGGGACAAAGTTTAGTTGAGGTGAAAATTACAAAGGGCCGTCAATGTTGTCCACACAATAAACAATCATGCCTCATCGATAACACATTTATGGCCGAAGTCTCATACTACTACCCTCTATTTCATGATTTGCTTTTTAATTACTAGTTAAATTAGAAAAGTTTAATTAATCTCTCATAATGATTTTTTCAAATCATTTACTATCAATTAAGATGATACTAATTATAAAGTGAATTTTTGCATGTCCCTGTATTTGATTTGACATTCAAAAGCACTTAATAAAATTCCATGTTGATGGATGTAGTTATAATGGTGCACCATTGGTGTTAGCTATAAGTATATTAAGTAGATAACTACGTAAGTAGTAATATTTCATAGAACTTTTATTCTTTTTGGACCCAAAATAGTTACACCCCAATCAATACTCTACTCATCAGCTAGAAAAATACCAAAATGTACAATATGGTAGTTTTCAGCATTACCGTGTAAACGTCACCATGTGGCAAGAGTTCCCACCTTGGCACAACAGTAAAGTTAAAGCTGTATAACCAAAAAGTCACGGGTTCAAGCCATGAAAATGAGTTTTTGCAAAAGTGCAAAGTAACATTGCGTTCAATACATCCAATGTGACCCGACCGTTTCACAAACCACACACGGAGCAAGGAACTTAGTGCACCCGACTACCCTTTACCATGTAAGTATCACCATGCAGTAACTAATTCGATTAGGTCTAAATGTGAAGTAAGAACAGAAGGTACATATGTTAGATGAGTAAAATGGAATTGAATGTTACTAAATATATTGTAAGAACAGATAGTACATAGCTCAGATGAGATGGAACAATTGAAGGTTCAAATATATTTGAAATTGAACCAACAGGACAACAATCTTACTCTATGAGCAGTGTAACCTTAATCCAACATGAATACAAACAATGTCTAGAATCTTGACCTTAAATCTATAAAAAAGAATATGAATGTATACATAAAAGGGAAACTAAACCTCTTTTCCATATTTTGTATCAGAACAACATAATTTTAGATTAATGATATGCTTCAAAGATTATTGTGTCAACTGACAATTGCTTTGGTAAAGGGACAAAAACTGGAGCACCTCTATATATACACAAGCAAAACAAGGACATGGTCTTTGATCTCATGATTTCACTCTAACAATAAGGACTAGATGGACGTTTTTCTTGAATATTTTTCTTAACTCTTCATTTGCCTCAATACCTATTCGCCTGCACGAAATTAACAGATATACAACGTTACACTATGGCAACTTTGCCCGAGTAAGATCATTCATGTTAAAAGGCACTTTGCCAAAGCAAAGATAATAGCTAAATTGAAGCAACACGACACTCTGCAGTATCAAAACTAAACCATTATAAAAAGGGTTTTAGGCTTTTAGCATCGAAGACTATGAAACAGAAAACACATAATAAACTATGAGAATGTAGACGGAACAGTAGATTACATGGAGAGAAAAGCTTTTATCTAGGGTGATGTTCAAGTACCTAATATCTGGGCCTAAAGTGAATTAGTTGAGGTGTTAAGTAGACTTCCCTGCTAAATATCTGAGCCAAAAGTGAATTAGTCGAGGTGTTAAGTAGACTTCCCTGCTAAATATCTGGGCCAAAAGTGAATTAGTCGAGGTGTGCGCAAGCAGGCCCGAACCACAATTATAAAAAAAATGTTCCAACTACCTAGAATCAGCTCAGTCCAGTCCTCCTATACAGGATCATGCATTTCAACTAATCTCATTTTCAGAGTTTCATGGACAAGATATCAAAAAAAGATTTTACTTTTGGCCCAGATATTACGCAGATAAGTCATTCACAGCTACTTCATGTTCATTGTTAGTAACTTAGTATTAAGAA
Organism: Anisodus acutangulus; assembly: GCA_029783415.1. Classification (NCBI taxonomy): domain Eukaryota; kingdom Viridiplantae; phylum Streptophyta; class Magnoliopsida; order Solanales; family Solanaceae; genus Anisodus; species Anisodus acutangulus. The sequence continues at coordinate 28,115,505 of CM056501.1, forward strand.
AAAAGTTGTGTAAAGTCCAAGGGAAAGAGCATTACCCTATTTTGGAACCATTCTTTCCTACGAGAATCTTGCGTTGGCTTATCTTGTGTGTGATCAAATGCTGTTCTTTTCTTAGGGAACCATCATGCAACTCCTTCCAGTCCATCAGGCGATGGTCAATGCCATATGGGATTTCCTAAATAGACTCTTGTGTGTGATCAAATGCTGTTCTATTCTTAGGGAACCATCATGCAACTCCTTCCAGTCCATCAGGCGATGGTCAATGCCATATGGGATTTCCTAAATAGACAAATTAGCAGGTCATAATCATGCTTATCAACTGCATTTATCTAATTATAAAAAGCTGACTTGGTCCCCTGCTGGTCAAAGAAAGCACATGCTCAGTGTGCACAAACATTGACAATGGAATACCTGATGTATGTAATGTAGCAACTTTTCCCTGACAACTTCCAGTGAAATATTCTTCATAACTTCTTCACTCATGATCAATGGATCTTCATCCCATGGTCTTTTCACTGCCTAAGCATAACAAACAACAAGGTGTACAAGTTAAGCACTTAACTTAGTAGATATATTACAAGACTAAGCAACCAGTTTCATCACTAAAAGGGGATGAGTGCATAAAAGAGGTCAAAGCATAAAACAAATTAACTTAAAGAACCGCTTAACTTCACACATGTATAATAACATATATGAGAAACAACAAAGCACCCCATCGCTATGCACTCTCTTTATAGAGTAGTGCCTGCAGTTAATATTTGGAGAAAAGGAGGTGGGGGGAGTGTATCAACATAATGATGATACCCGTCAAGAAAACCAACTGGAGTTTTTTTTTTTTTTTAAATGGGTGGCGGTGAGATTCGATCTTAGACCTTTGTCTGCTCTGATACCATGTTGAAGTGTGTGACTATCTCATCTAAAAGCTAAAGCTAACTGGAGTTCATTAACACACTGCACATTAATAAATAGCAAGAAGTGTGCTGCCAACAACACTGTACATAAACAAAATAGGCATCTAAAATCGAAAGCTTGAAGTCAAAATACTTGATCATGCTACAGATACTACAACATAATAGCTTCCACTCATCGAAAAAAACTAGAATATGATATATCAAGTTCAAGTTAAATGGAAATGTATGTTTTCTGTAGCCATAATACCATATAATCAAAATTTCTAATCTCCTTTTCTCCGCAAGATATAAGAGATACTTGAAACATGCCATGAACACATCAGAGTTCTTAAAACAACAAGATTACCCAAACTTTCTGAACATATTAATTTTCCAATACTAGAACTTACTTATGGGGGTAGGGTGGGTGTTAAATGTTGTGGAAGTTCATCATTTGAAGCGTTTCATGTTGTGTTCTCTTTAATCAACGTGTAGATAAAGAAAACTTCTAAAGATCAAATTCACTAGGAAGCAAAATCCACAACCACGTGTCTTCATGACTTGTATACCAGCTCGAATGCATAGAAATAGAATGCACCATTCACTGCTTATCACAAGTAAACCTAGAAGGAAGCACTCTGATAATTATAGTTTTTTGTTCCAGCTAAACTCTCCATGACTTTGTGAAATAAGGCAGAAGCACCTTTCAGGAGCTAAAAATTCCAAAGGTAGGTGGCATCACTTTGCAGTCACAAAAAAAAAAGGTAATTGGTATCACTTATACAGTATGACTTAAATATAACACGCAGAAGGGTAAAAATACCACACGCACACACAGAGCCTCAGAGGTAAACATGCCTGCTCCATCAAGTATTTTGTTAGATCTTTCACTCCAGCTCCCTTTAGTCCTGATATCGTAAAGCACCTACAAAGGAGAAATCAAGAATGAAAACACCATAATGTGCATCAATCTCAATCAAATCAAATTAAGGGATAGTACAATACCACAATATGAAAAGTAAAAGATTACCTCTCATATCCCAGGAAGGTCTTTGAATTCTTCAGCAACTTTCAACAAGTCTTTCTTTTTCTCGATTAGGTCAACTTTATTGATACACAGCAAACGTTTCTGGCTTGGATTAGCCTCAGAACCCATTTTCTCCATCAACCTCACCACTCTGGAATCGGGCCTATATATTTGTAGAGTAAAAAGTTACAAACATCTGATTCAGAAAATTAGACTGAAGAAATCGTGCGTGCGAAATTCTGATGAATCTACTTAGTGTTTTAGATGCATTTATATATGCACCCTCCACTTCTCTCTGGAAAAAAAATTCTCCATAAGTTCACTTCTTTTAAACATGGAAACCTATACCTATCTTCACTGCACAGAGCTACTGAAGGTGATCCATATTCCAGGCAAAACAAATTCTAAAGCCTCTCCTTTGGGTAAAGGACCCGGAACTTTACAGTTCACACAACAAACACAATATTTGGAGCGCTGCTAGCATATATACATATGTGAAGATAGGAAAACCTGACGCTTTCCATGTAGAAAGCTGAGGAGCATAATTTCATAACCGTAGATTGGAATTTGCACATTAAAAATTAAATTTTCAAATACAAAAGGAAAACAAGGACTACATAGACATAAACGGTATTCCAATTTGAGAAATTAGTGACAAACATTTGGAAATAACACATCACCTTCGACTACATAGAAGAAAGGAAACCTACTCTATCTGCCACATACAAGTAACTAATCATTTTAAGAAATCCTCACATTTCTATCTCAGCAATGATCTTGGAAGGTCCTCACATTTCTATCCCAAGTGGAAGCCTACTCTATTAAAGCGAGAAATTAATCCAGGCTTAGCATAAAATTTGAACCATGTAAGCTTACTCTTGAACAAAAACCAAAATATCAGTTGGTCAAAATGGGCACAGAAGTCAAATTTGACAGGAATTTCAATTGGACCACGAGATTACTTCACATATCATCTTGATCCTACAAAAGAATCTTGGATAAATAAACCTCGACCAGCATCTAAGGAGCTTTATCCAAGGTTAAAAAAATCACTTCGAAATTGGTCTATCGACCCTCAGAGAGCCTAAAGTGACAAAGGATTGGGGATCAAGGAAGTAGTTTCCTTCCATCAGCCGTGGAAAATATGGGTGTCACCTCATTCATATATTTCAAGCTGATATTCTCTTCTGGAATTACAATATGTATGTTGTTATTCTCTTCTGGAACTCTAACCTCACCTTTATGAAGCAATTATACAGCCTTCTACACGGGGGCGGATTTATTGGGTAAATTATGGTGCACATGAATCCATCGGTCTTTCCGCAAAACTTAGTTTTTTTAGACAGGTAACATTGCAAAACTAAGTATTTTATGTGCATATTTTTAAGAATTGGTACAATATTATCAGCTAGCACCTATGCTCTAAGAAGGTTGAATGGTTCACTTGGTTGAATATTGAGTTATTTACCTAGAGGAATAGGTATCAATTCCCACTTAATATATTTTTTCCTCCTTTTTTAGTGGTGCACCCATGTTCTAGAAATCCTAGATTCACCTCTGCTTCTACCTCAAAAGAAAGTCCAAAGCAATAGTATCCACACCATCACTTTTTCACCTCAACAATCACAAGTAGGGCTGTTCAGCTAGTTTACTCCCTCCGTCCCATTTTATGACACTGTGTCATTTTTAATCAGTCCCAAAAAGAATGATACATTTCTATATTTAGAAACAATTTAACTTTATGAGATGGTTTACAACCACAAAAATATCTAAAATTTGTTTTAGACCACAAATTTCAAAAGTCTTCTTTTCTTTCTTAAACTTCATGCCCAGTCAAACACCCTCATATAAAATTGGATGGCAGGAGTATTTTATTATGGAGGTGTGCGGGCCAACTTGCGCGCAACCGACTAATCTACTGCGTATCTGCTACCTCCACAAGTACACGTATCAGGTCACTCTACTCTCTGAAAAAACACCTACAGTTATTTTGTTTGTGTTGGAATTGGAACCCTAGTCTACCAGGGTCTTTCCTGGTATATTGATCACTAAGCCATAACTTTGGGTACATGTAGAGTTGTTCAAGCAGTTTTACTTATAAGAACATACAATTTCCAGCCTCAGTCAAGGATTTACGTGTTACAGTGTTGTTAAACAAAAACTATAGTTTGTTAAACCCCAACGGTATTAGTAAGCCTCAACCATCCCTTGACATTTCCAATCTCAGCAAGAAATTTCCTTTAAAAGGTGTTCTCCAATAATATATACCCTCCTCTATCCCATTTTACGTGACAAATTTTTCATTTTAGTCTATCCCAAAAGGAATGATACATTACTATATTTAGAAACAATTTAACTTTAAATATTTAATTTTACTTGATGACATGATTTTATAGCCAAACAAATGTCTATTGCATGTTTTACACCACAAGAAGATGCATGTTGTTCATTTAGCCAACCCTTCCTCCTTTCTATATCACTGGTAATTATAGATGACAGTTTTGCATATATAATATCATGAGATGGAGCATACAGTTACTGCGATAAATACAGAAGAGGACTTATGGAGTCAAGGCAAGAAGAAAAACTAACTTGGTAAGATGCCTTTGAGCATCAAATATGACAATGAGTACATCATATAGATCAATAGACCTCCAAACACTTTCAATACGTGCTTTAATGTCCTTGTGGGGAAATCCACTTTTCTTTAGCATAAGCCCGGGAGTGTCAAAGAAACGCTGCATAAAGAACCAATTAGATATGTAGCAACTTTGTTCTCCATATATTTTAGACGAACAAAGTATACTTCAACCTTCAAGATTAGCTCATAAAGTTTGACAGTTTTTCTCTAGTAGTCATACTTTGCAATTTGCTTCCTTTCTCTTTTGTGAAAGGTTTCTCTTTAAATAAATAAAAGTTGTTCAAAAAGGGGAAATAAATAAAAAGTTCAATTGATAAGAATAAGATGTTAAGCACAAGAGCCCGACGTTTGTTTCTGCAGTGAATACATTGTCTTGAAGGCATTACGCACCCCAATGAATCCAGAGGATGTATTAAAGTTATTATTATAATGTTTATGTAGTGATAAATCCCTTTTTTCAGTTTCAAAAAGAATATGATGTTTGATGTATATGAGTACATATTCCCCTTTTCAAAAAGAATGATCGCTGCAATCTAGCTTGTGTCAGCTTAATCAAATTAAGGATGTTTATAAATCCTAGAAAGCGAGATTGTAATCTTAATCCAACAAAAATATTTTTTGATCAATTACCCCGCGCATAGCGGGAGCTTAGTGCACCGGGCTGCCCTTTTTTTTTAGTGGGTCAATTTTATGTTTGGTTACTGAACTTTACCCTCTATGCTAGTAAAATCACAAAACATTATGTTTGTCACGTTAAAATAACAACACTTTATCAACTATAATAGTAAAATCACAGAAAATAGAAATGACTACAACAACATACCCGGTGAAATCCTACAAAGTGGGGTCTTGGAAGGGTAGAGTGTACGACCTTACCCCTACATTGGGAGGTAGAGAGGCTGTTTCGGGTAAAAATAGAAATGACTGGAAGGTCAAATTTCAAGGGGTGATTAATCATTGTTTTCTATTTTCGTTTTTGTTTTATTAAAATGTTTTGTAAATTATCTTTTGTTTATAAAATATGGGTAGTCAAAATCTTTACACATTGAATCTTTTATTTTCTACCATTTGTATTTTTTAGCATGAAATTTGTTGTTTTCCTGAGCGATTCAAACATAGTTCAGTTGCTTTAATGTAACAAAAAATAGTTTTGACTTCACTATTGTAGTGGGCTTACTCTGTGGGGTGATGGTTGTGAACACCACTTTGCGCCCTTTATGTAGTGGGCAAAATTAAGTTACTTTAATGTGACAACATAGTTTTGACTTCACTACTGTAGTGGGCTTACACTGTGGGGTGATGGTTGTGAACACCACTTTGCGTCCTTTATTGTAGTGGGCAAAATTCAGTTACTTTAATGTGACAAATAATAGTTACTTTGCGTCCTTTATTGTAGTGGGCAAAATTCAGTTATTTTAATGTGACAAATAATAGTTTTGTAACTTTACTGACATAGTTGGTATGGTTCAGTGACCGTACGTGAAATTAACTCTCAATTAGTCCAAGAAAATATGTATATATATGGTCATATTGGAGATTAGAATTCATTTTAGCAAATAGATGCAGCTCAAGCAATAAAAAGCTGATGAAAATGAAATGGAGGTCAACAATCAGAGAAAAAGAAAAAAAGAAAGGAAACTGAAACCTAGTAATTCTAAGTACACTCACAATTTGTGTTTTTCCTTTAGTCATCACACCTAAGACTTCATGAGTAGTGGTATTCGTCTTCCGTGATACAGCAGAAACTTTGGCCCCAACCTACAGAAAGAAAAAAAAAAGGTCAGACACAATCGTATAGCTAAAGACTACTGCTGGAATTAGTTGCCAATAATAAAATAATAACACTTCCTTTGGGGTAAAATAAGAGTTGTTACAGTTCATAGGGTATACTCTATAGACAATACAACAGCAACAACTACATCTCAATCTCATATTCGTTTAGGTTATCTATATGAATCCTCTAAAAGCGGGGAGAGGAGGGACTAATTACAACAAACAACAACATACCCAGTGTAGTCCCACAAAGAGGAGGAGGGACTAATTGTTTGTCAAAATTTTATATTTAGCAAGAAAACAAAATACTTAAGCATATCATTTCCCTAATGAGCATTAACCACCAATATTGGCAAATTAGTCATCAAAACTACTCATACAACAACAAAAACAATAAAGCATGAAACTTTATCAAGAAGAGTCATTGAACCATGTACTTGAAAAGCTTAATTGTTTGTTCAAAACTTCATAATTAGCAATAAAGCAAACTAAAAGCACTTAAACATAACATTCCCCTAATCACCAGTAACCACCGATATCCTCACTCAACTGGAAAGCTTCATGCTTTTTCTAGCTTTGGCCGGGTTTTATTCTTCTTTGAGTTGGCTTACCTCTCCATTGAAGTAGAAAGCGGGGTGAAAGCTCTAAGCCTCCATCTTTAGCTTCTATTAGAGTGAAAGTGGGTTTAGCAATTTACAACAGTCATTTATCGCATTCAATCAATTTTAGCTATTATTGACAATTAGTCATCAGTATACTCATCTAACTAACAATAACAATAAAGCACGGAAATTTATTGAAAAGAGAAAACCAACCATGTAATTAGTCAATCAAGATTTCCCAGCATTAGGAGCACCAATAATTCCAACACTCAACGACATTTGATCTTCTTCCTTCACCACCTCATCCTCTTTACCTTCCTCTTCATCAGGCCGCTCGAGTGCAGCTTCTAGAAGTGTCCTAGCCAATAAAGCAGCTCTTCTTCTCTTCTCCTCTTCCTTGATCAACATTCTTGAACTCCTCTTAATCTCTGAAGGGTCTTCACCAAACACTTTACTTTTCACACTTTCCCTATATTTCTCATCCCAAGTGGAGCTAATTCCACTTTTTTTTCTAAATTAACAGCATTGCCTACATCGTATTGAGAACTGTCGAAATCTTCTTCTGAGGAGGAAAGACCAGTGCTTGTGGGGTGGTCTTCTTGAGGTTGGGCTGAGTAAAAGCGAAGTAAAATGGTTGAATTGAAATGGGTTTTGCTCGGATTTGAAGATAGTGATGAGTTCAATGTTCTCACAACTCTTAAAGGTTTCATATCAAGATTCTAACTTGAGCTTATTGCAATATCCAAATGCAAACGAATCACCGAAAATTTGCTTTATTATGCTATATATAGAGAAGGAGATGGTGAGGGTGTGGGCTGTTAGAACTGTTAAATGGACAAAGGGGTTTTGAGGGTTTTAGAGATGGCAGAGAAGAGATAAATCATAAATGGGGATTTGTTTTCATTTTGAAATTGGGCTCATCAGTATTAGGCTTGTAAATGGGCCACTACTACATGTGGGCTATAGTATGGTTAAGTTCACGAGTGGCCTCCAATATCCATGGTGGTCTTAATTTTTTAGCCGCTTAACAATATTTTTTTAAAATGGCCTTCGATTCAGAAAATTAGTTATGCAGAGCTTTTATTTCCCATCTGTATTGTTTTCTATAAAGCAGAAATTCAGGATATTTCAAGATATTAAATCTGCTCAATTGACCACAAGTTCTGCCTTATAACCAAAACCTAGAACTTATGTCGGATGGGCGCAAATTTTTCGAGTTGATGTCATGTTTTAAAGATTGTGTTAAAATGGGAATAAAAATTCAATATCGAACACTTTTGGTGACACCACACGTCATTTTGTCTATATATTGCAATTGCTCCAATAGTATGTTCTTAATATGTTTTAGAAACTACTGGAAGGTTACACGTGTCTGTAAAAGTTGAAGTTTTCTAAGAACGGAAAACCTTTATATATATCACTGAAAAGGCAGAAGACTTTATCTCGCCCCCATCCCGCTGTCACCAGTCTAGTAGTTCTTTACTATACACCACGTTGTGGATTTCACTGAGTATGTTCAGGTTCAAGCATTATTAGGTACTCCGTTTTACCAATCGAGGACGAACCTAAACCTATGTTTGAGAAAATTTTGTAGTAATCAAACAAATGGTCTTAACATGAAAGCGTAAGAAGTCAATGGGATACCTTTCTTTCTTTGATTTGAAAGTTAAATACTCTTGAGTGATCAATAGTGAAGTAATACCGTGAGGGGAAGGATTAAAAGAACTTCCATGAGTGAACTGTTCTAAATATGTAAAGTTCGACAATTGGAAAAGAAATTCCGAAGTTCATTTTCAAAGAACAGAACTTCACGCCACCTTGACTTTTACATGGAGTATGTTAATGTTACATTTGTTTGACTTGTTACTTTCATCTCACCGTCACTTTAAACCTAAGCAACTTACCTATTGAACTGTCAAAAGCCTTACATGTTAAATGGGTCTCCAGGAAACGAGAATCCATTATTCATATGATAACAGTATTCTTATGGCTTTACTTGTTCAAAGCTACAAACGCAAATATAGGGGTGGGCGTATATCGGTTCATATCGATTTTGTATCCGAAAAATATGAACCGAATAAAAATTGTTTTAAAAAAAAAATCCTAACTTTTAAAAAAAAATGATATGTTCGGTTTATATCGCCGAACGTATCAGATTATATCGATTTTTTTAGTGGGCCGGGGCGGGGCGGATCAGGGATTTTTTTTAAAAAAAAATGAATTTCTAACACTGAAATTGGCATTCACACCTACATTACTACGAAATTTCGACGTTGGAATGTATTGTATATCGTGAGATGTTTACTAAAGAAAAAGAAAAATTAGAAACCAATTTGGGAGAAAACACAAATTAATTGGAAAAACAGACGTTTGGCCAGCCACGTCTCGAAAAAATACGCAAAATAAAAAAAAATCGGGTAAAACGGACATCCGAGCGTAGAGTTATGACCATTTAAAATTTTACCAATTTACAACTACTTTCCCTCACTACATTTTATATCAATGTTTCTGTGATATGTTAAATCAAATTCATGCTGCATTCGACTTCCATAAAAACTTCATAGATTAGCTTCAATGGCTATGATTCAAGAGATAGTAGTAACCTAAAATAAAAAATAAGATTAATTACATATTTAATTCAATTTTTCAGCTCGGATCGTATCCAAAATTTAAAAAAACCGAACCAAATCACTAAATCCTGATTTGGTTTTTCAAAAAATCGGGTTTTTAAAAAAAATGACTAAAAAGTAAAAACCGAACCGAACAGCCGGTTCGGTTCGTTTTTTCGTTCTCCAGATTTTTTGCCCACCCCCTACACAAATATTCGCAGATTCATTTGATGTTTACTCAGTCGTCCATTTTAAATATCATTTTTCCAGCAGCCTTCATTTTTCTCAATAAACATCCCATAATAAAGTAAAACTGGAAAAATTACAAGATGAAATAAACTGACCAAATTAACAATGAATGGCTAAACCTGGCTAACTTCATCCTTCATTTACAACAAACACATACATTATCTACGTCGGCATGTACTTAAAATAAACCTAATCAATAACATTCTACAAAGACAGGGAGGAAGATACTTTTTCCTCTTTTTCTTCACCTGTCCTAACTTGGAAATATTGTACAATTGGGCAGAGAGATGCTTTCATTTCTTAACTATGAAAGAAACAATGAGAAGGGTGCATCCTGCACCTTCAAAAAAAAAAATAGGCAAGCCATCGCGGCAAAACGATGCTCTAAGCATTCTATGGCACTTGCCTTCAGCACATTTGCTAAATATTTCTGTGCCTCTTCCAAGTCCATAACAGGGTCTTGATTCTTCAAAATCTTCCCTTCTATCTTTAGCATCACCCTTGCAAATATCATACGCATATACAACTTTTAAGGGGACTGAGACACAAGCTCATGAAGTGCTGATTACATCATTGATGTGCAGAATGTCGGTCCTTTGGTGGAACATATAAAGTATCACCGCATTCAATTGGTGTATGGCTAAGTGGATTCCATCTGTCAAACACGATACGCCCACCTCGCCCCATCCTTCCACGAAAGCTAAATGTGCGTGCAGGTAGGCCATTTGGTGTTGGAGAACCTGGAGGTATAATGCCAGCAGCAGACAACTTGGCTGGGTCTAGAGGTTTCGTGAACAGCAGAGGTGGCTCGTTTGGATCCTACATAACCCAATTTATTCAGTCTCATCCTCAGTTTATTTTTAACAAGTGAATTAAGCTCAAGTAGCTTTTTCAACTCACATGCAAAGTAATACGAACACTAGATATGAAAATATGTGTGATAAAGCAAGACAGTATAAGGAAGCGACTTTAGGGAGTAGGTAAGCACCAATTTATGGAGCCATCCATGCGGCACATATCTTCGCTTGAACTCTCGCCTCATGATTCTAGGAGAAGCTGTCACCAGCTTCGTGTCGGGGAAGGTTATGTGGTGTGTCACATGCCGACCATGTGGACGGCTAATAGAAGGATCATCAGAGTCGCCAAATTCGTCCTCACTTGAACCAACCTTATTTGGGAAGGAAGGAAATTCAGGCAGAGTCAAGGTATCCTCAAGAAGCTCAGTTTCATTCTGGAATCCAAGAAAGTCACATTTATTAATTCAAAGTAACATTCAAAATGAATAAACGTAAAACATAAGGCCCTGAAGAGGATGACCAGTTACATCTGGTACTTGGAAAAGGTCTAACGATATCGTAATATCACTAAGCAGGACATGTATAAGCAAAATCTGCCCCCACATTTAAGTGTTCTATTGCAGTAAAGAGCAATTTCCACTCCAACCTACTAGTTTTTCCTACTTTTTTTTAAAGAAAACTACTGCCACTCTATTCGTCAAACAAACTTTTAATAGGCAGCTGAATTTCTTTTCAGTACAGCAGTTAGAAATTTATCCAGAGCTGCATGTAAGATTCTAGGAAAATCTCAATTTTGCCAAACTTGAAATGAGCAGCCCGGTGCACTAAGCTCCCGCTATGCGCGGGGTCCGGGGAAGGGCCGGACAACAAGGGTCTACTATAGGCAGCCTTACCCTGCATTTCTGTAAGAGGTTGTTTCCACGGCTTGAACCCGTGACCTCCTGGTCACATGGCAGCAACTTTACCAGTTAAGCCAAGGCTCCCCTTCGTCAAACGTAAAATGCAATCATAATAAAACAGAAAGCAGATACTAAATATGTTTCCAGTCGAGACAGAATAAGAGAGAGAACAGAAAATTATGAAATAATACTGCCATTACTGCTGATAGGTATCATAGGGTAAAAGTCGTGAAAAACAAAGAAGATAGACTAGATAGTAACCCTGCCCACATACCTTGTGTTTCATTTGAAGTCTCTGGAGACTAATCTCACTCTCAATAACCTCTCGCTTCTTCTCCTCTCTCTGCACACAATAAGATCAGGGAAAATGAATGCCGACTGTGCTGATCATAGGGAATCAATGTGTATGGGTCTGTAACCTGTTCGTGAAGTCCAGTATCCCATTCATTCCCTCAATTGACACAACGCACCAAGATATATACATTAGCAATTGTTAAGAAATACAAACCTTGATGAGAGCCTCAAGAATGATCTTTGCTTGGTCAAGGTTGCGCCTAACCTGGATAATGTGAGATGATATAAGTAAATTTCCTATGGGGAAAAGACCAAATCACATATACTATCAACTCGTCTACAGTCAGAGAAGCTTTACTAATGCAGTCTATCACCCTAACCAAGTATAAAAGCTATGCGCCACCGAAAAATCATGTAGGGAACAGTTAGTTTCTTGGATCATTATTGTTAGGTATCAGACTACCACCACATCACCGTAATTCTACATATGAAAAGTTGATTGAGCGAACAAGAGAGACTGATACAATACAATCTTCAAATAAGGAATGATGTGAGCACTGGACAGTTGGCAAGAAGGCAGTACGGGATTGAATAGTCACCATCATCTTAAAAAGGATGTCTAGTCATTGATGGGACAAGAGAGATCGAAGTACAAAATTTGCAATAATTTGGCATTGCTTCAGCAATTCATGCAACCTAATGCAATGCGGCTAGATATGAATGAAGGAAATGAGGGGTGGTATCGCCTGGTGACAAAGAAGCTTATGATTCTGGGTGCAGCTGGACTGGGATGATGATAAGCAAGATATGACATGAAAGAATCCCCTCGTTCAATACACAGGGAACTGTCAAGATAGGCAATCATAGGTAGAAAAGTATTTCATTTAAGAGGACATATCAAGAAATAAGAGCTAAATTCATCCTTGGGTTCACCTGCCGAAGCTTTTCAAATGACTGTGCGTTGTTTTCCCTCCTTTGCATCTGTTTAAAAAGAGAGGAAGCCACAAATTCTCCATTAACAAAAACAAAATTCCATGAGAATTATATTGTCAATGTCAGAAATTTGACACAACAAAATTGGGACAGTCATAGAATGGCATACCCTTCTTGTATGAAGTCTATGGGCCTTCTCCCTTGGCCTAAATACATTATACGGATTTGTGTCGTTAACTGGTGGAGGCGGCTGAAAACATGACCGCAATGAAAGTAGGTAGATGAACAACAGCAGCAAATAGTCACATAAAACTAAAAGAACATCAAATCTTCATTATTTCAATAAATTCAGCTCTTCATTATGCTGTAATACAGATAAAATTTGCACAATTTTTCATTAGGTAAGGAAAACATAGTATCATTTATCACCCAAATCAGAATTTAAGAATTGGTGCTGAAAGTACCAGTCAAACAGGGATGCAGATCCAAAAGTATTTCGGCAAACATAATGAAGAAGCAGACAAGACTCAGTTCCCTCTACAATCTACCAGATAACCAATTGATGAAGTTAACTAAGGAAATAAGATTGTGTCAAGTACTATGTAGTGGCTGATAAAAGAAAGGACATTGGGCCTAACTCAACCTCAAAAGCTAGCTCAAGAGGTAAGGATTGCCCAAGACCATATAAGGAGACAAATTGCCTCCTATCTGCCGAGGTCGGACAATAGTAGACTATGTGTGTTAGGATAAGCAGGGCTACAATAATAACACTACAACTACCAATACGTAAGCGCAAGTAGGACTACGCTCAACTACCTACTACCCTAATCCGTGTCCTCTACAACCCCCTATCTAAGGTCATGTCCTCAGTAAGTTGCATCTGCGTCATATCCTGTCTAATCACCTCCCCAATACTTCTTCGGCCTACCTCTACCCCTCTTGAACCCGTCCATAGCCAACCTCTCACACTTCCGCATTGGGGCATTCGTGCCTCTCCTTTGCACATGCCCGAACCATCTCAACCTCGCTTCCCGCATCTTATCCTCCACCGAGGTCACCCTCACTCTGTCCCGGATATCAGCATTTCTAATCCTATCCCGCATCTCTAAATCACTTATATGAAATTACGAATTCAGAAAGTTGAACTGACCTGCAAACGCCGAAGAGAAGGCTTCTGCCATCGCTCCCGCTGATAGAAAAGAAACAGAGGTTCTCAATAAAAAGAGGACACATGAGGATTCATCTTTAAAGACCACATATAGATGGACTCCATTAATTCTGATAAGAAGCAAACACCAAAGGCCCAGTAGTCAAGCATTTGGAGCTTTCATGTTGAATACTATACATCAAGATCAATTAGTGTGATCCCGAATTACCAATTTAATCTAGAACATACAAGTTGGAGGATAAAGTTTTCATGTTTTACACTGCATAAACATTTTCTGACATGCAACAGGGTGCTTTTAACGCATTCTCAAATCAATTTCCAATTAATCTCATTATCTATGGAAAAGACACCTATTAAAACCTATGGAATGCGTACAATGGGATGCATTTTTGCCTTCTTTTTTTTTTTTTGATAAGGCCCTATACATTTTTGCCTTTTATTCTGAATAAGTTTTTATTTTTATTAAAATTGGAAAATAGTTTGAAAATGGGTTATGAGCCATTCTAAGAACTTTGCCCCATAAAAGGTTACATTTAGGCATTAGCACCTATAGAAGGAAGCTGCTAATATTAAGAGATGACCTCAAATCTTAGAAGAAAGGTAATCTGTATGAGAATAACTAGCAAACAGACTTATTAAGTAGAATACGAGCTGTGAATATACCAGTAACGTGAACGCAAATTTACAGATTTTGGTGGACGCTGACATACAAGTATATTCCAATGTATCTTGTTGAACGTCTTGATATGGAACCCCGTTAACAGTGTGTTAGCAATATTCTTCTTTTGATGAACATGTGTGTTCATCAAATTATACAACCGTAAGTAGTGAGAAATATATACCTTATCCTTCCAGTAATTATAAATAGACTGGAATACGCCATATTTAATGGATAAAGATTGCAAGGCCTGAAATTAAACCCAAAAAAAAAAGGAAAACAAAAGATGAATAATTAGGAAAAATAGACCTCACTACATCCAGAGAAGCAAAATAATCTCAGAAAGTAAGAAAATCAGAACAGCTAAAATCATACTCCACAGCAAAGAATAGGAACATCCAAAAAAGACAAGATTGTGTACAAGTTTTTGTTGAAAAAAATCATGTACAAGTTATGTTGTTGAAACTGAAGAAACGAACATAGTTTCAAATGTCAGCACTAAACATGAAGAATCCATATATATTAGAATTGCAGAACTTGAGCATATTCAGTGAACTATCAATTATTGAACATCTAAGAAGTTTTTTCTATTTCTACTGAACAGGAAAATATAATACCAGAGCATGATATCTGATCTTAAGCATGTAAGTATTTTGATTTACAGGTGAATATCATTGGTCACCACTAACCAGATCGGCAGTGCCAAAAAATTTTAACAAATAGGAGACAACATTTTTAATCACATTGAAGGAGACTGATCAGCATGTTTCAACTACAATGATAGGCTACAGCTTAAATCCACAATGATTCCCAGCTTTCTTAAAGTGACATAATAGGTGCTAATTAACAGAGGCCGTTAATGCATAGACTTTAAAATGTAGTTTCCTTCTAGACAACAAATATCAATTCTCATAAATTTAACAAGTAATAAATACACCAAATATGGAAAAGAGTCCATGTAACTGTTACATATAAGAAATCAAACTCTTTGAACTCATTAGAATCTTCCTTTGATATCAAGGAACTACATATCTAATAATCTCAGTGCATGTTATAATTGCATCCTAAGGCCCATACACTTGTCGTGAAACTTTCTTCTTCAAGAAAATGTAAAAAAAAAAAAAAAAGAAGAAGAAAGAAAACGAACAGGCAGAGGGAGACATTATTGAGCATTAGAAATACATTAATCATGATGACCATTGAACCCCCCCCCCCCAAATACCAATTAAGAAATACGTCGTTGATCAGATGACTTATTCAAGAAGATAACTCGAAAGCTAAAAGATTGCAAAGAGCAGGAAATGGCTCTAGTTTTTGGGATAATGATGGAAGATTTTTTTGAAGGGGAGCCTTGGAGTAACTGGTAAAGTTGTTGCCATGTGACCAGGAGGTCATAGTTCAAGCCGTGGAAACAGCCTCTGGCAGAAATGCAAGGTAAGGCTGCGTACAACAGACCTTTGTGGTCCGGCCCTTCCCCGGACCCCGCGCATAGCGGGAGCTTAGTGCACCGGGCTGCCCTTTTTCTTAGCTTGCAACAGTTGCAAATTAGTACAAGAGAGCTAAAATAATGAACATGAATACTCCAGTAGGTCCACATATAACTACACATAAGGAGTTCTTAATAGATCAAACAATATCAACAATTTCAAAGTAGACTCTTTAAATAATGCAACACGAAAGACAAAGTCAAACCAGCAAAATCAACAGACTAACAAGAAGAGCTACTTTTTACCTCAACAGCAGCATCAAAACTTAGAAGCACAGGAACTGGTGAGCCAAGCGTATTTACTATAACTCCTGCTCTTTCTCGGGCCTTGTGATCTAAAACTTCTAGTTTGTACAGAATCGTCTCCAGCCTATATCAGGAAACGAAAGTGATTTGTCACCTATGATCAACAAGCAAAACTCAAGTCTTGAATTAGGCTTTTTGTATTCCTTATTAAAAAAAAAGGCATATCGTGTTGAGAGGGAAAAGAACTGAATGAAATGCATAGAGCATAGACAAATTATATTCAGCATCAGAAACCTGAAGCGAAATACAGAATAAAGAAGAAAAATTTTAAAGGGACTGAAAGTAGCTTGAGGAAATGAAAAAAGGCAGTGCCAGTGAGTCGGAGAGCAACAAACGTTGCAGCACTAAGAAGAAAACTAATGCCCAGTACCTAGCTTGTGGTATGGGGAGGATATACTAGAATAAAAGTAAGGGGTTGTCTGGTTTGCAGGATAGGGGATAACCCCGAGAAAAAATGGGATTATTTTATCTCACGTTTGGTTGAACTTTTGATTCCGGGATTAGCAATCCCGGGATTATATACCACACTCAATGTGCATTAAGAATCTCGGGATAAAACACCAAAATGATTAAGATGCCCTTCTCAAGGTTAAAATTGAAAATAAAAGTTTATCCAAATTTATCTAGTTTAAAACGAAACATGTGTATTCTATTATACCCCAATATCCCATTTTTAGTTTAAAAAAACCAAACATCTACCAATAAAAGAATATCCACTAAATAATACCACCATTATTTAATCCCCACATTATAATCCATGTTTACCAAACGACTCCCAAGTGTATATGCTTCTAGGATGAAAGGTAATATCACTATTTCACGCAACTTTTGCAACTTCAACACAAAAGTAGTGTCTTCCATGTGGCAATCAACATGTCACAACAGGACTAACAAACAAGAAATGAAATCCATCAGATATCAATGGAATGTCAAGTAAGGTCTAAGAAGAGCCCCAGTTTTATAAGCTCTAGCTATAACAGCAAATCCACCATCAAGGTTCCAATGTCATAAGTAGCCTTGCTGGCTTTATCTCTCCAGGTTAAGATACCAGAAGATTTGCCCGGGTCACCTCAGAGGTAATGTCAGTTTGCACTATCAAAGCACGCTTTCACAGTTGATATAATAATGGGAATAATTTTTTAAAAAAGAGGCCTTCTTCATGAAATAGCACAATTCCAGCTAATCCTTCACTTGGTGGTTATCGTGCACTATAAGCATGGATTGTCCTAGGTGATTTATGGTCTAGCTAATTAGCTAAATGTATAGCTTAAAGGGTTGTGCTATGACTACAAAATGGCTTCTGTCCACCTTATCCTCTTTTCCATATACATGGTGTATTGGGTTAGCTAAGCTCTCTGGTGCATTGGACCATAGTGTGATGAGTTCTTATGCATTACAGTTGTGATGTATATCCCAAAGAAAACATCCACTATCCTCAGGTAGATTTTAGAGTCTCTTACTTCTATTCTTCCAACTAATACTCACAACTACAAGATCTAATTACTGTCCGTGTGAACGCAAACATATCCAACTTGCAGTGGCATGAGGAATACCAGCTTAAACAGAGCAAACTTCGCACTCAAATGAAACAAAATTAAAGGATGAACCAACCATAAGGAAGAAACAGAGAACACGTCTCAAAGAAAATCGTGTATGTGGATGTGTGTGAATGTAACACAATAGGTACACAGAAGCATGGTTTAAGATTTTTACTTTTCAGTTGCAAGAACCTTTCTTTCTCTGTTCAACTCTTGAAGCCAATCTTCATCCTCATTGTCAAGATCATACTCAACAAATTCTCCAATCTCAGCCCGAGCTACAGTAAATTTAACAAAATTTCAGAAGTTACAACTAAGATGATAATACAAACATAACCCCCAGTACACTTCACGTACCTCCTCTAGCATGTATATATGATGTCGGCTGAGCAAAAGTGGGCGAATAATCTCTTTCATATGTATCCACAATCACATACTCGGGAGTAGGTATTTCAGGAGCCAATTTCTTGCTAGAAGTTTGTGGTACCTAGAGGATATATTATTGTCCAACATAATAAGCTTACGTACAGGCACAATGCAGCAGCATAGCAATTCCGAAATTCTCATTTTTAATGTGTCATATTTAAGACAACATACATTATGAAAATTTTGTTGGTCTAACCTTCAAAGACAACTTAGGACAGTTAACTTGAAACAAGGGGATTAAAATATAAAATGCTAGTAAGAGTTGGTTAAAATGAATATATAATTATGAACAATTCATGCATGCAAATTTATACTATACAGATAGTCCATGCAATGAAAGATTCAATGCAATGAAGCATAAAACTACAAAGATTATGCTCAAAAACCTCATTTTCTGTGAAACTTTCAAATACAACTTAGGGTAGTTAACTTCAAACAAGGGGATTATAATATAAAATGTTGGCAAGAGTTAGTTAAACTGAATATATAATTATGAAGAATTCATGCATACAAATTTATTGTACAGATAGTCCATGCAATGAAACATTCAATGCAATAAAGCATAAAACTCCAACGATTATGCTCAAAAACCTTGTTCTCTGGCTAACCTTCAAAGAAAACTTCGGACAATTAACTTGAAACAAGGGGATTAAAATATAAAATGTTTAAACTGAATATATTATTATGAACAGTTCATGCATACAAATTTATAATACAGATAGTTCATGCAAGGAAAGATTCAATGCAATAAAGCATAAAACTACAAGGATTAAGCTCAAAAACCTCATTTTCTGTCTAACCTTCAAAGACAACTTAGGACAATTACTTGAAACAAGGGGATTAAAATATAAATGTTACTCCCTCCGGTCCACTTTACTTGTAGTCCTTACTAAAAATAGATGGTCCAAATTAGTTGTCATTTTAGAAAACCAAGACATAATTAATAACTATTAGTTTCCACCTTTACCCTTAATGTGGTGAGAGATTAATGTGATGAAAAAGAGAGTAGTATTAAATTGAGATCAAAGAACAAATAAGGATAATTTAGTCAAATTACCTTTTCATTAATTTTTCAAAGGGGCGTGCAAAAAGAAACACTACAAGTAAAATGGACCGGAGGGAGTAGTAAGAGTTCATTAAACTGAATATACAATTACAGACAATTCATGCGTACAAATTTATAATACAGATAATCCATGCCATGAAACATTCAGTGCGATAAAGCATAAAATTACAAGGATTAAGCTAAAAACACCTCATTTTCAGTAGCTTCAGCAGCGAGACGAAGAATAAGGTTTCGCGTATTAGTCTGGGAATCATCATCCTCAAAATCTTTAATAGATTTTAAAATTGGTAACTTCTTGTGAATATCAAGAGGACGCGGTCTAAATGAAAGTCTACTCATTATCAACTCAGCTCATTCCCCACAGAAAATTCACTCTTTTCTACTCTCATCAAATTTCAGCTCAGCTTCCAACCTCCAAAGAAAAGGTAAGCTAAAAACTCATCAATGTTGAGCAAAATAATGGGACATTTCAAGAATATACAGCTTTTGAAAATTATTACGCCAGGTAGCCCAATATACAATATTATACTCCAACTTTATACCTGGGGAAAGCATTATACATAATGTATCAACTTTGTATAAAGTGTATAATTACGCCACGTAGCCCAATATACAATATTATACTCCAATATCATACCTGGGGAAAGCATTATACATATTGTATCAGTATAAAGTGTATAATAGAGTATAAAATGTGTTTATACACAAATATGAGCTAAATTGGGTAGCAAACTCAAAGTATGGGCTACATGGCGTAAATATATTTTAAAATAAACATAGAGCGTAATTTTCCCCAAAATTATTAACACTCTGAGTTCATTTTAGGGTTCAATGATTGTGCTGAGTTCGACTCGTCCGAGTTATCCTAGTCGACTCAGTGACCCGTTTCGATGACAACAATAATAACAGTCGATTTCCTTTTACCTGTTTATCCAGGGAGTAAAGATTTTCGTTCCGGTGGGGATGGCGGAGAGTAATCGCCGGAGAAGAATTCCGGGGGCCTAGGGTAATGTAAATGGGGAGGGAATTTGGGAGTTGTTCGGGTTAACCCAGATATTGAAACCGGATCCGTATATTTTCGGGCATAAATGTGTGCGGCTCGTGTGGCTTGTTCCCTTTATAGTACGAATCAACAAATGCGAGTGATGTTGTGATATATGATTCAATATTAGTACTAACGTATTGATGGTTTAAATTTATCATATATCCACCTGTTGGACGCTAATTGTCCTTAATTTTAATTTCTGGATTAAAAGTCTCTCATCCCATCTATTACACTTTAATTATCCTTTACAATTAAAAATATCATTGTTTTAATAGAATTATAAAAATGGCATATGCGTAGATTTGATTAAATAAGAGAATTTATTTTATTGATCCACATGAATATTAGACTCAATTCATAAATAACTCAACTCATCCGAATTTATTTGTTAGGAATTGATGGGGCAGGATTTCTAAGAATCCGCCATAGTTAAAGAAGGATAGAAGATGAGTTGGACCTAGATCTGTAATCGACATGAGGTTTTTGCATCAGTTTTGAAAAAAAAATCATAGCTTCAAAGGAAGAAGACATTATTGTCTTCGGTCACAAAACGTGAAGCATTAAAGGAATTAGGTACAAATAAATAGTTTTTAATTGTTTTAGATTATCCTAAATGAATGAGTTATTTATGATTGGAATCATGTGGATCAATAAATCAGTGTCGCGTATTTAATCACATCACCATATGTGTTATCTCATAGTTTTATTAAAAGGGGACAATTTTTTAAACCGAAAATTAGCGTTAAGGGCAATTAAACTTTTTTTTTCAGTGAACATTGAAATAATACTACATTCAGGTCAAGTGACTTTGTATATCTAAAGGTAAAATTATAATTTAATAAATATTATCGGATTATCGATTAACTCGTTAAGGAAAAAATGCTAAACCGTTACAAAACTGATAATCCAATTAAAGAAAATCCTAAATTATTACAAAATCGTTAAATCAATAACCCAATATTAATAAATCATAACATTATTTCGGTTCGATTTATCAATTTTACTCGAAATATACACACCCCCAGTGTTTCTTATTAGAAGTTAAGTAAAAAGATTAGCTTTACCAATCAAATCAACCTTTTCCTAAAGATTGCATAATCAAACTTTGTCTTCCGCTCTGACTATCAAGTATCAACTCGAGACTATATTAGTGAAAAAACAAGATATTGAGAAATCTTATTGGAGGAAACGGCTAGGGTACAACATAAGTTGGGATTGAAAGAAGCAAAAATAGATGGTACTAAGACCGATTATGGAAGAAAATAATCAACAAGTGAAAGACGGAAAATAGCAAATTAGTACGTTGTTTGAGTAACTGAAGAACATTTAAAAATTAGTTATATCAAGTTTCAAACCAGAAGTGAAGACAATAGGGTACTCTATAAGAGGAAGCATGCATGCCTTTGGTATTTCATTCTCACTTCTTATTTTTCTAATATTAAAATGGTATGAAGAATATTAACACCATCAAGTTAACATATCAGTGCAATTTTATTTTTTTACATTGTCGGTGTATATAACTTTGAACACTTTAAACATTTTGCTACATTCCTTTGACATGATTCTCTCAAGTACCTACTGATGGTACGAGTTCAAAAAGGAATAAACAAAAGAGATATAAGATCCTTGTGGCAGGAAAATATAGATGAACTGAAACTAAGTCAATATTCACACTTCACTCTTATACTGACTCCATTTCAAGAAATCATCTTCGCTATCATTAACTGGACTCTCCATTTCTGGAACATCTTGCTCCGCTGCTTTAACTTCTTTTTCCTCGACATGTTCAGACTTCGCTTCTTCCTCCTGTGCGTAATCAACATTGCAACGAATGGATGAATTAGGAAATTAGAAAGAAAAAAAATAACAATTTCTCGAGGACAACCCTGATAATAGTCTAGCTAAACCACGTAGCCCACATTTTTCCTTTCTCCAGCCCGTTATTAACACAAGAATTATGATAATGACATGTGCATCAGTATGTTCAGAGTGAAGAACTCTGTCAACAGACATTCTGCTAATGCAAGACAGGATGCATATAAATTATGCAGAGATTACGTTATGGAAAAGCAGCACGAAATAGAAAAAGAGCATGCACCCCTACACAGGAAGATATGTAAGAAAGAGCATGGGAAGCAAGAGAAGATCCATACGTTGATCTCCTGAGCCCCCTCCATTTCCTCCTCCACCATCAAGTCAATTGACTCATCTTTATCAGCATACTGCAATTCCTCAGCTTCAATTTGCTTTAAACGCTCAATTACTTGTTCAAAGTGGGAATGATCTGCACAAGTATATTATCATGTAAAACCTCTGCAGGAAACTTTTTAAAAAATGCGACACATTTAGTGGAAAAGCCTTTCTCTTCTTCAGGCAATGGTTCTTTTTCCTTCTGTGATGGTCTGATGACATAGAATAATAATTTAAGTGGTGCATGTTCAATCCCTAGCTCCAGCCTTAACAAAAATAAAGTGTGATCATCGTAATATTAAGTAAACAATTTACTGAAACTGAATCTTCAGGATATCAAGACCATCTTTTTCTGACCAAACTTAAATACACATACATAGAATGTCCATAAGTCAACAATCCTAATGCTAGCTCAATTGTGGAAACTATGTAAAACCTGTATGTTCCTGTAGTGAACATAAAACAATACCTGGCCTTTTATACATATTTTGGAACCATAAAGTAGCAATTTACAAAAATGAAATAAAGATAGAATATTCAAATATCAGTTCTTTTATACTGTTTTATGGTCAAACAAGATTAAATATAAGACTAAAATCAAACGAACGAGAGATGAAAAGCGCCGTACCATGAGCAGATATAGAATTTTAACTCTAGAGACTACAGTGCAGAAACCATGTTGAAAGAATATTACAAAACAAAAAGAGAGAGAACTCAGATCGTTCAGAATTTGTAAATTTGTATAATCTAATATGATTCTCTTAGCCATCATTTGACAGGAGAGTCTAACAAGGACTAGGGAGAGATTGGAGGATCAAAAGACAAACACATGAAAGAAGAAAAAGAAAGTTTTATGGAATATGAATCCAGGCTCCAATTCCTTTTTCCCCTTTTTTTTAACAAGTCAGGCTCCAATTCATTTTGGGGCTTGATCGGCCATAACAACAAGCTAGCATGTATGTTTTCAGCCACATCAAAAGTCATCTTCGCCATGCTGATGAAACATTACTCTTTATTGGAAGGTTTCTCTGAAAAAATAATAATCATAGGTCCAATGTATCTCCAAACTCTATTTACGTCCATTTACAACAAATTGTTATCGAATAATAATGACTGGGAGAATAAATAGAAGCAAGTGTAGTAGAGAAAGTTGAACAAAATTTACCTTTGGAACGATTTGTTAGAGCATCATGGAGCCTAAATGGATTTTGCCGCTCTTCTTTCTTGTATTTTAGCTTTAGCTGTCTACGTGTCCGGCCAGGAAAAAGTTGTTGTATCAGGGATAAGTCTGTCCCAAACTGCTGCACAGCCTGAAAACATGTTTGTTCTAAATGTTTAAGAGCAAACCAAGGAAAAAGAACAAAAGAGTATGGAGTGCATCACAGTACTATTTGTGCTCAATCACATGAAGCATTTTTATCCATTAGCTCTATTCGGTGCCACCATTAAGTCAAAAGTTATACGATCTTTTTCAAATACTTGATTTCTCGTAACATCTGGGGTTCTGCTCCCCTACTCTTCCCATAGAAGTTAACAATTATCTTATAAAAGTGAATCTATCAAAAGAATAATAATCTTCTAAAATGGCTCATGCCTTCTTCTTTTTTATTGTTAAAGGAAGAGTCACACCTTCTTTGAACAAGTGCAGACCATATTACCGCAGTTCCCCATAGTTTCACCTTTACACACCACTTATCAAATTCATTCATTTCTTTGTTCTTATTTTTTAGAACATATAACAGGAAAGGGAGGAAAAAAGACGAGAGAGCAAGACCCAGGAGGCTCGCAGCTGCCACGACCGTAGCACCTCGTCGATTTGTAAGATGCTCTAGAGATAAGAAATTGCAATCCTATTTGCACATGATTTGACAGCGGGTCCTCTGTCTGTCACACGGTCAACAAGATGCACAAAGCTCAGGCATCCAATATAACTGGAAAGTGGAAGCTCTATGTGAGATGTCCTAAAGGCATATGGACTCTTTACATCTCATGTACTTCATGTGTCTGCTATTTACACCAACAAGACGACAAAGTTAGCTTGTACTTTTTAGTTCATTACTTTAGTTTATATAATTAACATAAGCCACTGATACGTTTCAAATTCATTTCTTAGAATGCCCCCCCTAATCAAAAAGGAAAGAAAAAAGTTACCAATATGTTTCAATTGTGTTACAGCTTACAACAACAACTACACCTCATTCCCAAACAAGTTGGGATGTTTCAACTTTGTCAGTGAGACAAAAATCATAGTTCAAGGTGTCCTGGCATAATCTCATTCAAAGTTGCATAATAGCTACCAACCCAACTTGACTGCATCAGAAGCTAACTGATGCCAAGAGCCAAAAAAATGTCCAAGGTTTTAGTTACATTCAATATCTACAAATCCTAGCCTAGTGATCTGTTTAATGCAGTAGTGCTACATCCAGCAAAGAAACATCAGTGATCCCAATTGCATCTCCAAGCCCAAAAAGGAAACTTCAAATTTCCACTAACTACTACTTTCTTAGTTTCCATCATTTTGCATCTTTTTCTTTAAGTCATATCAATTTTTCCATTATAAAGACATAAAATAAATATATAAATCAAATGTCCAAGAGTTCTAAAGTTTATCTAAGATCCCCTTCCCCTGCCCTGATTGACATGCTGAGGATAAAGATGCCAAAGAAGTTAATACTGGTGCCAGGTTCAAAAATTCTTTGGGCTAGTTTAGCACCAGATACACTGGGTTTACGCTTATTAGAGGAACCATTAATAGATGAAAATGAGAAGCTTGACAAGGACGCTTATCTCACATAGAGAAAACAAAGTAACAGTTAGATAAATAAATACCAACAAGCATGTCCTACAGGAATCTTTCACTAATATCGCATAGGAAGGTCTCAATAAGTGAAGCAAATTTGATAACATCATGATTGAGAGATCTATGAAAGGAAATACAGAAAGGAATCCACAAACTTTATCTTCCAGACAGGGAAATGCCTAGGTGAATCTGCTAATAACTTGAGCACTTTATAAGTTGCACTTATAGAATCCTCGATTGAAATTAATTTTTCCTGTTCAAATTTCAATTACCTCCCTATTTACATGTGCATCTTTCAGTAGGCTACAAATGAAAGGGGTGTACCTCATAGAAAAGTTGTGTGTCCTGTTTTGACCACCTTGTGCTGGGGGTTTTGTCCATGTAAGTCTGATAATTGAAGTAGGCAGAAGTATCTTCAGCCCTAGGACTTTTTTGATGATCATTAGCTTCCCCATCTTCATCTGAAGCATAGGTCTCATCCTCATCATAATTAGAAACAGAAGCACCAGCACTGCACAAGAACAAATCATGAAGAAACTGTGACTTGAAAAAGGAAGGACCTGGTCCCAAAGGGAAAATACATGCTATACCTCCACCATAAGTAAAAAGTGTGAACTATGACACAACAAGAGCAACTGATTACAAAACTATTACAGCATGCATCGAACTTCTAAGATCTCCTGTCCTGATTATTTTACCTTTCGGAAATACAATTTAGGTACCAGAAAGTACACTAAAGAACTTTACATTATAATTTTTTCTCATATTAGATATCACAAAATTATACATCTCAAACCATGTCAAAGATCACCTAGTATGACTTGATCCATATTGGCTTGAAGGGTCACAAATTATATAACATATTTAAGCATGAAGTGTTTACCAATGGCAGAGCTCTTATCATTTTCCTATGAATAACGAAAATAGCTTCTCATAACAGCTACCCTCCAGTCATGTTGTTAGAATGCGTTACCATGGCGTATTTTGATTGTGTTACCAGCATGTTCATATTGTCCATACTGCTTTAATTCCCTGTCTGAGTCTGACCGTTTCTCTTGCTTTGCTTTGCTTTGCTTTGCCTTGCCTTGCTTGCTTTGCTTGTGATTATGCTTTGTCTTGAGTCGAGGGTCTCCCAGAAACAGTCGCTCTACCTACCAAGGTGGAGGTAAGGTCTGCGTACACTCTACCCTTCCCAGACCCCACGCTGTGGAATTTCACTGGGTATGTTGTTGTTGTTGTAACAACTACCCTCCAGCTTCTGATCATAGTCTATAAAATCCCCCGCAGGAACCATTATAAATTGGTCAGAGAAACATCAAAATGGGAATTGAACCGGGTTTAGCATAATGATGCCTTGAAAGTTCGCTTATAATCAACTTGAGTGAATCACGAGAATATTTCAGGATAAGAGTACGCCTCCAACATTTATGTGGGACAGGATAGTACTAAGTATAGTATACCAGCAAATACATTAAGGGCATCTATGATTAGAGTAATTCCAAAAAAAAAATCGGATTTGAGATTTGCCTTTCCATGCTCGATCCTTTGGAGGGTAAAAATAGCTTTTTCCGTTCCAAACAAAAATTAATTGTATAGAGAAATTGGGGATCACCTCCAGAACAAGCATAAAGAAAGAAGATAAGTGATAGAGAAATGTAAAGTTTAAAAGTCAAACACTGACGGGATTTCTCGGTTATCAAGAAGAAAGAAATGTTAAACTTACAAGCTAATATTAAAGGTTAGAGATCTTGACGCAGTCTCCTCATAAGAGAAGAGAAGAAACTTCATTGATCTTTCTGGTCAATTTCATTCTAGAAACGAGTTAGAAGATGGTGCTCTTGACAACAAAGATCTCGCTTATTTGTTTATTTTTTACTTGACACACAACATATAGATTGATCACACGGATGAAATACCAGTGCATTTGATAGTAGACATTGTATTTAATAATAACTGGAACAGCAATTGAAGAGACTGCTGTTCAACACAAAACCTCATCCTGTCCTCTTCCCCACCACAACCCCGAAGGAGAAAAGTCCCACAGTGTTTTCCTGATACACCAGAAAAAACAAAACAAACGAAAGATATTTCCTTCAGTTTGCGAACCAGTACTTGGTAGAAGCCGCCCTCATTAGGCCTCTTGGTGGATCTTTTAACTTATCAGAACCATCTTGGACAATGCCATCAATTTAGATACCTATGGGAATTTCCATGTAGTAAAGAGTCTGCAGTTCTTTAAGGCCATCAGACTAGGTGCTGAGTTGCACACAATTTTGAGTTGTTCCTGCAGTGTATCAGGCATCTTCACCCTTATTCCATTAACTATACTGCACAAGTACATGACACTAGCATTTGCAAGCTCTGCTTGCCTTCCAAGGAAAGTAACTTGTCATCCAGACCATTAACCATTCTCTGTAATTCATCAATATTATCAATTTGGGATAGATCAGTAAGCACAGCATTAATTAATTCCTTATTAGTTTTGACATTTACATTTGATTGATCAATTCTCATCCACATTCTCAATTCTCTGGGTCAAATGTCTCTTTGTTGCAGCAAGTACATCAGTGGCATGCTTTGAGTGCTTTGTTGAATTTGAAACGGCATTTGCCATATTACTTTTGGTAACAAACATAAGGACAGAGAACGATAGAACCCTTCCACAACCCAGTGCCCCTACTGCAGCAGGATAATAGATGGCAAGTTACACTAGAATTATCATTTAGAACATAATTGATCGTGCTGAAGCCAATTGCCGAATCTCCATTTCTAGCGTATGAACCTATTCAGCCATAACATCTGAATCTCCAGCATGTCTCCCCTAATTTTTCACAATTCTTACCAAATTCTGAAGTTTGCCCAATACATCAGATAATTTACCGTTTTGGAAGAGCACAGCACCAGTATGCCTGCTTTGACTATGAAGAGGATTCTGCCTAAACCTATGCTGGTTTGTAAAGCCATGGCCGGCGGTAAAGTGATTAGCAAACCCTAGGACTAACTTTTTCTTCAATAACAGTGGTGTCCGGGCAAGCTTGCATGCACCTCGACGAATTCCAAGGGACCTCCCACCAGCAACAGGTAGATAGATGGGAAGAAATCACCCAGTGTTTTTGTCTCCGCTGGAATTTGAACCTGAGACTTCATGATCTTTTTCCCACTTCAATGACCACTAGGCCACACCCTTGGGTACTAAACCCTAGGACTAATTTCCTGTGCCTCCGTTAAGAAATTTCAGAGTTCTCATATTTTTTATTTATTTTATAAGGGATCTGCTTCTCTCTTATGAATGCTTAGAGGAGAAGAGATAGTACTGATATCTTGATTGGTCAAACAGAGAAGATGCTTCTACAAAACTCAGGTAGTTGCACGCTGTGGAGAGAATCATGTGGGTTGTTCAAGGTGATTTTTCAAGATACAAGGTTGCTGAGATGAGAAAATGTATGCAAAAGATGCTTTCAGATTTTATACATACAGATTTGTCAGTTCTAAAAATTTCGTCATTGTGAGTTGTGACAGTTGATAACTTGATACCTGTGCTTGTGTGGATTTTAATTCTTTATCTCCTCGTACAGTAAAATGATAAACTAGTTGTGCTCTTCTAGGCAAATACAGTAGTAGTATCATTTACAGTAAAATATCTGAGTTGGGTTGTGAAATCTTAGCGTTGGGCATGGATTCTTGAACGGGTGTTGAGTCCCTACGAGCATAGAACCCAGCTATTGTAAGACTTGAACTTGGTTTACTTGATACACTTCTCAGCTCTACCGGTTTAAGTGTCAGGCTGGGTAAAAATAAAAGATTGAACAGAGTAAGCAAAGGCTACTCGACCATTTCTGGAATAGTAATGATGTTAGGGTTGGTGAAGATGGTGCAATTGGTCAATGTGGCGTAGAAAAAAGGAATAACCGACGCAAAGGGCTATAAGGGAGAAGTATTCACATAATTCTGAAAAAGGTGGTTGGACTGGTTAGTTAGACCAGTTCTACAAGTAAAGAAAATAATGAAGCTGTAGACAATATAAAAGAGACCAGTGATGCTCTTGAATAGTTAGAAGATGGATCTGATATGAGAGAAGCAGACCTTACGAATGGAAATTAGAATGTAGCGAGCCAATAATAACCTATACACGTCATCTACATTTTCACTATCAACAAGAACAGATTTATTAAACTGTGGAGTAAATGGAGAAACCCTAAGCAAATGGTTAAACGCGGATTAGTATTTTTTTCACAAAGAAAGTAAAAGGTAAATGTAGATTAGTATATTTAATTGTACATAAGCTTCTGATACCTCTGATCTGTAGTAGGTATTTGTGACGCTGCTGCATCTTTTTTCTGCAAGCAAGGAAACAAGAGAATCAAGGATGACTGTCAAAATAAAAAATTCTCATTTAACTTTTCCTCTTTTTAAGAGGTTGTTGGCAAACAAGAGAAACATAAAGAAGAAACGTACCGCCAACCGCTCTTTGTGATCAGCTAATATAATTAGATCCCTAATAGACACCTTTGAATAGTCAATCGCATCCTCGGGAGCCTCAAGCAAAGCCTTGTCCACTGTAAACAAGGAGACAAGGAAGTTCCTGATCAGAAAACGATCATAACCGTAATTACGCCAAATGTCAGCAATACCCACTAGGCTTACCTGTTCTCCTCTTTTGACGAGTGGAATGAGAAAACTTTTTAGGCTTTTTGTTGACTGGCTGATCGGAAGCTTCAGCGGTCTTTTTACACTTCCTAACTCGTTTTCCTTCCTTAGTAACTGTTTTCTTGGACTTTTTCTGTACCGTTTTCCCTTGTGAGTCATTTTCCACCAGAAAATCCTCATCATTATCATCATTCCCATTTGTAACAGAATCATTAGGATGTTCAGGCACATATTCCCCATCATCAATTACTTCTTCTTCAGACTCATCTACTAGTCTATTTGCATTCACACACTTTCTTCTACTCCTTAATGATCTACTCTCTCCATTCTCTTCACTAATTGCAGATTCAGATGCAGGGATTTTTCGTTTTCTAGTCTTTGGCCTTTGAGGTACCTAAAAAGACATAATTGCAAGTGGGTCGAGAAGAGGGACAGAGGACTCCAAACGAGGCAAACTGTTGCAAAATTTTGAGAAATAACTGAAACAATTTGAAAAACAAGTTATGGATTTACATGTTCCTCAGGCATCTGAGAAGCAGCTTCAGGGTGCTCAGCATCTGGAAGAGAAGCCTCTGTAACATATTCTTCATGAACTGGAAATTCATGACCAGATTCTGTAATAGTATGATTATCAAATCCTCTGGCTGAGAAATCAAGGACACCATCAGCAGGGAATCCATGTCCCTTCCCATTATCCACAAAATCCATTTCAGAATGAACGGAGTGTGAATCTGGCTGACATGACGCCGACTCTCCTACATCTGAATCAGGAATGCTTGTATCGTATCTCTCTCGGTATACTTGTAGCTTGGGCTTGGGTTGGAATGTTCTACTCTGCCCTGAACAAAGGCTAGAAATTTAAAAGGAGTGCAGGATATAATAAAGTACAAGTGCAGGAACCTGAAAATTCAGCCATACCAGATATAGTAGTTACCCCAAGGATATCAGCTTCCAAGGAAGGGTAGGTGTCCATCTCCTGCACCGACAAACTGGAGATTACATAGTGTGCAAAGGAATTTAAGTGATAAATGTTTCTCTATAGGGGAAGGACATGAATATGACCATCTGATGACTTCCACTAACAGGAAGAACACTTCCTTGGAAAGTTAATGGATCTTGGGCTGCTGCAACTTCATCAGATTGAAGATTGGAAGCACTAGGTGCTGAATCATCAACTGAAGAAACTTGAATTGAAAGCTGTTCTTGTCGCTTCTCTGCACCAGCAAGATGAACAGCAGATGGATCTGTAGCGGGACTAGAACTCTCTGCATTATATGCAGCAAAGAATTTTAATAACTACTCTTTAATTAGCCAATTATTCAAACGAAGGAACCCATTTGCAGCATCCACTATCAAGTTCGAATTAATAGCAATATGCAGGAAAATTCAGCAATAAGAGAACAGAAGAAGCTTGGTTGTACCTATGCCGCTTGAGTGAGGAAGTAAATCATCAAACGAGTCGAAACCTATATATATGTCTGTGTTCTGAAAATTAAAGAACTATAATAAGGATATAAAAGGTCTGTTAATGTGATCAAGATATGAATAAGAAAATATCACCTCTCTCTCAGATTTCTCAAAGCAAGATTTCCAATCTTCATTGTTATCAGTCATTACCGCACTTGCATCTAGACTTGAACCAACTGATGGACCCAAAGTTTCTGCAGCAAGAGGATGCTCCAATGAAGGTTCTGCTGACATAGAGCTTTGTTCATCATCTGCTTACATTTAACAAAAGACAATCATTCATAAAGAAGTCTTAAAATATCAAAGAACAATATTAGATTATCTAGAGCATATTTTATATGACATTTCAAGTGCTAAAAAAATATAAAAGCAACTTTGTCTAGAAGGCAAATTCTTAAATTATGGACATTGCACACAAGAAACAAAAGGTGTTTTGAAGGACAAAGGAACTCAACTCTAAAGTTAAATCTGATTGTTTTTTGCTGATTTCATCTTGGTGTAAATTGGAATGGATAGATGAGAGTGAAACTCTGTTACAATTCATAGAATCTTTTGTATAAATAGTCGGGGTATTTTCTTGTTGCTTATTTGGCTCTTTTTTTGATGAAATCACAGCACTTTCATAGTGCCAGATTTTGACATCAATAATACTTACCATTTCATAAATTATGGACATAAGCAATCAACATTTTGTTATGACCCTCAGGCCTCAACAGTCAATATTTGACCAAATGCAGCAACAAAATGTTCCGGGAATAATACAACAACAACAACAACAACAACACCCAGTGAAAATCACACAACGTGGGGTCTGGGGAGGGTAGGGTGTACGCAGACCTTACCTCTACCTTGAGAGGTAGAGCGGCTGTTTCCGAGAGACCCTCGGCTCAAGACACAACCTACCCTCGGCTCAAGACACAACCTACCCTCGGCTCAAGACACAACCTAAGCACAGGTAGAGCAAGAAAAACGGTCAGACCCAAGCAGAAAATTTAAGGTGGTATGAAAATGCTGAAAATACTGGTATCAAAAGCGAATGGGCCATGCCACCGCATTTTGAAAAGGAAAGGAACTAACATAGATACATAAGCTAAACACAGTACACTAAAGAACACCCAGCACCAGAAATCACACGCTACTATACATCAATATTGTGCCTACTAGTATGGTAAGCTAAGCGGACCCACAATAATCGCACTACACTACCAGTTTGTACGCGTACGTAGTACTATACTCGACTACCTACTATCCTTCTACCATAATCCGTGTGTTCCGGGAATAATAATAAAAAAAAAGAGCAGTCTGGTGCACTAAGCTCCCGCTATGTGCAGGGTCCGGGGAAGGGCCCCCCGCATAGCTAACAAGATAATAAGATAATAAAGGCAAGAAAGCTAACAATTTTGGGAATCCTTTGCAGTCTTAAGAGCCTCGGAGGAATCAGTTGCTACAGTATCACCAGTGGGTTTTGACGTCAAAGAAACAGGTGTGGATGCAACAGCTAGACCTTTTCTAACCGGACGAGGCTTCGCCTTGGGTTGAAACTTGCCACCAGCCTTGACTGCATCAAATAATAATATAAAGTTTAACCTTGATACACCAAAAATAAATTACATCACAAACTAAAGAGACCTTTTCTCCCCACTTACCAGTCTTTGAAGCACCATCGGCAAATATATCATCTAAAAGGTCCATGAGCACACTTTCAACACTGAAAAGAACAATGACTGATAAGAGAATGTAACCACTAAAACAAGTTAAAAATAGTCTCAAAGAAAGTAATTATATCTTTTGTAAAATTTCAATTTGAGAATTACAACTAAAGCCACATAACTTCAAAATGGTCAGTAGATACAATTTCCAAGACCGAGACTGAACAAGACATAAAAGGAAGAGTTAAAACAACAGCAACAACAAAAAAGCTCAATTGAACAACAAAGAGAAAGATCTTCATAAATCCTAGATAATTCAGAACTTGGGGTAAAATTCGAAAATGACAAATAAAACGAGATGATCGCAATAGCAGAAAAAACAATGTTTACTCTAAAGCTAATCCCCCGGCTCCGTCCCCAACTAGAGGATTTTCATATACACTATAAAGGGTCCATGAATACACATTCCAAAGCTAAAATATAACTAGATAATAACAACAACCACAACAACCTACCCGTTTTAATCCCACAAGCGGGTCTGGGGAAGGTAGGATGTACGCAGACCTTACCCTACCTTTTGAGGGGTAGAGAGGTTGTTTCCGATAGACCCTCGGCACAACAACGCGTTACCAAGACAGGCTAGAAGGAAGAAAAAAATAACGACATCAAAGTGATAAGATAGACACAGCCAATGAAGCAACAAGTAACAATAAAAACGAAGTAAAAGACACTAATAAAACACAAGTACAATAGTAATACTACTGCTAATAAAGAGAAAAGGAGAAGATGAGACTAGCCCCCTATCCCTCCCACGTAAAGGTGCTACATCACTCAGTACTTACTGACCTTCTACGCTAATTCTCGACCTTCAAACCTTCCTCTATCTTAATTCTCGACCTTCAAAACCTTCCTATCTAGGGGTATGTCCTCAGTAAGCTAGAGGTGTGTCATGTCCTGCCACCCCCAGCCCCCGTTCTTTTTCAGCCTACCTCTACCTCTCCTAACACTCACTATGGCCACCCTATAACTAGATAATAAGAGAACAAATAAATTACTAATGCTCAATAGTAACATTTACGGAAAAGATCTTAATAAAAATCAAATCTATTACTAATTGGAATATGAAATGTATAATACTAGTTGGGTTTCACCCACATCCCATAAAAATAAATATTTTTCATAGATAACAAAATAAAACAAAAACTTCACACAATACTGTTAATATCCTCAAAAATTGGCTATTTCTCTAAGAAATTTCAATGGATATACAAAAACTGACATTTACAATGGCATTGTGTGTGTGTTTGTCTGATTTAATAAAAAATACCTAATCGACGGCCCTAGGGTTCCTCTGCACAATCACTGCCGTGTATAGGTGGCAGTTTTTTTTCCCCAGCCTTTCTTCTTCGCCGCGTATATGGCTGCGCAGTGGGTTTGTTTTTCTTTTTTTTTTTCCTCTTCAGCTTTTTTATTCGGTTTCTTTTTATTTATATTCAGTTTATTAATTTAACTGAATTTGTCAGTAAATTATTTCTTTATTTTAGGCAAAGCAGTAACTAATTAGCTATTCCATTTTTCAGTAGCTAATTTATTTATTTATTTTAGGCACTAGGCAGTAGTTAATTAGCTGTTTCAATTTTCAGTAGCTAATTAGTTAGTAATTTCTTTTAGGCACTGTGCAGTAGCTAATTTCTTGTTACGGGAGATCTGTTGCTATTTATTTTTAACTTTTAAATTGAAATATTTACTTAAATTTTGTTGCAAGGTTTATTTTGATATTTTTAAAATTTACGCATG
This sequence comes from Anisodus acutangulus, assembly GCA_029783415.1. NCBI lineage: Eukaryota > Viridiplantae > Streptophyta > Magnoliopsida > Solanales > Solanaceae > Anisodus > Anisodus acutangulus. Next base: position 28,150,462 of record CM056501.1, read on the forward strand.
AAGCGAGAGTTTCGCTTCACGCTTAGCTTTTATGGGTGAAGCAAGGCACTATCGTATCTTGCGCTTTCAAATTACTGAAGTGTACGATATTTGATCGGTTTAATTTATTTAGGCTTCAATTCTAATTGTTTATTTTTTCAGTTAATATAATGAAACTGATCAAGTATAATTACAAAGATGGAAGTGGTAAGTGTTGTAGCGACTGATTGTAGCAATTGACAACGATGGCGGCTTCCAATGATGGTTGTGAGCAAAGGTTGTTGGTGGTGGTGGCAATGCAAATTTATGTACAAATTTTAGATTATGTGAACACATAGTCACTCGATTAAATTCAATATATTATGTGTATAACTTTAAAAATGTAACTAATATTAACCAAATGAACACATGATTTAACCGGAATGAGTGAAGAAATGGTTAGGTGTTGTATTTATTTCCCCAAGATCTCGAGATTAAATCCCACCTTCTGCATGTTTTGTTTTGTTTTTTGCTTTTATTTCTAAATTCTAAAGCAACCGTGTCCCACTTTTATATTACATCTAATAACTTTTTCTCCTTTATTTATAATTACCTAAAAAGGCAAAAGAAATCAAATACCCCATAGGCGCTAAGCTGCAACGAATCAAAGGCAAAAGAAATTAAAAAAAACGTATAGCTAAGTTGCAAGTTTGCAACGAACAAAAAATCCATCAGGGCATCAGGCAAAATCAGATAAAAATAACAGCTTCTTGTTTTGTTTTTTTTTGAATTTTGGAATTTGTGAGTTTTGATCATTTCTGGGTTAATTTGAGTTTTTGAATTTTGGGGTTTATGGTTTTAAGAAATTTGAGAAATTTTCATTTTCAGGTTGGAATCATCATTTTGTTTTGAAGAGGAAGTATTATTTGCATAGCGGCTGTGAAGTTTTGGATTCTAAAATCATATTTGTACTAAATTTCGAGCTCGGTAGACGGTACTGAACATTTCTCTATATTTTTTAACGGGAAAAGGATGTGATTTCTCTACTTTATTATAAATTTGGAAGGGCGTGATTTTCTTATTTTTTAATACGAAAGAGGTGTGATTCTTTTATTTTATTATAAATTTGTAAGGGTGTGATTTCCTTTTCTTTTCTTTTTTTTATGTGAAAGGTTGTGATTCCTCTCTTTTAGTATGAATTTTCAGAGTGTGATTCCTTATATTTTAATGTGAAAGGGATGTGATTTCCCTATTTTATTATGAATTTGCAAGTGATAAATTAGTGACAAAGTTTAATAGTTATTTAGATTTGTAGGAATCAAAATGGATATATATGTGACTAAGTTATACATTGGACAACCAAGTTTTAGTAGTCGTTCATCCGTTAGTTCTCATATAGCTTCAGAAATTCAAAGAGAGATAACTTCACCTCGTCCTTCAAATGTTGATCGTATTTTTAAGCTGCGATCTTTTGAACGTGATCTCAAAAAAAAAAAAAAAATCAGTATAATCCTAATATTCGAGATAATGTGAGGAGATATTATATTCATATGGGGCCTTATCAATCGAAACCGAAATAATTTGCTAAAACTAAGTTTGAAAACAAGATGTGTCAATGTAATCCTGAGTGGTATGAGCCTCCATATTATGGTTGGTTGAAATATGGTAGAAAAGATGATGATGCATTTTGTTTGTGTTGTTATTTGTTCAAACATGAATTTGAAATTCGTGGTAATGCGGAAATAACTTTTCAGATGTTGATTTTAGGAGTTGGAATCATGGTCCGACAAGACTTAAATCACATGTTGAAGAAATAAATAGTATTCATAATAAATGTTTTAATATGATGCTATATTTGAAGAATCAACATCAATCGATTCGAGCTCCTTTTGCCAATCACAATGAAAAAGACAAAAGTGATTATTGAATTAGCTTGAATGACTCGATTAATGGGGTAAGATTTTTCCGAATAAATGAATTATCTTTCGTGGTCATGACGAGAGTGAAGATTAGAAATACAAAGGGTTTTTTCTCGAACTTTTAAAATTTCATGAAAATAATCATTCGGATGTGGAAAAGGTAATATTACAACATGCTCCATAAAATTATGATGATGATTTGTTCGACAATTCAAAAGGAGATTATGAATTTTTGCAATAAAAATAATTAAAGCTATCATCAAGACTTGAATGGTGATTATTTTGAAATATTAGTTGATGAATCAAAGGACATCTCACATAAAGAGCAAATAGCCCTAGTCTTGTGATAGGTTGGCAAAAATTGAGAGTTCTTTTTACCCGTGTCTATCTGAGTGATACATCTGCAAGATTATTACAGAAAGCAATTTATTCTTTACTTAAGGATCACTCGCTATGTCTATCGAAATTATGTGGATAAGATTATGATGAAACTAGTAATATTCAAAGGAGAAAAAATGGCCTAAAATCTTTGATTTTGCAAGATGCACCATCTGCATATTGTATTCATTGTTTTGCTCATCAGTTACAATTAGCACTTGTAGCTCTTTTTTAAAAGATACTCGGATGTGATTTTTTTTTATGTTATCACTAATGTATTGAATACTATTGAAACATCTTTTAAGCGTAGGGAATTACTTCGACAACACCAAGTGGAGAAGTTGAAAGAATTGCTTAAAATCGAAAAAAATTGTACTAACCAAGGATTGAATCAAGAACGTAGCCTTCAACGATCGGGTGATACTTGTTGGGGATCTTATTTTAAGATATTGAAAAAATTCATGATTATATTTTCTTCAGTTGCTAATATGCTTAAAGATATGAAAGAAGATTCTCCACTCGAGCTCGATAAATTTGCAACGAGAATTATTTTGAATAAAATTCAAGAATTTGAATTTATTTTTATTTTGCATTTGATGTTCAAGATGTTGCTTCTCACAAATAAATTGAACAAAGATTTACAAAAGAAAGATCAAGATATCATCAACACTACGGAGTTGCTTAACCTTACAAAGATAAGAATGCAAACAATGAGAGAAAATGGTTTGGAGTCTTTGATGGATGATATTTATCCATTTTGTGGCAAACATGATATTTTGATTCCCAAAATGGACGATGACTATCCGGTCGAAGCATAAGAGGTCCAAAAATTCATATTTATATAAATTTCATGTGGAAGTATTTTATGTGGTTATTGATTTGCAACTTCAGGAGCTTAATAATTATGTTGATGTAGTAACTAGTGACCTACTCCTTAATATGTCTAGTTTGAATCCGGTCGATTCATTTGCTAATTTTGACAAGAACAGAATAAGGGTAAAGGTGTAAATATATCACCCAATCATGCGATTTAGAGCAGATATATTCTCGTTAAAAAAAGTGGCGGATATATACCTTGTCGTTATAAAATGGTGCAAATATAATCTTTTCGCTGACGGATTTTTTCTAAAAAATATTTACCTTATTTTTTAATAAAAAAATGTGTCTCGTCTCTTTAAAAAAAAGTCTTGTATTTTTTTACTAGACATATTTTTCTAAAGGCACATGATAATTTTTTTTGATGCATCGGGTCTGATTTATTTGAAAAAATATATCGATGACTTAAAAATATAAGTCTACCCATTTTTTTAAACGAACCAGACCCGACCCACGATAATTTTTTTAATTAAAAAATAAGCTAAATAATTTTTTTTAAATTTCGTCAGCAAAAAGGGTATATTTGCACCATTTTATAACGGTAGGGGTATATATCTATCACTTTTTAACGAGAGATATATCTGCTCTAATCGCAAAGTTGAATGATATATTTACATTTTTGCTCATAGAATAATGAAGTTGGCCAGGTATTACAAAAGTAAGTTTGGTGATAACCAACTTCGAGATTTCAGTTTCCAGCTTGATAGTTTCATTGTCTATGCTCGACAATGTGTACCAAGTTTCTCAACTTGAAGGGGGTTAAGAATCTTTCTATTGTGATGGCAAAAATAAAATTGGACCAAACTTGGTCTCTTGTTTTTTTACGTGTGAAGCTGATATTGATTTTACATGTTGCTACTGCAAGTGTGGACATAGCATTCTCCTCAATGAATCTCATAAAAATTAATATACCCAATAGCAATTGTGAAGAATTTTTAAATGGTTGTTTAATTTGTAAGATATAGCGTAAAGTATTTGCAAATATAAGCAATGATGCTATTATGGATCGTTTTCAAAGTATGAAGTTTCGTCGAGTACAATTGTAATAGAATGATTGTTTAATTTTTTAAATTTTATTAGCTCTTTAGTCTTATAATGAGACCTTCAATTTGTCAACTCTTTAGATTTATAATAGGTTTTTGTTATCTTTGTATGAGTTGATATTTCATCCTCTTTTATAATTGTGCATCTCTTTAATGCCGTTGTGAATTTGCTTCACAAAAAAATGTACTAATTAGTTATCTTGTGAATTTGCTTCACAAAAAAATGTACTAATTAGTTATCTTTTGCTCGCCAAATTGATGTCACTATAAATTTTTATATCTTATTTTAAAAGCAATGGTGAATCTATCCTCTTGAAATTCTGGATTCACCTATGGTCGGTGGTGATAGTCGTGATGATGGAGGTGGTTGGTGATTGTGCATAGACTAATGGTAAAAATTATCGACGTAACAATATCTCCTTATGATATTAACTTTGTTCAAGATCTTAATCATTAAAACAATTCAGACCAAATTTTAAGGCAAGCAAATGCACTTTATTAAAAAAAAAAGAGCATGATAGTCTCTTTCCTGCCCTTCAACGCTCCCACTTCCACCTCCCAGACCCCATACACACGACCGTCACACTACCCCCATCCCCCAGTTTTTGCCTAAATTAAAATAAATAATTTTGAGACAATAACTTCTATTTACTTACCAAACACAAAAAATAAGTAAAAATATTAATTATTTATTGAAAACCCAAACACACCCTAAAGTTTGAGTTGAGGCTAGAATATATATATATATATATACGTACACAATAAGGCTTAATCCCAAAGTACTTCACGAACCCATGGTTGACACTTGACTCCACCATTACCCCTTGGGCACTAAAGCCTTTAAAAAAGGAGAGAATTGGAGAAGGCATTTTACTGCCTGGAAGTAAATAGCACCACAGCAGATATCCCAGCTAAACCACATCGACGTATGACTAACTCGCAAAGGTACTGATGCTGTAGGAAAACAACAAATCTGCATCATTTTCGTATTCCTATCTGACTATGTAAAATGAATGGCCCTCGTAAATAATTTTCCTAAAGAAATACAACATCTAAACCATCCTATGAATCCAGAACATGCAAATCTTTTTGAAGCATAACTTTGTTCCAGTTAAACAATTTCCTGCGGATGAGAGAGCACCCAGCCAACCAGAGAAAAACAAACAGGTCTAGAAAGCCATGCGCCCTGCAAGTCTGCTTTCCGATATTCTTCTGTCTATTGCCGCATCTATTGACGTCATCTGAAAGAAGGAAACACAGACAGGAAATTTTAGGATAGAAGCGTGAAAAGGTCAGGTAATTCAGCACGATGTATGAGTCAAAATCGTAGCCTGCTTCAATGACAATAGATTCTGACCTGGGCCAAATTTGAACCACTGTTCGACCATAAATATCTATAAATAATCATAGTAATTCGCAAACATCTGTTGGGTCTATGCTTGCTCACACAACCAAACTCTTTCAAGGTCAAAGTAAAGCTCAAGGAGAACATGGAAATTTCCGAGAACTAATACATGCACTCTGTTGAGATTCCTTGAGTGGATCGCAGCATAGTAGTCAGAAATGTCATTACTTAACTACCAGCAAAAGATGATAAAGATACATACTTGAATCTTTGATGACCACAAAATTGTTGGATAGCTTGCCAACCGGAGAATGGCCAAACGAAGATAAAAGAAGCCCATTAATTAATGGGGTTGAAACATACACTATAATTGATTGATTATCAGATACTCATCCACGAGTACTAGCTTTTTCCAAGAAGATGAAGGAGAATGGAAAGACTTACAAATTTGCTTTACGAATACGAAAGAATAGTAAACAACTGAATCCGAGACATGAAACTAACATCAACCATCTGGATAAATGTACAACACAAGTCCATATCCATAGGAACGAATACTAGTATTAGGTAATTATAACTTACCTGGCTAGTCTCATCATGAACCTGATACTTTGGCAAGGACATTCTTCTTTCCTCCTGCAAATATTTCACATCAACACTCAGTATCCCAAATTAACTGTAAGATATTAATTCCATGAAAATGCAAACACTACTGACCATGGACATGGCCTCATCATCCCAAACTAAGTAGACCTCATTAGTTGCTGGTTGGTTAGCTGGAGCTTTGTTTGTAATAACAGGTGGTGGACCAATTGAGGGCCCACCAGTATTTGGACCAGAGGCATAAGAATGTGAATTTACTGGTACTGGGGCTGCAGAAAGAGCAGATGAAATGAGAAATGAAGAACCAAAGAGTTTTTCCACATTCTAAATGTGCCTTGTTTCCTATAAAGCATTAGTCACATAGCCAAGATTGACATATAAAAGCATAAATCAAACTCTACCACTCAGCAAAGCTCTATCAGAAAATCAGGCAAGATAACTTGTATAGTATTTAACAGAAAATATTATATGAGGAAGAATAGGATGTTCTTTTCCTGTGCTTACACAAGGATTCAGGTCAGAAAGCTAAGAAAAATTGCATGTTCTACGAAGCCTGTAGACTGTATCTAACTGCTTCGATGTCAAATTTCATCATTATAAACAAATTTGAAACTAAGAACCCTTTATCCCATTTCCCACCCAGGCTGCATAGAAAAGTTTTATGACACCTAAATTAATCCTCGCTATCACCTCTAAATATTGTACAAGGTTAAACCAACAAAATAATCTGATACCATGGGCTGCCCACTGTTTTCTGGTTTCTCACCAAAGTATACGAGCATGTACATCAGATGAAGTTTTTACCATATATGACTAACAAATTTTCTCTCTGTTTGAGTGTGTCAGACCTTTAACAGAATGGATAAAGATATTACTATTCAAGACCTTGAATACCTGATAACTGATAGCCAATGGTAGCAGGAGTGTTTGGGTCAATTAAGCTCCTTGCTTCAGCTGCAGCGCTCAGTGGCACACTTGTTGACAGCATTGACGCTGAAAATGGCGAACTTTGGGCAAGATGGTTGTTATTAGGAACAACAGGAAACAAGGGCTGAGACACAGGAACAGGTGGGGTAGATGCTAGGAGCCCTGGAGGAGCAACATGCATTGGTGGTGCAGTGGCTGGCATTGGAGGCCTCACATTTTGCACAGGAAATAATGGTTGTTGCGGCAGACCCATCGGTGCAGGAGGTGGAACTGAGCCAGCAGGATACTGTGGATACCAAGGTGGGGGGCGAGAAGGGACAGGCCAACCAGCAGGAGGCATAGGCACAGCAGGATTATAGCTACACCAAACAGGCCAGATCCGTGTAAGAATTTATATACCTATTAGAGTTGCTGATTAAAAGTCTAAAGCAGCTAGAAAATTCAAAGCATGCCCAAAACAACAAAACGTAGAAGAGATATAACTGCAAAGGCTAATTTTCCCCAATATCTTTTTTCTTTTGTGACGGTGGTATCTATTCCAAGTTGTGTGCTCCTCGACTAATCCAGCAGGTAGCTAGTTACTGCCCACAAGCATAGGTGCTGCCAAGCCGGTAACCCTGATCCATCAAGACTAGAAAAAGTGGGTTCATACCAAGTGTTGTAACAGGGATTTGAACATGGAATCTCCAGATTGTTACTCGGATTCATCAACATGGATCATACTATAATAACGAGCTTGATTCTTATTTCATATATTCATATACTCATATATTCATTATTTTGCTCGTTTGACCAAGTAATACTACTAACATAGGGATTCTTTCAGAAGAAACCGTAGGTACTCCTGGAATAGAGAAACAAAGCGAGATGTAGCTTCCCCCTCCCTCCCTGGTGATAAGAAAAAACAAGTAATAGCTGCCCCCTCCCTCCCTGGTGATAAGCAAAAACAAGCAGTCGTCCTTAAAAGATCAGAAGTCAACTACAGAAAGAACTAAACTTTAGTTCAAAGAGGGAGCTTGCCTCTTGTCTTTTGCTAATCCATTGGCTCGGGATGGGTTCCATATTAAATATTCTTAAATTTACCTTCTTAAAAGAATTAGCTGTTTTGTTCTTCTCTGTTGACGCTTGTGTCATTGACTAGTCAAAATTGGAAATGTTTTCTTGTTTTCAAGAACTAATATGCTTCTTCGCATTTATTCTGTCTTAAACACAGAAACTTATTCAAGGAAAATACTCTTTGATACTGAAAAACCGACATGAATGACAGATTCAATCCTAAACAAAACTTATTCAAGGAGAACATGCACCGGTAGAAGGGATAAAAGGAACTGACTCCAGATTTCAAGCACAAAATGAAGAGACCATGTCCAGGATCTTATGCAGGCATGCATTCTCACGGATCCCAAATATCTATGGCCAATAGAAAAAAAACTCATCCATATCCGAAGATTTAACATGCAGCATACAATAAGGAAAGGTTTTTAACAACAGCATATGAAAATGATGTCGTATCTTAATGTATTCAAGCATAGGGAAATTAAAAAGAATAAGAAGCATTTCCATGAGAAACATACAGTGGTGGCATTGCACCAAAAGTTGCCCGGGGAGGATATCCTGGAATTGCACCACCAAGATACTGGGATGACGGGATGTCCACTTTGGAAGTTTTTGCTGGGGACTCATCATCTACAGGAAAATAAAATCCATCAGGGAAACAAATTTAGCTTTATGTAATCATGAAAGCGAGCCGCTGTAACAGACATACAAGTATCTGAGGAAAAGATCTGCAGAAAGCTTAAAAGGTAATAAGCTCATATTAACTCAAAGATGAGATAAAGAAAAGCACTAAAAGCTCAAACATAAATGCAAAAAGATTTAAACGCCTAAACCAGTGGACAGGAAGTAAATAATTTTTTTGAAATGGAAGAGAGGAAGTAAGAAATTCTGACATCAATTGCTATTAGTTTAGCAAGATGCAAGGTTGAAAAGCTTAAAAATGAGCTCCCAATTTCTGCATGATACAGGGTTCTACAGAAGTAGAAATGTCCAGGAGCCCATAATGAAACAGACTTAAAGCCCAATAGCAGTGAGATATTAAGATACACGATCCAGATGTCCCTTCGGGCCTTTGGGGGCATCCGATAAAAATGGGATGATACAAGCTCTAGTCTTTAACTAAATTCAAGCAAATGCCCTGAACTTCTGTAGCATTATTTCAAATTTTCAACACCCTGATAAAAGTTTGTAAAACAAAGTTAAGGAGATATTATTTTTTTGGTAACCGATAAATCTCCAAGGGCCAGTGTTGCATGGTTCGAAACTCAGTGGATAATGGGCCCCCCCTTTAAGTTGAGGAAACATTTTTGCCACAATAATAGAGATTCAATAGTAACAATACAATGGTATAACAAGACAGACAAGAACGCAAAAGTAACTTCTCTTCTTGCTACAATTCAGCAAACCACAGGGCTCCTACATCTCACTCAAACAGGCAATTTAAGCACATCACAATACTACTCATACCTTCCTCTCCATAGTGAGCTGCTAAGACATCAGGTGGGATTCCTTGCATTCCATATACTTCAATATCTGTTGACTCTCTACCGGCTTTGGCATTCGGTACCCTGTAACAACCAAAAATGCTAGCTTAATACATTTATAACCAAAAAAGGGGACAAAAAATGCAAAATAAAAGGTAGCATGAAACATTATCAGCATATCGGATTCCTCACTGCAAAGGCTCCCTTGGTAATTAGAGCCGGCAAGAAAATTTGGCAAGAAGCTTTAAGAATTTTACATATATATGTGGGTTGAAAAAACAAGGTCAAACTTGCTTTAAACTTCAGAAGCACCCATCTACAACATCATCAATTGCTATGTCTCCATCCCAAAATAGTTATGGCCGGCTATATGAATTCCTAACATCTATTCTGCTCCATTGGACCTGTTTTATTGCAATACTCAATAATTTAACTTGGTATCACCTATATGGATCATTTGCTTCCAGTGTGTTCTATTCTACCCAAAGTAGTGTATCTTCATAAAGAAGTGTTTCTCAAAGAAAATGCAGTAACAAGGAGGACGAGTATCCTAGAAGCAGCATAATGCAATTTTCCTCTTTTACAACACTCAAATATTTGTTTTCCCTGAATCATTTGAAATAGTGTATCTTCATTTATTTCCTTTTTCATAACTACTTTGATTTTCTTTACTTGAGCCGAGGGTCTTCCGAAAACAACCTCTCTAGGAGTAAGGTCTGTGTACACTCTACCCTCCCCACAATTGTGGGATTACACTGGGTATGTATGTCAGAAACCAAAACTAATATATTTCTAGCAAAAACTCTGTCCTTGTAGTTTGCGGGGGGGGGGGGGGGGGGCTTACTCTGAGATTCAAAGAATAGACCTTTTTCTTATCAATGCAAAGAATTAACCATTTCTCACACATAGCTGCGCCCTTGAAGAGACGACCCCCACTTCAACAACAGCACCAACAAAACATACAAATACCACACGCAATGCGAAAGGACAAGCAATTATCAACAAAGGAGGCCCAATTCAACAGCAGCACCAATAAAACATACAGATACAACACTCAATGCAATAAGACAAGCAATTTATCAACAAAAGAGGGCTAAAATGAGCAAACTTGAGAATGTAGCTAGAGAATTAACCGCAAAAAAAAAAAGAAAAAGAAAAATTTACGCACTTGTTGACGGTTTCTTTGTGAACCTGGAGAACGTGAATGGCCATGCCACCAGCAGTTGAAAGCTTCTTATGGCAAACATGGCATTTGAAGTGTTTAGCCTTTTGATGCTGAACCAATATCTTCTCATCATCGAATTCCCTATCACAGTAATAGCACCATACTTTATCCGATGCTCTCTTCTTCTTCTTCCCCATTTATCCCCAAATTCCTTTCCGCTAGGGTTCCGAAATCAAATCAGAAGAATTAATGTGTGCCGATCCGCTAGGGCTCCGAAATCAATTTGGGGATTGAACACCTGGGCTTTTCTGTCTCTCTCTAGGGTTTCTGAAAAAATAGGAGAGACAGGGAGCCACTTCCTCTCAACTACGGAGTAGTACTCCTCTCTCCCCACTTTCACACTTTTTTATTATCAATTTTTTTTATATATTTAACGATATAATTTATAATCATATAAATATTTTTAACTTATTTTAAATTATAATTTATTTCTTAAATTTTATATCAATAAAATCATATCATATATAGCTTGCGCTTTAGAATTGTTACAAATAATAGTAACAATTTTTACATTTAGGAAAAAAGTTAGAGTCAATAACTGGAATCAACATAATTTTTTATTATAAATAGAGATATTTTTTTATTATATTCACATCGTTTAATTAGAAATAAAGTATTCTACTCTCTTTCTCTACAATATCCTTCTTCTAATTTTATTATTTTATAACAAAAATAAATTTCATTTGGCTTTTATGTGTAAGAAAATCTAAAAAATAAATAAAATAGGATTACATAATTAAAGAAATATACTTCCAAGTCCTAATAAAATTAAATCATAAAATTACTAACTGTGGAAAAATGAAGAAAATATATTATTTACTTCCACGTTGCAGAATTAAGTGTACTAATTCGATGAATAGTAAAATTCGAGTATATAATCTTTAGTTTTTTATTGTAAAATGACTAAAATACACCTCAAACTTTGTCTGAATTTGCTTTACGGGATCCTATTACCCCATGTATATAAATTTTAAGGAATTTCTTTGACATTTATCGAGCGAGTTGGATAACAATTTAAACACGTGCTGAACAAAAGGCCAAAAAACAAATGAGTCTAGTCATCTTCAAGTCATTTCACTATTCGGACAAACAACAAAATGAGAATTTTCTCCAACACTCTTAATTTATTTAATGGAGAAGCAATTGATTCTCTTAAAATTTAATCTTGTGAATAATTGTACTCTTTCATAATCGAGTCTTGACTTGTGTGGAGTTGAGTTTTGGTTAAATTATTTTCGATAAATATCAAATAAATATTTTAAAAATATATTCAGGGGTAATAGGACCACTGTAAAGATTAAATATGTTACAACAAATTCGGACAAATATTGAAATGTATTTTAGATTTTTTTCCTTTTTATTATGATAATTATGAGTACTACTTCATAAGGAGAGATATATATTAAGAATATTAAATTTGCACTTTATTTTAATATTTTGTAGAGTATATTATATTTTAAAAGTTATTTTTTTAAAAAACAATGAACATTATTTTGGCATGTATTGAAAACAAAAGCTAAAACAAACAACAACAACATGAATTTCAGATATTGTAATTTTTTTCATACGATTTTGAGTTTGCTTAAAAAGAATTTTAGGTCATTGTTTATTAATTTATAAACTAAAAAAACAGTAATTAATTAATGAAATTTATGAAGAAAAGGGATGGAAATATAGTGAATTAGTGATTTTAGTATTTGAGTTGTAGGTTTATTTTAATTTTAGTTTTGTGGAATTTAAATAGCACATTTCAGCGCCCCGCCCCTCCCAATTAATTTAAATGTATGATTCTGAACTTAGTCTTAAATTTTTGTTCAAATATAATTTGAAATCAAATTGATTTGAAGATAAAGTTTAGGAGACTGATTTTGTGATTTGGGAATTATGAAATGCACGAAATATCTTATTTTGGAATAATAAACAACTTGCACCAAATATAATTCTTTTGAAGACACAACTCTTTTATAAAGAATTCTGAATGGCAAAAACGTTATCACCTGATTTTTTTATCCACTGAAAATCAGGTCACTAAATGACAAAAACCAAATGAGAATGAAATTAAATGTAACACAATGCTAGCTTTGATATTCACGCGGGTGTGGAAATGTTGATACGCAGTGATAGAAGAGATTTTATTAACGTGCAAACAAGGTTCTTAAATTAAGTATCTAGCCCGTTAGCTGTAAAGATTATAATGTCTGTCTCACGTCTTTTATTTTTAATATACTTACTTTGATTTGAGTAATAATTGAGAATATACTTTTTTAAAAAAAATTAATTTTTAAAATTAAAATTTTATTTAAACATGTAATTTAGAATTTTTAAATTATCTTTCTTCTCATAAAATATGAAAAATACCACATTTTGTGAGTTTTGCCTTTTCTTCTACAATCTTATCAAAATAGCAAACCAACATAAATAAGATACTTTTTTGGAAAATACAAAATGACGAATCTTCACAACTTGAAATTTGATACAAGAAAAGTTATTTTCTTCTGTACAAAAGAGTTTGCAGGAAAGCCAAAGATTTGAAGCATTTTATTTCTGCTTTTTCATTAGTTTGAGGGACCAAGATTGCACATACATACAATAGATGCTTAATTCGTACAAATCCCCCCCTTTTTTTATTGAGAAGATAACAGAATCAACTCTCGGATATTAGGGGAACGATTTTCATCCAATCTCAGGTTTACTTGCTATGGTAATTTCACCTTTCACCTGTTCATTTATTGTTTTTTGTTCGAAACTATATGTTTGCTTTTATACTCATGTCTTGTAGAAAATTCTTGGTGAAAAGATTACATTTTTCTATCTGGGTGTGGTTAAATTAGCTAAAATTGAATTGGGTTGTCTGTAAAAGTTGATGGGTTTAGAAGTATTGGTTGATATAAAAGGGATGTGGTATAGATATTGTTCAAAATATTCTGGAATTTAAGGATTATGGGTTTAGCAGATTTGGCTTCCTATGTTGGATGATTCCATAATGTGAACCGACGCTGATGTAGCTTATTAGCTATGGATTCAACCGTATCGATATGTGAAAAATCACTAAAATTTTGATAAAATTATGTTCTGAACCCATAATTTCAAAAGTCCAACAAGTTTAGTGTTAAGGAAATAAGAACTTTAAAGGTCGAATCCATCAAGTTTAATTATGCATCCGCTGAGTGTGGAAAATGGACACACTCTAAACGTTTCTATCCGTTATCATTTATCTTGGAGCTTCAAATGATTTTTCTTCTGCCGAGTCAGTTGACGAGGATGGACCATTCAGTTGCTCTGTTGGTGACTTTTACAATTTGATCGAAGTCATTGTAGTACTTTCATGTAGTTTAATATTGGGAAGACAATATAGGGACAATGTTTAGATATATGCCATATTCCACTTATAACTGTAATGATCGGTAATGGCGACTTATCTTTTTTCTTTTTATCAGTATCGCTAATGGTGACTTATCCGTCTTTAGTTTGTTCATTTTGCCAATTGTAAGTCCATATAGAAGTTGTTCTGTTATTTTATTGAAGTATGTAGAACTAAGTGTATTCTCATAAAAATTACGCTTTGTTAAACTATTTTTTGTGACACCAGAGGCAGATCCAGAATTTGAATTTTATGGTTTCTAGTTTGTGATTGTATCATAGTTCATTTGATTTACTATGTTCAAAATCAATTATTTTTACCTATTTACTGATTTTTAACACGTATAAGGTTCAAGCCAAGTCTATTGGGTTTAGATGAATCCATACCTTTCTCTCTAGATCCACCCTGGGGAAACACCCTCGATTTGATGTTGAAAAATAGGGTACCCATGATCCAAATGCGAGGTATAAAAAGGGCGAAATCTTATCACTTGCCCTTGCACTAGCAGTCACTTGCGAGGTATATTTAGTTTACTAAAAAGAAAGAAGAATCTAAAGTTTCATGCTATATCTCCACAAGTGTCAAACTTCTGAATATTCTTGGTCGGAGTCACTTGAAACTTTAGGGAAAACGGAAATCTGTCTAAAGAGTTTCTTTCGTTTAATGTGAATTTTCGCAACTGTCTTTCCAACTGGAATCTCTCACTTTAGTGACGTAATTTCTTGTTTCCTCTGATTTTATTGTTTTACAGCTGCTTTCTCATATGGAAAGTCCTACCTTAAGTTCCTGTTTATTGGTTGAACATGTTCCAGACTCCATTCAGTTAGAGTCGCCAATATCTGAATTTGCTCAATAGCAGCCAGGACTAAATGATAGTCCTGGTTGTCCATTTTTCTTCACCTATAGTTATTTAGTTAAGTTTTCTAATGTTACTGGATATGACCTTAATCTTCTGGAACCATCCAGTGCTTTGGTTTCCTCGTGTCAATAACTTTGTTGAATAACCTTCAGTGAAATGAATGTTTTGGGGCATATATATCAGGCCATGTGGTCACAGGGTTCCCTTGAGTCCTTAAATGATTTTACACGTGTCGTGGCCTATAGTTCTCTCAGAATCTTTTTCCTTGCGTCCTTTGTCAAGATCCTTTCCTATCCCGCATATTTTTATAAGGTAAAGTATTCCTATCCCACATATATGCATGCTGCAAGATACTCTCACCGAGCGTCAATTGATGTCTTTGCCATCTACATTTTTGAGCTTAGTTGCTTTAGACTGTACCTGAAAGTTTATTTGATTGACTTACTTAACATTTTAGTTGTCACGCTGTTGATCAACAGTTTCATAGTTATCTAAGCTGATATGGATAAGATTATGACTTATGAGTGATGTATCAAAAACGATTGTGACTGATGTCAGTGGCTGTTCTTTAAATCTTTTGTCAGTCATGCTGGATCTCTTGGTGATCTTCTCTCTTTGAAATAATATTCACAGTTTTCGTGATGAGTGATAGACCATGAAGTCTCTTGAAACACGTTCATGTTACAATTTGATGAATTTCTTCTAGCCTTTTATCTTTGGACCAATATAACTTCTCCAACAGCGACCATGAATACAGATCTTATAGATACTAAGGAGATAATTGATGAAAGCAAAAACTATAGAGACAAGTGGAATTTGTTGAAAAATTATTTGTGAAACAGACTATTGTGGCCAAATATTTTCAAAAACACCGTTCGAGATCAGATTTACACTCCAGAAGTGACTTTTATCTATGAAACGGAAAAAATTAACCTTAAAAACTGTACAAGTATGGAAACTCCGTTAATGCCATATATTTAGGTCTCACCCTAAAATATTTTGATATCTTCTCATCATCCTGAATTTTCCAATCGACTTTCTTCTGATGATTAGTTCATTGGACTAGTAAGAGTGAAGGTCTTTCTTATTTCCTATATTATCCTTTTTTGGTAACGTTGTTGACGCGCGCCTAACTCACATATCATATGTTGTGCTCTTACCACTAGACCAAAGCCCTAGGGGCTACTATATGAATCATTCTTTGTCAATCCCACTCTCTATTTGGATTTGAGGCGTCCATATCATTCCAATACTCATTCAAGATAGATGGTAGAATTTTTTTTAAAGGAAACTGCCTGCTCTCTCTCTCTCTCTCTCTCTCTCTCCTGTGTTGAGCATTTTGTAGTAGTTATTTGAGCTGAATGCAGTTGTTTTTTTCTTCTTGTGGTTTCCTAACTAGTAGCAGTAATTGATGGTACAATCTATAATAGTAAAGGATATGACTACAATTTACTGGTCTTCATTGACATTGCCGCTACATATTTCTGAAATATAGTAATAATCATTCAAACATTATCATTAAATGGACTTTTTTATACCATCTAATTTATTTGGCAGAAGTGGTTAAAACACCCCTAAACTTGGCGTGGATTGCAACTTCAGTCCCAAACTATGACTAGTCTTCAAGACCCCTAAGCTTGGCTAAGTGGATTTTAATAAACCCCCGAGCTCATAAACCTTAGAGTGTAGTCACTCGCGGATCCAACTGGAATTTTCAGCTGATGTGGCCTCCACGTGTATAATCTTAACGCCAAATAATAAAGGAAAATTAAATCCGGATAAATAACCCGACCCAATAACACACGTTCAATTAAATTGCCCTAATCCGTCTAGAACTATCAATTTGAACCAAAATCATATTACATTGTTAATCAACATACTTTCTTCAACCTAATTAATATATAAATAGAACTTTCAACCATAACCAGATTGTGTTCTAAGATAAAATATCAAATTAAATAGCACACTAATACATAGGAAAATCTTCAATGTTCTTGACCACTTCAACTCTTGCTCATATTTGTTTTTCTTCTTCAACAATCCCAAATAACAATTTTAGCTTGCTATGGAAATGTTGGTTCATACCAGTTGAAAAACTTGCATGAACATCGACCTCTCACCTATACAATGTGAACCAAAATCAGTGACAAACCCAACAAATTAGATGCAAAATTGACCCAACAAATTAGATGCAAAATTGACCCAGCAAAATAAGTTACAAACCCAACAAATTTGATGCAAAATTGACCCACCAAACCCAGCAAAGAACAAAAATTACATACCTTGTAATTTTGACAACCCCAAAATCTCCTTCCCGGATTGTCATCGGACCATGACATCCTCACTACCGGCGGAAATCCACATCTACAAACTTTATTCATGAACCCAATTGATATAGAAATCATCTAAGAAGACAAAGAAACTTAGCAATTACATAAAAAGTTGAAGAGAAAATCTTGACTTTTAAGTTGTTGGAATTTTAATGGAATAGGTTTAAATATGGGAGAAAGGGCTTCATAGCCGTTGAGATAAGGAAAAGGATAAAGGAAAAATGAAAATTTGGCTTTTTTAGTCGTTTGAGTGCTGATGTGGAAGCTCTCACTCGCCTGGTGGAGTTTGAGCACACTTGTTGTGCCATGTGGCAGCTCGGGGGTGTATTAAAATTCATTTAGGCAAGATTAGGGGTGTCTTGAAGACTAGCCATAGTTTGGGGATTAAAGTTGCAAACTATGCCAAGTTTAGCGGTGATTCAACCACTTCTCTCAATTTATTTTTCTTGAATGAAGTGCTCTCTTTCTGCTATGCGTTCTTTAATGTACTTGGTTTACCTCTTCTGCGATAGTCACTGCTCCTTTTTCATACTGCTTTAACCTTTTAACCGGTCTACTGTTTTGCTTCTGCTTTGCTTGTCCTGAGCCGAGGGTCTCGCGGAAACATCCGCTCTACCTACCAAGGTAGAGGTGAGGTCTGTGTACACTCTACCCTCCCCAGACCCCACGTTGTGGGACTGCACTGGGTATGTTGTTGTTGAATGAAGTGCTCTCTTTCAAATTTCAAACTTGAAGAAAAAGTGGGTTGGCATAATGCTTTTGGCGGGCAGCAACGAAAATGCTGGGCAATAGGGCTATGGTGGTGGCCTGGTAGGGGGCATTGGCATTGGCTAGAGGGGCTCATCGAGTTGTGGGGCTAGAGGGGATCATTTTGAGGTTAAATGGCGATACAGAAATCTTTAAGTCCATTTGATCCTTATGAATTGATACAAAAAAAAAAAAACTCATTTGAGTATAAGGCGGTCATATCATACACTTCGAGGGAGACTTAAATGCTTGACTCTAGTCCAAAAGCTGAATATATCAAGAGTAGATTTTACCAATTAAGAGGGATTAAGTGATGCAACATGCAATTGGATGGGCATAAAATATATATTTTTCTATCAGACTCGATAAAGATAAATAGTGTAAGATAAGGAGCTTTTGTATCCGGGTTTTTTTAATGTCTTAAATGCAATGTGAATTTTAGTGTCTGCAATGTGTTCATCTAGCTTGAAAATTACTCAATAGAAGGTATCCAGTTGCTTAAATTGGCATGTTTGTTATCCCTAACGTAGAGAGATTGGCGAATGTTGATTAAAATACCACGTAACCCCAGACCTTAAGCAAGATTGCATTATTTTTGTTGTGTTTTCCCTTTTTCATTTCTAACTTCTCTTATAAACTATAAGAGAGTGATCAGTGATTTAGGTCCTAAGTGCTGACTCTCATTTAATTGTTCGCAGATGTTGTGGAGTAAAGTTGTATGATACAAATGGAAGCTAGCATCAGTGGAAGCTCTTCTCCAACCCATCCTAAATGGAGAAAAGTTGTTTATGGTGGGATGCAACCTGGCTTTGGTGACAATCACACCGATGAATCCTTCCTGGAGGAGATGATCATGAATGCTAATGTTGTCAAAAGAGACTTATTGAAGGTGGTGCTCGATGCAGTTTCTATCTCACAATATCTTTGCATTGTTTCCCTTGTGGTTTTGGTTTGGACCTACACCCTCACAAATACCTTGACCGAAAAATATCTTTTGCTGTTGAATGTTAGCCTACTTGGATCGGGTTTCTTTATTCTGCTCTTAACTGCAGACATGATACCCTTCAATCTCCTTCTCAATTATCTCCTAAAGAACACCTTCTTCATAACTGCCTTATATATGTTGTCTCCTATCTACCATACACTTACTAGGTCCATAAGCTCGAATTCTATATGGGCGCTAACAGCTTCCCTTCTCATACTCCATCTCTTTCTGCACAATTACTCAGGGTCCACCGTAAAGGCTCCTGGAGCTTTAGATAATCCAACCCTGACAAGCAATATCTCATTGAATGCTTCCATCGTGGCTTCACTTCTGATTTCTTCTCGACTTCCATCGAGGCTTCATGTCTTTGCTATTGTGCTATTCTCCTTGCAAGTTTTCCTCTTTGCTCCTTTAGTCACATGTTGTGTCAAGAAGCGTTCTTTTAAGCTGCATATTTGTTTTTCCCTTCAGTTACTGGTTCTGACACTAATCTTCACTTATCAGTTGCATAAGCTGCTTTTCATTTTGCTTTTAGGCATTTTTGTCTTCGTTAATTTGGTTTGTCCTTACTGGCTGATAAGGATTCAAGAGTTCAAGTTTGAGATTAATGGCCCTTGGGATGAGGCTAAGCTCTGTTTTAACATTACAGAATGAGCAAGTTATATTCTTACTTTCTTAGGCATCTCTTTTGTATAAGCAACTCAAACAAGTTATCAGTACATTAAGCCTTTTGTCTCTTTTATATTATTGATTTAACTAGCCATGTAGCTATGCTAAGTGAATTATTTATTCCATAGATTTGTGGATTGGATGAATGGGATTGAGCCGAAGATTTATCGGAAACCTCTATACCTCCCAAGGTAGGGGTAGGGTCTGCGTACACACTACCCACTACCCGCCCCAGACCCCACTTGTGGGATTACACTGGTATGTTGTTTTGTTGTTGATGAATGGGATTCACGAAGAGCACTCGTTGAATCAATATATGAATTACAATCAATTATGATCACTCTTTGTATTCTTGTTGCCCAGCTAAAGGACTATTGATTGCTTTCTGCTAGATCATGTCAAATTTTTCCTTTACATTTACTTGATAGCAAATGCACTTTAACACCCCATCGCATTCTTGTACTAAAAAATCCTACAAGGACATTCACCAACACCATGTATACCAATATTCTTTTGTCATTCTGATAAGAGATATTAAATTACAACTTATAGCACTTCCTACGTAGTGTCTCAATATCTTAGTTTTAATTAAATGATGCTGACTTTACTTTTGCTAAACATATGGAAATTGAGAATAATACAGTAATGTGTAGTTTCTTTCTTTCCTACCACTCAATCACCTTTGCTATCTAGTAAACATCTTACCCTTGGGATTTTGTTCATCTGTCTGCTGTATTCTTTTGTTACGGAATGGAGTAGTTTACAAGATTTGACACAATTGTCAGATTAAAAGTAAGCACTATTACTGGATACCCTTTTTCCTATTTCCTATTTATCCTTTTGTTGACTGTAAAGTAAAGTTGCTTTACATCTCTATAGTCCTGGTGAACTCTATCTATGTCGTCCTTTTTACACTTCCACAACCTAAAGATTGGAATTTGAAGGACCAGATAAGTTGTCCTTATTCTCTCTTTTGACCTTATGCATCCTTCAAGATGATAGACTAGACTTACAATTATTTGAATTATATAAATGAATACTTTTAGTCAAGTAACACCCCACTTGTTTAATTAAAAGAAAGAACAACAAAAGAAACGCTACATTTATAAAGTTGCAAACATCTCTCTTGACAAAAGGGATTGACTCAATAGTAACAAAACAAGCATTCCGTTGCCGAGAGGTATGGTAGGATAGACGCTATCCTAGGCTTAGAGGGTGGTCCCCTTTCTCGCATAAAAACGATCAGAATTCGAATTATTTTTTCACTTTAAATTAGAAATTTCAAGTTCAAATGCGAATAGAGTCCTTTTTAATAGAGAGAATTTCTATACCCCTTCGTGTATTGGTTTACTATCGTGAATCCAAATTAGTTGGGTCAATGAACTTTTAATAGCCAGTGATTAAATAAGAAAATCCCTATTTTGTTGGAATTATAGGATGATTGAGCTCCTTATTACATAAAATTTGTACACGTGCAAGTCCTTGATTCTTAGAATAAAGAGTTTGTCTCTTTGTGATTGGTTTCTATATATATTTAGCCTAGAGAATATTCCTGTTTCAAACCACTAAAGGATGGGGAAAATACAATTGAAACATGACAACACAATGAAAAAAGGGAGGGTAGCTACTAGTAGTCTAAAGCAAGGAGTTTCCACGTAAAAAAAAAAAATTGTGATTAATAGACAACTTGATCACCAATGACATCATCTGAATTAAAGACCCAATCTATCACTTAAAAAAAAATCCAAACCCCACCCAAAACCCACGACTCATCCACCCGTTTTCCGTCTTTAATATTTAGCTAAGAATATATGCATCCACAATAAAATTAGATATTCTGAAAGCATGGGGTGGTGGGTGAAAAATTCAGAAAGGATGAACCAGAAGGTCGTAAACGAAGGCAGCAAGGGGTTGTGGATAAAAATTAAGAGGGGAAATGGGACGAGTGGGTCTTGGGTTTGGGTCGGGTTGGGGATTTTTAGTTTGTGGGTTGGATTTTTTAATTAAAAGTTGTCACGTGTCATTTCCGTTAAAACGAGGGGCATATTTAGAACTTTGGTGGACGGTAGGGGCATAGGTAATCAAAAAGTATTGCGGGGATCAACTTCAACAATGAAATAAAGTAGAGAGGTATATTTGACCATTTTCCGTAGTTTAATTAAGGGGGAAGCGCTTTCTATCGTGATATTTTTTCATTATCAGAACCCAAAATCTCTTGGTTAATGATAGAAAAATCATATTCATCCCACCACAACTTTTGATTATAATTTCATCTTATTTGTGCCTAAGAGTATACATTTTATAGGTAAGTAAATTCTTGTAATAATTTCTCTAGGAAACACCCATCTTTTCTATACTTGAAATCTTATATTGGAGTTAACTATTTGACCATATTATAATTTATTTTGTTTTCCCATAGTTAACAGGAGAACAACTTGATTTTTGATGTTCTTTATCACATAGATGCCCACTACTTTATTTCTCTTCTCTGAGTTCTCTCTTCTTTTATTCTTGAGATCTAGTAGTAGTGATACGAATATACTTGCAAGTGCAAAAGGTCCAATATTTTACAAATTTTTTTTCTAAAATCATGGAATCATATCACAAAGGGATGAAATAAGTTGATATTATAATAAAATAATATAAGGTCAAATTCTTGTGAAATTAACTAAAAACTATACACATAATTTAGCTAGGAATTACATGAGTGCCAATGAAGCTAATTATGTCCCACCCCATTTTGCCAATAGTGACATACAACAAGCTCCCAAAACAAGGGATACATTGGCAATTATTTGGAGTTTGAAACTAGTCTGTAATTTAGGGTCCATAAAATCAGTTGCAAGAAGATCTACAAGTGCCATGTAAATTAAAATCCCAGCTGATGCTGAATTAAGAACTCCTTGCACAATCAATGCTGATGAGCTTTGCTCATTGTAACATTTTGATAACATCATTCCAATAGCTATTCCAGTTGGAGTAGTAAGAGTGAAGAACAATACCATTACTGTGATTGTTCTTGCCTTATACTTAGCCTGCACATGCATATTTATCATCTACAATCAGATCTCTCTATAACGATAAATTTTCTTTTAGAATAATTTTTCATTATGGGTTGAAAATTCGATCAAACGTTGTGGGGTGGGGGTTGAGAATTCGATCAAACGGTGCATTAAAATCTTCTTTTATGTTAAGGGGATTCAACAATTATATACTCCATAACATATTTTTTTTCTCTTTTTGACGTATTTGTACAGTATAATATATAGCATTTGTTCATAAAAATAAGAGAGAGAATACACTAATTTTACCTGGGAAATGCAGCCACCCAGTCCCATGCCTTCAAAAAATTGGTGAAAACTCAAAGCTATTAGTAGGGGTTTGATTGTTTTGGGATTTTCTGTAGTTCCAAGGGAAATGCCAATAATCACCGAATGGACCAAAATTCCCAGCTCCAAAACCTGTAATATTTGAATAATTAATATTTTAGAATATTCGTATGTCGAATAATTTTAGAAAATCGACCTATTGAATTCACTAAGCCAAATAATTTGAAAATTTTCAATATTCACCTGAAAAACAAAGAGAGACCTTTTGTCTTTTGAAAAGGTCAAGTGCAATTTTGTTTTTTCGAGAAGCGATTTACATAGTTTTCTTTGGTTAGAGAATAATTTGTAGTAAAATATGTCTGGAAGTGATCTTTATTACTAAGTTCTATTTTTTCTAACTTTATTAATCCCTGGTAAATTGATAGAGAATATATTAATATTATTCATCTATTATGTAATTATTATTCTAGTGTAATTATGTAAAGTAAATATCCTTCTTCAATTAGGTTTAGAGATCATTCTACAATTAGGTTTAGAGATCATTCTACAATTGAGTTTTGTAATTATAAACACACACACACACACACACACACACACACACACACACACACACACACACACACACACACACACACACACATATTGCATTAATGAGAAACCTCCAATCAAGAAGAATTACACTATTCTACATAATATCAAAAGACAAACCCTAGCCTCATCTCAAACCCCAAATCTCCAATATTATCCTCCGGTGGCCAATTAACTGAAGAACTTGATGGCTGCAACGATTGCACTTTGCCTGCTCCAAAGTCATCTAATTCGAGGGCATCCAAGTTTTGCTCCTTCCAATTCGCCTCGTTACTATTGATTCCATTTGATTGAATCTCAGAATTTGTCGCTGAGTTATATTCAATCAAATTGCTCCTCCTTCCTCCTCTCAAACCACTTGACTTGTTCTGCACCCTTCCCATCGAGATCACATGTTTCCTCCTCAATAGCAAATGCAACATCTTTGGGAAAATCACATCCCCGCTCTGACAGGGAAATCAATTTCCCCATTACAATTTGATTTATTCCTGCAACATCACCTTTCTCTCTCCAATCAACGAATTCCGGTAACTTTTTGCCGCCCTGAAAAGCGCATCGCTCACCTTTAGAGTTCTTCAACAATCTTGTCTTTCTATCTAACCTACCATCCACGAACAAGGCACGATATTCCTCGTTGAAGCCCATCATCCTGGGCTCACCTCTAGGCCAACGGTACACTGGCCACCAGCACCAGGCTCACTTCTCCACGGCCCAACATCAGGCCTAAAGTCTCATAATCCCTGCCAAACTGAGTTACACTTATATCACTATGAATCTCCAGCAGCCCGACGACGCATGGTACATGGATACATGTGCCACATCCCACCTGACTCGCGACTCTGGTAATCTCCCTCACCTATTTAATTTGAACAATTCTCAATCTATTTTGGTCGGCAATGGCAATCGCATTCCAATTCAAGGCTACGACACCACTCAAACACAACCACCTCACCCACCTTTTACCCTAAAAAAATCCTATATGCTCCTAACATCATTAAAAACTTAACCTCAGTTAGGAAATTTGCTAGTAACAATGCCGTATCTATTGGGTTTGACCCTTTTGATTTTACTGTGAAAGACCTACGTACGGAAAAAACTCTTACGAGATGTAATAGTGTGGGGGGCCTATATCGTGTCTCATCCAATTCTGCCGCAAGTGTCAATCCACCTACCTCCCTAGCTGCAATCTCTCCATCAACTTGGCACAGTAGACTTGGACATCCGGGAGCACCCGTTTTTAACTTCTTTAGAAGTCACAATTTAATTCAATGTAATAAAGGGAAATTGGCCCAAAATTGCTATTCTTGTCCTCTAGGAAAGCATGTTAGACTTTCATTTACGTTATCTTTAAGTGTTACTTTTTCTCATTTTGACATCATTCATGCGAATTTATGGATATCTCACATTACTAGCAAACTAGGTCATAAATATTAATTGATATTATTAGATGACTTCTCTCACTTTCTTTGGGTCTATCCGCTCAAATATAAGTCTCAAATTTACTCCATGTTTCTTGAATTTCGAACATATGTTAAAACACAGTTTGAAAAGGTCATAAAATCATTTCAATGTGACAATTGTCGATAGTTTAACAATTTCCCCTTTCATAAATTTTGTGTGGATAATGGCATGGTGTTTCGATTCTTGCGCCCCCATACCTCACCTCAAAATGGTAAAGTCGAAAGAATACTCCGCACCATTAACAATATGATTCGTACAAAGCTCTTTCATGCCTCTCTTCCCCTCCCTTTTGGGTATACACGTTAAAAATGGTAGAATACCTTATTAATATATTATCTACCCGTACCTTTCAAAATAAAACTCCTACCGAAATTCTATTCTGTCGGATCCCTTCATATGAACACCTTCAGATTTTCGATTGTCTATGCTACCCAAATCTTGCCTCCACGACCCCTCACAAATTGGCACCTCGCAGCTCTTCTTGCGTCTTCTTAGGTTTTCCGTCGAACCATAAGGGGTACTTATGCTATGATTTGTCCACACATAAAATCCTAGCCTTTCGCCATATCACATTCGAGGAAAACGTTTTCCCGTTTGCAAATGTCCAATAACTTCTGGTCATTGATTACGGCTTCCTTAATGACCCAGACACTTCTCATTTCATGCGAAATGCCATATATAGTGCTAATATTCTGGTTGTTCCATCACGGTTCCCCAAGTTGTCCCATCACTGCCCCAAGTCCCATCAAATAACCCCCCCACCTACTTCTCCAGTCACGACCTCCTTATCTCCGTCAACTATTCCCCTGCCTCACTGCCCCAATCCCATACCTCTGTCGACCAGTCCCCTGCCTCACTGCCCTGACCACCGCCGACATCTAAGAAGCACTCGTCAACCACCCCTTTGCCCCCAACGGCCCCACAACCCCCCCCATCCCCCACTTCCCATCAGCCCAAAAGTATCGCTTCCGACCCACTGTATGAAAACTCGTGCTCAACACGGGATTTTCAAACCGAAAGTCTACTTTAACCTATCCACTCAGACCATTTCACCTATACCTAAAACCCCCAAATTAGCCAAGCTTGACCCGAATTAGAATGCTGCTATGCGTGAGGAATTTAATACGCTCACTACACAACACACTTGGGATCTTGTCCCGAGACCAGAGGTGATGAATGTGATTCATTTCATATGCCTATATTGTCACAAATTCAGAGATAGTGGTGAGCTTGAATGCCATAAGGCGAGACTTGTGGCTAATGGCACGGGGCAACAAGAATGAGTTGATTGTGGTGAGACATTCAGTCCAGAGGTTAAACCAGCCACCATTCGCACTGTTTTGAGCATAACTATGGGAAAGAATTGACCGATTCATCAGCTTGATTTGAAAAACGCATTCTTATATGGGGATTTGAAAGAAACCGTATACATGCATTAACCACCTGGATTTGTGCATCCTTCGGCTCCTCACTATGTCTGCCGTCTTCGAAAGTCACTATGGCTTGAAACAAGCCCCTAGGGGTTGGTATGACCATTTTGCCACTTACATTTTGCAGATTGGGTTCATGTGCAGCAAAAGTGATAACTCACTTTTTATTTTTCATCAAGGTAATTACACTACATACCTTTTGCTCTACATCGACGATATTGTCATGATTGCCTCCTCTGATGTGCTGAAAAATGAGATCATTACCATGCTCAAATCTAAATTTTCCATGACAGACTTGGGTAAATTGAGTTATTTCTTAGGAATTTTCGTGACCAGATTCGAGAATGCAATGTTCCTATGTGAAGGGAGCTTCACTTCACAACCCTTAAACGTATCATTCGGTATGTTAAAGTTACTCTTGACTATGGGTTACATCTTTATTCTGTACCGACCAGGCTCATATTATATACGGACGCAGATTGGGGCGGCTGTCCAAACACACGTCAATCTACTTCCGGCTATTGTGTATGTTTGGGTGATAACCTCATCTTATGGTCTGTAAAACGGCAAGCCACACTTTCCCGTTGTGTGCAGAAGCAGAATATAGAGGCGTTGCGAACATTGTTGCCAAAATTTGTTGGCTCAGAAACCTCCTTGTAGAGCTTCATTGTCCCTTACGTAAGGCATCTCTTGTCTCTTGTGATAACATATCTGATGTTTACTTGTCTCATAACCCTATTCAGCATTAGCGAACCAAACATATTGAGATGAATATTCATTTTGTTCGTGAGAAGGTTGTCTTGGGCCATGTTTGGGTGTTACATGTTCCCTCTTCCTATCAGTACGCAGATATATTCACTAAGGGGCTTCCTTGACAGATGTTCTTTGACTTCATATCCATTCTCAGCGTCCGGCCTCCTCCCGCTCCGACTGAGGGGTGTGATAGAGAATATATTAATATTCTCTATATATTATGTAATTATTATTCTAGTGTAATTATGTAAAGTAGATATTCTTCTCCAATTAGGTTTAAAGATCCTTCTCCAATTAGGTTTAAAGATCCTTCTCCAATTAGGTTTTGTAATTGTAAACACCTCAACATTTAGAGAGCAATATATTCCATTTTAAAAATTTAAAGTAGTTAGGGGGTAATAGAACCCCGTGTAGAAAAGGTGTGTAATTGATAATCTGGTCATACGTTAGGGAGGCATTTGGCTATTTTCTCTACGATAAATTTGTAAGGATGTTTATGTAATTAACCTTAAATCTGTTGAATTGGAACAAATGGAGCTGAATTATTATCTCGATGATATTGACTGATCCATGGACAAAAATTCCAGAATAATTGACAACGCAACTGGGTTTGGCATAATACAAAAAGACAAATATACCGAAACAAGAATATTCTCAACTTATATTCTAGGGTGATTTTTGTTCTTTAGAAATCTCTCAACGTTTTTTCGTTTTAGGATGAAAACCAGAAGAGAAGAAACAAATAATTGAGGAAAATAAGATCAAGAATTAGGTAAAACTGTTACTTTTTCTTTGTTTTTTCTTCTCATTCGTGTAGTTACAAGAAAAATCATCAGTTGGATTGAGAATCCAAATCTTATAAAATATGAGTAGTGTAGTACAATCTAACCTCACTATAATAGTACGTCTGTCGTAAAATTTCATAACTGCTATAATAAAGTGATGTTATGTATGTATATTGTCAATTGATGTTTAGATCACATTTATCTGTTATAAACAAAAGTACTTAAACAATTATTCTATACTTTTCGTGTTATATATAAACAAAAATAATATACTTGTTAATTTTAAAATCTTGATCAATTGATTTTCATATCTAATTATTTGAAATTTAAAAGACTAATAAATTAGTAATAAATCAATAACCGATAAAGAATTAAAATCCAAGGAACATATGCATTTAAAATTAATTGAAAATTTAAGTATTTCAAGTTTGACGTAAGAATTCTACAATTGTAGATTATTTCATAAATTTCATCTCTCTTAATGATAATATAACGCTTGAATTGACGAAGAATTTTGTCCAAACTTTCGGCAAATAGCTTTCCCTTGAAGGTTGTCTAAGAGCTTAACAATTGACTCTTATATCTCACCCCAAGTAATAGTTGACT
This sequence comes from Anisodus acutangulus, assembly GCA_029783415.1. NCBI lineage: Eukaryota > Viridiplantae > Streptophyta > Magnoliopsida > Solanales > Solanaceae > Anisodus > Anisodus acutangulus. Next base: position 28,179,179 of record CM056501.1, read on the forward strand.
CTTAATAATAGCTTTTTATTTTTATACGTAATACTATATTTCTTACAAATTATTATTACACAATATTTAAGCATGACTGCTATAGAGAGGTAATTTTACAAGGAGTTTACCGCTATAATGAATGTCACTGCTGTTATAGGTAGAATGTTGTTATAGGAAAATAAAATATAACATGAAAAATCGATTTCGGAGAAAATTAGACCGCTATAGTGAAATGTTGTTATAATGAATGATAATTATAGAGATTTGACTGTATCTCCTTTCCCTTTCTTTAGTGGCGGAGCGAGAAATTCAAACAAGGAAATTTAAAAAGTAATTTTTTTATGTCAAGGGTTTTGAACCACTTATATATAGAGAGAGATATTTTTTTGCTCTATTTACCTAGTATAATTTCTCAATGAAAGAGATTCAGTTGGGCCCCTTGCACCCTATGTCTCCATCCCTTCCTTTCTCTCTTTCCAATAATAAAAAAAGTTCACAATAAAATAAAATTAGCGGTAAGCCAATGAGTGCGTGTCGGATTCTTCGTAATTTATTTTTAGAGGATTTGACACGAATATAATAATATTTTTGGAGATCCCAAACAACATATCAGTTAGCATAAGACAAACTCTCTAAAGTAATTCATTTTTAGAGAATCCAACACAAGTACGACAAACGTTTTTAGAAAGTTTGATTAGCATAGATGTCGTTTAACGAAAACTTTTTATACTATCAAATCAGTCAAAGGATATTACCTGTGATATTAACCTATGCCGAATAAGACTTGAGGAATTGGATCTTTCTAGCAAAATTTTAGGACCATGAGCAATATGCTCATGTCCTTGTCCATGTGCATGGATACCATCATTTTCTTCAATATTCACTGGCTGAGCTTTTCTCAATTCAGCTCTCCTATGATAACCAGTTGCAAAAGACTCCATCATCAAAGTAAAAATAGCAGACATCATTGCAACAAATCCAGCAAATGGAAAACTCCCCCATAATTTTTCACTAAGGCAAGGGCTAGTCAAGCTCTCAAATGCATCCGGGAGAATGTGGATGAATCCAGTGGCTAGAATTACGCCCGCGGCGAAGGCCTTAATCAAGAAATTAAGGGATGAATAGTCATTTTTTTGTAAGGATTTGAAGCTTTTTAGTAGAATTGGGATGATGACTCCAAGTGCACTTGCACAAAGTATTGAAGATATGGCTACTAGTTTGTAGGATTGAGCTTTGTGTTTGATTTGATGATTATATTTGTTGTCTTGGGGTTCACATGTACAATTTGCAAATGTTAGGGTTGATTGGAGAAGGATTGAGAAGTATATTAGGGTTGTGATTTTGAGGAGAAAAAGTTGAGTACTACTCATTGTTTAGTTTGTTTTATGGAGAAGAAGAATAAGAGGTTAAGAGTGTGAAGCTTTTATATATGGAGCTTAGACAAGTTGCAAATGAAGATGTGATAGGTTTATTGGTGAATAATTTTGAAAGTATCTTATACCAATTTGAGAGGATTTAAAATACCTCAAAATAGTGTTGGAAATTTGCCTTTGGTGGGAATTGCGTCCACCCATCTTTAATGACTTAAACACTAGGGTTTCGCATGTTGGAGACTTTGGTTCTTCACACGTGCATAATCTACTAAGTGAGTAGATGACCGTAGGACCAAGGATCGTCAAATTTCGTTAAGAAATGAAAGAGATATTGGTCCACGAAGTGGGGTGTTTGAAGCATAAAAATATGGTGTGGAACAAATCTCCCTCATCGGTGGGGAAATGAAGATTTGTTCATTTTATAAGTCTCAAAAATGGATAAGGGTTTGGGACCCCAAGGGGTAACCCATGCGTTTGGAGGAGGGAGGACCTAGGTGTGCTTGGGTTCGAGGCTAAGCCCACACACGCGCCGCCCGTCCGATTTCGGGCTTTGGGCTTCGTCTGATATTATATTTTGGACCCAAATTGCTTAATATTTATAATTTGGTCTCTGGAGTTTCAGGAAAGATAAAATTGGAAAGAGGCTTACGACGGAAGGCAAAAAGTTTCTGCCTTTTGGGTTGGTTTTGGAGCGTTGAATCTCCATTACTTTGCACATAAATTCAGTGCTGAATATAACTCCTCACTAAGTGCCATTACATGACTATTAAAAGTCATTAGTTGGCTAGTTGAGAAGTCACCCTCCTTACACTATAAATTGAAGCCTTTGACTCAATTGTTCTAACAAGAGACAGAAAAATCAGAAATCTTCTTCTTACTCTCCAGCATCATTTCGTTTTCTAAGTTCTTCAAAGTAACACTTGAGTTTCCTTTGGTCATTTGTTAAGTTGTTTTATTTTGGGAGACTATTGTCCATAACGTAAGAGGATATATACGGGGCAATGTTGTCTTAAAGACAGAGTGCCATCACTTGACCCAACAAGATATCAAAGTGGTTGTAATTTCAGTTTGTTGTAATAGTTAGCCGTTACTTACTTCCCGTTTCCTGCAATTGTTGTAACCCACAAATAGTACCTAGAAGTGAAAGATTTAACCATAGATATTTAGAAGAAATTACAGAGAAGGAGGTAGGTGAAGTTTGATCATTACTCAAAATTTTAATAATCTCAATATTGAAGTGAAAAAAATTAGTAATCTCAACACTATGATCTCAACTATCTCATCAAACTTCCTACGAAAAATAGGTAGCAATACCCTTATTTATGTTATTTACAAATCCTACTTTGGCTAAAAGTTAGAATACATATTTTCATATCATTTTGACAATTACAAAACCTATTTAATTCAAACATTAACCAATTAAAGAAAGTAGTAATGATCCTAAACAATTTTTAGAATTACTAATCTTGATTTAATTCGAAGATGATTGTAGTGGCTTTGCATGTTTATATATGTGTTAGAGTAGTGATATATGGAGGATTTTACACAAACAGTATCACCTTATTCTACTAGCTAGTAAGTGAATTAATTAGCAGGTCGTGCAAATTTTAAGAGGTTTATTCCTATCCCAAATTGTATTCATTTATTTAGCATTATCAACTATTGTATATATATGTAGGGTGAGAATCCATGACGATATTTTAGTGGATTTCATATTTTTGCCTTTTCGACATAAAGAAAAAAAGAAAGAGGAGAAAATATTTTTCGTTTGGGTCATAAAAAGAATCATGAAGCAATGAGGTAAAAGTTATATGGCATAAATCCCAAAAATAATCATAAAAGTAAACGTGCAGTCAATAGAACTTGGCTCTAGATATGTCTTTAAGAGACAAGTTTAACGAAACGCATTTTAATTTCAACTAGTAATATAGATGAGATTGAGATTCGGGAGTATAAGAATATTTGCCTTCCATATATGAAGAAAAGCTAAAAGGAAAAGATAAAAAGAAAGAAAACAGTTCAAAGAGAACAAAATAAATATTACTATTGTAATTAGTAGTGTATATGCTGGAATTCCTAGACGATGCATGCCATCAACAAGGTAATTTGAGTACCACATAACATGGGGAATGTTTACCAATACACAAATTCAGAATTTAAATTTTTTGAGTTCGGATTTGCAATTTAACTAATTCAATTTAGTGATCTGAAATTTATCATTTGAAGTTACTTAGGGAATATATATATATATATATATATATAAATCTCTCTCCCCTCTCTCTTCAACCCATTTGTATAAACCCCCCTTATTTTCGATAGCAGTTAGTTTTTTGCTTTCAGTAAGCGGCTAAGCTTATCGGGGCTTCCCGAAAGGGAAACCTCCATGTATCTTCTTATTATGTAAGTCTACTTTCAGTAGTTATCTCCTCAGCCTGTAAATTATGTTTCAAATATTAATGAATATATTTTGCAGTCTAAACTCTGCAAAAAATATGTTTATATCTGTATGTATCATTACTGTTTTCATGAAGTTCCTATTACTGTTAGAATCATGAACTCAATATGCTTAAACATGGTTATCTGTTTGAACTCAGTATATGGTTATCTTTTAAGCTTTATAATGACCTCAATGGATTAGCCTGTAAATTCCTATATCAACGGTGGTTGATGATATGGCCTTTTGATGTCCGCTGAAGGACGGTGTTTGGCCTGAAAATTGGGTGTGGCTAAAGACGACTGTCATTTTTAGGGTAAGGCTTAAAGGAAGAGATGAACAGTTCAAAGGAAGAAATGAATAAGCATAGAGTGTTCACGAGATGAACAGTAGATAAGAACTCACATGACTGGACGTAGTCCAGAAGTTAAAAAAAAAATTATTACGAGGAGAGACACTATGATTGTAAGACAAACATAAGAGGAAAAAGATAGGAAGGGAGTACCGAGTGGGACTACACAACCTATTGAAATACCCCTCTATTGAAACATTTTATTGAAATACACACCCCTTATTATAAAGAAAAATGGATTTTATTTTCGGGGATTATAAACGATTCGTCCTAGCATACGTAGACGACATCCTAGTATTTAGTAACAATATTACTGAACATCTGGGACATTTACAGACAGTGTTTAGACTCTTTGTCAGTAATGGAATCATAATAAGTAAAAAGAAAATGGAGTTATGTAAAAAATACATAAACTTCTTAGGAGTAGTTTTAGGAGAAGGGAAAGTAAAATTACAACCACATATAGCTAAAAAAGTTTTAAATATGCCAGACAAGTTAGATATATATATATATATATATATATATATATATATAAACCATGTCATTAACACTACAACTGTTCCTGTACTCACAAATTGCAGGCTCCAATGATATATATGCTTAATGAAATTATAGTCCTCTAATGTTCGAAAAAGGAACTATTCCTCTAAGTAAAACAACTAATTAACGACGACTTTTTCCATGTTGTATTGTACATAAATAAATCAAGAAAATGAAAATATGGGAACTTATTGTAGGGATACAATTGTTGTAGGAAACGGGAAGTAAGTAACTATTACAATAGTAAGAAATGATAAACTAAATATTACAATAACTGGAAATAAAGAACTTAACATATTGCTTGTTTGATTTGCTGAGTCGAGTGATGACACTCTGTCTTTAAGACAAGATTACCCCGTATATCACCTTTTACGTTGTCGGGCAATAGTCTCCCAAGATACAATAACAACTTAACAATTGAGTAAAGGAAACTCAAGTGTTACTCTTGAAGAACTTTGAGTATAGTAACTTTGCTAGAGAGGAAGAAGATGAATTCAGAAAATTCTGGAGTATTTTCTAAGTGTTGTGTAGTGTTCTTCAATTGAGCCAAATGCCTCAATTTATAGTGTAAGGAGAAGACCCCTCAACTAGCCAACTAATGACCTTCAATAGCCATGTAATGACACTTAATAGAGGGGTTACATTCAGCCAAATAATGGCTGAATTCATGTGCCACGTAATGGAGAATCAATGCTCCAAAACCAGCCCAAAGGTCATAACTTTCCAATTTCCCGTCGCAGCATTCTGCCTCCGAAGCACCGTGGCTGTGTGAATTAGCGTCGCGGCTCCAGTGAGTGGCCACCCAATTAGCGCCGCGACGCTGAATGGGAGGTGCCGCGGCTCCGACGGTGTGGCGCCGCGGCCCTTCACGGCTCCGCGACGATTTCCGACTCGTTTCATTTTACACTTTGAACACTTCTTCCTTCATTTACCAACGTGTAATACTTTGTTATTTGGCCAATAACCGTCCATCATTTTATGTCTCAAACGTATTACATGCGTACCAATATCTCTTTCACTAATAAAATTTGCGATACTTGGAACTACGTGTGCACGTGTGTGGAAACGACGTTTCCGACGTGCGGGGCCCCAATTATTTGAGTCATAAATAATGGGATATACTTAATTCCACATTAATAATTTTCCAACAATCCCCTCTTGAAAAAGATTTTGGTGCACTCACATGGTGCCTTTCCAGCAATCTTTCAGCGGACTGATGTTGCATCTGGATAGGTAGCGCCCGCTTTGAACCTGCCATAGTTGAATATCATCGGACTTACTTACTGCGCGGTGAACGTGATGTCTTGAACCGTCAGTGTTTAGTGTAAGCCAAGTCAACGGTACCAACACAACAACTTTCCTTACTTTGTTCTTCGTAATGTTTTGTCCGTTGTGGCCGTGGACACTTCTTGGATTCTTAAGTGTGTTCATTTGAGGTGGCCTGTCCTCGCACATAAATAGGTGGTCTCCTACAAGGTATCCTGCTATACCTCACTTTACAAGTGTTAGGAACTATTAAAAGTTTCCCCATACCTAGCCTCAACCGGTGAGGATAATTAAAGGTTTTGGAAACTTAACCTTTACCCACACTACAGATAGCACTTATCGTCTATCGCGGGAACGACTTTGGATTTGGTGTTTCTCTACAGAAATCACTATCCGAAGTGCTCATGCTTCCACCGAATCGATCAACTGAACCTTTACAGCTTAGTTTTCCCATTGAACCTAATTCCTGGGATCTTCATTCAGTAAGGTTGGGTTACCACCGAATTGGTCCTTATACTTTGGGTTTTAAGCCCATTCCCCTAGACAGGCAGAACATCTGATCCTTGGGTAAGCCCTTTGTCAGCGAGTCTGCTATATTATCCTGTGACGTTATGTAATCAATGGATATTATACCCGTGGTGATCAGCTGCCTAACGGTCTTATGCCTCCGTCGAACATGACGAGAGTTGCCGTTGTACATAGCATTTCGTGCCCTTCCTAGAGCCGACTGGCTGTCGCAGTGGATCATTACAGAAGGTACGGGTTTGTTCCATCAAGGAACACCCTCTAAGAAGTCGTGAAGCCACTCAACTTCTTATCCTGCTTTGTCTAAAGCGATAAACTCCGATTCTATTGTGGATCGGGCGATGCAAGTTTGCTTAGAGGATTTTCAAGACACAGCTCCACCACCAATTGTAAATACATACCCACTGGTGGACTTGGTGTTCTCTATATCAGATATCCAGTTTACATCACTGTACCCCTCTAGTACAGCTGAATACCTCGAATAATGCAACCCGTAAGTTAGTGTGTATTTATGGTATTGTAGTACCCGATTCAACGTCTGCCAATGATCATTACTCGGATTAAGGATTTAGGGGTAAACTTAGCCAACTTGTTGATCGCATAAGCAATATCAGGTCGGGTGCAGTTTATTATGTACATCAAATTACCAATCACCTGTGCATATTGCTCATGGCATACGGGTGCACCACGATTTTTATCAAGCTATTGATTTCTATCCATTGGTGACTTTATAGGCGAACTTTCAAACATCTCGAACTTTCTCAAAAACATCATCGATGTAGTGAGACTGAGATAAGACCAATCCGTCAAACGTCTTAGAGATTTTTATCCCTAAGATGACATCTGCGATACCCATATCCTTCATGTCGAAGCATTATTTCAACATGTTCTTAGTCTCTAGAATCATGCTAGGACTGCTCTCTGTGATCAACATGTCGTCTACATACAATCATATCATGACGAATGAATCAGAGTTACCTTTCATGTAGACACATTTGTTACACTCATTAATGGAGAAATCTTTCGATAGTAGAGTACTATCAAATTTTTCGTGCCATTGCTTCGGGGCTTGTTTAAGCCCGTACAGAGATTTGACAAGCCGACAGACTTTCTTCTCTTGCCCTGGAACCACATACCCCTCGGGTTGTTCCATATAATTTTTTTCTTCCAAATCACCATTTAGGAAGGCTGTCTTGACATCCATTTGATGTATCTCAAGGTCACGCAACGCTGCGATCGCATTGAATACTCGTATGGACGTCATCCTAGACACCGGGGAGTACGTGTCAAAATAGTCAAGGCCTTCTTTCTGCTGATAACCCTTGACTACCAACCTGGCCTTATACTTATCTATAGACCCATCTGCTTTATACTTCGGTTTGAGTATCCATTTACAACCCAACGGTTTATTTCCCGGAGGAAGATCAACCAACTCTCAAGTATGGTTATGCAGGATGGAGTCTATTTCACTCTCAATAGCTTCTTTCCAGAGCGGTGCCTCTGGAGTTGACAATGCTTCAGCAATTGTTCTTGGTTCATCATCAACCATATAAGCCACAAAGTCAGGACCGAAGGATTTATCCTTTCTGGCCCTTTTACTTCGCCTTGGTTCCTTCTCTGGAGTCTCCAAATTATGAGAATCTGGAATACTAGATTTCAGATATTCAGCCACTTCGAGGTCCACTAGATCTGAACCTTCTAGATCCAGGCCGTCAACGACTCCCGGTTCCTGAGAGCTTTGTTCATAACTTCGTTTGCGAGAGATTATGTCTTTTTCCTTTCTAGGAAAGGTATCTTCAAAGAATTGAGCATTCCTTGATTCCATGATTGTGCCCCCATGGATATTTGAAGTATCTGACTTATGCACTAAGAAGTGATAAGCACTACTGTTGTATGCATATCCGATGAATATGCAATCTACATTCTTAGGCCTAATCTTGACCTGTTTTGGCTTGGGTACTTCAACCTTTGTTAAACAACCCCACACCTTTAAATATTTATAGGTGGGTTTCTTTCCCTTCCATGATTCATATGGAGTTGTGTCTTTACCCTTATGTGGGACTCTGTTAAGAATCGTATTAGCAGTAAGGATAGTTTCTCCCCACATGTTTTGGGAAAGACCGGAATTGATGAGCAAGTCATTCATTATTTTCCTTCAATGTGTGGTTCTTACGTTCCACCACACCGTTCGACTGAGGTGAGTATGGAGCCGTCGTTTGATGAACAATACCTGATTGGGCATAATATTCCTCAAATGGCGCTACGTATTCTCCCCCTCTATCGCTACGAATGGATTTAATCTGCATGCTTAGTTGGTTCTCAACTTCTGCTTTGTAACATCGGAACGCTTCAAAGGCTTCATCCTTACTTTTCAACAAGTAAATGTAACAATACCTTGTGCTATCATCAATGAATGTCACAAAGTACTTGTTCCCCCCTCTAGTTTATGCAAACTTCAAATCACATATATCCGTGTAAATAAGTTCTAGAGGAGCGGTATTCCTTTCAACGGATTGAAAATGAAGCTTTGTGAGTTTTGCCTCTACGCACACCTCACACTTATGTTGAGGGTTTACGTTGATAGACGACAACAACTCCAACTTTACCAATCTTTGGATGGACTTGTAGTTGACATGTCCTAATCTATGATGCCATAAATTAGAGGAGTCAAGCAAGTAAGAAGAAGCTTCAATATTATTGCTTGTACGTAATACAAACATGGCGTTAACTTTGAAGAGGCCTTCACATACGAATTCTCTTCCCACAAATGTTCCATTCTTAGTGACTACAAATTTATTTGACTCAAACACTAGCCTAAAACCCGCATTAACCAATAAATGACCTGAAATTAAATTTCTTCTAATCTCAGGAACATGCATCACCTCCTTCAGAGTGAGCTCATTTCCAGAAGTCATCTTCAGGACTACTTTTCCTACCCCAGCACGTCAGAGGAAACGTTGTTGCCTATGAATAACTTCTTGTTTGTAACCGGTGTATAAGTGGAGAAGACATCTCTGTTGGAACAGATGTGTCTTGTAGCACCTGTGTCCATCCACCATTGCATAGGATTCTCAACAAGGTTTGCTTCTAGCAGCACCGCTGAGAACTCATCAATCATGTCGTCCAAAAACTTGTACTTGACGACTTTAACATGTGTCTTGCCCTTAGCCTTGACCTCATCTTGTTGCTCAGTCTTGAGCTTGCGGCAGTCCTTGATCATGTGACCAAGTTTCCCACAGTGGTGACAGTTTTCTCTGAACTTCTCCGCTGATTGGGTCTTGCCGTCTTTCTGGAACTTCCGCTTCTTGCTTGGGTTCCCTTTGGCCTCAGCCAAATTTGCCTTTGGCTCAGCAGGTTGTTTATCCCTAGGCAATACCTTCTTATTATCTTCTTGAATTTGGAGTTTGATAATAAGTTCTTCAAAGGTCATCTCCTTTGTCTTGAGTTTTAAGTAACTCATAAACTCATTCCCCGAAGGAGGTAACTTCTCAATCAGTGATGCAACCAAAAACTGCTCATTTGGCTTCATACTTTCCAAATCCAGGTGATGTAGAATCATCTGGAATTCCTGGACTTGGGACATCACTGTCTTACTATCCACCCTTTGAAATTTCAGAAATTTCCCAACGATGAATTTCTTAGTACCTGCATCTTGTGCGTTGTACTTCTTTTGCAGTTTTTCCCACAACTCTTTGGCGGTGCCAACAGTTCAATACACTGTGTAGAGAGGGTCTGATAAGCAGTTCAATATATAGTTCTTACACATGAAATCACTATGACTCCATGTATCAATAACCATCTCCATGCCATTAACGACATAGATACCTAGGCCCTCTTCAGCCGTTTCAGTAGGCGAATGGTCCATTTCATCTCCAGCTTGTGGAGGATCTTCTGTTTGGAAATGAGTCATTCCCATAACAGTCAGATAGAATAGCATATTTTGGTGCCACCTCTTGAAGTTTGAACCCATGAACTTTTCATGGCGTTCATGGTGGAATTCAGCGGGGGGAGGAACGACAACGTTCCCTTGAGCATCGGTAAAGGCGTTGGATGAGCCTTGAGCAACCGGAAAGGCATTAGGTGTGCCTTGAGCAGTGGGGAAGGCAGAGGGATTGCCTTGAGTAGCAGCAACAGCAGAATCCGAAGCAATTTGTTCTATTCCAGTCATCTTTATAACGTACTTACAACCAATCTTGTCTTAAAATTGTAGGGATACAATTGTTGTAGGGAATGGAAAGTAAGTAACTATTACAATAGTAAGAAAGGATAAACTAAATATTATAATAAACTAGAAATAAAGAACTTAACAGATTACTTGTTTGATTTGATGAGTCGAGTGATGACACTCTATCTTTAAGACAAGATTGCCCCGTATATCACCTTTTACGTTGTCGGGCAATAATCTCCCAAGATACAACAACAACTTAACAATTGAGCAAAGAAAACTCAAGTGTTACTCTTGAAGAACTTTGAGTATGGTAACTTTGCTAGAGAGGAAGAAGGTGAATTCAGAAAATTCTGGAGTATTTTCTAAGTGTTGTGTAGTGTTCTTCAATTGAGCCAAAGGCCTCAATTTATAGTGTAAGGAGAAGATCCCTCAACTAACCAACTAATGGCCTTCAATAGCCATGTGATGACACTTAATAGAGGGGTTACATTCAGCCAAATAATGGCTGAATTCATGTGCCAAGTAACGGAGAATCAATGATCTAAAACCAGCCCAAAGGTCATAACTTTTCAACTTCTCGTCGCAGTATTCTGCCTCCGAAGCGCCGCGACTCCATTGACTGGCGACCAAATTAGCGCCGCGGCGCTGATTGGGAGGCGCCGTGGCTCCGACGGTGTGGCGCCGCGGCCCTTCACGGCGATTTCCGACTCGTTTCATCTTACACTTCGTACACTTCTTCCTTCGTTTACCAATGTGGAATACTTTGTTAATTGGCCAATAACCGTCCATCATTCTATGTCTCAAACGTATTACATACGTACCAATATCTCTTTCACTAATGAAATTTGCAATACTTGGCACTACGTGTGTACGTGTGTGGGAACGACGTTTCCGACGTGCGGGACCCCAATTGTTTGAGTCATAAATAATGGGATATACTTAATTCCACATTAGTAAATTTCCAACACTTATATCCCTTGATGAATCATTAGGTACATAGGAAATTCTGTGACATGGGTCTTGTCGAACACCAAAGTCGGATTAGTGAATATTAATAATAAATAGTCTTTTAACATTGTCAATTATTATTTGTTCCTTAACAATGTTAACCTAGGAAACTCCATCCGCGAAAATTACTATAAATAATTTAATATGTCCTGTCTTGATTGTATTTGTATAATTACTCCTAACACTTGAAATTATATGGTGTTTAGTTGGTCATATAGGAAAAAGCGATTGTCATTTAAGTAATGCAATGTTTGATAAGAGGTATTAAATAATATCCTTATTAAATTGTATTATTTCATGCGACGTAAAATGTGCATGAAATTGAAATTTGTGTATTAGTAATATGAAGATAAACAACTTAAAGAGAAAAATACCCTTCAAGCTGCAAAGTTTGGTTCAATTAAATTAGTTTTGGTATGCTTCTCAAACGTCACACCTTTTTAAGGTTATTAATCTACAACTTCTTGGACACTGAAATATGAGTAACTTTATACAAATTAATTAATCTCTAACATGTATATCTTTGTTTTATTCCCACTTTTTTACTTGTGGGAAAGTTTTATTCTCCAATCTCTATACTCCACAAGTTATTTCCAACATGTCTCGATGCCATATACTTCTATTATTTGATGGGAATGTCCTCCAAATGTAGGAGTAATAGCTAGGTCAAGCTCTATACATGTGTTATGTCATATTTGATCTTCTTTTCGATCCATGATAGACAAAAATATATAAAATGTTAAGTGAAATTTGGACCTTAATTCCATAAGAAATAGTCAATGAACTTATTATAGATCATCTCTATAATGTTATTTGCATTTTTGTTCGGGAAAGAGACACTCTAAATTATTTATTTCCCAACTTGTTTTTTTTCGAACGAGAGTGGACTTATCATGGTTCCATAGATTTGGAAGAAGAGGAAAATTTTGGATGGCGTAAGCAGTTGATGTGATAATCAATGATGTACCTATTAGGGTGTGTTCGACAGAAAAGAAAATATTTTTTTATAAAAAATAAAAATTTAAATATTAAGTTTTTTTTTTAATGTTCGGTACGAAAAAACCAAACTTGGAATACTGTTCCTCAGCCATTTGGGGGACAGTTTGGCTTGAAAGAAGTAGCAATTTTGGAATTAGCCATATCAAAGTGGAAATTACTTATTTTCTAAGGATTTTTTTATATTCTAAAAACATCTATATATAATCTAGGCAAATGCTATGGAAGATGGAGTTGGGGTAGGGGCTAGGGTGGGGTAAGATGAGGTGTGTTGGAGGGGATGACACAAACAATATGAAATGCCACTTGTAGAACTTGTTTTTTCTACTTTCACTATAAAAATTATTTTCCTCGTTCAAAAAATTTACCAACCAAACATGGTAATATTGGTTTCTAATATTCTTTAAGTTGATATATGGAGGTATTTTTTAGGGGGAGAAGATTTGCACCAGCAGCGATTAGTTGGTATATGCAACAAGGTCGATGTTCTATCGATTGTCTAAAATTCAATATTTGTCTACTTTGGTATATGGAATTCACATTTATTCCTATCCATTAAAATTTTCTCTATTTGTTCAAAGAAATTAAAAGTTGAAACATAATTCCAACTTGTTCTCTTAACAGTAACTAATGTTGCACACAACTATAGCCAGCATTCGTCGAACAACTCATGTTCCTGTCATAAGTATCATAAACAGAAGCTCATTTTGCAAGCAACTTCATACCCTAATGCTTTTAGATGAACTTACACTGTTATATGCCAGAATTTGGATATCCATGCCCCACAAATAAAACATAAATCAAAAGCAAGAATTGTAACAGATAGGCAGTTACTGTCTAATAACCAGTTGGTTCAGAACATAAAATTAGATAGCGAATAATGTATCAGAGGTTTTTCTGAGCAAATATAAACATCATGAGCCAAAAGAAGGCATATACCGCTAACACGATGCAACCATATTTAAAGATAAGTTATGAAGTAAGTTCTGAGAAAAGCAACGGAAAATATTAACCGAGAAAACTAAGAGCATTCTTGTGCGCGCTACTACTGTTGGCTAGCAGCTAATCGAACAGAGAAAGACTGCAGATATGTATTTATGGAGAACCCTTAGTCCTCCTCTTTGATGGTGCTTCATCAGACGCCTCGTCTTTAAGACCAAGTGATTTTCCAGTTTTATCCATCAACCACCTATAAAAACACATGACCAAAAGAGTAATTAGTGTCCATGCGACAAAGTATAAAGAAGATGAATTGTGTTATCAATACCCTTTCCAGCTGAATTTCTCAACTACTTCTGTTTCTTGCCCTTCACATTCCATCTCAATTAATGTCCAATCATCATCTTCGTGATCAGAACCAACTGGTAAAGAATTTTCTGACGCGGCATCGATAACAACAGTTGGCTGGACACTACAATCCATTCCTCCTTCCGCAGTTGGTCTAGATAGCTCTCCACACTCCTTTCCTTGCAACAAAGGACTAGTTTCAGGGTTACGTAGCATATTTTGTTCCTCAGCCAATAGCTTTTCTTCTGCGCCCTCCTCTGTGATAGAGGTTTCCATAGGACCCTCCTTTATCTCAAGCAATTTCATCTTATCTGCAACCTTTCTTGATGAATTTTTCTCCTCAAATACCTTGTTTTCTTCAGGTTTGTTTTGCTCAACTGGTCCTCCATTATCCACTCTACCGTCAGTAAGCAACGAAGACGATGTATCACCCTTATTCTCCAGCAATGACTTCTCTTCTTCCGGTGTCTGTGACAAATAAGACTTATCATCCATCGACTTAATTTTGGCTAACTCAGAAAATGATACTGCATTTGCAGTTTTTGCACCATCACCTGTTCCCAAAGACAACATCTGAAATTGCTTAGGTAAATTCCCCTGTTCAAGCAGATTGGTCAAAGAAGCGTGTACATATGCAACTTCAAACATTTTGGGACGAGAAAGAATCTCTATCTCCATAGACTCCCCTGCAATACATCCAACAACAAGGGGGCACCGATTTGCTCCAGACTTAGTGGCAATATACACCTGGCACAAAGTCCTTCTTAACCAATCTTCATATTGCTCTCCTCTTCTCTTCAGTTGGACAGAAACAGTAACCTTTGCAACCATTGTCATACGAATTGCAATCGTACGAAGCCTAAAGAAACTTTCCTTGGTGCAAAGAAATTCTATTCCAGTGTCGGTAAAAACAGCTGTGGTTTCCGGAAACTCATCACCAAGCAACGACACTAAAAAGCTAGACGATATAGGACGAGACAAGGTTTCATGTGGCCCCACTGATTGAGTACTAATCACCAAAACATCTGCTTTTCCCCATTGCTCTTCTTTGTTTTCCCTCCAGCTTGAGTAGAAGGCTGTTAATCTTTCCGTAAGCAGCTTCTCCTCCATAGATTGAGGAGGCTGGACGATCCTGCCCCTCTTTCCTCCAACCTTAAACTTCTGTTCACCATCTTTCTTTCCTTCTCCAAACTTAAACATCTGATCACCATCTTTGTTACCTTCCTTTGACTTTCCGTCTTTACCATCCAATTTACTTGCCCCAAACTTAAACACCTGATCACCATTTTTGCTTATTTCCTTTGACTTGTCCTCTTTTCCATCCAATCTACTAGCCCCAAACTTAAACATCTGATCACCATTTTTGTTTCCTGTCTTTGAATTGTCTTCTTTACCATCCAACCAATTTCTTCCAAACTTAAACAGCGCATCACTATATATGTTTGCTACCCTTAACTTGTCCTGTTTTCCACTAGACGAAGAAGAGGACAGATCAAGATTCCCCAGCAATGAAACAGTTTCATTCACCCTGCTCGTGCTCGTCGATGATTTACTTGATACAGCTTTAAAGTTTTCCTCACCCCAGAAGTAATTAGTTTTGTCAAATCCGGAATCCAAATTGCTCCTCCCTTTCTCCCCCAAGCCTATACGTTCGAATTTAGATTCAAGATTGCTCTTTTCCTTCTCCAACACAGAGAACTGCAAAAACTCATGTTCATCATGTTCATCATGTTCACTCCTATCCTTCAAATTCTTATTTGTTTTCAAAGCCTTTTTTTCTTTCCAAGCATCAACAGGACGTCTAAATATATGCTTAGGTGGAAGTTCAACTGATTTTAACACCTCATCAAACAACCCAACCTTAAAATCTTGTTTATCAACAGTATTAATCATCTTATTAAGACCAGAATTCACAGTAACAACTCTATACTTTTCGAGTTCTAAACCATTAATACAATTCCAAAAAAATTTAGTCTTAGGGTACTCACCTTCTATATAACCAACAACAAAAGGGTAACTCTGATCATCATCAAGAACATCAAGAAACACCTTACTGTTAAAAATTACCTTAGCGTTACGTATCGTTGTATCAATTAACGCGCACCCATCATCGTTCTTGGGCTTCAATTGAACAGAAACAGGAATTTTCTGCAATTGAGTTGTTGGACAACATAAAGAACGAATTTTGGAATATTTTTTTTGGGTACAGATAAAGTATATAGCAGATGGGGTAAAAATCGTTGTTGTGTCATGAAGTTCTTCACCAACAAGCCATAAATAGAACTGAGATGACTGAGAATTAATTGGGTTTTTTTCTTGTTGTGTATGGATTACAACAACATCAGAGTTACCCCATAAATCTTGTTTGTTGAAACTCAAACTGTTGTAAAAGGTACTAAGCCTTTTTTTAAACAGCTCTTTCGACATCGTTCTTGATTTTTCGGGGAACTGGGAAATTGAAGAGTGAAGTAGTAGAATGATCAATTTTTATCGGCTAAAGACTTTTGTAGGTTTAATGTACAATATGTTATAGTATGATATTATATTATATTATACTTAATTAATGAATATATTATTTGAATAAATTATATCATTTGTTGTGATTTAATAATATTTTTATTATTTATTTTGATTGTATTTTAATGAATAATAATATCTTAATTCTTAATTTATAAACTAATTTTTATATATTAATAAATTAAAGTAAAGAATAAAATGAGAATCTTAAAAAAGAAGTAGGGGGTGGATAGTGGTGGTGGAGGGGTGGGTGGTATGGACGTTGGTGGTGGTGAGAGGTTATGAGTGGTGGGTGATTGGTGAGGTGGGAGTGGATGGTGGTGAGGGGTCATGAGTGGTGGTGGATGATGGGTGGGTGATGGTGGGGTGGTGAGTAGTAGTGTGGGGATGGGTGGTAGGAGGTCGGGGTTGGTGGGTTTGGGTGTGATGGAAGGTGGTGGTAGGGGTGGGTGGTGGGACGGTGGGATGGTGGGGGTAGATTTGGGTGTGACAGAGATGGGTGGATGAGTTAGGGTATAATGGAAAATAAATTACACAATCACGTAAAAATTATCAAATCAATAGTTATAAAAATTAAGTTTTTTCATAATTATTTAATTATAAAATTATAACAAATTTATAATATCACACAACATAATTTTATAAATAATAAAAATAAATATAATTTCATAGAAAATAATACAATAATGAATCGGGGAAACCACCATCCAAGTAGGGGATTAAGGTCTTTGTAGAAATCGTCAAAAAGTTAAGGAAATTGAATCATAATAGGATTATGTATATGGAAATTGAGTCATACTAGGATTGTGATTGGAAGAATCCACGTATTGAGTCATACTTGGAAGTTACGCAAATAAAGGGATGTGATACTAAATTTCACTAGTGATCCTCAAACTTTCCATTTATTATAACAACAATAATCAATATATTCCCATAGGTTATATGCATACATTATCTTTCTTTATGGGGTAGATAGGCTCTTCCAGGTAGATCATCGTTAAACTTTGCATTTATTATAGAGAAATTATTTTTATTTTCTGTTATTAAATAAATATGATCTTTATCACAAAAATTACTTTGGATGAATTTTATAAAAGGCTTAATACATAGATAACCTCTTAAATTTATTAGGATATTCTACATAGACACTCAAATTAAGACATATTTCAATTAAACACCTCAATTTTTAATAGAATATTTCAATTAAACACTTTCAGTTCAAATTTTAAAAATAATAATAATAATAATAATTGAAGCATGTTATCATTCGTCTATTAGGTAGTTAAGTTAACCACATAAAATATGTCATCTCCTTTAATGATATACATTAGGCTAAATAAGCCATAAAACCCCATGCATTTTATATTTTAGATTGATGCATATAATTAAAGAAAATGACATATTTTATATGATTAACTTAACTACATAAAGTATCTAGTTGAAACACTTTATTAGGAGTTAAAGTGTTCAATTGAAATAAAGCTTAGTTCGAATGTTTAAATAAAATATCTTGACAAGTTAAAGGAGGTTAGTTGTGTGTTAAGCCTTTATAAAACTCATTTAAAAAGTGATATGATAGCCTTAAGTATTGTATTTATCTAATTAAATAGGATCAATGTATTAAACCACCATTATACCCATAAAGGTCCCACCTGAAAATGTACTTTCTTCCTGTAATCACAATTTCTTAATGTAATTCATGACATGAAAAAGTGAATTTATGTAAGGATAGTTGAAAATATGAACAATTTGCTCAATGAAAAATATTCAACTTTATAGTGCACATAAACATGTTGAAGAAACGTGCAAAAGATATGTGTCTGCACACGTAATACAAAAGTGGATTCTAAGATTTTTACTGTATGGGATTTGGACCACAATACTTTTTATTTATTGAATTTGAATAAATTATTTATATATATTAAATATTTTTTAATATAAATATAAGATCTAAATCAAAATTATTGTGTTCTGCCGAACTTATAAGTTATAACTCCTTAATCAATTGGCTCCATCCCTACGGCGAAGATAAAATCTGGTTATAATATTTCAGGGTGGTAAGAATTTAAGTTCAGACAAAACTAGGAGATGATAAGTTGCCGTAAAATTAAAATATATAAATAATTTTTTGAATAATTTATGGGGCAACTTGTATATTTTTCCTACTATATATTATAAAATAATGGGTAACAATCATCCAAACAAGTTGGTAATGTATCAAAATTATGTTTAATAAAAAAAGTTATATTTGATTTTAACTAACTTTTTACCAAAGTTATTAGTAGTAGTATATATCATTGCTCTTTCTTTGTCAAAATTAATCCATTAGAAGTTGAACTCAACATTGACTGTGGGAAACATTGCGTAGCAAGAGCTAAAATTGATCGGATGGATATATATATTATAGGTATGTTTAGTACATGAATCCAAGTCAATTAAGTAAATGCGTGATAGTCAGAGCACGATAAGACAAAGTTTATGTAATAAAAAAAGATTTTTTTGGTGTGTAATAAATACAAAGCTAGATGACTACTCTTGAAATTTACTATCGAAAATCTTGTAACTTTAATTATATGATATTTCTCCTTTTTTCCCCTTATATATACTCGACACAAACTGATTATGACTTCAACAGTTAGTGAAGCAGGGAGTATATATTACAATGATAGGTACAAAAAGATTACCAATCGACTATCAAAGATAAGAGAAGAAATGAATAATATACATTGGAAACAAATAGAAATAGCAAGACTCATAGAAGAGTCACTAAGAAATGAGGAAACTCGACAGGAAGTACAAGAATATGAACAAGATGAAGAACTTCGTAGGAGATTAAATGAACCTGACTAAAATGGTAGCAATTCATATAGAAGCCCATATAGAATATAAACAGAACAAGATGATAAAACAAAAGATATTCATAGATAGTGGAGCAGATATATGCCTAGCAAGAAAAGATGTATTAGAATCACATAGATGGAAAATGTCAAGAATACATAGAGCTAAGGTATCAGGATTTAATGAACAATCTAAAGAATTAGATATAATAGCGGAAAACATGAGAATTGTTTTAGGAAAAACTATTTTCAGATTACGATAGTATATCAATTGGATAACATGAAGCAGCAAGTGTTATAGGAAAATACTTCCTAGATTACTTTAAAACTCAAGTGATTAAACAGGAATACATTTTGTTTACAATCCCCCTGTGATAAGTGGATTATACTAAAGAGAATACTACCAGTAAACACCATAAGACTATGTACTATAAAAATGGATAGGAATAATAATCTAGAATTATTAAAAGAAAAATACTTAGGTATGTTGAAAGGAAACTTCGGAGAAAACCCGATGCAACTATGGGAAAAGGAAAAGATATATGGCGAAATAAAACTGATAGATCCCAGTGATTTAGTCAGAACAAAACCAATAAGATATAGCCCAACAGATCAAAAGGAATTTGAAACCCAGATTAAGGAATTACTAGAAATGAAAGTAATAAGAGAAAGTAAAAGTCCTCATAGTAGCCCAGCCTTTTTAGTAAGGAAACATAATGAGCTAAAACGAGGAAAAGCCAGATTAGTGATTGATTATCGCGAACTTAATAAAAAAGACTATTTTTGATGGATACTTTTTACCCTATAAAAGGAACTTGATTAACCGATTAGGAAACAAAAAATGATTTAGCAAATTCGACTGTAAAAGTGGATTTTGGCGATTAAATTGACTAATGAATCTAGAGCATTATGACATTTAGTGCCCGCAAGGACACTATGAATGGAATGTATTACCAATGGGATTAAAAAATGCACCACAAATCTTTCAAAGAAGAATGGATCAAGTATTTAGAAAGCTTGCAGACTTCTGTATCATATATGTTGATGATATATTAGTTTACAACAGCAACTTAGAAGATCATATTAAACATGTGGAGCAGTTTATCGAAACGGTAAACCAACACGGAATACTTCTATCAGAAAAGAAATCAGAAATATTCAAGAATACTATTGAATTCCTAGGCTACATTGTGGATAGTGAAGGAATACAATTGCAGGAACATGTGGTAACAAAGATTAAAAACTTTAAAGAAAGATTGGAAAACAAAAGAGAAGTGCAGCAATTCCTTGGAATAATAAATTATGCAGCAGACCATATAAAAGATTTACCATATCTGAGGAAACCATTGCAAGATTTGATTAAAAAAGATGTAACCTTCGACTGGAAGGAAGAACATACCAATGCAATCAACAAGATTAAAGAGAAGGTAAAATCATTACCAAAACACCGAGTACCTACAGACCAAGATCAATTAGAACTCTTTACGTGATGCTAGTGACATAGGATGGGGAGCAGTCCTAATAGCATATGATAAAGTTAAGATGTTGATAAGGAAAAAATGTTAATTTGTGGATATGGAGGTGGGAACGTGGAAGCCTAACGAGAAAAACTACCATATCAACGAAAAGGAATTATTGGCGGTAAAATTTGGAATAAAAAGATTTCATTACCATTTACTACCGGTAAAATTCATTGTAAGAATCTGATAATACTCAGGTGAAGGCATTTATCACAAATAGAATCGATCCTTTACCCGAACTGAATAAAAGGAGAAAATGGCAATCATTCATCTGTTGTTATGATTTTATTGTTAAGAATATATCTGGAACTAAAAATGTTTTAGCTGATTTTCTTAGCAGATATAATGTCAATTAACAAATGAAGACTTTGAAGAATACATAGCCAAGGCTATGCAGCAGTTATCCAAACCAATGAGATAATGATTACAAGATTACAAGAAAATACCCAAAGTATCAAACAATTGACAGAAGCTATACGAGATTTCTCGAAGCTGAAGATTATGAAGAATGAAGAAAAACAAAAAACACCGATTACAATACCACCACCACAGCAAAAAACCTTTCAACCATTCTTGTCAAAATTAGCAACCATGCCATCAGCAATACCCTCAACATCAGCAGCGGTATCTATGGCAGATACGCTAAAATTCAGACCAGAAATAATTTGTGCTTATGAAAAGATTAATAAATTTTATAATTATAAGACTAACGCTGATATTGTACGCAGTGCTAAGCTGAGTAAATATCCAAGGTTTATTTGCAGCGAAAGAGCAAATCCGAATATTGTGGAGCGACTATTTACATACGGCTTTATAGACAAGATCGTCACTGACGAAAAAATGATTAACCTCACCAAATTGCCACCAATCATCACCCGATCAACGGAGCTAATGATGGAGTCCTTTGGAAAAGGAATCTACGGATACAAATCCTAGACGCTTGACGGATTTAAAAGGAAAGCCAATTGTAATATGTCGGATATTCAAAAGCGAGGAAGGAAAGCCACCATTAGCGGGGATGACAAAGATTTGAATATGAAAATCCCTCGCATTAATCGGAGAAGTTCCAAACCGGATTAGCGAAAAGAGAGTATTTGGATTATTAACATTGAAAACAAGAATAGAGGACATCTTCTACGGAACCGTAAGGCATCCGTAATAGGAACCTCCAAAGGAGGAGATGTGGAGGAAATTATGACCCTATATTATGACAATGATGTAGCGGTTAAAGAGACTACAGAGCTAACGCAATTGTTAGACAGGATTACCAACTTAAAGCATACCCATGCCGAAGAGACTATCCGCCATTACAAAATTATGGCTGAACAGAGGAAGAGACCAGTGATTAAAACCGAGGCGACATCGTCATCGGTAAAGGTAAGTATTAAAAAAGAACAGTCTCCTGATCCTTTTGAATAAGGAGGGAAAACAGATTATTTTTGCAGGTACAATGTAAACCCTGGCGAAAAAGGCCTTATGGCCTGAAAAGATTATTAAAGGTATTATGTAGATTTATCTACCTAAAACCTAAAAGAGGCTTATGGCCCAAAAAGATTATGGCCTTCATGGCCCAAAACAGATTAGGAGCCTCACGGCCCAAAAGGATTATCAAACTGGTAACCCAGTACAAGAGGTCTTATTGACCCAACAGAATAAATTAAAAATGTGTAAGTTTTATTTACACAGATCCTATGGATCCAAACAAAATTAATTACTGTTAACTCAGAAAAGAGGTTATAACAGACCCAATGGACTATGGCCCAACATAGTTTAAACTATGGTAAAGCCCAAACAAAAAGAGGCCTTAGTGCCCAAAAAGACTATAAATCCGGTAACACGGAAAAGAGGTCTTTCTGACCCAGAAGAATATGGCCCAATGTAGTTTAAACTACAGAAAGCCCAAACAAAAGAGGCCTTAGTGCCCAAAATCAGAATATGGCCCCACGGCCCAAAAACGATTAAGAAATTAACCGGACGATAGCCAAGATGAGGACAACGGCTTTACAGAAAGGAGCGGACAAAGCACTGCAGCTTTTACGACTTTTTGGAAAGCACAAGAGAAAACGACAAAGCGACTTTATGGAAAGTAGCATGTGCACTATTGCCTTCACGACTTTTTGGAAAGCAAAAGACTAGAAGACAAAACAACTTTACGAAAAAGGAGCAGACAAGGCACTGTAGACACTGTAGCCTTTATGACTTTTGTAAAAGTATTTTGTCAGATTACTGTTTACTTTAAGACTTTTGAAAAGTAATACTGTTCACTTTAAAAAAGTTAGGAATAGTGAATAGCTGAGGTTATCTATATAAGGAGCCTCTTGTAAAGACGAAAGGGAGTCGAAAATTCTGAAATACAAAACTCTTACAAAAATTCTCTATGTTTAGCTAAAGCACCCTTTAGTCTATAATCCGAAATCATCCAAGATTATCATAAGATAACCGAATACTATCCAAGAACATCTTAACATTAATCAACTATCATCCAAGAACAAACATAAGATTAATCTTATATCAACCAAGAATATCATAAGGACACGAAGTATAGTACTTTGATTTATTATGATTAGAACTATACTGGTTAAAGCACACCTTTGGAAGGAAGGCGATCGAGAGGATACCCGTAATTGACTCCCAAGCTCCCAGGCGACAGTACCCATGGCGGAAGGCAAAGGGGAAATACAGGCCATAGGAGGGTGAGACTACTTCGGTGATCGAAAGTCTACTTAAAGGTATGTGCTTAAACTATATGTTTCTAATTATAATTTTGATAAGTATACTACTCTGTTGTTATGTTGTTTAGAAGTTGATATTAGATTATGATTATGAATGTTTAGACGATGATAGAAGATTAATTATGAATGTTTAGACGATCGGTATAGGTTATAGTATGGTTATCTGCCGGATAGATAGAAGATTATAGACGTTTTATTAAAAAATGAAATTGAACTTAAGATTACAACTCAGATTATTACATGATTGTTATTTGATTAACTCTGACAGAAGTTTGATTAAACAGATTACCGTCTATGTTCTAGCCTCTAGGGGTATATAGATGAAGAAAAGATCCGCCTTGAAATTGTGTATAATCCTAATTAGGTAACAAATACACTACAATATACACCAAATATATATACCATATATACAAGATTACAACCTTGTAATCTTCCCGTGATGGGCTCCCGAGAGATGGGCTACCGTGACTTCTGTATTCCCGTGATATACACCTCTGTATATCAAGTGTATATCACGGGTATATATACCTTGTTTAACACTCCCCCGCAGTCATAGCGGACGGTCTTCGAACGCTGAGACTGTCCCTAAAATCTTCAAAAAGAACCGCGGGTAGACCCTTTGGATGACGACTGAGTTAGAAGTGGAAGCATCGGAAGAGGTGGGAGTAGCCAAATTCTCCATTAGAGTGGTGGAAATTGGGAAGAGAAAAATATTGGTGCCGTCGGCCGAGAGGCGGGGGGAGGGGGCAAGAAGAGAAAATTTTCTAAGTTAGGATTTTGGCTCTTGATACCATGTAAGATGATATTAGACTCCCCAATTAATCAACTATCATCCAAGAACAAACATAAGATTAATCTTATATCAACCAAGAATATCATAAGGACACGAAGTATAGTACTTTGATTTATTATGATTAGAACTATACTGGTTAAAGCACACCACTGGAAGGAAGGCGATCAGAGGATACCCGTAATTGACTCCCAAGCTCCCGAGCTGACAGTACCCGGCGGAAGGCAAAGGGGAAATACGGGCCATAGGAGGGTGAGACTACTTGGTGATCCGAAAGTCTACTTAAAGGTATGTGCTTAAACTATATGTTTCTAATTATAATTTTGATAAGTATACTACTCTGTTGTTATGTTGTTTAGAAGTTGATATTAGATTATGATTATGAATGTTTAGACGATGATAGAAGATTAATTATGAATGTTTAGACGATCGGTATAGGTTATAGTATGGTTATCTGCCGGATAGATAGAAGATTATAGACGTTTTATTAAAAAATGAAATTGAACTTAAGATTACAACTCAGATTATTACATGATTGTTATTTGATTAACTCTGAAAGAAGTTTGATTAAACAGATTACCGTCTATGTTCTAGCCTCTAGGGGTATATAGATGAAGAAAAGATCCGCCTTGAAATTCTCTTTTGAATCAAAATTTCAATTGCATCCCTTTACTCAACTAGGTGAGTTTGTTCTTCATTTATTTGTGTCGAGTATATTCTTCACATTGTATCCAGTATTCTCTTTCTCTTATCAGTACTCTTTTCTGTCTTTCTAGTGTATTCATTTTCTATTCAGAACTGTCTTCACTCTCTGAATATTGGTTAATGTAACTTACCCTTTCTGCTTCCGATTCTTCATCTGTTTCGCTAACATAGAAATCTTCATAATCATACCATTTATTATTATCTTCTTTAATCTGTTGTAAGCTCATTATAAATTGTTCTGTATCTACATATTTTACTCCTGTTTTCTTTAACTTTGGGCACTTGTTTGCATAGTGTCCCTTCTCATTGCAATTCCAACATTTGCATTCTTTAACCTTTTCTTCTTTAGTCTTAGACTTGTCTGCTTCTATAGGGTTTACATTTCTTCGTCTTCTGAATTTTCTTTTATATCTAAACTTATTTCTTGTATCTTGATTATTCCTATATCGTTTGAATCTCTTTTTCTTATAGGATTTGTAATAAGGTTTTTTCTTATATTTCTTATACTTCTTATCTCTGTAGTTTCTCTCATATTTATCCTTATATTTCTTATGTCTTTTATGCCTTCTATACTTCTTTTCTTTTCTGTTATCATCACATCCAAATATTAATCTACGCTCAGTAAATCCACATATTTCTCTTAATCCTATCTTTTTATCTTTTTTAATCTTTTGCTGTAACCGATATTCTTCGCACTTTCTCATTAGATATGCTCGTAATACTCGTATTCTTTCTCCTAGGGTATTTTCCTTAGGTTCTAGTTGTACGTATTCTTTAGATATCTCAATATTGTATTGTACAGGCAAATGATCATAATATAACTGTTGATAAATTACTCCTTCTTCTGGTAGGAATCTAGCTTCATAAAAGAATTTACTAAAGCTAATCGTATATTCTGGTAGTTTGTTTATCTTACAACATTTCATGTTATTCAGTTCATGATAATCTCTGCTTTTCTTTACGCTAAAACATTTTCTCTGGCTACTAACCATTTTTCTCCTAAGAATTCTCTTTTTAACAACAAATCAAATATCATTAACATTGATTTCCAATCATTGCGTAACTTAGTACTTCTCCTCTCGGTTGATATGCAATTGATTCTATCCAAGATATCTTTGCTTTTCCGATTAAAGTTTTGATATCAAATCATACATGTAATCTAAGTTTTACTGTTTATGCGTGCTATTCATTAATGCAATATACATTCCTAAGTTCCAATCATATTCTTCTTCCTACTTCTTGTTCATCATAAACATTATCTAAGTCTAGAAAATATCCGTTATAATTTACTCCTTGGGTCATTGATCCTACAAATTCTTTAAATTCACTCTTTGTCCTATAGGTATATGATCGGGTAGTCGGGTATTTCTTCTGTTTATTACTTCCAGATTTGGGTCTATTAGATCTTCTTCTGGATAGTCGTCTGCATCTTCGTTGATTATATTTTCTGATTCTACTTCGGTTTCTATGTGTCCATTGTAATCATCTTCTATATCAATGCCTGGTTCATCTTCTATTATTGCATTTACTCTTTTCATTTTCTCAGTAAAGCTTCTATTATTTGGCTATTTTCTTTTACTATTTCCATATTCTCAGAGTTTTCTTCTTCCTCTATAAATTCTACTGCATGTAATTCCTGGTCTGTCTGTTCATCAGTACTATTGCTTTTCGAGGTGTTTTCATCACTTAATTTAATCTTTCTGACTTTCTTTTTTCCTTTCAATTCTTCTAATCGTTCTCTCTGAAATTGCATTTCTTCTCTGAAGTTCTAATAGTTCTTGTTTTACTTCCCTTAGTTCTTCTTTAGTTTCTTTTAGTTCTTTTTGGTTTCTTTTAATTCTACTTTAGTTTCTTTTAAAAGAGTTTGTGTATTCTTATATTTTCCTTTGTATTTTCTATACTTATTATACCATTCTGCCGTATCACTTGCTTTTAGATTCAGGTTTTCTTCCTTTAATTCATTTATCTCATTGCCTCTGTTTATCTAATCTTAGGTTTAGGTATTCATAAGTTGTTTTCTCCACTTCTTTTATGGGTGTCTTTACTTCTTTCACCTTTTCTTCTTTTCTTGATTTTGATCTTATAGGCTCATACTTATATCTTTCTTTTCTATTATATCCTTTCCGTGAGTCTTTAAAAATGTATTCGCTCCAGGTTCCATTAGATTTTTCCTTCTTTGTTAAGCTTCGTTAGTCCTCCTAAAGCATCTATTACATCTTTCGGTAATTTTGGTTTTATTTTGCTTATATCTACCATTACTTGGTATTTTACTTCTTCTCCATGCATCTATTGGCACTATTTCTGGTTTATGTATAGTAGTCTTTGCTATAGTCGTTTCTCTACTCGTACTAGCTTCCTCACTAGGTTCTTTTTGTTTTCCTTTGCTCTTTTCTTCTAATAACATATTCAATTTTTCTAATATTAATTTAAACGTTGGTATTTCAGATACATTCCATAAGCTGGTCAATTCTTCCCTAATCATTTGTTGGGTTTTATTCTGATTATCTCTTACTTCATTCATTAATGACAATATATTTTTCATTTTTTCTTTTAATACAACTTCTTCCCATAACGCATCTATTTTTTCGTTATTGCTCATAATCAGGATTATTTATTCATTTTTTCCAACCATTTCCCATATCTATCCATATTTTGCTAAACTTTTCACATTGCTTTTCTAGTTGCTCTATGTCCTTTTCTAATTTCATTTCTTTTGCGCTGTATTCAAGATATTTCAACTGGCTGCTGTATATTTCTCCTGATAAGGCCGTCTTTATAGTCTTTAATTTTTGTTTTTTCTTTATTATTTTTAGTTGTATATTCATAATTTAGTTATAAATCTGGTCTTTCCTTGGTCAGTTATCTCTATTCCATTATTATTTATCTTGTAAGTAATCATAGTCAAAAAATCACTTCCTAATAATAATTCATTTAGGCTATCATATTCTATTACTCCGATATTTATCTTATATTCTAAGTCTTGAATCTTGAATCTTAAATTTATACTCTTAGTAATTATTATTTCTCTTTCATTTTCTGGGTAATTATAAGTCTGTGGCTCTATTATATTACACTCATTTTCATCTATTTTACTTATGTGTATAAAACTTTTAATTGCTCCAGTATTTATTTATGCTATTCCATCCATAGTTATCATGTTCTTGAATATTATAACTTTAATTTTTAATCTATTACTTTCTATGTTTATCAGATCTATTATTCTGGGTTTTATTCTTGGTACCTCCTTTAACGATTCTCTGGTTATACTTAGTCTAGATCCTTCTACTCGTGGTATTAATCTTCTAGATGGTGTAATCGTTCGTGTATTAAAATCCATAATTATTTCTTCTGGTATGGTAATTTTAGAGTTTTCTTTATGCTCTATCTGTTCGAGTATTTCTTTATACATTTTTGGTACTGTAATATTTATTTCATGTTGTTTCTTTACATGGTGGTTTCCTGTTAAGGCGTATATCATCTTTGTTTCTATACTCATTACTTTACTTCCTGGTGGCATGTTTATTCCATCTAACTTATAATATAATGTTAAAGCTAAATCTTTATTCTCATCTTTTATCGATACACTAAAGTCTGGTTGAATTGTGAATTTTAACTTTTGATAAATTAAATTTCCTTTAATCACTGATATTAATGCATCTTGTAAATTTCCTAATATTCTATCATCTAATACGTAAATCTGTATAGGTGTGTCAATAATCTTTTGAAAATATGCTTTAATAGTAAATTCTACTCCTCCAAAGTAAATATTTTTATATTTCTTTGCTTCTTTAGTCGATAATTTAGCCAATTCTCTTTTAATTAATTCATCGGTAATTAAATTAATCTTAGTTCTACCATTAGTACTCATAGTATCAATTACGTTTTCATGTTTCTGTGCTATATACCTTATTTCTTTATTTCTTTCAAACCATTTTGTTTTAAATATATTTTTTATAGATACTTCTTCTTTTTCATCTTGAATTTTCTGATATGTATCTGGTTTAAAACTTAATGTTTGACTAGTTCCTCCTTCATAAGTATTCATTTGATAATAAAGATCATTAGGTTCTAACTTATCGTCCATATTTTAGTAAATCGATATATCTATATTGTTCTTGTATGATATCTTTTAAATCTCTTATTTCATTTTCATTGCTAATCTCTTTTGCTAAGTTTTGTTCTCTTATCTTTTCGATTTCTTCGTCTTTCTGCCTTATTCGTTTCTTCTCTTAAGGTGATAAATTTCTTAAAAACGTTATTTTTTCTTCCTGTTCATTCATTGTTATATGTTGCTCTAATAACTGCTTATCCTTTTCTTCAATTATTTTTATTCCTATTCTACAACTTATAATATCTTTGGTTTATATCTCTATTATATGTAAGCGGTTTTTCTCGCTACTCTTTCTAACTGCACTTTTTGTTCTTCTTCTTTGTACTAATCTAGTTTCATCCATAGTGTTCTATTTCCATTCTTAAATCTGATTTTATACTTTCTATAAAGTCGTTCATCTCATATATACGAGTATTTATTTCTACTAATCTTCTATATGCTTGCCTTTCCACTCGATCTCTTAGTTCTAATTGCTCGTCATTATATGTTAATTTTCTCATATCTTCTATCGTCCAGTCTTCCTGGGATTCAATTATTATTGTATTCTGCCTTCGCATTTCTAATAAATCTCTTTTCATTTCTCTGCATCTCCATAACATCTGATTTAAGAGTCTAACTTGTTTAAACGATGGATGTGTTTTCATTTTTTAAACCTTTGTTCTAATTACAAGCTCTGATACCAATTTCAAGGCGGATCTTTTCTTCATCTATATACCCCTAGAGGCTAGAACATAGACGGTAATCTGTTTAATCAAACTTCTTTCAGAGTTAATCAAATAACAATCATGTAATAATCTGAGTTGTAATCTTAAGTTCAATTTCATTTTTTAATAAAACGTCTATAATCTTCTATCTATCCGGCAGATAACCATACTATAACCTATACCGATCGTCTAAACATTCATAATTAATCTTCTATCATCGTCTAAACATTCATAATCATAATCTAATATCAACTTCTAAACAACATAACAACAGAGTAGTATACTTATCAAAATTATAATTAGAAACATATAGTTTAAGCACATACCTTTAAGTAGACTTTCAGATCACCGAAGTAGTCTCACCCTCCTATGGCCTGTATTTCCCCTTTGCCTTCCGCCGCGGGTACTGTCAGCCTGGGAGCTTGGGAGTCAATTACGTATCCTCTCGATCGCTTTCCTTCCAAAGGGTGTGCTTTAACAAGTATAGTTCTAATCATAATAAATCAAAGTACTATACTTCGTGTCCTTATGATATTCTTGGTTGATATAAGATTAATCTTATGTTTGTTCTTGGATGATAGTTGATTAATTGGGGAGTCTAATATCATCTTACATGGTATCAAGAGCCAAAATCCTAACCTAGAAAATTTTCTCTTCTTGCCCCCTCCCCCCGCCTCTCGGCCGACGGCACCAATATTTTTCTCTTCCCAATTTCCACCACTCTAATGGAGAATTTGGCTACTCCCACCTCTTCCGATGCTTCCACTTCTAACTCAGTCGTCATCCAAAGGGTCTACCCGCGGTTCTTTTTGAAGATTTTAGGGACAGTCTCAGCGTTCGAAGACCGTCCGCTATGACTGCGGGGGAGTGTTAAACAAGGTATATATACCCGTGATATACACTTGATATACAGAGGTGTATATCACGGGAATACAGAAGTCACGGTAGCCCATCTCTCGGGAGCCCATCACGGGAAGATTACAAGGTTGTAATCTTGTATATATGGTATATATATTTGGTGTATATTGTAGTGTATTTGTTACCTAATTAGGATTATACACAATTTCAAGGCGGATCTTTTCTTCATCTATATACCCCTAGAGGCTAGAACATAGACGGTAATCTGTTTAATCAAACTTCTGTCAGAGTTAATCAAATAACAATCATGTAATAATCTGAGTTGTAATCTTAAGTTCAATTTCATTTTTTAATAAAACGTCTATAATCTTCTATCTATCCGGCAGATAACCATACTATAACCTATACCGATCGTCTAAACATTCATAATTAATCTTCTATCATCGTCTAAACATTCATAATCATAATCTAATATCAACTTCTAAACAACATAACAACAGAGTAGTATACTTATCAAAATTATAATTAGAAACATATAGTTTAAGCACATACCTTTAAGTAGACTTTCAGATCACCGAAGTAGTCTCACCCTCCTATGGCCTGTATTTCCCCTTTGCCTTCCGCCATGGTACTGTCGCCTGGGAGCTTGGGAGTCAATTACGGGTATCCTCTGATCGCCTTCCTTCCAGTGGTGTGCTTTAACCAGTATAGTTCTAATCATAATAAATCAAAGTACTATACTTCGTGTCCTTATGATATTCTTGGTTGATATAAGATTAATCTTATGTTTGTTCTTGGATGATAGTTGATTAATGTTAAGATGTTCTTGGATAGTATTCGGTTATCTTATGATAATCTTGGATGATTTCGGATTATAGACTAAAGGGTGCTTTAGCTAAACATAGAGAATTTTTGTAAGAGTTTTGTATTTCAGAATTTTCGACTCCCTTTCGTCTTTACAAGAGGCTCCTTATATAGATAACCTCAGCTATTCACTATTCCTAACTTTTTTAAAGTGAACAGTATTACTTTTCAAAAGTCTTAAAGTAAACAGTAATCTGACAAAATACTTTTACAAAAGTCATAAAGGCTACAGTGTCTACAGTGCCTTGTCTGCTCCTTTTTCGTAAAGTTGTTTTGTCTTCTAGTCTTTTGCTTTCCAAAAAGTCGTGAAGGCAATAGTGCCTGTCTGCTACTTTCCATAAAGCTGTTTTGTCGTCTTCTCTTGTGCTTTCCAAAAAGTCGTAAAAGCTGCAGTGCTTTGTCCGCTCCTTTCTGTAAAGCCGTTGTCCTCATCTTGGCTATCGTCCGGTTAATTTCTTAATCGTTTTTGGGCCGTGGGGCCATATTCTGATTTTGGGCACTAAGGCCTCTTTTGTTTGGGCTTTCTGTAGTTTAAACTACATTGGGCCATATTCTTCTGGGTCAGAAAGACCTCTTTTCCGTGTTACCGGATTTATAGTCTTTTTGGGCACTAAGGCCTCTTTTTGTTTGGGCTTTACCATAGTTTAAACTATGTTGGGCCATAGTCCATTAGTGCATTATAACCTCTTTCTGAGTTAACATGAATTAATTTTGTTTGGATCCATAGGATCTGTGTAAATAAAACTTACACATTTTTAATTTATTCTGTTGGGTCAATAAGACCTCTTGTCTTGGGTTACAGGTTTGATAATCCTTTGGGCCGTGAGGCTCTAATCTGCTTTGGGCCATGAAGGCCATAATCTTTTTGGGCCATAAGCCTCTTTTAGGTTTTAGGTAGATAAATCTACATAATACCTTTAATAATCTTTTCAGGCCATAAGGCCTTTTTCGCCAGGGTTTACATTGTACCTGCAAAAATAATCTGTTTTCCCTCCTTATTCAAAAGGATCAGGAGACTGTTCTTTTTTAATACTTACCTTTACCGATGACGATGTCGCCTCGGTTTTAATCACTGGTCTCTTCCTCTGTTCAGCCATAATTTTGTAATGGCGGATAGTCTCTTCGGCATGGGTATGCTTTAAGTTGGTAATCCTGTCTAACAATTGCGTTAGCTCTGTAGTCTCTTTAACCGCTACATCATTGTCATAATATAGGGTCATAATTTCCTCCACATCTCCTCCTTTGGAGGTTCCTATTACGGATGCCTTCTGGTTCCGTAGCATGTCCTCTATTCTTGTTTTCAATGTTAATAATCCAAATACTCTCTTTTCGCTAATCCAGTTTTGGAACTTCTCCAGTGTGCAGGGGATTTTCATATTCAAATCTTTGTCATCCCCGCTAATGGTGTTGTTCCTTCCTGTTTTGAATATCTGACATATTACAATTGGCTTTCCTTTTAAATCCGTCGAAGCGTCTAGGATTTGTATCCCGTAGATTCCTTTTCCAAAGGACTCCATCATTAGCTCCGTTGATCGGGTGATGATTGGTGGCAATTTGGTGAGGTTAATCATTTTTAAATCGATTGACGATCTTGTCTATAAAGCCGTATGTAAATAGTCGCTCCACAATATTCGGATTTGCTCTTTCGTCAAAATAAACCTTGGATATTTACTCGACCTTAGCAATCGCTGCGTACAATATCAGCGTTAGTCTTATAATTATAAAATTTATTAATCTTTTCATAAGCACAAATTATTTCTGGTCTGAATTTTAGCGTATCTGCCATAGATACCGCTGCTGATGTTGAGGGTATTGCTGATGGCATGGTTGCTAATTTTGACAAGAATGGTTGAAAGGTTTTTGTCTTTGTGGTGGTGGTATTGTAATCGGTGTTTTTGTTTTTCTTCATTCTTCATAATCTTCAAACTTTCGAGAAATCTCGTATAGCTTACATCAATTGTTTGATACTTTGGGTATTTTCCTGTAATCTTGTAATCATTATCTCATTGGTTTGGATAATCTGCTGCATAGCCTTGGCTATGTATTCTTCAAAGTCTTATTTGTTAATTGACATTATATACGCTAAGAAAATCAGCTAAAACATTTTTAGTTCCGGATATATTCTTAACAATAAAATCATAACAATGTAAGAATGATTGCCATTTTCTCCTTTTATTCGATTCGGGTAAAGGATCGATTCTATTTGTGATAAATGCCTTCACCTGAGTATTATCAGTTCTTACAATGAATTTTACTGGTAGTAAATGGTAATGAAATCTTTTTATTCCAAATTTTACCGCCAATAATTCCTTTTCGTTGATATGGTAGTTTTTCTCGTTAGGCTTCCACGTTCCACCTCCATATCCACAAATTAACATTTTTTCCTTATCAACATCTTCTTTATCATATGCTATTAGGACTGCTCCCCATCCTATGTCACTAGCATCTGTAAAGAGTTCTAATTGATCTTGGTCTGTAGGTACTCGGTGTTTTGGTAATGATTTTACCTTCTCTTTAATCTTGTTGATTACATTGGTATGTTCTTCCTTCCAGTCGAAGGTTACATCTTTTTTAATCAAATCTTGCAATGGTTTCCTCAGATATGGTAAATCTTTTATATGGTCTGCTGCATAATTTATTATTCCAAGGAATTGCTGCACTTCTCTTTTGTTTTCCAATCTTTCTTTAAAGTTTTTAATCTTTGTTACCACATGTTCCTGCAATTGTATTCCTTCACTATCCACAATGTAGCCTAGGAATTCAATAGTATTCTTGAATATTTCGATTTCTTTTCGATAGAAGTATTCCGTGTTGGTTTACTGCTTCGATAAACTGCTCCACATGTTTAATATGATCTTCTAAGTTCTTCTTTGTAAACTAATATATCATCAACATATATGATACGTAAGTCCTGCAAGCTTTCTAAATACTTGATCCATTCTTCTTTGAAAGATTTGTGGTGCATTTTTTAATCCCATTGGTAATACATTCCATTCATAGTGTCCTTGCGGGGCACTAAATCTTTGATAATGCTCTAGATTCATTAGTCAATTTAATCGCCAAAATCCACTTTTACTGATCGAATTTGCTAAACCATTTTTTGTTTCCTAATCGGTTAATCGAGTTCCTTTTATAGGGTAAAAGTATCCATCAAAAATAGTCTTTTTATTAAGTTCGCGATAATCAATCACTAATCGGCTTTTCCTCGTTTTAGCTCATTATGTTTCCTTACTAAAAATTTGAGCTAATACGAGGACTTTTCCTTTCTCTTATTACTTTCATTTCTAGTAATTCCTTAATCTGGGTTTCAAATTCCTTTTGATCTGTTGGGCTATATCTTATTGGTTTTGTTCGACTAAATCACTGGGATCTATCGATTTATTTCGCCATATATCTTTTCCTTTTCCCATAGTTGCATCGGGTTTTCTCAAGTTTCCTTTCAACATACCTAAGTATTTTTCTTTTAATAATTCTAGATTATTATTCCTATCCATTTTTATAGTACATAGTCTTATGGTGTTTACTGGTAGTATTCTCTTTAGTATAATCCACTTATCACAGGGGGATTGTAAACAAAATGTATTCCTGTTAATCACTTGAGTTTTAAAGTAATCTAGGAAGTTATTTCCTAATAACACTTGCTGCTTCATGTTATCCAATTGATATACTACTGGTAATCTGAAAATAGTTTTTCCTAAAACAATTCTCATGTTTTCCGCTATTATATCTAATTCTTTAGATTGTTCATTAAATCCTGATACCTTAGCTCTATGTATTCTTGACCTTTTCCATCTATGTGATTCTAATACATCTTTTCTTGCTAGGCATATATCTGCTCCACTATCTATGAATATCTTTTGTTTTATCATCTTGTTCTGTTTATATTCTATATGGGCTTCTATATGAATTGCTACCATTTTAGTCGAGTTCATTTAATCTCCTGCGAAGTTCTTCATCTTGTTCATATTCTTGTACTTCCTGTCGAGTTTCCTCATTTCTTAGTGACTCTTCTATGAGTCTTGCTATTTCTATTTGTTTCCAATGTATATTATTCATTTCTTCTCTTATCTTTGATAGTCGATTGGTAATCTTTTTGTACCTATCATTGTAATATATACTCCCTGCTTCACTAACTGTTGAAGTCATAATCAGTTTGTGTCGAGTATATTCTTCACATTGTATCCAGTATTCTCTTTCTCTTATCAGTACTCTTTTCTGTCTTTCTAGTGTATTCATTTTCTATTGAACTGTCTTCACTCTCTGAATATTGGTTAATGTAACTTACCCTTTCTGCTTCCGATTCTTCATCTGTTTCGCTAACATAGAAATCTTCATAATCATACCATTTATTATTATCTTCTTTAATCTGTTGTAAGCTCATTATAAATTGTTCTGTATCTACATATTTTACTCCTGTTTTCTTTAACTTTGGGCACTTGTTTGCATAGTGTCCCTTCTCATTGCAATTCCAACATTTGCATTCTTTAACCTTTTCTTCTTTAGTCTTAGACTTGTCTGCTTCTATAGGGTTTACATTTCTTCGTCTTCTGAATTTTCTTTTATATCTAAACTTATTTCTTGTATCTTGATTATTCCTATATCGTTTGAATCTCTTTTTCTTATAGGATTTGTAATAAGGTTTTTTCTTATATTTCTTATACTTCTTATCTCTGTAGTTTCTCTCATATTTATCCTTATATTTCTTATGTCTTTTATGCCTTCTATACTTCTTTTCTTTTCTGTTATCATCACATCCAAATATTAATCTACGCTCAGTAAATCCACATATTTCTCTTAATCCTATCTTTTTATCTTTTTTAATCTTTTGCTGTAACCGATATTCTTCGCACTTTCTCATTAGATATGCTCGTAATACTCGTATTCTTTCTCCTAGGGTATTTTCCTTAGGTTCTAGTTGTACGTATTCTTTAGATATCTCAATATTGTATGGTACAGGCAAATGATCATAATATAACTGTTGATAAATTACTCCTTCTTCTGGTAGGAATCTAGCTTCATAAAAGAATTTACTAAAGCTAATCGTATATTCTGGTAGTTTGTTTATCTTACAACATTTCATGTTATTCAGGTTCATGATAATCTCTGTTTTTCTTTCTGCTAAAACATTTTCTCTGGCTACTAACCATTTTTCTCCTAAGAATTCTCTTTTTAACAACAAATCAAATATCATTAACATTGATTTCCAATCATTGCGTAACTTAGTACTTCTCCTCTCGGTTGATATGCAATTGATTCTATCCAAGATATCGCTTTTCGATTAAAGTTTTTGATATCAAATCATACATGTAATCTAAGTTTTTACGTTTGCGTGCTATTCATTAATGCAATATACATTCCTAAGTTCCAATCATTATTCTTCTTCCTACTTCTTGTTCATCATAAACATTATCTAAGTCTAGAAAATATCCGTTATAATTTACTCCTTGGGTCATTGATCCTACAAATTCTTTAAATTCACCTGTTTGTCCTATAGGTATATGATCAGGTAGTCTGGTATTTCTTCTGTTTATTACTTCCAGATTTGGGTCTATTAGATCTTCTTCTGGATAGTCGTCTGCATCTTCGTTGATTATATTTTCTGATTCTACTTCGGTTTCTATGTGTCCATT
Source organism: Anisodus acutangulus (assembly GCA_029783415.1). Lineage (NCBI taxonomy): Eukaryota > Viridiplantae > Streptophyta > Magnoliopsida > Solanales > Solanaceae > Anisodus > Anisodus acutangulus. Next base: position 28,216,378 of record CM056501.1, read on the forward strand.
GTAATCATCTTCTATATCACTGTCTGGTTCATCTTCTATTATTGCATTTACTCTTTTCATTTTCTGTAAAGCTTCTATTATTTGGCTATTTTCTTTTACTATTTCCATATTCTCAGAGTTTTCTTCTTCCTCTATAAATTCTACTGCATGTAGTTCCTGGTCTGTCTGTTCATCAGTACTATTGCTTTTCGAGGTGTTTTCATCACTTAATTTAATCTTTCGGACTTTCTTTTTCCTTTCAATTCTTCTAATCGTTCTCTCGAAATTGCATTTCTTCTCCGAGTTCTAATAGTTCTTGTTTTACTTCCCTTAGTTCTTCTTTAGTTTCTTTTAGTTCTTTTTTGGTTTCTTTTAACTCTAATATTCTTTCTTTTTCTTTTTCTAATTCTTTTGCTCTATCCTCTTCAAGTCTTTTTACTTTATTCTTTTCTTGCTCCATCTCTTTGCTTAGTTTATCTTTTGAGTCTAAGTATTTTTTCTTATACTTTTGATACTTTTCGTACCATTCTCCATTATCTTCTAATTTTAGATTCTTATTCTCGGCTTTTAATTCTATAATCTGCTGATCTTTTTTATCTAATTCTGCCTTAGCTTCATTAGGTAGGGTCTTTGTATTCAAGTATTTTTCTTTATATTTTCTATACTTAACATACCATTCATCATTACATTTTAACCTTAATTCTTTATTTTCTGCTGTTAATTCCTTAATCTTTTGATCTTTTTTGTCAATGTTCTTTTCCTTTTCGGACGAACTCTGTTTAGTCGGTTTAGATTTCCTAGGTTCATATTTATATCTTTCTTTTTCTATGATATCCTTTCCGTGAGTCTTTAAAAATGTAATCGCTCCAGGTTCCACTAGAATTTTCCTTCTTTGTTAAGCTTCGTTAGTCCTCCTAAAGCATCTATTACATCTTTCGGTAATTTTGGTTTTATTTTGCTTATATCTACCATTACTGGTATTTTACTTCTTCTCCATGCATCTATTGGCACTATTTCTGGTTTATGTATAGTAGTCTTTGCTATAGTCGTTTTTCTACTCGTACTAGCTTTCTCACTAGGTTCTTTTTGTTTTCCTTTGCTCTTTTCTTCTAATAACATATTCAATTTTTCTAATATCAATTTAAACGTTGGTATTTCAGATACATTCCATAAGCTGGTCAATTCTTCCCTAATCATTTGTTGGGTTTTATTCTGATTATCTCTTACTTCATTCATTAATGACAATATATTTTTCATTTTTTCTTTTAATACAACTTCTTCCCATAACGCATCTATTTTTTCGTTATTGCTCATAATCAGGATTATTTATTCGTTTTTTCCAACCATTTCAAGGCGGATACCAATTTCAAGGCGGATCTTTTCTTCATCTATATACCCCTAGAGGCTAGAACATAGACGGTAATCTGTTTAATCAAACTTCTTTCAGAGTTAATCAAATAACAATCATGTAATAATCTGAGTTGTAATCTTAAGTTCAATTTCATTTTTTAATAAAACGTCTATAATCTTCTATCTATCCGGCAGATAACCATACTATAACCTATACCGATCGTCTAAACATTCATAATTAATCTTCTATCATCGTCTAAACATTCATAATCATAATCTAATATCAACTTCTAATATCAACTTCTTCCCTAATTATTGATGATGTAAATCTCCAATCATAATCCTAGTATAACCCAATCTCCATAAAAATAACTTTAATGTAATGGACACAAAATTGAATGACCACCTATAAAATTTACTCGATTTTCAACAAACTTTTGAGGAGAAAAAATTCTTGATAGGATATGAGAGAGTTATGGGAATAAAAAAAACTGAGAGAAGCTTTGTGAGGAAACTGACCAGAATGAGATAAAAGTTGTCCTCCGGGGCATAGTCCAGTGGCAAAGCCTGGGCGCTATAAGGCGCTCTGGCATTGGACAGCGTGGGTTCGATTCCCCGCAAGCACGAAAAAACTCTGCATGTTGGGGAATTTGACCTTGTCTCATTGATCAGTTGTACGCTCCCAGAAAACTGGTCACTGGAGCACATCCCGCGATTTACCTGGTAATAGTGTTGAAGGACCGGTGCTATTACCTCCAGGACGTAGTCAGGCACAAGCCTGGAGACCTGGATTATCAAAAAAAAAAAAAAGAATGAGATAAAAGTTTAATTTAAGGCTTCAGGAGGCCGGTAGATTTTACTTTTCTAGGGCTCTATGCAGCAAACAATTCTAAAGAAAACCCAAGATTTAGCAAACAAACATGAAGCAACAATGCATTTACCTTCTGAGAAACTAGTTGTTGCTTTGTTTGAATAGGAAAGTCAATGTTTATCACACCTATTTTGTATTAGCTATCATTGTGTAAAAAAAAAAGGCAACTCTATTTTTTTGTATGTATATATATTACTTAACAGAAGAGAGTCTTGGATTAACTGGTAAAGTTGATGTCATGTGATCAGAATGTTATGAGTTTAAGCCGCGAAAATAACCTTATGGTCCGACCCTTCCTCGAACTCCGCGTATAGCGTTAGTGCACCGAGCTGCCCTTTTTATATATTACTTAGGACCTGTTATTGACTTTAGGCTATTAATTTTTCGTATAATAAGAAATCTAGTACTTTTGATCTCTTTGTATGTCAATCTTTTCTCCGGGACAAGGATTAGCCTCCGTGCATAAATTGAACCATGGAGATAGTACGCCAGTAGAAATGGCCACACATACCACATAAGCATATTCATGTGCAAAGAGATGGCGGGATGAATCTTTACATTTAGTACCAAATATTTATTTATATGATCCTACAAGAACAAACTTCTTTACAAAGACCTGGTTCGACTCCTCCATAAAAACATTCACTTCTTTACTATTTTCCAGCATTTGACTTTCCCACTCTTTTCCAGGAAAGCAAAATACTCTTTTTTCTTGTTTTTCCAAACCAGTGGCGTATTGTCAACTGTAGAAGAAATACTTGGACGTAGTAGCCTTTGTAATAATATTTTACAAGAACTGAAAATAGACAAAATGATAATCTTATGCCTCTCCAGTGTCCCATGGTCTGCTCATACTGGTGAAAAGTCTTCATAAAATTAGTGGTGTAAGGTCAATAATAATTCTTAAATAATATATATATATATATATATATATATATATATATATATATATATATATATATATATAGTTGCTTTTTCTAATTTTTCATACTTATTATTTTTAGTGTAGTATTCTTACAAGACATAAAGTTTAATAGTATGTCTTTAACTTCACATACTAATATTACTTCATCCGTTTTAAAATATTTTGTCTTACTTTCCTTTTTAGTCCGTTTTTTAAAAATGTCTCTTTCTTTTTTTGACAACTCATTAACTTCAACTTTTCACATGACATGTTCAAAACCACAAGATTAAATGACATTTTGGTATATTCTACATATCTTTAATTTAACACCACAAGATTTTTAAAAAATCTCTATTTTCTTAAACTTTGTGTCAAGTCAAAACCAGACAAATATTTTAAAATGGAGGGAGTATCATTTATAAAAGTAAGAATGTTTAATTTTATAAGATGTTAGCCATGTGTTTGCATTGCATCACTTTGGATATTGTTGTAAAAAAATATTTATTAATTTGAAGATTTGACGTTTAATTAAAGTTTTAAAATATTCTGGTAAAAAATAGGTAGTTTGCTTTTTTTCTTTTTCTTTTATACAAAATTTGTACTTCTTTTCTTTTTAACAATCTTCAACGTTGTCTTGTAAAAGTCATAAAATTCACTAACAAAAAATTTTGGGGCCTAAAGCAAACGTATTACTGGCTTCATTCTTAAGCTGGCCATGTGTATAGTGCCATATGTGAGAATATTGTTGAGATTTATGGGTTTAATATGACCTCTTTTACATAATTTATTTGTCCATAAGGGGCAGTTTGGGTGGTCTTTTAAGATGATTAATCCTAAGTATAAAATTTAGTACAATATAGTACGTTGTTAGGTTGGTATTTTCAGGTAATCTTCAAATCTTATACACGATTTCGCTGCTTTATACTTTATTAATTCATGTATAACTATTTCCTACATTACTAACTCCACATAACTTATTTTTGGACTAAATGACTCCTAAGCTTTCGCGAAAAATATTTGGACACCCTCTAATTTATTGAGATAAAAAATGACATAATATATCCCCTTTAGTTAATATATCTTTTTAAAAAAAAACTTTTTTCACCTCGTCAAGGGGATGAAAAATGGTTATTTGTATGTATTCCTTACGTCATTAAAAGCTCCGAACCTACAAATTGATGGTGGAAGTACTTACGACTTAATTCAATCACTTCGTATTTTTAATTTAATAAGTTGCAAGTTATGTCATGTTTGTTTTTAGGACTATTATGCTTGATGTTCTTAAATTTAATAGCGCGAAAAAATAGTTTAGCCTAGCTATTGCCTATTGGTTCGGGTTTGGAACTTCAACTTTTAGCACATCTAAGTAGGCCCAACATCTATGCGCAATAGGATCATTTAAGGATGTTATTTAAATTGTGTTTCCGTTTAAGGAATTTTGTGCAAAATAACTCCACGAACCATAATTTCTTCACAAATTATGTATTTTAACAAGTTTTGTATGGAGGATCATAATGTTGTACAAATTGTTCAAAGATTCAACTGGATGAGCAAAACTTGCCTTGTTCATAAGTTACGTTAATTTTGGTATGAATTATTCATAAGTTCTACCAGATGGATAAAACTTGTTAGTATTGTTCAATCAATTTACGAGTTTCGGCCGACACAAAATTTGATATTATTTTCAGTCTATCTATCTTGTTAAATTGTTCACAAGTGATTTTGACATATTGATAAAACTTGCATGTATTGCTCAACTATTCACATGATTTGCCGAACTTGCAAAACTCGGTATTCTTCATTTTAACTATCTTGTTAAATTATTCAGAAATCTTGATGAATTGATAAAACTTGTTCATTGTGTTCAATTACTCGAGGAGAAATACGTGAAGATATTTGCTACTAAGTTTATGATTACATAACTTTTAAAAATGAGAGCAATTGTTGAATACTAATCCATAAATACACGCCGCACATTTTTTTATTTTGATTTGCGACGTTATGAGTTCGAAGATGATTATCTCACGAGTCCAATCCATTGCTAAACTAGTTTCAATCTTCCCATATTAGCTCCTTCAAGAAAATAAACCCATAGCTCAAATATAGATACTTAATCCTTGTTTTCACATTTGAGAAACAATATAAAGGAATATGTTATTTGATTTTATTGATGAATGACTTATAATATAAATAAAGTTACAAAATATCTAGTTTGATACAAACTAGGTAACTAATTAACCTAATTACAAAAGGATTATAATTCTATAAAAAATAGGAGATATACAATTAATACAATTAATGAAAGAATATTGGAAAATATTCTATTACACCCCCGCAATCGAAGCGGGAGGTTCTCGAACACTGAGACTGGCTCGAAAATCATCAAATAGTATGTGTGGAAGTCCTTTGGTGAAGATGTCGGCAATTTGATATCTGGAAGGAATATGAAGGACACGAACTTGACCACGAGCCACTTTTTCGCGAACAAAATGAATGTCCATCTCAATGTGTTTAGTGCGCTGATGTTGGACAGGATTGTCGAAAAGATATATCATACTAATATTATCGCAGTAGACCAGTGTTGCCTTTTGAATCGGACAGTGAATCTCAAGTAGAAGATTACGGATTCAACAAGACTCAGAGACGACGCTGGCAACACATCTGTATTCTGTTTCTGCACTGGATCGGAATAGTGTATATTGCCTTTTGGAAGACCAAGATAATAGGTTATCTCCGAGGAAAATGCAATAACCAGACATGGAGCATCGGGTGTCAGGACATCCACCTCAGTCATCATCAGAATAGGCAGCGAGACCAGTGAGCGAAGACATGTATAGATGTAATCTGAAATGAAGTGTATCTTGGACGTATCGTAAAATATGTTTGAGGGCATGCATGTGTGCTTCTGTCGGACTGTGCATGTGCAAGCAGAGTTGTTGCACGACATATGATATGTCCGGTATCGTGAATGTGAGGTACTGCAGGGCCTCGACCAGGCTACAATAGTGAGTCGGGTCTGAATATGAAGGGCCAGAATCAACGCTGAGCTTGGAATGTGTGTCTATAGGCGTATGTGATGGTTTGTAAGATGTCATGCATACACGATCAAGGATCTCTTTGGCGTACTTCTTATGACATAGAAATAGGCTGCCAAAATGTCGAGTGACATAGATGCCCAAGAAATAACTCAGAAGGACCAGATCTTTCATAGCAAACTCAGAGGAAATGAGAGACATAATGAACCGACGGAGAGCATCAAATGATGTGGTGATGATGATGTCATCAACATATAATAATAGGTAATCCATATATGTACCTTTGTTGTAGATAAATAGGGAATGATCAGATTTGTTGTGTGAAAAACTGATAGAGGAAACATAATCGGTGAATTACTGGTACCATGCTCGATGAGCCTGTATCAGTCCATAGAGCGATTTCCGCAACTGACACACATAATTCGGATGAATATGATCCCTGAAACCCATAGGCTGATGCATATATACCGTTTCATGAAGATCCCCATGTAAGAATGTATTCTTGACATCAAGTTGATGAATGGGCCAAACTTGGATATGGCAATGCTGAGGACAGTTCGGATGGTTGCGGGCTTTACGATCGGATTGAACGTTTCATCACAGTCCACTCTCACTTATTGAGACCTGCCATCACCGACAAGACGAGTCTTGTATCTCTCAAAAGAACTATTAAATTTCTTTTTATGTCTATAAATCCATATAGAACGAATGATGTTAGCATCAGGTGGACGATGTACTAGGTCCCGCGTCTTATTATCAATAAGAGCATTATATTCGTTAATCATTGCTGCAATTAGGGTCGAACAAGGCATCCTTTGGGTTACGAGGGACATGGAAGGGACAACTGAAACGAAAAGGTTAAACATCCGTTTAGGTTTATGAATTCCGTGCATGGCACGAGTTTCCAAGGTCTGAGAGTGTGTCTCGGGATGTGAAAGTGAGGAGAGTTTGCCGTGGGACTGCCGGGAAGAGGAGGATGGGCAGGGGTGACGGTACTGGCTTCCCGAACCTCGATTTGCAGAGAGGTGGCTATGGAATCACCCTGAGGCGGGCTGTTCTGGGCCATCGTTGGCAGAACCAGGTGAGCAGCTAGTCCCGGACTGGCCGAGGTGGTGGCGGGTGCAGGGGTCTGGGACGACAGACTATGTAAATGGTGAATTAGAAGAGGGTTTAGGCCATCATCTAGGAAGTCGTAGGAATGTCGATGTGGCGAGTGTAGAAAGGAAAAGAGGAATTGAGACTCATCAAATAGGACATGATGTGAAATAATAATTTTACGGCTCGACAAGTCATAGCACGAGTAACCACGATGATTGCAGGGTAACCCAGAAATACACACGGGGAAGACCGGAGTTGGAGTTTGTGAGTGGTCGGATAGAGAGGGTAACAAAGACATCCAAAAATACGCAAATGTTGGTAGGAGATAAAAGAATATGTTCATTGATTTTATTGATGAATGATTTAAAATATATATAAGGTTACAAGAATATTTGCTTTGATACAAACTAAGTAACTAATTAACCTAATTATAAAAAGATTATAATTTTACCTAAGATAAGAGATATACAGTTAATGAATGAATATTGGGAAATATTATATTACAATATGTATTATATTCTTTTTGTTTGTACAAATGCAACCACCTTAAATTGTTCGCTATCTTTCTTAAAAGAAAAGCATAGTTAATTGTTTTCTAAAACTTATAAGAAAAAAATTAATAGCAATTGGTTAATTACTTTAATTTCTGATACAATGTCTTCAATCAAATCTAATGCTCCACTGCTCTCTGATGACTTTTTTTTTTAAAGTTGGCCCTATAAAAATTAAGAGTTTTTCACATTTGAAAAGTTTTTAATTTTAAGCTTCTTATATTATTAAAAAAATTAAGCTTATGAGTGATCATTCAACTTTTATTTTGTTACACCTAAGTCACTAAATTAATTCTTACAACAAAAATATATTTAACTTTTCATAATTGTCACAAATTGTCACCAAACTAATTTTTGTAACAAAAAATTACAGTATTTTGCCTAAATATCACAAAAAATCACCAAATATTTTTTTTGTAACCAAAAGTCGTTTAACTTTGCTAAGTATCATAAAGAAACTCATTTATTTTTTCCTAATGACTTTTTGTAATATTTAAGCAGAATTGAGTGACTTTTTAATTAAAAAAATAGTTCAATAACTTTTGTGATACTTAGGTCAGTAGTGATTTTTACGTTATAATTTTTTTTAATAACTCAAGCACAATAAAATGAAGACTCAAATGACTATCTATAAAATTAACCTTATATTATTATGGTCCTATAAAAATGACATTTATGAAATTTTAGAATGTCTTTGGTATGTTTCATAAGTTATCTAATCTAATGTATCAATAAGGATTGTGGTGGAGTGACAAGTACTGCTTCATTCTTAACTAGAGATCTAGAGTTAAGTATTCATGACGAAGTTTCCTTTGTTAAAGAGTCTTTGTCCCTTAATGTGAGACTTCTTGACGTGAATTCAAATTTAGTCAAGCCCTAATATGAATATCAGACACCGACAAGAAACCAAAAAAAAAGTTAGCTACTGTATCCGTCAAAAATCTTCCCTTTTTTTTGGAGTCTGCGCTAATTAAATATCGATATAAAATAAAATAAATTAGATCGAAATATACCTCTTTTATTTTGTTTTGTTTTTTCAAAAGTGAAGGAACCATAAATAGTTAATCCAATACTATTAGACAAAAGAACCAAATCTCAATTAGAGACTAAGCAAAGCGTCACATCCCCAAAAAATGAAAAGGGAAGTGATGCCGTCGGAATCACGCCGGTGGGCGGTGCCGGAGATGGCCGGAATCCTTTCAAATAAGATCCCAAAAGATGAACTCAAGCCTGGTGATCACATCTATTCATGGAGAAACGCTTACCTCTACGCTCATCACGGTCCATTTCCTCATTTTTTTGCTTTCTATTTGTATCTACAAAGTTTTAATTTTTGTTTGTATATACATTTTGATTGATTTCTATACAAGTTTTTGGGTCAATTTTCAAATTTTTATGCTAATAAATGGTCATTGAGTAATTTTGATAAATTATAGATTCATTAGGAAAGTTAATAGAAAAATGTGAAATTGGGTTATTAGAATCTTGGAGTTTACGTGTTGGATTGAATGTTGATTAAAGTTTGTGTCTTTCACGGGAGAAATAGCTTCAACATTTGGTTGATTATATTCTGAGGTAATTTAACTTGTTAAAAAAAAGTGGCTTTACTTCTATATTTTGCTAATTATGGCTGTGATGAGCTTTGATGTACCTTAAAACTCATGTAGCAGAAATAAGTGAGTTGAATATGACCAATTTAGGTAAAAAGAGGGCTTTAGATTTTGTGTGTGTGTGTGTGTGTGTTCTCATTTAGGTTGACTTTTAAGCCTTTATTCAACACTATATTTGACCATTCAGCCATCATTGTATATCCCAAATTAGTGTGAACTGGATAAGGGGAAAAAAGATGAGAAGATATATTGGGTATTCTTCTTTTGTTGAGTAATTATTATGGTCTTTGTGAAAATCCATTTTATGTCAATAAATTATGTCCGGGGTGATCCGTTTGGAGTATTGATTTTTCTTATAATGAACTTAGCATGTTCGATCACTGGTTCAAATCTTAACAAGAGGCAAAACACTAGGTGATTTCTTCTCATATGTTCTAGCCTTGGTGGACAGTGTCACCTGATACTTATTGGAGGAGGTGGTAGGTGTCCCGTGGAATTAGTCGAGGTGCGCACAAACTGGCCCGGAAACCACAATTATCCAATAAAAATAAAAAAACTTAGCATGCTCGTTTAGGGATACAAACTCGAATACCTGCATTCTGTAGTGGACTGACCTTACCTCAACTTGAAAAGATTGCTTTTAAGAGGTTATATTACTTAGTGCCAGTCAATTGGGTTGAGGATAGTTTTACATTTCAAGTGCCGGAAGAAAAAATCTTTCTCTTAGTTTTGGATAAATATAAATAAGGATGACTTTAGTCCTGAAGATCTCTAATTTATTTAAGGTTCGTTATCACCTTACAACAAGCAGCTAAAGACTCACGTCTGGTTTTGAATATTTTATGAAGCCTTTTCGGTTTTGAAAAATCACCTATATATGTGATATGTCCAATGCAACTTTGACACTTTGGATTTCTGAACATTACATAAGGTTCATGCATTTGTTCTCAGGTGTTATGTAGTCAAAATTCCAGATAATCTTGAGTTGACTTACTGATAACCGGTAGAAAATCATTGCACTAAGGGGTCATTTGGTTGTTATCCCAGGATAATTAATCGTGGGATTAGTTATTCCATCCTCCCACAGGAATAAAATTACACTACGATCCCGGGATTAGTTATATCATGATTTTATTCCAACCAAACATGGAATAAATACATCACAAATTTAATCCCGGAATTAATTATCCCTTATCCCTCATACCAAACGAGCTCTAATAGTTGTAAAGATATTAAAAGAAAAGGAAATCAACTATGACATGTTAGATACTCACAAAATTGTTATGGGACAAAAAGATCCAAATCAACTTTAGTTCCTGGGATTGGGGGTGGGTGAGATTAAGATGCTTTAATGGTGTGAGTGACATGCTCATTTTTGTTCTGATCCTTTCAGGTATATATGTTGGCGATGGTATGGTTATCCATTTTACTCGAGCTGCAGGTCAAGAGATTGGAACTGGGACAGTTTTAGACCGTTTCATATTCAGCTCGTCTCCTTCACATCCCTCTGACTCCCCATGTGCTAGATGTGGTGATCAATCAAGGACCGAAGGTGTTATCTCATCATGCCTGGAATGTTTTCTTTCTGGGGGTGAACTCTATCTTTTTCAGTATGGTGTCTCTGCAGGCCTTTTTATTGCTAAAACTCGAGGAGGAACATGCACAATTGCCCCTTCTGATCCACCAGAGCACGTCCTGCACCGGGCTGAATTCCTCCTTCAGAATGGTTTCGGGGGTTACAACATATTCAAGAACAACTGTGAGGATTTCGCAATCTACTGCAAGACCGGTTTGCTAGTCTTTACAAATATCAGTGTAGGCCGGAGTGGGCAGGCAGCATCCTTTTTAGCTGCCACTACTGCTATTGTTTCAACACCACTGCGCTTTCTAACTACAGGTGTTTCTGGTCTAGCGGCTGTGGGTTACGGTGTTTACTGTATCAGTCGGTATGTTTCTGATATTGGTGTACGTCGTGATGTCATGAAGATCCCTGTTGAGAGACTTATCCTATGCCCTGGCCCTCTCGAGTCTGATCCTGCTACTACTACTGATACATCAAAGGGAAAGGGGTCGTAGTTCTATGTAAGTGGACTGCATTTATATGGATCTCAAGTAGGTTGCTTTTTGTGACATAGGTTTGGTTATTATTGAAACATCGGTTATTTAAACAGTTGTGTGCATTCTTCCATCAAGTGAATGCCTTGATGTGATTGTAAATTGTTTATATCAATGTTTTGTGGTCTCATATGAATGATGTTGAGTGTGTTAGCAAGATGATATGGGATCTTCAAACCCTCTCATGCAACGCCCACTTTTGACTTTGCACATCTTTCCGTTTGGCCATAGATTTTGAAGTTGAAATTTGAAAGTTGAAAATTTGAATTTTTGAAATTTGAAGTTGTGTTTGTACATGCATTTTACTTTGAAAAAATTTGAAGTTGCGATTGAAAGTCTCAAAAATCCTAAAACTGGTCTGGATAAGTTTTTGGAACTTGAAAATTTTTGTAGACAGATTTTCAAAATCTGCTTCAAAATCTAACGCAATGGTATTGGGGATTGCGAGTGGAAGTCCCAAAAACTCTAAAATTGGTCTGGATCAGTTTTTGGAACTTGAAATTTTTTAGAAGATAGATTTTCAAAATCTGCTCCAAAATCTAACGCACTGGTATTGATGAATTTTAGTAGCTCAGTTGATTGACTACCTAAACTCTTACCTAGGGATGACAACGGATCGGATCTGGATCGGGTCCTACTAAATTCAGATCCAGATCCGTCGGGTCCATAAAAATCATATCCAAATTCGGATCCACGGATCGGATCTGGATCCACATGTAAAAAAAAATTGCCTTGCTAAGAATGTTTTTTGAACTGACAAATGATTTTTACTTAGCTAACAGTTTATTGTGTTTCAAATTTTCATATGAGATATTTTGTTCGTTGTCTCGTTTTGATTGTGAGCTATTAATTGAAAATGTTGGACAATGACAATAGTTGTAGAAAATGCTCACTAGTATTTTCACAATGCAGAGCTTGCATGTGTTTGGAATCTTCACAAATGAAGTGAATATAATTTTAACTACTTGTCTATGGAGATGTTAGTCATTCACTAATACAACATTGATTTTATTATCGAAGTTATCTCTTTATTTTTTGGTTTTTGAATTAACGCAGGGATAAATTAAGCTTGTTTTGAGAATTAAACTTGCAAGGATGTGCTTAGCAATTTTAAGAAAATACTTATAAAATTACATTCTATGTTATGAATATATTTAATAAAAAATAAATCCACGGGTCGGATCTGGACCGGATACGGATCTCAAATACAAGATCCAGATCTGATTCATCAGAAATGGATCCGGGTCCGATCCGGATCCTTCAGGTCCAAATTTTGAAGATCCATATCCTATAAAACGGATCTAGATCCACCGGGTCCAGGATCCACTGTCATCTCTACTCTTACCTTGTTTGTGAGAGTTCTATTCCCATATTCTAATCCCCTCTTCATTTCTCTTTCTCCTACCCCTATGTAATAGAATAATTTGTTTTAAAAAAAATGCTATGACCTTTAATTTTTGTCCCTGCTATTTATTTAATGAAAATATCCACACCTGCTTCCCAAGACATAATTTCTTTAACATTTTTATCTTCGGACACTGAACTTTTGCGTCGCTCGGCATAAATTATGTAGGAATTAAGTTATGCGGCATAAGTTTTGTAGTAGTTTTCAGATTATATTGAGTGTTGAAAATTTTTGCCTTGTCCGGTATAATTTTGTGTGGATGTTACAATACATATGCCGAAGTTAAACGTAAACTATGTCTAGCGAAATCTAAAATTATATTTCAAATTATATTGAGTGTTGAAAGTTTTGCCTTGTCCGACATAATTTGTGTGGAGCCGAAGTTAAACATAAAATATGTCTTGCGAAATCTAAATTATGCCGCGTCAAAAATGTTGAAGGGCCAAAATTAAAGACCACAAATTTAAGAGTAAAAAATTAAAGACCACCCCGAAATAGGGACATTTGTGCGAATGAGCAGACTTTGTCCAATTGCTAGTACCAGGGCCCAAGTCCAATTTAGAGTCTGTTTGGATTGACTTATTTTAAGTGCTTTTAAGCCAAAATAGCTTATAAGCACTTTATGATGTTTGAGTATAATAAAAAAATACTTTTAATCACTTATTTTAAAGTAAAAATAACAAAAATAAGTCGAAAGTCATAAACTAGAATTCCTAACTTATAACTTTTGGCTGATAAATCAACCTTTTTTTGTGCGTATTTCCCTTCAAAGGCATTGGTCTTTAATTTTTGCCTCTCAAAGTTGGAATCTTTAATTTTGCACTTCGCTTAAAATTATTTCGAGGTTGCGGGTGCAAATTCATGCTTAGTGAAAAATAAAAGAAAAATTAGCAAGGTAGAGTTTGGATTCACAACGCATAATTTGCCTTTAGGCATAAGGCAAACTCTGACTGACTTAATGTAGAGTTCGCTAATTCTGCCGGAGGTAGAGTTTGAAACTATGCCTGTAGCGTTTGAAACTATGCCTGTTTTGTTTGAAACTCTGCCTTGCGATTATTTAAAATTTTGACTGAATGGGGGTTCGAACCCGGAACCCAGAGGTTTTAGGCGAAGTGCAAATTTTTTTTTTTTTAATTTGAGTGGCAAAAATTTAAAAACACCCCGAAATAAGGTTATTTCTGCTAATAACCCATAAATCAAAAGCCATAAACCCATCCAAACGGGCTCTTAGTCAGTACTTTGTTCACGTTTTAAACATTTTACATCAAATTTCTCTGATACACGTTATACTAAAATAGTAAAAATTATATTCAAAGTATGAAATAACTTTGTGATTTTATCACTCCTCCGTCATCATTGTGCCCCAAATGCCAAATCTGTAATTTTCGAATTTACGTAGTCTTAGTTCCAAATTCCAATCCTAAATTGTCCATGAAAATTAAGATAATTTTTGACATCTTCGTGACAGCATATCCAAATTTTAAACAAGTGGTTAGAGGATCACAACATTCATTACCTTTTTGTGACAATAAGTTCAAACTTAATATATAAATATAAGGAAACAACTAACAAGGGAGTATAGAGATCATGCTGTTATCGTGATTTCACATTAATTTCTTATTTTCTGTTATTAAATATTAGGCCCATATATTAATCATCAATCTCATCATTAATGAGTAATGCCTTGTCCAATTTGGTACTGTACATATGTAATCAGAGGCGTATTCATGATTTAAATTTTATAAGTTCTGAATTCTAAGAGATCAATCTTTTTTTTTTAGTTAAAACATTGTCTCCATTGATCATTTATGTGCAAAAAGTTTACAATATTTGAGTTTGGCATCCCAAACTTTGTACATGATCATTGAGATGAGACTTCTAAGCCTAACCAAAACAGTGAATAATAGAATAGAGCTAAAGGGGGGGTCATAAACTATTTGAGAGGATTTTGCTTGTTTGCTCCTGAATGATGGTAAGTTCCATCTGTCCATATTTATTAGGCCCTTGATGTTGTTAGGGAGATCAGCAAAAGAGTTGAACACCTGGATTTCTTCAAGTCTATGGCTCAGGTTAGCCAATCTATCAGCTGGTTAGTTGGCTTCCCAATAGCAGTGGTTGATTCTAAATCCATGTTCTTCAACTAAATTCTGAATGTTAGTGATGTAGTTTGTAATTTTCCAGGGTACTTTCCATTCCCTTCTTACACATTTAGATATTAGAAGGGAATCTGTTTCTCCCCAGACTGCTCTGTATCCATTGTTAAAGCACCATTGTAGTCCAAAAAGCATGGCTGCTGCTTCAGCCATGTTGCTGGTCCCTGCTCCCAGTGGTATGGAGAAGGCAAAAATGAAACTTTCTCTGACTATGCCTCCACCTCCACATATACCTTAAATACAACTCCCATCAGTGTTGATCTTTATAGTTTGTGCTCTTGATTTTGTCCACCTTACAATAGTGCTAATTTTCTATTGAAATCTTGCATCACTAGCTTGACGTATTGCTCTCCAGTCTTCTCCTATTCTAGCACTTCCAAATTTTTTATTGGTTACCTGAAATAGAAAGGACAGAATATTAGCTTTAGTTTTATAAAAGGACGGGGTGATGTTTTCAAATTTCTTGCTACATCTGGACTTCCACAACTCCCAGTATATGATCATTGGTAGAACCCTGGTAATGAACTTAGCAATGTTGTTGTGAGCTTTGAAGTTCCACCAATTCAGGAGTAGCAACTTCAAGCTTCTATTTCTGTGATCATTACCAAGCGGATTAGCAAAATAGTTCCAAATTTTCCCTGCATGTTCCCCTCTATTGAATAGGTGCTCAATATCTTCCACATTAGTATTTGTGTTGTTGGGGTTACTGCAGCAGTGACAAGTAGCACCTGTGTTGATCCCAAATCTTGAAATTCTTTCCTTTATAGAAAGCTTGTTTTTTATTGCCCTCCAATTCAAAAAAGATATCTTGAAGGGGATATCCTTGTGCCAGATACAGTTACAAAGCTGTCATTGTCCCTTTTTTGTCTCAGAAACCTCCAGGCAGAACCCACAGTGAACAAACCAGCCTCATCAGGGGTCCAAATTGCTCTATCCTTTCTTGTGTTGTCAATTTTAATATTGAGCTCAATGATCTTTCCTTTAGTCTCCTCATCAGGTTGAACTTCTAAGGCATCCCAGTTCCAATTGTTACCATTGAGAATGACCCTTATCATGATGTTGTTGAGTGGAGCATTGGCGGTTAGAAGATTACAAAGTGGTCCAAAGTTAGACCAGATGGCATACCAGAAGGACACTTCACCCTGGACAATTCTCCATAGGATATTACACTCAACTTCCTCTTTGATTTCATTAAGCATCTTCCAGCTTTGAGCTTGCCCTTTTTGCCATTGGGCTGAGGTGGGGTATTCATTAGGGAAGAACTTGGCTCTCATAAATTCTCTCCAAAGAGAGTTAGTGGTTCTCAAATTCCATCATTGTTTGGCTTGAAAAGCTTGGCAAGTGTCTGTCAAGCTTTTGAAATTTGCTCCTCCCTCATTGTAAGGGTAGCATAAATTGTGCCAAGCTGCCCAGTGGTGTTTGCAATCATTATCTTGGCCAGACCAAAAAAATCTAGCAATATACTTCTCAATGAGTTTAAAAGTACCCAAAGGGGGGTTAGTAGCAGATAGTAAATGGATAGGAAGGGCCAATAAAACATGTCTAATCATGATGGCTCTCCCTCTAGTCTATAGAAATTTAGTATGTCATCCCCTTATCTTATTTATAACTTTATTCATAATGTTTGAATAGTGATAATTTTTTTTCTTTCCTGTGATAAGGGGACATCCCAAGTACTTGATTGGAAATTTATGGTGATCCATATCAGTAATAGCCTTTATCCTGTTAATAGAGGAGATACTAGTATTAGAGGCCACGGCAAAACAACTTCTCTTTGTTTATAAAGCTGTCCAGAGAGTCTCATAAACTTTGAGGGTTTTCAAAATCATCTCAAGAGGTCTTTTGCTACCATTGCAAAAAAGAATAGTATCATCAGCAAATGCAAGGTGATTGATCTTGGGGCCATTAGAATTCATATAGAACCCCTTGTACCCAGCTTTGTTGTGCAGGTCATTGAGCACTTTGGATAGAAGTTCAGCAGAAATCACAAATAGAGAAGGAGAGATGGGGTCTCCTTGTCTTAAGCCTCTCTCAGATTTAAAGAAACCATGTCTGCTACAATTAACAATAATAGAGTACCAATTGTTGGAGATGTAGTTGTGAATGAGATGGATCCACCAATCAGAGAAACCAAGCTTTTTGAAAGCCATACCAAGGTAATCCCAACATATCCTGTCATAAGCTTTGGCCATATCTAGCTTTATGACAACATTTTCTCCGCTAACAAGCTTTCTAATGTCATTGATACTCTCTTGAGCAAGCATGATACTCTCTTGAGCAAGCATGATATTCTCTGTAATAGCCCTTCCTTTGATGAAGCTTGACTGGTTCTTAGAAATAATTCTTGTGAGTATACCAACCAGTCTTGAGTTAATAATCTTGGAAATGACTTTACTAGACACATTACATAAGCTAATGGGTCTGAGATCAGAAAATTTCTGGAGGTTCTCCACTTTAGGGATCATAACCAAACAAGTATGGGTGAGGAATTTTGGCAGTTTAGCACCATTAAAGAAAGATTCAATGGCTCTGTGAAGGTCCCTACTAATAATATCTCAAGAACTCTGATAAAAACAGCTATTCAATCCATCAGGTCCAGGAGCACTTTCATTATCAATAGAGAAAACACCATCCTTAGTTTCTTTTCTTGCAGGGTGGGAATGGCAATTAGTATGTTGTTGTCTTCCTCTTCTATGATTCTCTCAATACAGTTCAAAGCATCAAAGTTAGTAATCTGAGTATCTTGGCTAAACATGTGTTGGAAGTGTCTGACTGCAGCTTCAGCAATAGCATCATTACCCTCAATCCACTGCTCCTGATCATCCATGGTTTTTGCTAATAGTGAGCCTTTGTCTTCTGTCCTTGATGATATTATGAAAATAGGCAGTGTTTGCATCTCCCTCCTCTAACCATTTGGCTCTTGCTTTTTGTCTTAGAATCTGATCCTGAATCTTGAGATATTTAGTGAACTCAGCTCTACTCTTATAGAGTTTTTCCCTGTTCTCAGGTGTGTTGCATGCCACACAAATATCCTCCAGTGATCTCACCTCAACCTCTAGCCTTTTAGGGGCTTCATAGATATCCTCATAGCCATAGGTGTGTCTAGACCACTGGGTCAGGGTTTTGGTAACTCTTTTTAACTTTTGATGCAGAATAAAAAGTGGATTGCCATCCTCCTCCCAGCTTTCTTGGACAGTCTTAAGAAAATCAGGGTGCTCAGTCCAAAAATTGAGAAACTTGAAGTATTTGATGTGTGAGGAAACTTCATTGTTCAATTTAACCAAGAGGGGGGGGGGGGGGCATGATCAGAACGTGATCTGGATAGATAAGTAACTGAGGTACTGTTGATATTGTCAAACCAGTCAGAGTTGAAAACCAATCTGTCAAGTCTTTGACATATAGTAGTTGGTGGATCTCTGTTGTCACACCATGTGAATCCTGCATATTGTAGGCCACACTCATTCAAACATTCAATAAATCAATGTTATCTTCCATTCTGTGGCTTCTCCCTCCTCTTTTTTCCTCATGGGAGGTGATTACATTGAAGTCCCCAATCACTCCCTATGGGCCTTGAATGCTATCTGACATGTCTTTTAGATCTTGCCAAAGATCCTTTCTCAACTCTTCACTGCACTTAGCATACACAACTGTCAAGCATATGGGGGGATCATTGAGATGGTAGAATCTGAGTAAAACACGTTGTTCCTTATCATGCACAATAGTTACATCAACCTCATGAGTCCATAGGATCCAAATTTTGTTAGAGCAGTTATAAAAACCAGACTACATGTTTAACTTTCTTTTGTACTTTTCAATCTTCCTACTTTCAACGATGGGTTCTTGTAGGCAGATCAAAGGAATGTTGAATTGTTGTTTTATGGTAAGGAGTCTTTCCCAAGATCCTTTAGACCCTATACCCCTTATATTTCAAGATTGTGTACTTATCATTACGAACTTTTAGGTGTAGGGATACTTTTGAGCTTTGATTCTTCACCAGCTGTTGTGTTGATCTGTAAGAAGTCACCACCTGGATTCTGGTGATTCCTTGGTGATAAATTGTTGAAAAAGGTTATGTTTTGTTGTACTGGATTGATTGGAGAGTGGAAGACATCCTGGCTCTCAAATCCGGTACCCCCTCTAATGACTTCATCATCAGAGTGTGAGTTGAGAACCTTATGCCTGCATACTATGATCAAATCAGTATCCATAGAATTTGTATCATGATATACTTCCTCTTGGTTCTCTTCTCTATTTTCATTCTTATCAGGTGGATAAATATGGGCATAAGGGGGTTTATATCAATATCTGATCCAGGATCCAGATTCTCACTTCTTCTGTTCTCAATGCTGTTAGCTGAGCTTCCCTTTTTCTTTGGCAGGTTGATAAGTGTCCATTTTGTTCCATATTTTTTATCTTCCTTTATGATAGTGCCATTGTTATCTCTTTTTTCTCCATCTAGAGTAACATCTTCTGGAATGGAAATATGTTTAACAAACTTTCTTTTGTTTTTTTCCAGCTGGTTGCTGCTTCTTGTATCAACACTGACTAGGTTGATGGAGTCTATTTCCATCTCAGTGTCATTTTTGGTATTGCGTTGCTGGGCATTGCTCCTCAGGGTCCTTATGTTGATGTTTGTCTGCTGCTTCTTTTCTTTGTCATTTGCCTTCCCTCTTCCTTTTTTTTCATAAGCTTTGTCCCATCTTGTGATTCTGATCTGGGGCTGCTGTTCAGCCGGCTGCTCTTGTGCATTATTCAAGTCAACTGAGTTGGCATTCTGGGTCATTTCTTCATCAGCATTTTCCTCTTGTAACACTTTGAAGAAATTATTGTTTCCCAGCCTATTGTTCATGTTATGTGAGTTGGTATTGCTTGCTTGAACATCTGTCTTGTTATTTCCATGGTATGTTGCTTGCTCTCCTTCATTGCTTCCTTGTCCTCTTTCTTTCCTCCTTTCCACATTTTTCCATCCCTCTTTGGTGTTCTTTTGGGTGCTAGGTCCTGTGGCTTCTTGTTGTATTGCTTCAGGACATCTTCCAGCTGTATTGTTCCTCTGAGTATTGATGGTATTGTTGGTGTTCCTATCCTTGCTTCTTTGCTCAGCTGGTTCATTATAGCTAGTAGAAGTGGTACTCTTTCTATTTCTGTGCAAGTAGACTGCACCTTTCATCAGAATGTCCTTGGACTTGGCAATGAAGACGGTAGGATGTAATTGTTTCATATTCCACCTTTTGTTCAAAATTTTCCAGTTTTCCATATTGGTTTCTAATTTCTATCTGAATCTCATGGAGCAGGGGTTTAGCGAGGTCGAGTTGAATAAAGTTCCTTGATAGGACATTGTTAGGTCCGGGTATGCTATGAAACAATAAAAACAAACTGGAAATAAAATCGAATGCCAATTCAGTTCCAAATGTCAGCGAAAATGTCGTCTGATACAAGTGATAACAGTTCGATAAAACAGAAAACATTTGAAGAGTAAATTGCAGCGGAAATAATAAAGAACACAAATGTTTAATATTTACATAGGTTATATTGATTATATAACCTATGACGGTCAGTGACCGAATATATTGTATATACTTATATACAATTGAATAAATTCCTTCTTTTACAATTTTACAAGATAAAACAAAAGGAATTAAAAAGTTGAAGTCGCAGATGACTTCTACCTGAAAAATCTACCTAAATAGACATAGACAACATCTCATTATAATTGCTTCAATAAAGAACAAATCTAGAATCTAAGCAACAATTATAATGTTGGACAGAATGTTGTCGACACGCTCAGGCAACACTTGT
The DNA here is from genome assembly GCA_029783415.1 of Anisodus acutangulus. Taxonomy (NCBI): domain Eukaryota; kingdom Viridiplantae; phylum Streptophyta; class Magnoliopsida; order Solanales; family Solanaceae; genus Anisodus; species Anisodus acutangulus. Next base: position 28,237,245 of record CM056501.1, read on the forward strand.
GATCTAGTTTTCTGTGATGAATACTCGAGAACTCTCTTGATATTTTTGCAGTATATTTCTGGATATCGATTCACTCTTGTAGCCTCTCAATTTATAGTAGAGACTCTTCCTTAAAAATCTCATTGATTGGTTGTAGAGGTTGAGGGAAAGGTGGGCAACTGATAGGATTTGTTGGAGAAGATCATGGAGCAAAATTCTCTAACTTCTTGGACTTGTTCCCCAAGCATAGCAACGACTTTGACTTGTTCTTCCCACGTTTTTCATCAGCTCATAATCCTCTTGCCAAGTCACTTCTCCATCGTGGTAAAATTCCACGAGAATTGCTTCAGTCCGTGAAGTAAGGCAAAATTATTTTACAAAATGTTGGTCCGAATGTTGTGACATTTGTTCCAACATTTCTTAATTTCAACTTAGCACTTAAAAAAGATATGTTGGGTAAAATGTCACAACACCAAACTCAACATTAACATTCTCCCCCTTTTTGCCTTTCTTCACAAAACCTATTCTAATCTGTGTGAGTGACTTACGGCAATGTCATAGATGTTGTCCCAACATCTATGATTACAAATATGCTCCCCCTTAACTTGTGATGGCATACACATAAAACATATATACACCATTCTTATAGGATTAGAAGAATAAGACAATTTAGCATATATACACATCATCCAAAAGAAAATTGTCAGATCATTGTCAATTACATCACCAAATATCCAAACCAAGACAAGAACACAATCCAAATTCATAACCAATAACCATTCATCAGCAACAGTTTCTCTCTTGCATATTATGCAGTAGTAGCTTCCAGCCGCTTTCTAGCTTGCTCCCTCCTCTGCCTAGCTATTTCAGTTTCAGCTTCGGCCCTTCGCATAACAGCTTCAGTTTCTGCTTTAACCTCAACCTTGTTAGCAGGACTCTCCTACCAACAGCCTCTTCTCTCTGTACAGCAGTATCCATAGCTTCTTCGGCAGCAACATCTGCAGAACTCTCATGCCTTTCCTCCCCCTTCACAGTAGAATTATCTCCCCCTTTTTGAGAAGTTAGCAAAAGTAAGAGTTGGTCCCTTGCTTGGACTAAGGCATCTCTTGCAGCATCAACCTCTGAGATTTGTTGGTTGAGCTTTGTAATTCGTCCAACAAGCTAGTCTGTAGACAAAGGTGACTGTCTTGTACCGGTGTGACCTAGAATGTTTGGAACATTTCGGGCAACATTCTCAATGGTAGCTTCTTGTTTCCATGGCAGGTCAATAACCCTGTCTTTGCTTTTCAAGATTGCTTTATTCTCTGAATATACCTCTGGTGCTTTCCCTAGAATATCCTCACTTTTCGGCTCAAAGCCTTGGGTAAGTAGAATTTAATAGATCAAAGAGGGATATGGAAGGATTAAGGTTGACTCTTTCTCAGGCAAATTGGCTACTTGATAGAAAATCATTCTTCCTAAGTCAACTTTCAATCTTTTTCCAATTTTGTATAACATAGAGGCTTGATCAGTTGTAACTATTGACTCATTTAATGAAGGGAACCAATTGTGTATTGCAATCTTATGGAGGGTGGAGAATAGGGCAGTTAGCTTTGAGGCGGGGCATCGAGAAGTCCATTTCTTCACTATACCTCCAGTGAGGTATTCGATTATCTTGCCTTATTTTCTGTTGCCCTCTCAGTAGTGTTGCTTCCAACTTCAGGCACAATTCTCAAACATTGATTGATAATTAGAGGAGTAAACTGATAGATTTTGTTATAGATGTATACCTTCCCGGATTTCTTTGAGGAGGCATTGTCTATACCAGAATATAAGTTTGCGTAAAACAACCTAATTACTTCATCAATGAAAGGTTCTTTGTCAGTTACAGTTTTCAGAAGCTTACGATCATTGAGGAACTCAACCAAACCATATTCGCATGAGGCTAAATCTAACACTTTTTCTGCCATAATAATTCTATTCCTATAACAATTCCATTTATCAAACTTTGCTTTGGAATAGAACTTATCAGAAAAAGCATTTACCTCAACTTCAGATTCTGATTCGGTATTGCAAGAGGAGGATGGTGAGGATGTCTCTTCTGAGGTCTGTTGGAATGTTTCTTGAGATGTCGTGGCATCCTTGGCAACATCCTGGGCAGCTTCTGGTTCGGCATGACGGGGGATTCCTTTGGGGCAAAACCTTTTTAAGGGAGTGTCGTCAGGAATCTCCTCGTCTAGAGACTCACTTTGAGGAACAGAGACTGAAGGTTCATTTTGAGGATCAGAGACTGGAGGTTCTTCTTCAGTGTCTTCCGAGGACAGTTCGAAGTCCATATCACTGGTGTCACTGCTTGAGCAAGCATGGACTATTGTTTCAAACCTGGACCTCTTTGTGTTGGGCTCCTGTTGGAATGTTCTTTCGAACATTCTACTTGATCTCTGAGTGGGAAAGGAGGAAAAACTGGTCCTTTTACCAATGGTAGAGTAATCCGATGTAGCATCTACATCTATGGGATTATCATTATCGCCAGGGTAACTGATTTCCAAGGGTTCCTCATCTCCTCTAAGGATAATGGTCGTGCACCTGTTCTCTGGCAGGTGTGAAGAAGATGCAGCTGTGTGTTGTGGTGGACTGATGCTCATTGATGTGTGGTTGGTGGTGTTGGCAGACACATGTGTTGACATAGGGGATGTTTCCATTGGTGAGTTTGGAGGAGAGGATTTTGAGGGTTTAGGGTTTTCAGATGAAGGTGAAAGTGAAGACTCCATCGGTAGGTAGGGGTTTTTACCGAGGATGATGTGATCTTTCCTTTTTTTTTTTTTTTTTTTACTTTTTACTTTTTAGGAAAAGACAAAAAATGGTAAAAAGAAGAACAAATGAAGTGTATATTTATACTCTTGGCAAGCTTTTCAAAATACTAACAATTTCTTTAATTTTAGGTGTTTGATATTTATTCAAAAACTTCCACCTAAAATTTTGGGATAAAAAGATAGACATCTTATTTGGAATTTAATGTTATCCTTTTAAATTTTGCAATGATTATCCAAGTTTGCTTAAGTCTGGTTGACCCCTCATTGCTTGGGGATAGTTGCCTAATCAAGTTTCGGTTTATGTCCTAAAATAACATGCTTCTATTTCTTATGAACTGTAAATAAAGTTGGTGATACATAAATTGCTAGAGGTTAAACCAATATTGCTTACTCTGATATTTGATCTTGATGGTCCATGTTGATAATGTCTACTTTGGATATTACCAGATGGAGCTATTACACATGATAAAAAGTAGTGTATGTTCGCTTGGATAATGACTTTCAGCTAAACTGGAAATGCATAATTTTTTATCTTTATATTCGTCCCATGATAATAAGCAAGGAACTTACTGGTTTTCTTGTCCCCTGTAGAGTAAATATTAGGTTAAACTACCTTTTGTAGGTAATAGGGTATGTGTCATATTTTCTCATTTTTTGCTGTCGTTTGCTGAACTTCACATTCTTTTTACTGTGAATTATTGTTGCTCAATGTGAACTGCAAAATTTTAGGTGGGTGTATGAAGGAGTGATTGATGATCCTTATGGTGAATTCTTTATTGCTGAGAACAAGTCTCTTCAGAAGGTACATCTTTGTCAGTAACAACACTTATTTACTTAGTTGCTGCATCTCATTAATTTCACTATATTTCCTACAGGAGAGTCTTACTCAAGATTATGATGCCAAGTACTGGCAACAATGTTACAGTCTGAAGGATGACATTCCTAGTTTCCTTGCCAATGCAGCTGAAACAATTTTGATCACTGGAAAATATTTAAATGTCATGAGAGAGTGTGGACATAGTATTCAGGTTTTGACAAGATTTCATTGCTGTTATATGTTCACCCGATGAAGCCATTCCATATTTCTTTGCTTTACAATTCCATTAGTTATATTAGCACAAGCTTGTGACCAAATTGTTTTTGGTAGATCCCTGTGGCAGAAAAGTCAAAGTTAACAAGTGTAGGCTCAAATCATCACTACTTGGAGTGCGTCAAGTCTGCTTATGATTTTGTTAGTGGCGAACTAAATCTTGTTAAAAACCAGGTGTGCTGAAGCAAGAAAGTTATTTCTTGACAGCTTCTTTTCCGTGTTTCCTGATTCTTGACTGCAAGTGCTTTTATTTTACATGAAACTATTCTCTAATGTAACCTTTCTCTTCTTTAACAGCATGATCTTGTGGGAAAACTTCAATCTATCAAGCACTATCTTCTTCTTGATCAGGTACCAGCTTGTGGTTAGCAGATTGTATATTTAAGCTTATGATAGTTTGGGAATTGGGGGTTGGATATGGGAAAGTACCTGGTAAACCTGGAATTTAAAAGCTACATGCAGAGGAAAGCTGCAATAACTTTGTTTTATTAACCCGTCAGCCCCTTCGTATTATCTTTCATAGAAAGAAGATAGTTCTTGGGCTAGTAGCTGGCATCAAAATGAGTTGCAGGAAGAAGAAAATATTAAACATTCTTATCCCTATCTTTTTTAAACAAGCACATCCGTCAATTAAGATGCAAATTCAGAGCCACTGTATGCTTAAGCTCCCTGCTCTCTGGATCTGGTTTTTGAGTTTTTCTTTGGTTTCATTCTTTATTGTCTTTATGCGTGCTCTCTGCAGATGGAATTAAAACTATTGTCGCCTGATTCTGTTGCTGGTTTTGTTTTTGGTTAGATGCATTCTGGCAATTAAGAAATTTATCTTCGTACTCACTACAACTGGTCATGCAGGGTGATTTCTTAGTTCACTTCATGGATACAGCTAGAGAGGAGCTCATGAAGAAGCCTGATGAGATCTCTGTGGAGAAGCTACAGGTTTATACATATTTCTTCAGTTTTCTGCTTTCTGTTAAATAGGGGAATCATTTGAAGCTCCTTGCACTGTGATGTTCACCCTCTTTTCTTTCTTCTGAGTAGTCTCTTCTAGACCTTGCTTTGCGATCTACTGCAGCTGCCGCGGATCCTTGCCGTGATGACTTATTATGTTGTGTGGTGAGTTATTATTACTTTGGCTTATTTAACCTTCAATACATGGGGATAATCTTCAGCATTCATGTTAAAATGGTCCATCTTTTCTCAGGAGAAGACAACTTTATTGAAAAGATTGAGTACATTGAAAGATCTTGAAATCAGCAGGTCTGCTCCAGATAGCAATGATTTAGAGGAACCACTAAGCATTACTGGCTTGGAAACTTTTTCTTTGAATTACAAGGTTTGTGTTCTAATGTCTCTTTTCTTCTTTTTTAAAGAAATTACACCGCAGCTCCCACACGACAAAAAGACAAAAAAAAACAGAAAATCGCTTCATGAAAGCAGTTCTGTATGCCTTTTATATCGATCATAGATCCAGACTGCAGTTGCTTCATAGTTTTGGGTTGTAATTTAAAAGGGGCCCAATTTTAGGCTCAAAATGTTAAGCATATCCAGATCTTGGCTGTTGTCCCCTGCCCCCTTCCTTCTTTGGGCAGTCAAAGAGTGCAAAAGAGAAACTTAGTCATATCAAATGAAAACAACTAACAATGCAAATACGCTAAGAAAACAGGTAGGATAAAAACCCATGAAATTTGGAAAGAAATAGGCAACTAGGAAATAAAAACCTAAAAGGGTTGTGCATATAAAGTAAAAGTACATAACAAGAAAATAAGAATGGTGTCAGCTTTCAAAGATGTGGAAATAAGGCAACTGCAGATTCCCAAAGGAAGTAAGTGAAAAACCTCCCTTCTTAGTCCAAGCGCAGAACCTGTCCAGCGAATCACGGCCAGCTACTTCCCCAGTTATACGATCAAAGGGATAAATTGGCTTGAGATGAATATTATTATGCAAGGGAGAACATAAGTTCTCGCTTTGGTGTCTTTGCCAACATACTAGTAACTCCTCCTTCGTCCCAACTATCTAGACAGACAACTAACATTCCAGTGCAGATGCTAATCACCTTGATCTGGATATCAAGATAAATGCATCTATTGACGTTCTGATCTGTTCCCATAAGGGGGAGCCAGATTCTGTTGGCGTTGCGTTGAAAGGAAGTCTGAGCTAAAAGTTTGTTTTAACACTGAATGGGTTCCAAGTTCCAACCAGCCCCAATATATTAAATCGCATTCAGCTGGATGAAGTTACGAGGGGAAGCAATAGCTGCGCTGATTGCATGCTACTGTGGTTTTATTGGGTATCTCTAGATGAGCTATCACCAATCACCATAATCACACAACAAGTGGTCTGTCTGCTTCTGGTGGGAGGCAATATCATAGCCTCCACCATCTCTTGGTCCTATGCTTTTCTTGCCTCCTTTATGCTTTCTCTGGTCGCTTCTTTGTCTTTCCTCATATTTCTCTTTTTACCAGCCTACATCACCTCCTTGGATGGGTTGGCTGGAAGGCATGTTCTCCTATCTTCTGCAAAAATTCCTAGTCAAAAAGTCCCATTGGCCATTACCAACCTTAAGCATGCTATTTCGTTCGCTTTGCTATTTTTATATTTTGTTTTCTTGATTGTTTTTGCATTTATTCTTTGCCTATAAAGTTTCCTATTTAACAGCAGTTTGGGTATTTTCAGTACTTGTACTTGTGTAAGAGAAAACAGTCTGCCACAAATTGGCTGTTCAATAGCTGGCTAATCTAAAAAATAGTACTTAGCAGGAAATTTATCGATACTTTTAGCTAAGTCAAGAGAATTGAGTGGGGAATAAAATACTCAATTTTCCCTCCTTTAGGTAAGTTCACATTGTCTTATACCTTTTATACTTGTCTAATTTATATGTGTTATGTTTTCTTCTTTAGTTGTGTGCATCTGTTCATTGAGTGCCACCTAGCAACAACCATATATAGCTGAAGCCGAGGGAGAGCATCTTGTTTCTTCTCTTCTTTATCTGTTTTGGTGAAAATGACAATATTAGCTGTAGCACGGAGTAATGATCTTAAAGGTCATGGTATCATTTTGGCTGGATCATTGTATTATTGTCTCCTGATCCTGGTTGCATTTTATTGTGTTTCAGGTTCGATGGCCGTTATCTCTTGTTATATCACGGAAAGCCCTGACAAAATACCAGTTGATTTTCAGATTTCTATTTCACTGTAAGCATGTTGATAGGCAACTCTCTGGGGCATGGCAAGTACATCAGGTATGAGCTTTCGATTACTTTTACTAACAGTAGTAAAATAGCTTCTCTTTTCCTTTTTGACTTCTGATAGATTTACTCGTTTGCTTATTTTGTTTTTATAGGGCCTCCGCAAGCTTGACATGCAAAGAACTACAGTTTCTGTATCATCTTTGTTATGCCGCAATATGCTAAAGTTCATAAATAGCCTCTTACACTATTTGACATTTGAGGCAAGTTTCACCCCTTTTCAGGGAACTGCAGTTTCTATATTATCTTTGCTGAGTCTGCCTGCCTTTGGTACATTAATTTCTGCTTGAATGCTTCGAGTTTTCCAATTCTCTTTGTTATTCTTCCTTTGTTATTTTAATTTCTGGTTGCATACTTTGAGTTTCCCAGTTTTTCTCATTGTTCTTTTCATTACCGATACCACAGCACATGTATCCTTCTCTTTCACGATTCTTCTTCATTTTTCGATGCTTGTGCTTTAATACATCTATGTAACTAGTGAAGAGTAGCTATTCCTTTTTTCTTGTTAGAATGTTAAATGAATGATTTATACTGGTTGATGTACAATATGGTTGACTGTAGAAATTTTGGTAGTTATTGGTTCATATACAAGAGGGTTGACTGTAAATTCTTTGATGTGTATTGCTAGTTAGATTGAACCAATATCTTATTGTATCTTCAGGTTCTGGAACCTAACTGGCATGTAATGCTCAGTAGACTTCAAACAGCGAAAAGCATTGACGAGGTAAAATCATTATGTTAAATTCAGGCTTCTGTACAAACTACAAAGGAACCTTGTGTCTAAACACATTATAGGGCAGAGTCCTGTTGGGGTGGTCCTTCTGTTTCAACTTAATCTCATTAGTTTTTTTATTCATCTTTGGGGCAGGTTATCCAATACCATGACTTTTTCTTGTTAAGTGCTTGAGGGAATGTTTGCTTCTATCACCAGCCCTTCTCAAGGTTAGTTATGATTTCTAATCCTGGTTATTGGTGGCCTTCAGTTACTTTGTTCCTAATTAGAAAATCTTCACAAAAGGTGATATTGATGATGACTAGCCTTTCTGCAATGTTCAAAGAGAAACCTGTTAGTGGGCAAATTTTAATTATCAACTGCCAGATTACGTTTTAGGTTTTGTGTCTGTTAATATATTTGTCTGCTAAAGTTCTCTTTTCAGGGGATTAATTTTGGTATTTTGTTGTTTTTACTGTTGTTTCTGTCCTGATTTTCTCATGAATGTTTTTCTAAATGCAGAAGGTGGAGAGGTTGAAATTGATATGTCTGCAATATGCACCTGCAACCCAATGGTTGATTACCTCCTCGTTGGATATTGCTGATACTGACAAGTTGTCTAATGATTCTCCCAGTATAGAAAAGTATAAGAATCTGAAACTCAGGACCCCATATCAGATGCAGAAACTAGCTCCTGAAAACGTCACAGTATTTGAATCCGTGCTGTATGTTATAATGAATTTGTATTTGTATTTTTAATCTCTCTATCTCTGTCTCTCATTGTTTACTAATCATCTGCAGGAAATTTGAGAGGGAATTTACCTCTGAGCTTCATAGCCTGGGACCGATATTAAGCAGTGGCTCTCGGGCAGAACCGTACTTGACTCATCTTGCAGTGGATCCTTGGTGTGGGAAAAGACCAGTAAGCTGATTGTATTTGTCACGAACAAACTTAGTTTTAAAATTGCAGTTTTAGTAATCTTTCTTTTATGTATGTCTTCGATGTGATCATTGTGAAATCAAATCAAGCTTTTGTGGCCTATTTTCCTTTAGCTTAAAATCTTTTATCTTCTTTTTTGAGAGCTTAGTGTAACCTCCAAAAAGCACACAAATATATGTGGTTGCACGGTAATCTTGAGTGAATCAAGTATATATCGTTCCTTCGAGGACTAGTGATGAAGTAAAGCAATTGAATGCTCAAACTTTTGAGGAATCTGAATATCTGATGATTAGCAAGTCTAGATTTAAGGGCTTCCTTGACATTTCCTATCTTCTTCAAGTAAGGATTATTAACCTACAAGTTCAAATGAATCGGAGTCTCTATTCGCCTATTCAAATTAAACCTATATTTCACTATGTTTCTGTGAGAAGTACGAAATGCAATTTCCCTGTATATTGATTAAGGCAAGTATATGGATTCAAGAATTTACATTATTCATTCCTATAACAACCTTGAATTCCCTCTTTCAAGCTGGATTTAAAATCCGCAGATATGGTGTGCAAACAATCCAACAAGTTTGAATAAATAACCTATTAACTAAAGTAAAGTAGATTATTTAAAGGAGAGAAATTCATATCAAGTTCACCATAACTTTAGAACAAAGAGTTAAACAAACAAGGGTATTTATGTATATATCATCATCCAACCTACTAAATTCTCTTGATTTTTTTTAGATTTTATGAAAATGTAACTTTTTAAATTATTATTACGCTTCTAATTAGTATACCCCTTATTCCTCGAAAACAAATACTTTGTTGTCCCACGAACCTAACGAAGAATAAGAGTATGTCCAACATTATCCACATTAATAGTGGTATCTTGTATAATCTTTTTAGTAACTCCTACCAACAATTTTCTTTCGTATTTTCTTGCTGCTATGGGGTAATATTATACTCCCTCACTAACATGTGCCTAAATCAAAAGAATGTTGAAGTGCTTAACCAAAAAATACAAAAAGAAGTTTTCAAAAAGAGTGTCCACTTAGTCTTTTAGATGAGATGGTCACACTTAAACATAAGCTTTTAGATGAGATGGTCACACACTTCAACATGGTATCATCCCAGGCCAAATATCCTGGGATCGAATGTCACTGTCACCTATTATCAGAAAGAATTTTCACGTATTTTGGTCATTAAAGAATCAAATCCGCACGTGAAGGGGCGTGTTGAAAATATAGTTAAATATTAAAAGTGTGTTCTCTCTAATAATTTAAGATTTTAGATGAGATGGTCACACACTTAAACTAACATTTTCACTCTGGATGCCCACTATTGCCCATTGAATAATTGTTCTACTCCATTCCACATCTTTTAATCGGTATTTGTACTAAATGAAATATTTTGGACTCCGTTTCCAAGTACATGTTCTACTACCTAAACCACTAGAAAAAAGAAAAGAAAAGTAGTAACAGACAACCTAAGTAACTGTTCCGGCATTGAAAAACAAAAAAAAACAAAATAAAAATACCAATCCCTTTCAATTACTTATTTGAATATACATTGATGTTCCTAACTGATTCACTAAATACAACCGATGGTTATTGCGCCAAAGTCAGACGCTCTTTTATCAAAGTCAAAAGAGGATTTGGTATATGCAGTCATCAAAGCCAAAAAAAATGATAACCTAATAAGCGTGCAAATTTCAATTTAACCGATAGACTGAATCAGATTTTTTTTTGAGATGATTGATATCGAGTTATTGATTTAACAGTTCAAAAACAATTTTGTATCTTATGCTATGGGTGTATCAGTTTGGTTAACGATGTTTTTAAAAAAAAATTAACTCTTTAACTGATAACCTAATAAAATTAAATTTATCTTTTTATCTCAATAAGTTACTTTCTTTAGTCACCTCCTTCACACTGCATTCAAAGATATTTTGGTGGTTGCAAATACTAGTATATTTTGTAGCAACAAAGGTTTCCTTTTTTTTTTTTTTTTTTTTTTTTTTGTTGACAAAGGAACCCGCAGCCGCTACTCTTTCGAAATACAAGACAGTAGAACCCCTGACCGACGCAATAAAGACGCAAACCACGTCAGCCGATTAACCACACTTGGCAAGCCATGTGTGACATGCTCAACCAAGAAGGTTTATGCAGGGGATCGAACTCGTGACCTTGCGGTCTCGCGCTCTACTGCTACACCAACTTGGCTACCCTTGCGGGTTTAAACTTTGAGGGTAAACTTTTTATACTAGCCATCCCCACCGCATCACTGCGGCTCCACACACAAGAAACCCCACCCCCATCCTGGCCCTACGGAGTGAGTACCGCAAGGCTTGCAGGCGAACAGTGGAGGGATTTTTTATGAGGCTTGGCACTAGTCTCGCTGGTCATGGGAATCGAACTCGAGACCCAAGGCAGCAATACCCTTAGTGTAATGACCACTTGGCCAAACACCTTGGAAATACATTTTTATTCCTTTTATATTCTATTACATGCGTTTTGAAAAATATAAGTTGTCAGCTCATATTGGTTAAATCAAATAATTGAACGGTTAGCAATCGCTAATTGATTAACCAATAATTGATAATTTAGTAATTCAATTATCGATTTAGTGCCTTGAATAAAAAATATTTTATGGATGAGAGGAATAAAAATGTATTTGGAGCGAACCGACAAAAACGTATTTTATATCGTAAAGTTTGGGCAAGTCCGAAACCTCCGTGGCGTACTCTACAGTCTACCCCTCCAAAGTTCTTTTTCTTTTTCATCCTTAAAGGAAAAGGCATGCTGATGACATCACCTAAAAATTCACTTATCTAAATAGAATTTGAAAAAATAATAATTAATGTCTTCTTGATTATGTGAAACACCGTTTATCTGGACCAATGAAAAGGTAAAAATACTACTCCCTTCCATCTCATTTTATATTATCTTTGACTTGATACTGAGTTTAGAAAATAAAGAAAGACATTTGAATTTTGTGATTTAAAACAAGTCAGAGATATTTTGTGGTTATATATCATCTCGTTAAGCGTAAAATGTAAAATTTAAAGTTAAATTATTGTCAAATAAGAAAAAATGTCATTCTTTTTTAAATTGACTAAAAAAAATGTGTGTCATATAAATTAGGACAGATGGGGTACTTAATATGAACGGAAGAGAGTATAACTTTCAAGAAAATACATAAATGCATCATTAACTTATCTCCAAAACTCACTTTAACAATTTAACTTTACAGAGATTTATTTACCCCTCAATTCTTATTTGAAGTGAATTTAACTATTCTCTATCCTTTCTTTCTTTTCTCTTTCTAGTCCACCTATCACGAACATATCTGTTTATCACGTACATTTTCTTCTCCTTTTCGTTTCTCTTTTTAATTCTTTCCTTCTTAGCAAAATTCTTGGCATTAAATTGTCCGACACCATCTCCGGCAAGAGGCTTGACGCTAAATTTGTCGACACCATCTTCGACAATTCATTTTCGGCATCAAGAAAATTACTCGATCATTAGTTCAAAAGAATATCATGAATACGACGATTTCAACGAACAATTATCACAAAAGCTGTTGTGATCAATTAAATTGGAAGTTTTTAATTTCAGTTTAGTCCTTTTTAAGTTTAAAATTATTATTTCAGTATTTGCTATTTAGTTCCTAGAGTTAGCAAAGTTATTAAATACCTTTATAATGCATTTGATGATTATCAATTAAAAAGAAATATATGCTTTCCTCTATCTTCTTCTTCTCTCCTTCCCTTTTCTCTACTTTCTCCATTGATGAGCTCACCGGAGCTCTTCATTTCTTCACAAATGAACAAGAGACATTCTCTTGTAGTAAACTCCCGATCTGTGAGCGTGCTGTTGTGATGTAGTGTTGTTATTTAATTAGGAGATGTGATTGTACTTTTAATAGAAAAGATAATTGAATTTTGAAGGTGTAGTGCAGTTTGGTACTTCCGGCGTGGCGGATTCTGGGAACGGCAGTGGCTGAGTTCAGTGTTGGGGAAAATGTGATCATTTAAGAAATTTTAATAATTTATTAGGAACTAATATGTGAAAAAATGATTAAGAAAAGAAAATCTTTGAATAAAAAAGAAAGAAAGATAGTACCATTAAAAAAATTATAATTCTAACGTGTCACTGGCGTATGTTGATGTGGCGCTAACATGACGGCGCGTGCAGAACACCACTAATAATAAGATTGGTTCTTTATTTTTAAGGAATATTAATTTCACTTTAAATAAAAATAGAGGGGTAAAAAACTATCCGTAAAATTAAATTATGAGTTTTGAAGATAAGTTAAATGTATTTTCTCTTTCTTTTATTTATGGAAGCTTCCAAAAAATTGTTTGTTGCTCAACTTCTTTCTTCTTATTTTTCTTGGTACCCAAGACTTATCCAAATAGAGTTGAAGACACTTCCGAAGCAAAGGTGCAAGAAACAACTAAACGGAGGTTTTCATTTATTTTTTTTGGTAGTGTCTACAATGACCTATTTGTCTATTCAACAGAGTTCTTAACTTTTTTTAAGAATTTGAGTTGTTTACAGTACTGAATACTGCTAATATAATGAAAATCTTTATATGACAAATATTATTTGTAGGAGGCGGAGGGGGGGGGGGATAAGGGCTTCTATTTCAAAAGAAAGTTTAATACTTTGTCCATTTGAAAGAAAATATTTTATTGATACACTCTAGGAATCTCTACAATATCTCTTGTTTTCTCTTGTTATAAAATTAACTAGCAACATCCCTATTTATAATAGTAAGAAATATACTTTAACTCAAAATAGGAAAATTTATTCATATATTAATTTTATCTATATATTCTATTTAAACATGAATTAAAATATCAAGTTTTTCTATAACTTTGAATTATTTTTTCCTAACACATTTTAATAACAGTAAATTGGGAATTTCAGATATCAGCTATTCACCTTAGACGTTGACAATTATTATAAGGTTCCTCTTTTGGAAATAGAAAGCTCCCAAATTTAGCTTTTAAAGTCCCTCGACCATACTATTCTTACTCGTGAAATTCGCAAACTCTAATTCTTTTTGCATTGAAAAAAGAATAATATAAACACGATCCAACATTTTGGTCATATTGCATTGAAGCTAATTCAACTATGGTAGCACTCAAATTTTCAAACTATTTAGACTTTATAGATTGAATTGTTGAAAAAAAAAAACCAGCCCCAACAAATTCAGAAAATTGCTTACTTACCAAAACCAAACACTTACTTTGGAAAACATTAACGCGTCACCTCTTTGACCCATAAAATTGCACCCTCCTCAGTCCTACCTTTTTTTTGTCCCCAATAAGCAGTCAGCAAATATGTACTCATTAAAGCAATGTGTGTACTTTAGAATAGCAAATTCATAAGATGGGGACACATTAACCTCTTTTTCTAAAAGTCAAAATAAGAAAGCTTCAACATATACATTATATATCTTGACACATCCACACTAGTCCTATTTTATTTCCAAAATGCTGAAATGTTAATTAATCTCTTTGGTCTTCGATATTTTATCGAGAAGCACAGTGAGATAAATGAGATTTTTTCACCGGTCTCAGTTTTAAATATGAAAATATAAAAACTTTCGAAAATAATATTGTTTCTTTAGTGAATCATGTGTTGAAAGACTATTCAAAGTTGGAGTAAGAAACCTAAATTGTGTAGGATTTAGTATTTGAGGATTTCTTTAATTTATGTCTTAATAGAATTTGTAGTCTGAAAAATATTAGAATAAGTTTTTCAAATTTTAGTCAAAATAGATTCTACACTATTATAAATAAGGATGTCACTGCTTATTTTCTTATATGGAGATCATTAAGCAATTTATTCACGATATTGTAAGTGAATTATTTTGTAGGTAATTGCATTCTTTTTCTTGCGTGGGCCGTATTCACATCAGTGAATTTCCGATACCAAATACATAAAGAAAAAGAAGAATAATGAAGCCTCTTCCAAGATTCTAAATTTCTTATATAATATCAAAAATCTTAGTCAAGCCTAAACAGAAAAACCAAATACTACACTCTTTAATCTTTATTACATCCAGCCCTTCTTGTTCTTCTTGCTATTGTAACTATACAAATTTTCTCCTATGGCAGATCATCAAAGAATCCATCCAGTACCTGAACCAGAACAAGAACCACCAGTACCAAAACCAACTGTTCCTTTAGTACCAAAAGGTTCTTTCAGATCAGAAAAAGGTGACCCTGAGAAACAACAACCTTTGAGAAGAACAATCCCATATTATCCACCACTAAAACCACCTAAGAAAAGATGTTGTGCTTGCAAAAGATGTTTGTGTTGCACATGTTGTATTTTTTTCCTCCTCATCATAATCATAGGTGGTTTAGCTGCTGCATTCTACTTTGTTTTCCAGCCAAAAATACCAACCTACTCTGTTGACAGCATGAGAATCAGACAGTTCAGTTTCAACACTGACATGAACTTGTTTGCCACTTTTAATGTTGACATTACTGCAAGAAACCCCAACAAGAAAATAGGAATTTATTATGAAAGTGGTAGCCATTTGAGTGTTTGGTATACTGGTGTTAAACTATGTGAAGGGTCATTACCAAGATTTTATCAGGGTCATCAGAATACTACTGTACTTAGCTTGGATTTATCAGGACAAACACAGAATGCTACTGAGTTGTTGCAGGCACTGCAGGTGGATCGACAGAGAGGAAGTATTCCATTGAATCTCAGGGCAAAAGTTCCAGTGAAGCTTAAGATTGGGAAATTGAAGCTTATGAAATGGAAGTTTTTGGTTAAGTGTAGGTTGGATGTGGATAGCTTATCTGCAAATAATGCTATCAGGATTAGGAATAGTGATTGCAAGTTTGGTTTTAGCCTTTAATTCATATTCCATTATAGTCCACCACTATTCTCTTGGATTATAGTTTTTTTGGTTGATTCTTTTTTCTTATAGTTATTTTGTCTTCCTTTTTTTTTTTACAGTTTCTTTTTCAACATCTGTAGACACTGTTGTACTCATACTATTTTGCATTGATTGATATAAATAAACTATTTGTTTACCCTTTTCTTATTTTGGTCTTACTGGTTTGATGTGAAAGGAACAGAATTATCTGTATCATATTTCCTTATATGAATGTTTGGAGCATACTTTGCTCCCTCTATTGAACTTTAATCTCTTTATATAGTTGTGGACAATTCTTATCTCCTGAACATGCTTGTTCAGCATTCAATTCAGGCTGACGAATGTTTTCATCTTCAATCTATTGGTCCAGAATTATAGCAATGCTGCGATTAAAGGGATCAAATGGAGGACTACTGTTAAGATTCTATTGGGAAAAAAGGTACCTTTCCCAAGCAAAATCTACTGCCGAAAACCTTATACGTTGATCATGGTGAATTTATCCTCTAAACTATTCTTTATCTGTATGCTACCACCTTATAAAAATGAGCATAGGAGCTAAATGAAGTTCTGCATTTTCAGACCTTTCAAGTTCTTTTCTCTGTTTTTTTCGCAGCTACCTCCATTCACAAATTAACAATCATAATCCTGTCTATGGTGGGAGTTCTTCAGAGCAAGTGCAGGTAACATATTGGTTTTTTTCTTCTTGAGTTGTATGACCGTCTCATCTAAAATCTTAAACAACTAGAAGATAGTACAGTTTTCATTATCTCTATGTCCCATGTGAGTCTGATTCTTTTTCGTGAACCCAGAACCTCATGGCCTCTTGCTTGCTATTATACTATCTTGTCTCATTTTACTCTCCGGAATTGCCATAAGGTACTAGAGACTCTATTTAGTGTCAGGTTGCATGAAAAAGCTTAGCTCCTTTGGCTTTTTAAATCCAATGTCTGCTGCCATTTATGGGTAAGACATCCTATCAGAAAGAAACTCCTGAACAAGGTAATACAATTACTATTAAGTATTTCAATCTTTATTAATATGAAGTACAATCACTTTCAGCTGCTTGCTAGGACTTCTGCACTCCAAAGATGTTCAGTATGTGAGTTGTGTTCGTGGCAATTAACATTTGATTTACCTTCCCTCTAACTTCCATCTTTAGTATCTGAATTATTTAATTTGGACAGGTACCTGTATCTTGGTGAGACCTTCATGCATGTGCATAAAAAAATGACATCTTAAGTATAAAAGTGAAACTAGATAAATAGTTGGCATCCTCCTCCTGTCCGAAGAGAGCAAATAGGATTATAGAGGGCGGCGCAGCGGGACTACCATAGGAAAGCCCGCCCTCGCTAGCCAACATAGAAGTTTGTTGAGCGTGATTATATCTATTTATTTTTTAGCGTGATTATTATATTCATTTGTATAAAAGTGCTCAAGAATTATATGCAAATTGGAATTACTCAATGGCAGTTCTAGAATCCAACTGTATGCTATATATTGTCCAGAATGAGCCAAAGATATCATATAATCGTAATCAACATTTCAGTCAGTTTTTGAAATGGTGTCTCCAAATTACTAACTATAACTCATGTGTGTTGTATATGCTTGTTCCCTGCATTAAAGTGAAACTCCAATTATAGCATACGGCATCAATAATAGAACTTAAAAGAATAACTGTGACACAGATGATAACATTTGCGTCAAGTAAATCATTTGTTCAATGAAACGAAAGGTTGCAAAGCAAAGCGTACAATCTTCAATGAAAACAAAAGGCTGCAAAGCGTGCAACCACAACTAGAAAATCTATTCTAAAACAAACTGCATACATCTTTAACAAATTGTTCGATGTTTTAAGTAGAAGCAGCCATAGAAATTAGGTGAAGACCAGCACCTCTAGTTCCAACTCTGCCACGGCCTGTTCCAGTTTGCTGATTGTCAGAAGAATCCCTCCTCTTCACATTCACTCTTCTTTTGCCTTCTTCCATGTCATGTCCAATCTCAGATACTGCATGCCTTTGAAAGCCTAGAGGACTCCTGTTATCCTCTCTACTGTAGGATTTTGAAGAAGGCCAACAGTCGGTTGAATCAGCCGAATTTGGTTCCCATGAGGAAGGGGAAAGCCAATTTTGCTGACCACCAATGACGCTGTTGCTTCCTGAAGATTCTTGCTCTTCCATATCAGTTCCCCTTCTGAATGTTACATACTTCTGTATGCTTGGCTCCATTAGGTCATCACTCACAGTAACTTCAGACTCCACAAACGGATCCTTAATCCCTAACCTCTTCTTAGAAGCATTATCATTCTGGTTAAATTGCTCGGCTGTGGGGTTTCTTCTCCTGTCATCGGAGAAAGCACTGGACAGGTTGGCGCTAGTGGTTGAGTTAAGGTCAGCAACTGCATCGAGAATTGAGCAAGCTTTTGTTACACAAGGCGGTAGCGAAAACGTAGGGTTGGTGGTATTGGTTTTTTGATGGAAGTTTTGGATGTCTTCAAGCAATAATGCAGTATATGATTGAGGAGGATTTGTGAGGGCTTCAGGATTGATGTCTAGGTCTCTAGATAGCCTTAGTGACCTGCTTCTCTGGGGTTTATTATGGCTTTCAGGTCCTGAAACAATCACATTCATTGCAACATTCTGCTGCTGCTCCTTGACTTTTCCATCCATAGTCCCTTTGCTGCTGCCAAGTTTGTTCTCAGTTCCTTGCTGAACAATTTTGCCATTGCTCACAGTTTCTGCATTCAACTTCTGCATAGATAGAGAGCACATCAATATCGATATTAGATCAATCGATCAACAAATCAAAATCCCAAACTAATTGGGGTTTGGTTATATGAATCCTCTATATCCATTCGGCTCTATAGAGGGTTCTCTAACATTTACTCATACACGGATATACAAGTTTCTAACGAGTCTAAAATCAATTGATCAAAATCGCAGACTAGTATAGTCATTCGGCTCTATAGAGGTCTATTTCAGGTAAGTTATTCATCTTTCAAGGCAAATTAAGGTTCTCTAAGTTTCACATTTATTCCTAGATGGATATACAAGTTTCTAACAGGACTAAAATCAGTTTCAATTCTCTAACTTCACACTTATACTTACACCAGACCTACAAAACTATAACTCATGTCAGACATATAAATCAGTTTTTTTTCTAACACAAACAATTGCATCAAAGGTTGGCTAGTACAAGCAATTATACTGTCAGTCTATAAACAGGCTAACTAAAACATGATTTTAGGAATAATTTCTAGTAACTAATAAAAGGAGCCAACCTGGGAAGGGACAACATTGGTGTCAATCTCACTGAGAGGATTTCTTCTGTAAGGAGATTGTTCTTGTTTCCTCGAATTGCTACGACTAAGGGACATTGGCTGCTGTTGATTAGTATCTCTCTCATTCAACACCTTTGCATTCACCCTTGCTGGTGATCGAGCACGCGGAGATGCAGCAGTTCTTGGACCTTCACCACCACCTGCATTGTTTCTCTTCACTTGAATCCTCTTAACAGCAGCAGCAGAAATATTATCAGCTCCACCACCAACATCAATACTCTTATCAGTAGCAGGTACAGATACCATCTTCCCTGGCCTACCACCACCATTATTTCCATTAGCATTAACAGAAGCCACATTAGTAGTAATTGGTGATTCAGATCTTCTACCAGGAGATCTACTCACCCTTCTACCCCCTCCACTACTACTACCTCTTTCTCTACTACTACCCGACCGCTGCTGCTGCTCTCTCTCCCTACTCGGGGTTCTCCTTCGTCCCTGGGACGAAGAACTAGGGGTTCTAGGCTGGCGTTGATGTTGCCTATGCCTACGAACCCCATCATCCTCACAATCCACTACGTTTTCTTGAACCCCCTCATTTCCATTCTCATTCTCAAAATCAAAACTCCTCTTTGAACCAGAATACTTTGTACTACTCCTTTGAGTATTATTATTATCATTAGATCCACTAGCACCCATCTTTCCAGTTGATGAACTCCTACTAAGCCTCCCACATTGTATTAGAATAGCATCAACCTCTTCTTTAGTACAACTTGAAGTCCTAACAGGAGCAGACACAACAATACTATTCTCTTTGCTATTAGTACTACCATTTCTAACACACTCAACTACTTCATTTGCCTTTTTAACACTACCCTTTTCTTCTTCACACTTCCTATCAACTTCATGGCTTTTTCTATGTTTGATAACAAAGATTTCTTTTTTCACATTTTCTACTTCTACTTCTTTCTTGTTCTCCACTTGGGTAGTACTATTTTTGGTGGTTTCTTGATTTGTGTTTGGAACTGCAGGGGTAGATGTAGAAGTAGACTTAGAAGAAGTGTTCTTCTTGCTCAAACAACTTCCCATTTTTTTCCTCCCAAGAATGAAATTTTTTCAAAATTTACAGTGAGAAGAACAAGGAAAGATTGAAGATTTTGTAACGGTAGGAGAAGGGGAAAAAGATAAGAGGAAAAGGGAAAAAGAGGTACAGAGTTCAAGAAAACCACTCAATTAAAAATGGTAACTTTATGGGGTAATCGAAATAGATGCAGAAGAGGCATTTCAAATTTTGACTCAGGCGGGTAAGGGAGGTGGGGGTGGGTGGGTGGTGTCTGTCAATAGCGCCGTTAAAAGGGCTCTTTAATGTTGTTGAAGGAATAAAAACAAAAAATTCTGTTTTTTGTAATGCTATTTTATGAAGTATGTTTGGGGAATGATGGAAATCTTGATCCAGTTTTTGGATTTGGGAATCCTTTAACGGTCGTTTGATTTTTGATAAGTGTTGGGCATGTGGGTCACATTAGTTTTCAGGAATTAAGTTTTCTGGCTTGGTGATAGATTTTGCTTTGGCGTTGGTTCTAACGTGAATTAGTATCTATTAGCTTAGTTTGTTGGATGTCTGGTCTTTTATCTTGTTGATGAGTGTATCATGTTGTAATCTCGTCCACATTTCCTCTTTCCTATTCCTTATATAATATTAAAAAAAACTCATCCTAATTTTTAGAAATTAGTCATTTTAATAGTCTTCCATAATTATATGGGTATCCAAAGAACGAACTAAATAGATTTTTTAAGTGGAAATGGGTCAATTGAACCCTTTATAATTTGAATAAATAAAGATGGTCTTACAGAGTTTTCTTGTACATATTTTCCAAATTTCATACGTGTAAAATTATAAAAGGCTACAAAAACAATTGAATGTTATATCTTATAGAAATACAATCAATTTCATTAGGTACTGATGAATAATCAATGCAATAATTAAACTAACCTACCATAACGGGAAGCAAAGTTTAAGTGATGCCAAGTTCCAAATTTACGTACTATTTGAAATTGCTTAACTTTGTCCTTCATTTGATTTTAGGTTCATTCTTATTCTTGTTTTTAACGAATCATCACGTTTTGCCATCGTGAGTTTCAACGTGAAACAAGTGAACTTCAAGTGTTCAAGGCAAAAATGAAACTTTTGTGTCAATGGCAAAAATAAAACCTTTTCATAACATTGGGGAAATTATTAGACTAAAAGTTTAATAAATGTAAAATGCTCAATTTCAAATGGTACAGGAACAAATTTGACCATTTTTCCTTGATTAAATAAGATTTATTACAAAAGTAGTAAGAAGAAAAAAAAGTAAGCTTGGTGGGTTTCTTTAAGGAAAACATGTTTTCAACAGGGAGCAAGTATTGTAGTAACCATAAAGCATACTATAATTCGGTTATTTGGTCCTTTTCAAAATTTGGGTAATAGAAATTGTGCTAAAAATAAATCATTGTGGACTTCCTCTTTTAGGATGTAACTAGTATGTGTATCCGTGCGATGCGCGAATAATATTAAAGAATATTAATCGTTGCAATTTATATATAATCTGACTTATTTAAACATGTTAGATTATACTACTTTTACGAAATATCAACTTACATGTTATTACATTAACCAATAAAATCATCCAAAATATGTTAAGCAACTTTTCTTTAACTTGCCACTGGTTTCATGTCTTTGCCAACCACAGTAAGACACATATATATACTTTCATAGGATTTAGTACAAATATTAAATGTGACTAAAAAAATTCTCTGATTGTATTATAGCCTCCTCCCTCTTTCAAACTCCTACCATATCCAAGGTTAAAAAAAGTGAGAGCACCGGGTTGGAAGATGATGATTCGAGAGGACCTGAAAAATGTTAGTGAGGAGGAGGCTAGTTTGCTTCATGGCTTTTTATTTGTCATCTCACATACTCCAAAAGATTCTAATTTTGATATTTCTAATTGGTTAGAACCATAAACAAACTTTAAGCCCGTTCCACTCCTTGTATTTTTTGGAATACCCACAAAATCATAGGGATTTAAGTGTTATGATATATCTAATAGAAAAAATATCATCTCCCGTCATGTTATTTTTTATGAGTCTACATTCCTGTTTGTTAAATCTCATGTGGCGTTCCCGCCTTCATACGAATTTTTGGACGTTGGAATACATCCAATTTTAAATCACCATCTACATGCCCAACCCAATACTGCCTCGGCTAGACCAGCCCAAAATGCACCGGCCCCACACCGAAATGGGACTAGGCAAGTCCGAGCAGAGGAGCCTACTGCTTCCTCCTCTTCGGCCTCGACCCAGTCTATTTCTCGTGACTGGTAGGCCCAAATGAAGGAGCCCATTACTCCCTCATCCAATTCCCCAACCATGACACCTGGCCCAGCTCCATCAGCCCACAATATAACCACCTCTCAGCCTAGTTCACAAACCGAAAGCCCACTACCCTAGTCATCTGTCTCAGTCCCACCTCTGACTGTTAAAACTCGTGTCATGCATGGGATTTTTCAGCTCAAGCGTCATTTTAACCTAACATCTTCAGTCTAACCATCACCACTTCCAAAAAATCCCAAAGCGACCCTATCAGACCTGAATTGGAAAGCTGTCATGTTAGACGAAATTGATGCTCTTATTAAAAAAAAGACATAGGAGTTAGTGCCACGCCTATCTACTGTGAACATAATACGTTATATGTGGGTTTTCTGTCATAAAAAGAATTTTGATGGCTCTTTTGCGAGACACAAAGCTCGTCTTATTGGTGATGACAGGTCTCAGCAGGTTGGCGTGGATTGCGGTAAAACATTTAGTCCAGTAGTTAAACCAGCAACTATCAGTATTGTTTTTAGTATGGCTCTATCCAAATCATGGTCCATCCATCAGCTGGACGTCAAGAATGTTTTTTTATATGGTCACCTACAGGAAACAGTTTACATGCACCAGCCTTTGAACTTCTGAGATTCTACTCATCTGAATTATGTTTGCTTGTTGAAAAAATCATTATACGGTTTGAAACAAGCCCCCAATGTGTGGTATAACAGGTTTGCAGGGTTCGTATCCACACTGGGGTTCTCACACAGCAAGTCTGATCAGTCTTTGTTCATTTACAAGAAGGGAAATGACATGGCATACATTCTTCTCTATGTGGATGACATCATTCTCACATCATCATCTAACTCACTTCGCCAGTATATTATGACATTTCTTGCTTCAGAATTTGCTATGAAGGATTTGAGCCCTTTAAACTATTTTTGGGGCATTGCTGTAACTCAATATGCAGGTGGTTTGTTTCTTTGTAAAAAGGAATACGCCGAGGAGATCATTGATAAAGTCGGCATGTCCTCGTACAAACCGTCACATACGTCGGTTGATACAAAGGCAAAATTAAGTAACTCTACATGCACTCCATACAATGATCCAACACATTAC
This sequence comes from Anisodus acutangulus, assembly GCA_029783415.1. Classification (NCBI taxonomy): domain Eukaryota; kingdom Viridiplantae; phylum Streptophyta; class Magnoliopsida; order Solanales; family Solanaceae; genus Anisodus; species Anisodus acutangulus. The sequence continues at coordinate 28,260,645 of CM056501.1, forward strand.
CGCAACTTAGCAAGGGCATTGCAATATCTTACCTTCACGAGACCTGATATCTCCTATGCAGTTCAACAAGTTTGTTTACATATGCATGATCCGAAAGAAGAGCATATAGGGGCTCTTAAATGAATTTTGTGGTATGTGAAGGGTACTATTGATTTTGGGTTGCATATGTATAAGTCCACCATTTCTAGCCTCACATCTTATACAGATGTTGATTGGGGTGGATGCCCAGACTCACGGCGTTCCACCTTCTGGTTATTATGTGTTTTTAGGAGATAATCCTATTTCATGGTCGTCGAAACATCAGCTGACACTGTCTCGGTCGAGTGCTGAAGCAGAATACTGAGGGATAGCTAATGTGGTCTCCAAATCATGCTGGCTCCGTAATCTTCTTTTAAAACTTCATTGTCCGATCGAAAAAGCAACAGTGGTTTATTGTGATAATGTGAGTGTGATATACTTATCAGGTAACCCTGTCCAGCATCAACGCACAAAACACATAGAAATGGATATCTTGTTTGTCCGAGAAAAGGTTGCACGTGGACAAGTCCGTGTTCTCCATGTACCGTCCTGTTATAAGATTGCAGATATTTTCATGAAACGTTTTTCGCGCATACTGTTTGATGATTTCAGGGACAGTCTCAACATACGAGAACCTCCCGCTAAGACTGCGATTTTTAAAATTTGAAGTTGTGTTTGGACATACATTTTGCTTTGAATTTTTTTGAAATTTTATGAGTGGAAGTCCCAAAATCCAAAAATGATTTGGACTAGTTTATGGAACTTGAAAATATATTGAAGACAAAATTTTAAAATCTACTCCCAAAATCTATGGCCAAACAGATATTTGAAAATAAATTTTTAAAATCTGATCCAAAATCTATGACCAAACACTAGCTTAGAGAACGCATAATTGCTTATTTTATTACTCCCCCGTCTCAAAAGATTGTCTTACTTTCTTTATTAGGTTGTTCCAAAAGGATTGCACATTGTTATAGTTAGAAATAATTTAACTTTATGAGATGATTTACAGCGACACAAATATCTAAAACTTGTTTTGAATCACACATTTAAAAAATCTTTATTTATTTCTTAAATTTCTTGCCAAATTAAATTAAGATAATCTTTTGGAACAGATGGGAGTATAGCTTAGTTCAGCAATATGAAAGTTGATTTCAAGTTACAATAGCATGTCATATTGCTGAACCTGTTGGTTTTATTTTTTGCCTTTTTCCTATTCTAAGATCGGCCAATTGAAAGTCAAGAATTTTGCTATGGTTCATAATATTTCTCTTAGAAGGTGTTTGGCCATCAAAACTAAATATTTTCATATTTTTTGATTTTTTGAAGTAAAATTTGTGTTTGGTTATAGTTTTTACAAAGAATATTTGGTTGTTTGAAGGTAATGAAAATGAAAAAAAGTGGAGAAAAAAAAGGTGAAAACAAGGTTTTAGGTGTGTTTCAAATTTCAAGCTGTATTTGAAATTTTCATAATCAAACACTGATTATTAAATAGTAACAAAAAAATTGGAAGATAGTTAAAAATTATCAGGGCCAAACGGATCCTTAGTTTCAGTCGTAATTTAATTTTGCAATTGGTTTCTTTAATTGCGTTTAAATGATTGAACATTATAAAATACATTAAAAGTAGGTAACTTTTGGAAGATCGTTCAAATTTTGTTACTTCTTCCGTACCAATACATTTAACGTCTTTAATTTTGAGAAGCACCGTGATATTTGACGATGATTCTAGTTATATACTCCACTTAATATTTTATTCAATTTTCACAACCTTCAACAACTTAAGTTCTTTCAACTTAATTCCTTTAAATATTCAAATTTTTATACTGTTATGGCATGATTTTGTATAAGTAAAAATGTTCTTTTTTATCAAACTAATCTTTCAACCACTATTTTAATGTTTTCTTCTACTACAACTAGTGCTCCTATATGGAATCAGTCACTAGTCAAAGCTAATATCTAAAAGTTGGCTATAGCCAAATGGCAAATTTTGTACCTACGATGGTCTTGAATGCCAATGTTAAGACTTAGGAAGGACGCCTTGCAAGAAAATTAGGCTCCCCTATTTTTGACTTTCACTGGTTTTTAACTTGCTGTTTGACTAAGGTAACTTTTTTAATGATAGGACCATCAACCCCCCACCCCTACCCAAAAAAAAAATGATTTAGCAAGCTAAGAGGGTTTATGCGCTAGCAACTTCCCTCCCAAAAATTAGAGGCCTACCTAGAACTCAAGGCTTATAGGTTAGGAATTTTAGTATTTTCTGTTTATTTGATTTTTAAATTAATAATTTGTATATATGCAGTGAATTTCGTAAGACAAATATAAAATTTGAACTAAAATTACTGAATTCGCTTCCTATACTGTAGCTCCGCTCTGCCAAAAACTCTCTTGGAGCACAAGTTCTTAAGAACAATTCATCTAAACACTATGGCATGTTTTGAAATAAAGCTCACCCCTAAAAGGAGAAAGGAGGTGCCAAGAATAAAAAGGAACTATCTTGTGCTGACTTCTGTGGTGTGTGTATATTTAGGTTTCCGATAGGTAGGCAGAGCTACTAATATAAAAAGACGGTATGTTGAATGCCCTTTATCAAAATTATACTATATATATATATATATATATATATATATATATATATATATATATATATAAGTCAAATATTATTTGTATTACATATAGGAGTATATTAAATCTTAAACACTAGCTAGTATCAACCGAATTCTTTTACTTTACCATAACACTGGATGTTGGTGCAATACCAGAACTTGTAGGGAGCACAAGGTATGAAAACCTGTGCAAGCTGCTAACTAGGGTGGGAATTTCAACTACAATCTTTATCTAAACCAGCTTCTGGTTTTAACTTTTAAGTAATCCAAGCGTGCCATTTTTTTTTATATCCAGCTTCCCGGCTTATACTAGACTATTACTGGAGATAGTAGTACCAGTCACTCAGCACTAAATCGCGGGATGTGCCTAAATGACCATGGTTTAAGAACAGAGCAACTGGTATCACTTACAAGATCCTATCCCAGAAGAGAGCAAATTGCTCCCACCAGGGTTCGAACACACGCTGCAGGCCTCCAGCTGGATTTTAAGTTCCCCTCCTTTGCCATCCAGCTATGCCCCGGTACTTGCCATTTTTCATTTCTTGAACCATCCAATTTTGCTCTTAGGTAATTCAAAACATTCACATACACTCGGCCTAAAAAGGAATCAAGCCCGTGCGTCAAAGAGCATGTTGCATACCTAAAGTAACTAATAAAATGTGTTCCCCATATGATCGTTTATACTTTTAAATGAGTTGGTCACATAACTCAACACTTCGTCATATTTACTAAAACGCAACAAGACCTAGTTAAGATCAAACAATTTCAACCATGAAGTATTATTACACTTGTCTTGAGCAATTAGGTCAATTTACAAGCAAACCTTCCATCCAAATCATAAATTAACTGAAACTAAAATGGCAACCATCCAAATCATAAATTAACTGAAACTAAAATGGCAAACACAGAAAAAATATGCGGATGAGGTTAACTTGGTACAGAAAGTACCAATCTAGTTCATATTATTGACAAAATACCACAAGAAGGCAGTGAAAGGTACAATTTTAAAGGACCTAGATCACATTACAAGAGCTTGAAATTGGGAGCAACCAGGAAAACAAGAAAACAAAACCAAAAGTCAAACATCTAATGAAACAGGGAAAGACACAAGAGACATCCTTTACTGGAAATAAAGGGAGTTACAAGGAGGTTGCTCCATGTGAGACTATTATTCATGACATAAGGAAATTAACTCCACATGATATTGAGCAAACCATCAGTCCTATTATTGCCAAGAAATTGTATTTCCTGCATAGAGGTAAAACCATAATAATTGGCATTCAGAACATTACACGCCATTTCTTGAATTTCTCCATTCTACCCCCCCCCCCCCCTAACCCGATAAATATTTATCCGCCCCGGAATCTACTAAACAAAGCCACTTAACTTTAAAGGATAGGCTCCAAGCGTGATTTTGATTCTAAATTAGGTTTTCTGTTCTTGAATATATTTATTCCAAATAAAGACCTGCCTATACTGAAGAGGGGTTGGTTCACGGTAGTTAATGGTGGTATTGGTCGGGGCAAGCATATCACTCATCCCCGCAGCCCTTGTTGCAACTGCTAGACTCAAAAGTAAGGCACGAAGAGCTGCCTTAAACAAAAAACCTTCAAAATGGAATAAGCTACTATCACTTTCGTTTGGTTCAAAACGAGGATATCCCATGATAGGAATAATCAATCCCACATTCTATATGAATAAGTTATACCAATGTGGGATTGATTATTCCTATCATGGGATATCCTCGTTTTGAAATTTTGGTATAAAAAATAATACCGGTTTTAGCTAATACTCCCTCCGTTTCATAATAAGTGGTGTTTTTAACTTATGCACACCTCTTACGAAATTGCTCACTTCTAGAAAATTATGGATGTTTTTACTAATTTACCCCTAATTAATGCCTAGAAAATAAAAACTATTTAATAATTCTTTTTTTTTGTTGTTGACGAAGGAACCCGCAGCCGCTACTCTCTCGAGTGCGCATAGGGTAAACCCCGGACTGACACAATAGCCTGCAAACCACGTCAGCCGATTAACCACACTTGGCAAGCCATGTGTGACAGGCTCAACCAAGAAAGTTTATGCAGGGGATCGAACTCGTGACCTTGTGGTCCCACGCTCTACTGCTACACCAACTTGGCTAACCTTGCGGGTTACTTAATAATTCTTGATTATGTAAATAAGGGTAATTTTGAAAGAATAAGGTCAATTTCTTCTTGAAATCCTAAAGCACCACTTATTTTGAAACAAAATAAAAAGTCTAAAACACCACTTATTATGGAACGGAGGGAGTACCTACAACCAAACACATGATAAATTTAATCCCAAAATTTACAATGGCCCACCTAATACCTTGAAGCAAATGGCCAACAGTTAAAAATTAACCATGAAATCCAGGGTAAATTTTACCCCACCATCATAACAAGATCATAATAATTCAACAGTAATTTTTTTGTTTGAGCATTAGGCAAGAGCAGGTAAAAGAGTCACTTCACTTGTCAAAGGTCAAAGGAACACACAGCACTGTTCTTTTCTTACTTTGACATTTTTGGATACTTAAACTGTTAGTGAAATTCAACCTAATAGCCAAGGAAGAGAGACTAATAGGTAATTGAGAAAAGAAAATCATTCAAGGAAGAGAGACTAACCCAAGAGTAAGACGATTTTGGGGATCACCAGTGGAATAGCCAGTGAAGTAGAAATAACGAGATACAATATAAACAGCTCCCAGAGATGCACAAATCAAAGGGTGCTTAATTCCTCCAACAATCATCAGCATGAAAAACATTGGCATCATTTCTAATGAATTCTGATGACCTCTCTGCAATTAACACACCAACATAATAAATCCATATCATTTCCTAAACTTTAATAACCAAAACAACATCAAAACTACACACAAAAAAAAAACATAAACTATGTCATCACCTAAAAAAGGAAACTAATTTTACTTCTTTCTCTAAACAGACACATGATACGCGAATTTCGCGACCTAAACTAGTTTCGATTAAGGCCTAGGGAAAAAAAGAAATAGAGAGAGCAAACCTGAACGCAGTTAAATTGCTTGGCGTTCTTATTTTCAGCTTCAGTAGCATACATTGTTGGATAAGAAACCTTGTACCTGTTAAGATTTCCATTACAAATCAGTATCTCCAGCTTTCAAATCACAAAATCACAAAAGGGTTTTGGGATAATTCAAAGAAAAAACGAATATTTAGCTTTAAATCACAAAAGAGGTTGCGATAACTCTTTAAGAAACGAATCTTTAGCTTCAAATCACAAAAGGGGCTTGCGATAACTCATTAAAAACGAATGTTTAGCTTCAAATCACAAAAGGGGTTTGGGATAACTCATTAAAAACGAATCTTTAGCTCTAAATCACAAAAGGGTTGGATAAAATAAGGAAAAATCAAGAAATACGCAGAGATATTGAGTGAAAAAGTTAATACTGTTTGCGAGCTTTACCGACTTGAAAGAACATCCAGAAATTGAGAAAACAGTAAAAGACAAGAGCAAGAACTACGTATCCATATTCTTTGGGTAGCAATTCAACTCCAGCCATGGCTTTTTTTACGATTTGGGTTTTGAGAGAGTGGGCTTAAGTTTTGGTGATTGATGCTTTGCTCAGACAAAGTTGGAAATGTGGTTGAATGTAATGTAGGGGTGAATGTATAATTTTAAGGATCTATTTGGATATAAAATAGATAACCTTTTTAAAAAAATAACTGTTTGACTATATACTATTACTATAGTATATTTTTCAATTTAACTTGGAGTTGAGTTTTTCAAATTTAGAAAAAGAGTATGAATACAAAAAGTCGCCGGTAATAGTGAGTCCATATGCAGTCACTAAACTTTAGTTGACATCCGCCCCAACTAATTTGATTATTTTCTTCGTCAAAATTTGGAAGTTTACCATATAAGATAAATGGATTTGGTTCTCGCTATCCTCTATCCGGTTTCTTCTTTTTTCTTGACAAAATAAAAAATATAATCAAATTTCATATTACAATTTGTACACTAATCAAACCAAAAGGAAAATGTCATCCAAATAGTTACAGCCATACTAGCCAAATTTAAGTTTAATAAAAAATTGGTAAACATAGCCTCAACTTGAAAAATAATTTAGCACCAAAATTCTCAAATAATAACAAAAGGAAGGGGACAATGTCAACTGATTCTACAAAGCATAAGGAGGCAGCTCACAATTGAGCAATTATTAATGGGGAAAAAATATGAATGATTTCCATATTTCCTACATAATTTCAAGCATCAAGCAAAATTCAATTGATATTTCATTTTGCTTTTCACTTTTCATTTTCTATCAATGAGCTTGTACTTCAATGACATTTAGTTGAATTTTTAGGAGTATACATATATGAAGCCAGTTCAACAGGACAAGCATTTTTTTTATGAGAAGGGTGAATTCCTACAAATTATATGAAGTATTAAATTAAATACTCTTTTTGTTCTTGATTTTGCCAAATATAATAGAATTGATAATCATACAAAGTTATTTTGACAACGTGTCACTCGAATTCGTCCTTAAATAACGGTACATGTTCTAAAAATCATAGTGTTTTGAGAAATATTTATTCATTTAAAAGTACTTGATGTATTGTTCGTAACATTCTATGATTTCTCATTAACCCTTTAAGTGATCAAAGAAGAACTTCAATTAATGTGACAAGTTAAATCTAATATCAGAAAAATCAATGTGTTTATCTCAGTGGAAATTTTTTGAATTTGCACATATATTGGAGAAGATAACATTATTACTGAACAATTAACCTTTTTTGGAAGGGGAGGGGTGAAAACAAAAAGAAAATAAATTTTAGAAATAACTCTTTATGCATTGCAACTTTTAGAATCAAACCAAAAAAGGGCCAATTTATGATAGAAAGATTACATCAATAAATTTTTTCTTTGTTAGTTCGCTGAAATATATTTATTCGTTTAAAAGTATTTGGTGCATTGTTTATAACATTCTACCGATTATGGTATAATTTGATTCCTCATTAACTCTTTAAACGATTAAATAAGAAATTCAATTAATGTGACAGGTTGAATCTACTATCAGGAAGATCATGTACTTATTTCAGGAGGGATTTTTTGAATTTGTACATATATTTAAAGAAGGAAATACTATTACTGAACGGCTAGCACTTTTTTTTTTCTGGGTCAGGGCAGGAGGAGTGAAACCAAAAAGAAAACAATTTCAATGAAGCACTTTCATTATCTTCACATGTTAAGTTTTGAAACGACTTATTAGGCATTGTAAGGTTCTAAAATCAAACCCAAAAGGAGCTAATATATGATATAAGATTACATCAATTAATTTTTTTTCTGGACCCCCAAGATCTTTTTGTTAGTTTAAATTCTTTTGGTGCATTGTTCATAACTTTTATAGATTATAGTAGAATCTGATTCCTCAATAACTCTTTAAATGGTCAAAGAAAGAACTTTCAAGTAATGTGACAGGTTAAATTTATTATCAGAAAACTCAATTAATATATATACATATGTATACATATGTTTGAGAAGGCAATATAATTACTAAACAACCAACCATTTCTTTTATGGGGTTTTGGGGGGGGGGGACAAAAAGAAAAGGAAAAATGGTCAAATTTGCCCCTTTATTATGCGAAAAGGATCAAATTTACACTCAATTATATTATCGATTCAAAAATACCCTTAACATTATACAACTGGCTCAAATATACCCCTCCTCCATTAAGGTTGTCCAAGGTGGACACTAGATCCGACGTGGCACTGACAACTCGGTGAGATGGACACCACGTGGCATGCCACCTCACTACCCCGACCCATTTATCCCTCTCCTTCCCTTCTTCCATCATTACACAATGCAATTTAAAACCAATGTATTCTGATCTATTAGACTAAACACAATGTAATTTAAGCTTTTGTCGTTTAAGAACGACTGAAATAGATATTGGTTTCAAAATAATCGAATCAAAACTAATGATAGTTTTGATTAAGTTTTTGCCATTTTTTATTTCAAAACAATCACTTGTGAGAAGAAAAATATGAGAAGAACAAATGTATACTGATCTATTAGACTAAACACAATGCAATTTAAGAACGACTGAAAAAACTCTGGTGGAAATCTTCTTTGACATCATATTTCCTTTTGATTGAATGTTTGCCTAGACAAATTAGAGCTTCACAATCTAAACCAGAACGTAATATCTAAAAATATCCAAAATAATACTACTCTATTTGCTAGGTTGAACACAATTTTCTAATTCAGATGTTCATTGATGAAATTAAATATTTTTTAGCTTGAAGAAAAACGTAGGACTTAGATGCTCTTAAAGCCACTAAATATCAAAATTTGCCTCTTTACGCAAGTGAATACAGAACGACATAACATGAATTACTCCTATTAAAATTGATTTATCATTTGAATTATTTTAAGCCCATTGAATAAATTACAGTTGTTGTACGCAAAGAGAGTGAAGGTGGAGATGGTGGTTGTGGTGGTGCTAATGGTGGCAATGGTTGTGGATGGGGAGGAGATGGTAGTGATGAAAGAAGTGGAGGAGAGGGATAAATGGATTGAGGTAGTGAGGTGGCATGTCACGTGGTGTGCATCTCACTGAGATGTCAGTGCCACGTCGGATTTGGTGTCCACCTTGAACAATCTTAACGGATGAAGGGTATATTTAAACCATTTGTATAATGTTAGAGGTATTTTTGAACCGATAGTATAACGGAGGATAAATTTGATCCTTTTCTCATAGTATTTGGACAAAATTGACCCTTTCCCCAAAAGAAATAATCTTCAATGAAGCTAAGCTCCAAAAAATGACTTCTTAGGCAATGCAACTTTTAAAACCAGACCGAAAAAGGGCCAATATATGATAAAAGATCACATCAATTACATTTTTTCTATGTGTACTCCATATTTGATGTATATCAGTTTTTTGGGAGCGTAAATGTATAGTCAACTTCAACTTCTTCCTCCTTAGAATTTGTCACTTTTATAACTTGGAGAATTTGATTTGGAGCATCTAACCAAAACCTTAAACACTTACATATAAATTATTCGTTAATAAATATATAAATTCATTTATGATATACGTAGTACATTAAATATGCATTCAGAAAATATAAGAAAATTTAATGTCTAAAGTTTTTCAATGGACCTCTTTATTTCCTTTTTATACATAAAAATAGTTTCAAAATTCTAGGCAACTGAAGATTTCCTCAAATTGAACTCGAAACACATCACGATTAAAAACGACAAGATAAATTACAAAAAGAAAAAGACTTGATAAACAACTTTAGTAGTAGTGGGAAAATGATATTAACATATCAAATTATTAAAGGAAAAATGATTAAAAAAATATCCATATACTTTCATAAGTTGGCTACTTTTATCCTCCGTTACAAGATGAGGTCAAATCTACCCCTTCTGTTACAAGTTGGGATAAGAAAAAAACCTTTCGTTAGCAAAATTTCTAAAAATACCCTTCATTTGACAGAAGCTCCAAAATCAACCCAGATAACTTGATTTCAATTGAAATTACTAATTACCTCTTTTAACCCTATCCGCGACCCACTAAACGAAATTGACCCATACTAAATTAAACCTCAACAATAATGGCTTTCATTTTCACCAGAAAATCAGAATAAAAGAACATAGGGGGGAGCTTCGTTGTTGATGCTCGTTGGCGTCGAGCTTGCCGGTGGGGACTAGTTGTTGTTGCTAGTTGTTCTGGCAGTGGTGAGGAAGAATGAAGAGTCTGAAGTTGTTGTTGTTAGCATTATGGGTTGGTGGAGACGGTGGTTAGCCGGAGAAGGAGGGTTGTTTGGATAGAAGGGTGGCAGTGTTGTAAAGATCAATGAGTGAAGTGGTGTGGTGGAGGTGGCGATGGAGAGAAGTGAGTGAAAAGGGGTTGGTTGGGCGGTCTGGTTAGGTGTGGTGGTGGCTGCTATGAGGTTTAATGGTTTTTCTAGTCGGAGCAGTAGAGGGGTGACGACAAATATGGGAGAAGGAGGAGGGCATCAGTTCATTGATAGTGGAGTGGATGAGGGCAGCAATTCATTAGTGCTGGAGTGGAGGAGGGAGGCAGTTCGTTGGATGAGGGTTTAATTTGATATGGATCAATTTCGTTTAGTGAATCGGCGGGTCGGGTTAAAACAGGGGATGAGTAATTTCAACTGAAATCGAGTTATTTGGATTGATTGAGAGTTTCTGTCAAATGAGGGATATTTTTAAAAAATTAGCTAATGGGAGGGGTATTTTTGACCTTAACTTGTAACAGAAGGGTAAGTTTTGATCCCAACTTATAACAAAGGATAAATATAGCCAATTTATGAAAGTAGAAGGGTATTTTGACCCTTTTACCATCCTTAAAACTAACAAGAGCAGACATTACTAGGGCTGGCAATGGATCGGAGGTGGATCGGGTGGAGCTCAATCGGCCTCCACCCGCCAACGATCCATCCACCACCCGACCCATCCATCACTCTATTTTTTTTAATCCACATCCAATCCACCCATCATCCACGGGTGAATCGGGTGGTCGGATGCTTCGCGATTGTAAAATTCTGCAACCCAACACAATAAGCAGACTGTAAGAAACTGAAGGGCAATCCCTCTAAAAATCTCTTAATCATAGCAGACATTATTGATAAAACTATTGATAGCAAAAACTCTGAAACAGTGAGAAATAGCAGCTGAAAGCCTGAAACTCTATTGATAAATAGCAGAAATTCTGAAATAGTGAAACACTATTGATAAATCCAGCTTAAATTACATTTCACTTCTAATAACAGACATTATTTCTGAGAAATAGCAGCTGAAACTCTGATAAAACCAGCTTATAGCAGTCCAGTTATACACTTATTGAGAATAAACTCTGAAACAGTGAAACACTATTGATAAAACTAGCTTAAATTACATTTCACTTCTAATAGGAGACATTATTTTCTGAGAAATAGCAACTGAAACTTTGATAAAACCAGCTTAAAACCAGCTGAAACTCTGAAATAAAACCAGCTGAAACTCTGAAATAAAACCAGCTTATGTTCTGTCTTCATATCACATCATTGAAGATCCATTCATTTTCTAAATCACATATACATGTCCTCTCCATCCTGTCGTTAATGAAATAAAAGCATATAAAAAATAAAACATTATTAAAACAAACATTATCGTAGGAAATAAATGTGATTAGTTTACCGAGTTAACATCAATGAATTCACTTGTAGTTGTAGAGCTTCCATCACCTCCCACATCGGCATCATCCAAAATAGTTGCACATGTGTGTGCATTATCAAAAGAAGACTCTAAAAAAAATCCACCCGAACTCATAAATTATCATCATATCAATTTTTTTTTAAAAAGTTCAAGTGAGTGTAAATCAAAAATATATATTACCTGAATACTCTCCAAGGATCCAATTTTGCATGCACATAAGTGCTTCCACTGTATCGGCATGAAGACTCGAACGATGGGGACTAACCACCCTACCGCCCATACTAAAAGCACTCTCAGAAGCTACTGTTGATGAAAGTATTGCTAATATATCTTTAGCAATTTTTCTCAAAGTTGGATACTTCAAGTCAGTCTTCCAAAAATTAAGGACATCAAACTCACTACTCTCTGGTAATGCATCCTCTTCAAGGTAGTGGTCTAACTCACACCGCACATTGCCTTTTCTTTTCTTAGTCTTTTTCATCAAAGTCCATTTATCAGAAGCATTGCAATCACTAGGTCGCTTCCCAAGAAGTACATTATGTCTAGAAGTAGGAGACACAACATCCTCTATTTCGGATTTCTCATGGTACTCATGCAACAAATCATACAACAAACTCTTTATCCTAGATACCTCAACATAAGCTTCATCACCAAATATTTCATTAAAATAAAACTCCACACATTCCAACTTATTTCTAGGGTCTAAAATTGCAGCAACCGACAGTATTCCATTGATATTAGACCAATACTTGTCAAAATTTTCAACCATTTTTTGAGCCATATCCTTAACAACCTGCTCATTACTATTTTTCCACAAGCGCAAAGCTAATTTAATCTCACATACTTGACGAAAGAACAAGTTGGCAATGGGATATTTTCTGCCAGAGAACAACTGAGTCACTATGTGAAATCTTTTCAATTTATCACATATAATTTCAGTCAAACTCCCAATCACGTTGAGTAGGAACCACAAATTTAAACTTCGGATTTTGAGTTTTCAAGTTAGCAAAAACGTTCTTATATGGTAGAGCACTTTCAAGCATTAAAAAGGTCGAGTTCCACCTTGTTTTACAGTCAAGAGACAACCTTCTAGAACAATCAACTTTCGAACATCTCGCCTTATCCTCAAACTTTTGAAGTCTTTTTTGTGTTGAACCCCCAAAAATAACACAATTACGTATCCTTTCTATTCCAGATCCAATCACCTCCAAACCATCCTGGACAATCAAATTTAATAGATGTGCACTACAACGCACATGCAAAAATTGACCAGAACACAAAAGACTATCCGAATCAAACTTTTCTTGTAATAGATCAACCATGGCATCATTTGTGGAACAATTATCAAGAACTACAGAAGATATTTTCTCAGCTATATTGTATACATTCAACGTATCCACCAGAACTTGAGCAAGCATATTGGCAGTGTGCGGACAAGGAACGTAAACAAACCTATTTTGAAAATAATATATCAATTTGGTGGAAAACAATATGCATAAAATTAAACAAGCATATATACAACCACTAATCAGTAAATAATAAATAACAAGAAGCTTCAAATTTTAAGTACTTCAAAGTTTTGTTCCGTAAAACCCATTGATCATCAATGAAATGTGATGTGACGGCCATATAACCTTTCTTTTGGTGTGAAGCAGTCCACATATCGGTTGTAATAGCTACTCTTCCCACATGACCATCAAACAACTTCTTGAGATTTGCTTTCTCAATCACAAACATCTTCATAATATCACTTTTTAAAGTGTTGCGACTTATTATCTTGAAGTTAGGATTTAAGCAATTAACAAATCTCTTAAACCCAATATGCTCTACAATTGACAATGGGTACTCATGGAGAACAACCATGTGAGCCAACTATTTTCTTGCTTCTTCTTGACTAAAGACATGGTTTTCTAGACTTAAGCTTGAATCTTGTCTACGATTAACCGACAATAATTTTTGACGTATATCACCCTTAATGTATTTTTTAGTGCATCTATGATCAAGATGGTCTTTCAAATGAGAAGTCTCATTCTTACTATTGCCCGAAAATAATAACTTACAGTGCAAACATCTAGCCTTTTGTTCACCATTGATTACGATCTTCTCGAAGTGATTCCACACTTCAGATTTAAGTCTCCTTGGCTGACGTAGAGGTGACAGTCCCATTTCTTCTTCTCCCTCTCCTTGTTGAGGTTGAGTAGTTAGATGAGAAGGCATTGGGACTGAGATTTCAGGAGACAACGGAGAAGGGGATAATGAGACAGACTTGGAGCCAGCACTACTATCTCCCGTGTCCATCACTGTCATACATTAACATTGCAAAAAATAATTAGAAAACCTCTTCTACAGACAACACAACCTGAATGTTGGTAATTTCTACAGACAAATACAGAACAAATACAGAACAACACAACCTGAATGTTGGTAATTTCTACAGAAAAATACAGAACAAGTGAACAACACAACCTGAATGTTGGTAATTTCTACAGACAAATACAGAACAAATATAGAACAACACAACCTGAATGTTGGTAATTTCTACAGAGAAATAACAGAAACTAATTGTCAAAAGGAATAAAAGATTTATCGTAGCCTTAGCTACATAGAAATAACAGTCGTAGCGTAGCGCCGTAGCCTTAACTACAGAGAAATAACAGCCGTATGAATGTGTTGAAAATGCACAAAACACCTCCAAAATGCATAAAAAGTAAAACACCTCCAAAATGCACAAAAACACATCCAACAACCAACATGCACAAAAACACCTCCAACATGCACAAAACACCTCCAACATGCACAAAAAAATAACTTAAAATCTTGAATTTTAGTACTATTACCTCAACAATATTGGGTGAAGAGTGAACTGTGAAGACGAGCGAGGATTTTACCTTGTGTGGTGGCGATTTGTCGCATTAAATGTTCAGGAGGACTTACCATTTCTGGCTGAAGAACTCTGAAGACTGGCTGAAGAATGGCTGATGAGAGGGTTGATTGGCTGAAGACTGGCTGAAGAACGGCTGATGAGAGGGTTGTGTTCTTTCAGTTCAACGGCGGTTGGCTGAGGTGAAGAGATGAGGGTTTTCTGGTTTAGGTCGTCTTTAGGACTTGGCAGTTGTGTGTTTGTGACTTTGTGTTATTGTGTGTGTATAGTGAAGACTGAAGAATGAAGATATGGTTTTCTCTTTTCTGGTATAGTGAAGAATGAAGATGGATTTAAATTGGGCTTTGATATTTTGGGCTTTACAATAATTTAATTTAAGAGAGGGCGGGCCGTGGGGTGGACTGGATCACTGGACTGCTGGACTATTAAAGTATAATGGGTGGGTGGGTTCGGGTGGTGGGTCGGGTGATGGGTTGGATGTATGTCCACCCGAATCCGACCCTATCCGTCACCCGATCCATCCGTCACCCGATTAAAATCCATATTTTATCGGGTTTTCATCCGTATAATCGGGTCGGGTGGATGGATATCCATCGGGTTAGGGTGAAATTGCCAGCCCTAGACATTACTTTGACAACAAAATTGAATTTGTGGTAAAATTTAAGGACTAGTTTGCACTTTATCCAAAAAAGCCAAAAAAACCTTTATACAATTTGTGCATTGTGCTCTTTCCTGTTTCCCGTCAAAGCGCTTTCCTTTCTTCCAAGAATCACTGCTAAACCCCTATTTGGACGCACCAGTTGTCTTTCGAACTTTACAGTTAACTACTTCATCTCTCTCTGTATTTATCTAGTATCTTTTTCTTTTTAATAGAATGTGATCATGAAATAGGGTCAAGAAAAAGAATAAAAATGAAACGGGGTCTTGCAAGAACAAGAAAAAAAATTAAATGGGGTCTTGCAAGATTTTTTTTTTTTGAAATAGGGTCTTGTGGAATATGATATAAATGGTTGCATGTGCTTAGAATTTTCAACAAAAAATGCTTAGAATGTTTCTAGTTTGATTTATCTGTTGTGATAATGAAATGGGCTTTGCAGAATATGACAGAAATGGAAACTGATGATGAAGGTGAAGCCATTCTTCTTGAAAAGAGACTTATAGATGTCATCTTTTCTTGGTCTTTTAAGGATGTTCTTAACAAAGACCTTTACAAGGACAAGGTTTGTTTACTGCTATTTGCCCTTATCTAATTTTCTCAGTGTTTGGTTTTTACTCTTTAACTTAATATTATCAAGATTTTAAATCAGTAGGTGTGGAATACCATTATTTCTACTATGCTTTGTGGCAGTGAATGCATCCATATATGTATTTATGTATCTTATATGTATGTATGTATGTATGTATGTATGTATGTATGTATGTAATGCTCGTAATACATTCACCCCTGACGTCAAGTAACATCATTTCGCTTTTTTTGTAAATTTTGTAAATGCAACATGATACTTGTTGTGATTTGGTTGTTTGTTAGACCGGATAGGTGTCTCGTTTTGAGATTTGACTTGTCCTTTTTATTTTTCCAAAAGTTGGGTTATGCATTTTCATAATTGAGGTTGATGCATAGAGCAACCATGGGTATAGGCATATGAAATATGGATTATCACCATCGTTAGTACTTATAGTACTGTGTCTTTTTTTATAAATGTGGTGTCCGGACTAAGCTTGCGCGCACCTCGACTAGTTCCACGTGACCTGCCACCTCCCGCCAACAACATGTATCAGGTAATTCTGTCTACCAAGGTTAGGATAGATGAGAAGAAACCACCTAATATTTTTGTCTCTACTGAAATTTGAACCTGAGACCTCATGGTTCTCAACATCCCCTAGCGGGATTCAATCCCAAGGGTCAATCAAGCCTTAGAAACTAGTGAAAAACACTTTATTGACCACTAGGCCACACCCTTGGGTGCAAATTGGTACTTATAGCACTTGTTAGTCATGAATGTGGACAATGGGCTACAATTGATGAAATAAAACATGTCTATCAGTACGTGATTGTGAGGTAGCATTGCTAGTATAACTGATGTTATTAATTTTGCACATCGAATGTGGACCATGAAGATTTCATAACACTTATGTCGAGGCAAGAGCAAAGAGTGCATTAGCTTCTATGATGTTTGAGCATATTTGTTTTAGATCTCGATCTTAAGTATATTCTAGTCATCTGATCTTAAGTTATCCTGTAGGTGAAGAACATCCCTTCAACATTTCAGTCCATCGCATTGTATATGAAGTCATTCGTCTTCCCTCTTATAGAGGAAACACGTGCGGATTTGTCTTCTAGCTTTGATAAAGTGGCAAGTGCATCTACATGCAAAATATTGTCTATTGAAGAAAAGGAGAGCAATAAGCCATCTGATAAATGCCTATACATTATTGAGGTGGAAAAGAAGGAGATTAGTAGTGATGGCAGAGCATATGAACCTGAGACGGGCGATCTCTTCGCCATTACAGATGTAAGACCAACATGTGTCGATGATCTAAACAGACCCACAATGTCCTACATAATTGCGCTGGTTCAACGAGTGACAGATGAGAAAGATTATATCAAGATCCAGGTCTTCTCATCGAGACCCTTCTTGGTGGAACAGGACATTAGGGAAAGTCATATAAAGGGCTCTTTGTTCTTGGTTTCTCTTATAAACATGACAACAAATACACGCATTTGGAACTCATTGAGCTTCGGGCTGGAAAAGCAAAGCTCCCAAGTTATTCAGAAAATACTGGAACCTAGTTTTTATGTGACTCTAAGCTTCATGCTTTTCTCATTTTTTATTCCGCTCAAACAGTCTTACCAGAATATACATCTTCGCATTTCCTACGAATTTTCACGTCACTATTAGATAACCTTTTATCACCAAATTCTTCAAGTTGTTGCTTTTTCATTTTGCATATCATAACATGAAATATTTGACTTCTTCTATTGCTTTTGCAGGGTAAGGAAAAGTGTAATCTCTGTTTGCAAGGGGAAGTGTATAGAGTCTGCAGATCAAAGATCCTTGCATCTAATTGGTTAATCAATCTTAATGATTCCCAAAAAGAAGCAGTTCTGAACTGTCTCGCGACAAAGTATTGCCATCACGAGAACACGACTAAGCTAATCTGGGGTCCTCCTGGAACGGGGAAAACGAAGACAGTTAGTGCACTGTTGTTTCAACTTCTGAGCGTCAATTGTAGAACGGTAACTTGTGCTCCAACAAATATTGCAGTCTTAGAAGTTTCTGGACGAGTTTTGAAGCTTGTGCTGGAATCATGTGAATTTCTGACCTATGGTCTAGGAGATATAGTTTTGTTTGGAAACAGAAAACGAATGAATATTGATAACCAAGATGAGCTACTTCATATTTTTCTTGATCATCGTGCTGAAGTTCTAGCAAGGTGCTTTACTCCTGCCTCTGGTTGGAAATACTCATTGCAGTATTTGATAACACTACTTGAAGACACTGAACTGTTGTACCAGTTCTATTCTAATGGCCAAGAGGAAGATGCCGATGCCGAACTTTATCAGAAATATGATAATAATGCTAATTATGATAGTGATTCAGGGAGTGCAGTTCTTCGCAAAGGAAGCCTGAAAAACAAGGAGGACAAAACACAGAGGTTGTGCACTCAAGGTGTCAAGGACGAGTGGAACAAGAGAATTGGGCAAGTAATTGCCAAAACAATAAAATTTAATGATGAAAGTCGACTTGGCAGAGGGTTTTGTCGGAACAAGAAAGATTCAAGGTCTGTTCCGAGAAAGGGGTGTAATGATTCTCATCAAACTAAAGCAAGGTTAAATTTTGAGGACTTTGTGACAAGCAGATTAAATTGCAAACTGGAGGTTTTTACTTTCTATGTTGTTAACTTTGTCATGCACTTGCCAACTTCCCTCCTGTCTGTGGTGGTGGCAAGAGACATGATCAAAGCTGTAAACTTACTTCATTCACTTAGTAGTTTATTGCAAAGTGTTATCTCTAATGGTAGAAGTTTGAAAGAAGTCTTTGTTAGAAACAAAGAAGTAGAGAGACGAGTGACTGACAACTCTTCTGATGTAGAATTGGCCAAACAAGAATGCCTTACGATTCTCAAATCCCTTCCTAACAGCTTTTTTGAACCTGAAGATAAGTTTTCAATAAAAAATCAAATTTTGAAAAATTCGTGCCTGCTTTTCTGTACTGCTTCAAGCTCCTTCAAATTGCATGAGACAGATGTTGAATTGCTGGTTATTGATGAAGCTGCTCAGCTTAAAGAATGCGAGTCAACTATCCCCTTACAGATTCATGGTCTACGTCATGCCATACTCATAGGGGACGAGTGGCAACTCCCTGCCATGGTTAAAAGCAAGGTTGTCATTGCTACTTTAAATGGTACCTAATTTTTAAAATTCTGCACAGTTAGAAAGTAAGATGTCCTTTTCTAATTAGGTCTGCGAGGAGGCCAAGTTTGGGCGGAGTTTGTTTGAGAGGCTGGCATTTCTGCAATTCAAGAAACAACTTCTTAATCTTCAGTATAGGATGCACCCGTCAATAAGCTCATTTCCGAACAGGGCATTCTACCAGAATCAGATTATAGATGCTCCAAATGTCAGAAGTACAGGATATCAGAAGCATTTCCTTCAAGGTGAAATTTATGGTGCTTATTCTTTTATCAATGTAGCATGTGGAAATGAGGAAGTCGTTGATGGGCATAGCATCCGGAACATGGTAGAGGTAGCGGTGGTTTGTGAGGTAGTTGCCAACCTCTTCAAAGGTACACTAAGATTGATTTAATGTCATTATCAAGTGAAGATGCACATTATATCATTTCCTAAATTACTGATTTTCTGATTTTATTTCTTGTTACAGGATTCATTTCCTCAGGAGAAAAGATCGGTATTGGTATTATATCACCGTACAATGCTCAAATTGCTGCAATTAAAGAGAACCTCGGAACTAAGTATAGCACTGATGATGAGAGTGACTTCTCTGTGGATGTCCGATCTGTCGACGGTTTTCAAGGGGGTGAGAAGGATGTAATAATAATCTCAGCAGTACGCTCCAATGCGAACAGATCTATTGGTTTCCTTTCTAACAGTCAAAGGGTTAATGTAGCACTAACTAGAGCAAGGTTGCTGTTTTTCAAGATACTGTCCAACTCTCCACTCTCCACTCTCCACGGGATTATGTAAGAAAGCTTGCTTTTTGCAGGCACTGCCTCTGGATATTTGGCAATGAAGCAACATTAAAAAGCAGTGGTTCCGTCTGGAAGATGCTTGTACATGATGCCAGGGTTAGGGGCTGCTTCCATGATGCTCAGAATGACAAGGACTTGGTGAAAGCTATGGCAGCTGCTTTGATAGATATTGACATCCTTGACATTAAAATACGCCTTTATTCAGTACTTTTTCAAGGAACAAGGTGGAAGGTATGCTCTTTGAGTTTCTCCTAAATCAACTGGCAATGCCTTTCTACTTATTTTATATTCATTAAAAAATGTATTCTTACTCATTATCTCTGGATATCTTAAAGCAAGTTTCCCTGTCAGTGCTACTTTCCTAATCTCACTTTATACAGAATTTCTCACAGGGCATGAGTATATACTAAGTCCAATTTGATGTGGCATCGTTTGATGGGCATGGAGCTTTTTCCTTATATGTATAATTTTTAGTGTGGGTATGCCCATGAATAGTGGGGCAGCAAAGGCTGTAAAGGAAGCCTTGAATGGGAATAGAACCCTACACCTAAGTAACGTAGAGTGAAATTATAATAGAGAAAATACTGCATTGATTTTACACTTGATTAGTAAAATAGATTTACGTTCTTAGAATTTTGTGGGAACTGTATAAAATAAGTTACCACTTGAATAGTGTCCAATATTTTTGGATGTAAATTATCACAGAAATAGTGGAAACTGTATAAAGAATGCAATATAAATTGAGGTGGAGGTAGTAGGCCTTTTACTGTTTATAAATTCTTCTAACAGAATATGTCATTCGAGGGGCACTAGAGCTAAGGCAATAGATAAAGACCAAGTGAAAGCAATGCCTTTCTGTATACGAAGTAGAAGGATTGAGTAATTATAACAAGTTATAATTTCTTTTTGTTTGTTATAGCATCATAGGTTTTAGGGCATTGTTAGCAGCGCTCCTTCCATCCTAATTGTGAAGATGCCATTTGACTAGGCTAGAGAATGAGCGCGCGAGGGAAGGGGGGATTATGCTAAGGTTGGTTGTCAATGTGTAATTTATGCTTCAATGTTGTGGGAAAGCGAAGTAGATTCTTCAAGAACTTACATAAAAGTTAAATTGATAGAAGGTGTTTATGCAAGTCTGAATTCTTGGAGACAAGATGTTTTCTTTTTGAGGAAATGGGCCTAGTAAATAGGACAGACAAAGAGGGACAGGAAGTAGTTTTATCTATGTCAGTTGTTCACCTATTCTTGATCTGTCTCCATTGGTGGAGTTGACATCCCTGTTGTGTTGCAGGCAGTGGCGTACGCAGGATGTTTTGTAAGCAGTGTCACATTTAAAATGAGAACAAATAAATAAAATAAAATAATATGCCTGAGTCGTGTTTTATTTATAGTGTTTTTTTAATATGACGTTATATTATTTTATTTTATTTATTTGTTCTCATTTTATTGTCTTTATCTCCATTTTTCTTTGTGGCTTCCAACTTATTATATAAAATTTTCCGACTAAGCGGTGTCACGTGACACCCCTCAACCTAAGGTAATCCGCCCCTAGTTGCAGGACTAATTGAGGCTTCATCTGTTTCATTACAGGTACAACCTAAGGTAAATCCGCCCCTAGTTGCAGGACTAATTGAGGCTTCATCTGTTTCATTACAGGTAAGTATTGATGATTACTTTTGGAAAGCAATGGGGAGAATTAGAAGCATAGAAATCCGTAAGAAGGCAATATCCGTATTGATGAAGCTTTCTAGTGATTGGCAATGGCCTCACACTGAACATATTACTGTCTCAAGTGGGATGTCTAATCAACTCTTTGAGCTCAGTCCTGTTGATGGGATATTTCATATTGTTCTGACTCTTGAGACTGGTATGGAGACCTCAAGCTATGCAGATGTCATGCGGGTTTGGGATATTCGGCCACTGACACAGATACCAAACCTAGATCCTTTGTTTATCTTGTGCAAGCAGCTTGATGCTCTTCATTTGAAGGATGAGTCATAGGCCATCTGCTGAAAGTTCGTCAGGTATGTTTTTCTTGAAGAGTGTATGTGTTCGCATATGTCGGAGCATGTGTTTATGAGACCCCAATTCCCCTTTGGGCCCAAATCTATGTTAATGTGCATACAGTTTGTTTTTGTTTTAAGATGAAATATATCTAATCTTTTGATTCTGGAACACGCTAAACTGGTGAATGATAACATAAGAAAAGCTTAAGAATGTAGGTATTGAGGAAGTTTGTCTAAACATTTCAAACTCGATCCTTGTGTTTGACCACCAAAGACAACGTATGTGACAACTCTAAGCATATTGAATCCAGAACTCCAAATTGATCGTTTGATTGCCTAAAAGCTGAATTAGCTGTTTAATGATATTTCTATGCAGGTAACAATCTTGAGATTAGAGCATCTAATGGCTTGAAGTTATTGAGGTGTGCATACATGATATATACAAGACTGGAAGGGGCATTTTTTGTAGAGATGTGGAAATGATGCTACTTTGTGAGACACGTTTTCTCAATGTGCATAAATATAGGATTAGTTTCATGCAGTTGTAGAATGGGGAGTTCTCTTAATGTGCATAGATAGGATTAGTTTCATGCAATTATAGAATGAGAAAATGATGATGGGAAAATCTTTTTGAGGGTCTAGAATATTATTATGTAGTATACTTTTAGTTTGAACTATCCCATTAGTGAAGTACCAAGCATTTGGTTTCCTTTTTGAGCCTAAATAGCTCGAGCTTCTGGTAATTTGTATTTTCATATTCTTGAAGCAAGGTTATTTTAGAAGAAACAAAGCACATGAGATTCAACCCAAACATTTAGGCAATGAGTGAAGTAACTGGGTGCATTATAAATCTCTTTGGAGACATTTGCACAACTGATGTATATTTTCAATAAATTATCACAAGTGCAACCAAATTATAGGACTTACACAAATTTATCTACCAAACACTGGTAGACCTAAAAATTAGAATTGTAAAGGAAGCCTTCTCAAAAATATCCCAAGGGACTAGTTCTAATCTTATGTTTGAAAACAGAAGGAAGAGAGAGCAAATAAAATAGGAGTTTAAAAAACAAATTTATGTCTGGACTTTTTTCAGTTTCCCTCAAATCTAACAAAGAATGGAAAATTTTGATACTTTTTTTCCATTCAATTGGATGACTGATGTGGAAGGCTGAGTGCATTTTTATTTAATTGATTCAAACACATGCTTGTTAACCGTCTTTAGTCCGTAAATGTTCATTCTACTTGCTATATTATTTTAAAGGCAAATTCAGCATTTAGGATTTAGAGTCGGTGGATGTTATATATGTAAATATAATTTTGAAGTTTTTTCTTGCATATTGATATGGCCAAGGGGAACTGAAACCATTACAAAATGATGGTTAACTAGTTTTAAGTTTATCTAAATTTAGTTGAATCAAATTTGTAGTTGAAATCTGTTTGATAAACATAAGATGTAAATCAGGATATTCGTAGATCTTTTTTGGCCAAATTGAAATTAATTTTTCAAAAAGAGATGCATATCTAGCATGTAGTTATGTAGTTTAGTCTGTAAAATATCGAATGGGTATGAACGAGAATGTTCTTCAACGAGAAATGACAACCCAAATCTAATTTGAATTTGTTGTTGTGTCAAAATTGATAAGAGAAGATAGGATTTCAAATGTTACTAAACTAGGGCAAAAATAATGATCAAGTAGTTTGATAAATTGCTAAACAAGCACTAAACTAAACTGCATAGAGCCCAAGACCTGGCAAATCAATAGCTTCGAGTTTAAAAACTCGTGTTCGGTCATGCGCAACTCGTAGCTCCCTAAAGTCTAAACTCTATAGCTTCATTCACGTCTGATTTTTCCAATTGCAATATTTGTGGTTCGCATCGCATGATTGATAAAATAAGCAAACAAACTTCATGATAAAAATGAGCATTCTACAATAGCCAGTTGCCAACTAGGCAAAGCTCATTCACCTCGAATAAACAATTAATACTGGCGGGATTTTCTAAAGAGAATCTGCTTTTTGAATGTAATAATTCAAATAGCATAGCCATCGCCAGTGACATGTTTGGGATGGTGAAAGCTCACAACAGCATGTGGACATGCTCCAGCAAGCACTACACTTACATTGGGTAAAACTACTGATTGAACTACTGCAAATTACACTAAATTGCATTCAATAAGAACAAATTCAGTCAAAAATGTTAACCCTCAATAACTGGTGACAGCTCTGAGCTCTAAAACATTACATGAACAAATACAGTGACATGAACTGTAGACAACTGAGGATATCATCTCAATACATATTTCAAATAGCAAGAGTTGACATGGCATTCTAAAGACAAAACCTGTGTTCCAATTGCTGAACCCCATCATGGTCAAAAGGCCGAGATAAACCTTTGAATCTTTGATTGTCCCCTCTCCTTCTCTTCTGGCCCTTCCAGATCTCCTATGTTGTCATGATATTCCTGCAGCACAAGTATAAACTTCAATATCGTAACAGATTTTATTGAGTATTATCCAGAATAAGGGAAAGAAAAGCTTCACATAAAACTAGTATGAATTTCATTAAGGAGATCAACACAGACTATTCATGAAGAGGGACAAGGAAAGTCCTTAAGGAGTTCTTCCTTCCAGATCTACTTCAGAAATTACCACTACAACACCAAAGTTATATTCCAATAAACCAAGAATGAAAAGAAAATCCAAAGTGAAAGATAATAACCTGGTGCTATAATTGGATTTTGCAATAATGGGCTACAAGTTCTAAAGGCATTGTTTCTCGCAAGTTAAACGTGTCTCCAAATGTATCCAAGAATTTTCACCTTTTTTTCCAGATAAGTAGAAGAATCCAGGAAATTTGTTGTATAATATAACTAACTTGAAAGCAAACACAAGCAAATGAAAAGGATGGAATGGCGCTGGAAAAAAAAGGAAGTCATGAGCAGACACCTGAAGTATATCTTTTACATCTTCCTTAGTTAGCTTTTGTTGCTTTAGCAAAAGATCAATCCTTGCTCTGATTCGAGGATGCCTGCATTAAAAAGAACAATTAAGCACAAGGAACTCAGATATATCCCATCTGAAGAGGAAAATATGACAGGTGCCAGAACTTACTCAGAGGTCCATAGATGACCCAGAATAACAGCTATCAACTGCAGGATCAGGGAGAAAAAGAAATGCCGATAAGAATGCCAAAGATCTGAAATGGTAATGTGCCCGTAAAAGAGATGATAAGTAAAAGAATAAAAATGCAACAGATCTTTGACCTGAAGAGTGTAAAGTCCAGCTTCTAACTTCCTATTGTACTTCTCGTCTTCATCCATCTACAAACATGTTACACATAATGACAATATAGAATAAAATGTCTTAGTGAAAAACATTAAGATGAGCGAAGTCTAAAGAGTAAACAGACCTCCAAATCATCAAGTTCAAGCTGGTCAAACCGTTCAGCCTCAAGTTTTACTCTATTGGAATATCTGCAATAGCCCCAAGGATAAAAATTTGAAGACCGGCACAAAGTAATAAAATAGAACTATCAGCCTCAAGAGAACCACTCTTTTTTTTGCATAGCGGAAGGAAATGGAGCAGGGTACTTAGATATATGTTGCATGAACAATCACCTCATGTAGAGTTCCATAAGCCTGTCAATTTTTTCACACTCATTCTCCACGAACTTACTTAATAATCTATCCCTTCTAGAACCTCTTAAGATTCCTCCTGTAACAGAAAACTGAAATTAAGGCAGTCACATCCAAGGTATACGGGAGATTTCCCCACTACTAATAAAATTATCTACCTTATCAATACAATGCAGTCACATACAAATATAAGGTAACATTTTTTCTTTTCCTCCCCACCCCCTAAGAACCACCACAGATGCTAATTCTTATGGAGGAGGAAAACAAGAGATGATGGTACTGTGTTCTATATAGCTTAGGGACGCATCAACTAAACTAATGTTCCATCCCCCTCCCCTTTCCCATACTTCTCTATTTCTTATTCTTTTTCCTCATATTGAGAATGTGGGTTATTTCATTTCTACCAAAAGGCAAGGTTCATATTCGTTCCTTTGACAAAATTGAAGTGATGCCACCAAATTAAGAAACATACAACTAGACAACTCCAAGATGAAGAAGATTTGGTTGGCCTTGCAAATTCCATGCCCATCAAAGAGGGTTTCGTGCCGTTGAAAGTGGTATTACTGGGACACCTCGAAAAACTTGAGTTCAGATGATAAAAATGCCTAGTGAACTATATAATGTTAGAAGCATTGACATTAATGTGCATAATATGATATCAAACCCACTCTCAAGTCTTAAAGGTTTAGAAGGATCTTAGCGATGTACAATGCTTGGAAGTAACACACACTAATCAGAAAAATATAAGCTTGAGAGAGCAAGAAGTTTTGAGCAAAAGGCTAGAGGTGGTTGCTGTAAAGGGTTGGATAAAATGTTTTTGTATTATTGGGGTAAATGGGAATCGGGTGGAGGTAAATCACAACTTATATACGCTGATGACACCTTAGTGTCATGTGAAGCTGACAAGAGGCAAATGCTGCATTTGAGAATCATTCTGCTGGCGTTTGAAGTTTTCTCTGGACTACAAAATTAATCTCAATAAGAGCAGCAGTCTCCAGTAGATGTCCATGCTCACATTGAAGAATTTGCTGCAATTTTGGGCAGTAATGTAGAAAAGTTTTCTTCTACATACCTTGGACTACCCTAAGGTGCTAATACAGATGGTTTTGGGCCATGGCAGGGGGTTGGGGAGAAATTTGAAAGGAAATTGGCATCGTGGAGGAAACAACTCTTTTACCACATATGCAGGCACACAAACTCCATATTCAGTATATCAACAATAGCAACTTCTCAGATAGATTGTTCTAAGTTAACTAAGCCTACTTACCAAATAAGGAAGCAACTAGTGATACAAGACGCTCTTCCAGTTCTTCTTTGTAGCGTTTCTTGTTCTTTTTGCTCAGAGGTAGCTGAAAACAAAACATTTAAGCAAAATAAGTTATATGAGTCAATAAAAGAATAAAGTATAAAAACACCATATCATCCTAAAGAGCTCATTGTAACCAAGCAATGGAAACTCTTCCATTTGGGGAGAACTTGTGATATCAGTTATGATTTAACTACTATATCTCATTAAAGAAACTGCTGTTTTTACAATAAAGATGAAACCAGAGTTGTTATGCAACAAATAGCCAAGTATTAGCTAAGTAACAAATGATGGGGAAAGAATACAAACAACCACATATCCTATCTAGACATAAAATATTTTAACATCATATCTATAAAGATAACAATTAACATCCTACTCCATTCATCAACAAAGTTAATCCTACCATAAGAGCTGTTTTTTTTAACAGCGGTAAAACCATAAGAGCTGTTTTTTTTAACAGCGGTAAAACCATAAGAGCTGTTTATCAGATAATCTTTGAGAAAATTAACAAATTAGCCAATCAACAACTATATCTCAGTTCCAAATCAGTTGGGATATCCACTATATGAATAATTTATATCTATTTTGCTCGGAAAATTTTTAAAAAATTAGCCAATCAATCAACTTTATCAAAAAAAAAATTAACCAATCAATCAAAACGCAATCAACTATGTCTCAATCATAAACCAGCTGTGGTCTACTATATGAGTCCTCTATATCCATTCAACTAAGAAAATTAACATATTAGTCAATAAATCAATTATGTCTCGTCCCTAAATCAATTGTGGGTGCCATATGACGATGTCAAATGTAACAAAAATTAAAAGTAAAAGGGAACTTAACTTGCCTTACCCATGAAAGCAGGAAAAGCAGTCTTTAACCCCATTACATCCACAAACCTCTCACATGCTGGAGGATAATTAGTCATTGCGAAATCCAACGCCCTTATAGCTGATCCATAGCACATTTTCTTCTGATTCATTATAATGATCATCAATTCTACTCCTTCAGATTTCACAAACCTCTCCTTATTCTCCAAAGGCATTAATAAACAGCACAACGCATCAAACAAGTTCTCTACCATCTCCTCCTCGTCTGGCGTCTTAGGGTCCTTCGACTTATACATTGCTACAGCTTGTAACAATGCGTCCACACCGTTCAATTGCCCTAATCTCTTCTGATTCACCGAGCTGCTCTGCAGCAAAATAGCCAAAATCTCCGACGCATACTGCTTGTTTCCATCAAATTCTCTTACTTTTATCCTTGTTAACAACCACTTCATTAACTTCGTCCTTTCGCATACCAGTTCCGCAACCGAGGGTTTCACTTCGATGAAATTCTCAACAGTCGCGAGTAAACTATAAATTGCGGCGGACTCGTCCGGATCGGAATCGGACATTTTGCTGAGAAGCTGAACGAGTAATTCTAACGCATTGTTCTCAACCAATGCATCAACTAAAACTTGTGCCGGTTCGTCGTTGTCCTCGAGAACATCCTCGTCGGTTAGGTCTTGTAATAAGCCGACCACGTCAATAGCGATATCAGTGTTTTCGTGATTGAGGAGGCTGGTGATAGACGCGATAGTGCCGAGATTGACGAGTTCCGGGTAAAATTCGGGTCCTCCAGCGAGGATTTTAAGCTTTTCGATTTCTTCATGGAGCTCCACTTCAGAATCCGCGAACTTTTCAGGTTGGTCCGGGTATTTGAGACGTGCGGCGATGTTTTCCTTAAGACGGCGTTCGAATGCGAGGATGAGTTTTTTTACTGTTTTGATATCGAGTGCTTCGACAGGGTTTTGTTGAGATTTTTCTAAGGCTTCGAGCAGTGAAAGGTCGATGCCGCCGTTTTCGGCGGCTGAGGAAGGTGGTGGTGGTTTGAATGTGTCGAACTCATCGTCGTCGTACTCGGCAGAGTTTCGCTTGCGTTTTGGTGCTTCCATTGCTTCGTCTGCCAAAACCCTAGCAGCAGAAGAGCTTCACACAAAAATCATTTTTGGCTTTTCACCCTCGTATAATTCTGGTTTTAACACTTTGCACCCTTTCATTATCCGTTTGATACTTCTACACCTCTAATCCGTGGAAATGGCTCGGGGAGACTGCTCAAAAGTATATCAATTTTAGAATATCTTGCAAAAACAAACTCATTTTATCTTATATACACTACAATTGACATTTTTACAATCCACTCTTCTGCTTCTTCTTCAACTCAACGATTTTTGAAGCTTTCTAAACAAACTACGATCCGAGTTAAGAGAGAAGTTGCGATGACCGAGTATGATTTGTGACTCATCCAATATGATAATTAGGCTGAATATAGAATGAATTCATGTGTTTGACATGACTTAGAAGTCACATTTTTTGTTTGTAGCTTTGAAATTATACGACCCGATATAATTTATGATTAATTCAATAGGATAACTAGGTTGAATATCACATAAAACACACTTATCTGTCATTACTTACATGCCACACTTATGAAATGTACTTTGTTTCCTCTTATTTATTTGTAATTATGAAATTATGATGATCTAGTATGATTTGTCAGTGATGTAATATGACAAATAAGTTAATTATAACATAACAGTATACCTATTTATCAAGGTTTGTAGGCGACAAATTTTTTTATTTGTAACTTGACGTTATGGTGATTCTACAAGATTTATGAGTAATTTAATATGATAACTAGATTGAACATAACATGAAATCATACTGATTTGCAAATTTGTTTAACGATAAAAATTCTCTCAAATTTCATTTTTTTGCAGATTTGTTTCAAAAAATTAGTTAAAATAATGGGAAAAAAACATCAAACGTGGACGGCAGGATTCGAACCTGCGCGGGCAGAGCCCACATGATTTCTAGTCATGCCCGATAACCACTCCGGCACGTCCACCTTGTTTGTAGTAAAATTTTCCTTTTAGAATATTATATATTTGTGGGAAATGTTTCGAGAACATTTCGTCAGCTTCTTCTTCTGTTATATGCGGATCAATTCCTGAACCTCTTCCACACACACACAGAGATAGACCTCAGCTCTAACTGATTAAGAAATGGCGAATCAGAAAAGGGTTCTCTTACTATGTGGAGATTACGTTGAAGACTACGAGGCATTTTTATGCTCAGAACATTTTTTCACATTCTTGATTTCTAGTTATTCTGTGTGTATATGTTAAGAATGATTAATGGGTCACTGGTTTTCTTTTCTTCTTGTTTGGTATTGTTCAGGTGATGGTACCATTTCAAGCTCTGCTAGCCTATGGAGTAGCCGTTGATGCAGTTTGTCCTGGAAAGAAAGCCGGTGACGTTTGCCGCACTGCTGTCCATCAGCTTTCTGGCCACCAGGTCCTTCCTTTTATCTATATTTCCTGTTAATTTGAATCTGCAATGTGATTATTTATTAGTGTTTGGAGTAGATTCTTAGTTAAATGCTTGACCGGTCCGGGAGCTCTGATAAAGAGGAGGGTTGTGGTAGGTCAAGGGCCACCCTAAAAAATAATTAGAGCGTGATACAGAGGATTCATATAGTGGATCCTACCATGTTTGGGATTGAGGCTAGTTGAGTATAGTTTGAGAAGTGATTGTAGGAATATGTTTCTTTACTTTCATTGATTATTGTGTACAATATATATAGTGTTACATAATTACAAACTATGTAACTAAATCTTCCTAATTATAATTGGAATATAAATTTAACTAATATAAAAGATATACAAAATATGGTAATATTCTATCAATAGTAATATACAAGATATGGTAATATTCTGTCACACCCCGCAGTTGAAGCGGGAGGTTCTTGTATGCTGAGACTGCTCGAAAATCATCAAAGAGTATGCGCAGAAGTCCTTTAGTGAATATGTCAGCAATCTGATATCGGGAAGGAACATGAAGAACACGAACTTGTGCACGAGCAACTTTCTCACTTATAAAGTGAATATCCATTTTAATGTGTTTAGTGCGCTGATGTTGAACGGGATTACTGAAAAGATATATCGCACTTACAATATCACAGTAAACCATTGTAGTCTTATGGAGTGGGCAGTGAAGCTCAAGTAGAAGGTTGTGTATCCAACAAGACTCAGAAACAACATTCGCTACACCTCTGAACTCAGCTTCGACACTAGATCGAGACAGAGTAGGTTGTCTTTTAGAAGACCAAGAAAACAAGTTATCTCCGAGGAACACACAGTAACCCGACGTGGATCGACGAGTGTCAGTACATCCACTCCAGTCAACATCAGAATAAGATGTGAGACCAGAGAGTGAGTACTTGTACATGTGTAAGCCGAAATGAAGAGTACCTTGTACCTTTCGCAAAATACGTTTGAGGGCATTCATATATTCATCCGTCAGGTTGTGCATATCTAAGCATATTTGTTGCACGGCATAGGATACATCTGGTCTCGTGAAAGTGAGATACTGCAATGCTCCTGTTAAACTGCGATAGTGAGTCGGGTCGGCATACATAGAACCCGAAGAGGCACTGAGTTTGGAATTAGTGTCCACCGATATGGGTCGGTTTGCAAGACGTCATGCCTGCTCGGTCAAGGATCTCTTTGGCGTACTTCCTTTGACAAAGAAATAAGCCACATGCATGTCTCGTAACAGTAATGTCCAAAAAATAGCTTAGGGGGCCCAAATACTTCATAGCAAACTCAGAGGCAAGGAGTGACATAATGGATCGGCGAAGTGCATTGTTGGAGGATGGTAGCTACGCCATCATAATTTTCATTCAAACCCGCAATAAGTTGCATCACCAATCGTTGATTAGTGACCGGTGCACTGACGTTGGAGAGTTGATCGACAATTATCTTAAGTTCTTGACAATAGGCCGACGCATTAGGAAAATCGTCCTGCTGAATGGCCTAAAATTGATTTTCCAGATACAAGCCACGTTGTGTCTTGTTGTCATGAAAAATACTTTCCAAGCGCTCCCATATTTGTCGTGCAGTGATATTGGTTTCAATGATTCTATACCATAGATCGTTCGAGATCGTGTCGTAGATCCATTGTAGGACAACCGCATCTAAGCGTGATCAAAGTTCATCGTCAGAATCATCAGGTCTTTCTAGGGACTTTGATTTTGGAGGGATGATATGGTCGTTGACTTTGTATGCACGACAATGAATCTTAAATAATTCCGCCGAAGATGAATACTGAACCTTTTCCGTCTCAAGAGTTATAAGAATGAAATTCTTGATCTTGTTAACTGCAAGAGCAGGATGTAATTTAGGCTGTTCAGCCATAGAAAATATGAGGAAGAGAGGAAAGTCGAAGAAAGAAGGGAGAGGTCTGTCGAGGGGGAGGGGCGGCGGCTTAGGGAGAAAAAGAAGTTAGGGTTTGGCTTCTGATACCATGTAGGAATATGTTCCTTGCCATTCATTGATTATTGTGTACAATATATATAGTGTTACATAATTACAAACTAGGTAACTAAATCTTCCTAATTACAATTGGAATATAAATTTACCTAATATAAAAAATATACAAAATATGGTAATATTCTATCAATGGTAATATACAAGATATTGTATTATTCTATCAGTGATTTTAATTTGCCATTGTACCGAATTAACTCGTGCTGGATTGCATTGGATCATAATGTTTTTTTATCACAGCGTTGAGCTTTTCGATTGGATACCCATTAATCCTAACTTAGAAGGTTTATGAATTACTCGAGTATGATATGTTGAATTTGCAAAGTTCTTATTCGTAGTAAATTTCTTTAGTAGTTTTAGGGTGGATTTTAGTTTCTTAATGATTAGAATTTACCCTTTTGTGTGTGACTCATTGACTAGTACTGGAATGTGGTTAAAAACTGAAACTTGTTGTGTAACTGTGTTCTGTTATTCTTCTGAGTTATACTCCATGTTTTCTGTTGAAGGAATGGATACCCACTAATCCAAATCTCAAAAGGTTCGTGCTTTATGAAATATGAGAGTGAATTCAAGGAAATAAAGGAGCTTTCATTGCCGATGGGCGTAGAACTTATGATACTGGGATCTTTAAGTGCAGTTTTTAGCTTTAAGCAATTGGATGGTGCACCTCTATATGTAGACCACTTAACTCAGGATAATTTACAGCTGAGGGCAAGACATGTGGTGGATGAGTTCTTAGTCAAAGAGACTGATCCTTGAACAATTTGGCTGGATACAGTCTGGGTCAATTGGAGTACTAGGTTTTATACAATTTCCAACAATTCCTTAACCAAATTATATGTCTATACCCTCTTGTGCACATGTCTTTAAGCAATGCACTAGTACTCTCCTGTTGTTTTGTTATAGAATTTGAACTTGTGATAGTATTAATGTTTTTGTGGCAGCAGTCTAATTTAGTTTCAAAGTTGTTTCAGACATATTCAGAGTCCCGCGGACACAATTTTGCTCTTAATGCAACCTTTGATGAAATCGAAGCTACAAAGTATGATGGCTTGGTCATACCAGGAGGACGTGCTCCAGAATATCTGGCCATGAATGAATCTGTGTTGGACTTGGTGAAAAGTTTTGCCAACACTAAAAAGCCAATTGCCTCTATCTGTCATGGACAATTGATCCTGGCTGCAACAGATGTGGTCAGAGGTCGAAAGTGCACAGCTTTTCCTGCTGTGAAACCGGTACTTCTTGCTGCTGGTGCCCATTGGGTAGAACCAGAAACGATGGCCTCATGTACCGTCGACGGTAATCTCATCACTGGACCTACTTATGAAGGACATCCTGAATTCATCCGACTTTTTATCAAGGCACTTGGTGGCAGCATAATTGGTTCTGGTAAAAGAATCCTATTTCTATGTGGGGTAAGTTAATGATAGCACTATCTTTTTTAGCTTAAAGAATTTGAAATATTTGAAATTGCAGTTTACGGGTAAATGCTAGTATATGAATTAGTTGTAAAGATTGTAGTATGACTTATGACCTTTGAAACAACTACTCGTCCCAATTGTTGTTGAAGAACAGACATATGTAATCCTCCTAAATATAGCTGGTTCTGTTGTTATACAGGTGGCAGAAATCTTTCTCCATATCGAACTTCCAATATGTGCCATAAAAAGATTCCCTCATTATGTTAATTCGCTTAGGTTGTGTAATATTTTGCTCGCCACATGCTGGTGAGGCATCCAGATAATCACCTGATATTGTTTGCAATGTCATGCCTTTGTAGATAAGAAAGAGCCTTCAGTTTAACCTGTCATCTTAAGTTTGACAATATAGATTGATTTTTATCAAGCTGTTAGTTCTGGTAGTGTGTGCTCCTACGTCCCATGGAGGATTTGTTGAAGAAGAGGAGATTTAGACTGTGTAAGAGATACATGTAGTTGTCAGAATATTGTAAAAAGTAGAATGTACCACATTTTTGGTGTAATCAACATTTAGGAACTGTGAGAATGAAGGTAAGTAGGTGCACCTAAGGGTCTGGTCAATGAAGTTGGAATATACCATGTGAGACTAGGTTCAAATATCAGTAGAGACAAGGAGGTAGCTGATTTCTTCCCACATGTTATAAGCCTTGGTGAACAAAGTTACACGTCTACCCGATGCTTGTATTGGTGGGAAGTAGCAGGTATGCACAATCTGACCTGATTGCTACTGCTGTGTGTGTGTTTGCGTGAATGGTGAATGTAGGTAGGATGATACAGCCAATGGCTCCTTTCAGTTCCTGGTTAGAATGTGTGTATTACTTCTCCACAATTTACTCAATGTAAATTCCTAAGAATCAGATGTTCTTGGTTTGGTTATCTACCCAAAAAGGAAAAGAAAAAGAAGA
Organism: Anisodus acutangulus; assembly: GCA_029783415.1. Classification (NCBI taxonomy): domain Eukaryota; kingdom Viridiplantae; phylum Streptophyta; class Magnoliopsida; order Solanales; family Solanaceae; genus Anisodus; species Anisodus acutangulus. The sequence goes on from CM056501.1 coordinate 28,295,302, forward strand.
TGTTCCCGGTTTGTTAATTAATGTGTGCTCGTGTCTAGGGAGGGAGGACGGTAGACGCTGTCCTTGGTACTCTTTGTTGTACTGGTTCCACCAGAAGCGACTCATCGAATTTATTAGGAATTATATTTTATTTGATGTCTCTGGTTTGGTCCAAGTTAACCTATGATTGAGATGACGGATAACAAAGGTAGAGGCCTATGTTGCTCGGACTCGGGTGTGGGTTTCAGATACGGGTACGGATCTAGAGGTCGGATTCGTCACGATCTAAATTTTAAGATTCGTGGGTGCGGATCCAGGTACAGATACGGGTGCGGGGATTCGGCAAAAAATAATTCAAAATTCTAAAAATAGAGTTGTAACACCTAAATTATGAGATTGAACACTAGATAAAAGGAAAAGAAGAGATAGAAATTTCTATGTACAAGTTATTCCATTTTCTTCAATTTCACCGTAGCTTTTGTTTTGATTACATAAATCATTGAATCTGTCCGGAATTTCTCCCTCGATTTTGGTCAAAGTATCCAACATTGGTTGACCAGATCGTGTACGGATCCCACACCCACACCCATGTCGTGTCAACACGGGTGCGGCACTGAAAGTGAAGAGTCCGAACAACATAGGTAGAGGCAAATGGCTCTTGTTCCTAACTCTTTGCTCTTTCAGAGTGCTACAACCGCTCCATAATAGGAAGTGGTGCATCTCTTTGTTGTTAAAGAGAACAGTATTGCATCTTAAAAGTTCACTCAGGGAGCTTGTACTAACTTTCACAGCACAGTTTTTGGGATAAGCTCTTCACTGCCATATGCTAATGTATTTGGTATTCTTTTTAAGCCATTGCAGAGCTCCTTTTACCTGTACAAGTAAACGTTTAACCATTTATACTGCTTATCATATAGGATTACCTAACTCATTCTTTTAAGGAATATGGTATCTGAGTTGTCTCTTAAATATGATTTCTGGCTACTCTGTCCTCCATGTTCCGTATGGTCATAGGATTATCTGTATGATTTCTTGTCATTCTCTCGGAGGATTGTATTTTTGGCTCATGAGCTGCGTCCTTGGTACATTTTGGTAAATGCTTCCTCCAAATAGAAAAGAAAAGGAAAGGAAAGGATTGACTCTTCTCCCACTCTTTCTCGATCTATGTGAATCTACGCATCTGTTCAAATCACTGATGGTTAGGCCCTTGACTTCTTGAGGTTATTTATCTGAATGCAAATTCTTTCCAGAAGTTGGGATATACAGTAAAAAAGTGATTTTCAATTCATGAACTCCATTGTCTTACCTGTACTCCTCTGCCAAACTATTTACACAATTGGATTAGATGTACTGCTTGCTTCATTTCTATCTTCTAATCTCCCTTGAGTCAGTCTTTTCCACTTTGCTGACCATGTTTTCATGCTTCCTGTTACTTGTCTAATTGAATCTATTGGTCTGTGGTCTGGGAATTGGATGTCCTGAAAGATGTTCCACAAACTAGAAGGCTTGAAACTACCACGTGAGAGGCCTTTTTTTTTCATTTGAGTCACCTGGCCAGTATCGCTGATGTGTGCCGATTTCATATCTGGAGTTCTTTTCTCTTGTGGTCTAAGGCTGTTAAAACTTATATTAGCGACTGATGTATACACCCTTTTTCTACTTTCTTTGGTGTGTAGGATTTCATGGAAGACTATGAAGTGATGGTGCCTTTTCAGTCCCTCCAAGCACTTGAATGCCATGTTGATGCTGTTTGCCCCAAGAAGAAAGCCGGTGAGAAATGCCCCACGGCTGTGCATGATTTTGAAGGTGACCAGACTTATAGTGAGAAACCAGGTCATGATTTTACCCTAAATGCCGATTTTGAAAGTGTGGATCCTTCAACCTACGATGGGCTCGTTATTCCTGGAGGCCGAGCTCCAGAGTATCTTGCCCTGGATGACAGTGTTATTAAGTTGGTAAAGGAATTTATGGAATCCAAGAGACCAGTTGCATCAATCTGCCATGGCCAACAGATTCTATCTGCTGCTGGTGTTCTCAAGGTAACTCTCTTGACATCATATAGAATTGAAGTTACACTTAAAAAGCTTAGCGCTTGTATGATGTTACATCTATTCTCTTTTTCTACCAAAGACGGCAAAGTTAACAATGGGAAAAGGAAGAAGAGTAATCGACCGATTTTCAGGAACTTTATGTACTATCCACAAGTAACTGCAAGGATACTGATATTATTATGAGAAAATTGATCTCAATAATCTTATGCAGTAACTAAAACATGTTAATCGGGATGTCAACCGCCATGTACTTCAGAAATTAAATAAAATGGAAACATGTGTTGTTCACGGGTGTATACAAGCTCTAATCTGTGTCTCATTGAACAACTACAGGGTAAGAAGTGTACTGCATACCCTGCTGTGAAACTTAACGTGCTACTAGGAGGGGCGACATGGTTAGAACCAGAACCGATAGATCGTTGCTTCACAGACGGAAATCTTGTGACAGGGGCAGCTTGGCCAGGTCATCCTGAGTTTGTTTCTCAGTTTATGGCATTGCTTGGAGTGCATGTAAAATTTTAGGGTACATGTTTGTTTGATATGTTTAGCATGTTGTGGTTTGTGAGTTCAGATGTATCCAAATAACAGTACAAGAAGTTTTTTTTCTTATGTAAGATAACCTTTGCTGTAAGAAAATCAATAAAACTACTTGTGCAGAGCCTTTGAAGCATGAACCATAAGGAACTTTTGACTCTTGTGTAAAAGTGATGTGAAATCCACTTCTGATTTCAGATTAAATAATTCCGATTCTGAATTAGATTCTTTCTAGTTCTTTTTGGATTTACAAAAGCCTCTCTTAGGCCTTTAATATATTATTTAAGCGCCTGTAGTAACTATTTAAACCATAATCATTTATGGTAAGAAAGGGAGTGGAAATTTTCTGCAGTTTGCATACATGTTATATAATTTCAGATTCTTTTTCTAGTACAACGTTACCTGAGGGACAAATTTCGATCGACACAACTTCTATATATATAGCATTTGCATCTCATTGTAAGAGTAAGAGAAAATAAAGAAAACCTTCCACAAAACTATCTTTGCTTAATTCGACCAGTCCAATTGCATGCAAACCTAATTCAACAACATATTGCAGTGTATTTCAATGTTTAAACAATCTCCCAAAACTTTTACTTTATATGACACTATTTTTTTGTTAGGAATCAATTTAATTTTAAGGGTGTGCTTAGTACGAAAAGAAATGGAAAATATATTTTGAAAAATAAGTGATATTTTAACTATTTTCTTGTGTTTAGTAGTAATTAGAAAATGTTATACTACAATCATTTTGCTTATACTTGAATGGGTGGGAGAGGTGGCTGCTTCCGGAGTGAGGACAGGAAATAGTTACTAGGTCCTTCATATTCTTATACTTGAATTTAGCTTGCAATCATTTTGCACTTCTCTTGTCAAATTTCTAGTTATAAAGAAAAAAAAACTAATTTCTAACAAAATGTACCTGTTTTTCTTATTTACTGTAGCACTCCCTATCCTCTTGTTTCAAGTAGCTCAACAGTGACAGAGCATAGTGAAAGAAGAGAAATATATCTTACGATGATATTTACCCATAACCACATTAGAGAGTGGGGAGGGGACAATTAATGTGTTATTGATGTTATTTGTGGTACTTGTTTTTTCTACTTTTATTCACCTTCTTGAGTTTTAAGAAACTTATTTTCCTAGAGAAAATATTTTGACTAACGAAATATAGGGAAAATAGAACATATTCTAGAAAATATTTTCCTCCATATACCAAACACAACGCAAACTTTTCAATTTACTTTTCGTGAGAAGTTTTTGTAGCAACCCAAATATTATGACACGTTTAAAATTATAATACAAGTTTCAAAAAATTTAAAGCCTTTTAAAAAAAATAAAAAATATACTATTTCTTTTTACACATCATGCGAGTCAAATTATATGAGATAAATTGAAACGTTGAAAGTACATATATATGATTGAAGAATATTCACACCTAAAGAATCCAAGAATAGAGTTACTAATGGGTAAAACGTGAGCCTGTTAGGTCAGTTAGCTCAACACAACTTTGTCCACATACATGTTAATTAGTAGTACTTGAATCAAAAATCTCACATTACTAGTAGTAACGGCTTGTCACGATCCATTGGTTCATATAGAATTCATATTCTAGGTATATCAAAAAACATTCTTTTCGCTAAAGTAAATCATTACATCACCTCCAAAAGGAAAAGAAAAGTCATTTAGTTAGTAACATTCCAAGCTAGCTAGATAACAAATTAAAGTTGTGTTAATGAGGAGAAGGTTCTTTGTAATTTCCAAGCAAATATGCATTCTTGCACTTAATCCATGGTGCCGTCAAGATAAGTGGATTATTAGGTTGTCCTCAATTTTTATATTGCCAAAAATGAGCAATTATATTCTGTCTGCTTGTCCTACCTTAATAAAGTGCCTAAAATAAAATGGCAGTGGTTGTTTCTTGACAACCTTTTAACACACCCTCCACTCAAGTTCATATTCAGACTGTGTCCTAAGGTTTTGAATCATAATATTTGAAGTTCAAATGTGGTTTTTCCTTTTAGTATTTTTGGCAATATAAATCATATGTTTACCTTGCAAAATAATCTTCACAAATGCTAGATGCAAGGTTTTTATGCAACGGACGAAGACAACAACAATAACTACATCTCTTTAAACTAACTAGATCCATTATATTTCAAAATTTATCCATGCGAGCTTGCTCATATTGTCTATATAAAAAAATAACTAACTTGGCCATACATAGTTCTCTTTAAAGTATTTATACGGTTTTAAGATCTTTTGAGACACTTCTCTAGGGAACTTTTTAATAGCATTTAACACCTACAAGACTTTGAAAAATAACTATCAGGCACGTTGTTGTTTTGCAGAAGACTTTTCCACAATTTTTTAGTTAACATCTACAAGACTTCTGAAAAGCAACTATCAGGTACATTTTTGGTTTGTACAAAAACTTTTTAAGAAAAAACAATTTCAAGAAAATATCCAAAGTCATGGATATCTACATACCAAGAAGATGAAGAGTAGTACATAATAGAGGAATATTCACTTCTAAACAAATTTAAAAAAAAAGACTATTTAATTGATGGAGAACGTGAGCCTGTTAGGTCAAAGAGTCAGCAAAACTTTGTCCACACGTAACTTACAAGTTGTCGTATAATTTTTTGGACCTGTTAGGTCTGATTTTGTTCTGGACAATTCAGCATCAACTGTTTGTCTTCTATTGATAGCTAGTCTTCAAAAGTGAGTCAATTTGGCAAGCTGATAATGAAACTAATTACTTCAGAATTCCTTATTCTATTAATTTGGTATTTGCCACCTAGATGATTTTTTACACCTATCAAAGGATTAATTCAATATGCTAATCCACCAAAAATAATACAAAACTATTGTTAATTTTTTATATACTGACAATTCATCTAAATACATCAATTTCTTACTCGTGCAAATAAATTAATTCGTCGTAACTTGTAATATTGAAGGAAAGTTAACTAACAATGATATCGAGTCTTTTTTTTTTATCTCATTTGTTTAGATGGTATAAAAGAGAAAGGGAGATTAATTAAAAGGGGGAGGAAGATACTACTTTTCTCAAATGGATCTTTTGATTCTTTAAATAAAGTTGGAAAACAAAAGGTATGTATCTTTTCTTTTCTTTCCCATTATACCATAAACAAGATAATAGATATTTTATTGATAAACTTGTTGGGATTTTTTTTTTGCTCTATGGTACTTTATAAAGCAGTACGAGAAGTATATAACTATTACAAGTATTCGAAAGGATAAACAAAGATTCAATAGTTCAACTAGTAATCTGAAAATTACAATATAATCACAAAACTGAAATTACAATTTTGTTGAAGACGGAAAAATGGAAACTGGTTTTGCTGAGTCGAGTGTGACACTCTGTCCTTAAGACAATATTGCCCCGTATGTATCCTTTATACGCCCCGACAATTTGTCTCCCAAGATAAAACAAAGAATGGAACACTTCAGCAAAGGAAACTCAAGAGCTACCGTGAAGAATATTGAGTAACGAAATGATGCCTTGGAATGTGTAGGAAGAAACTCTTTTTGTTGTGTATATTTCTGTATTTTTCGTGTATCATATATGTAAGTTCTTGGTCATTCTTTTGTGTTCAACAATGGTGTAAGGGGGTGTTTAAATAGGTGAGGGAGGAGGTCGATATCGCCTCCATAATGACCAAATAATGGCCATTATGGAGGTAGTAAAGCCACCAACATTAATGGGAGAAAGACCAACGGATTTGGCCATTATAGAGGAGTAATTCAGCCAAAATAAATGGTCAATTGAGAGCTTGACGTTTCGTTACGACCGCCTTTCAAAACTTCAGGGACCAAATCAGACATCTTGAAACTTCAGGATCAAATCGCACATCCGAAAGAATTCTCGTCCAAATCGCACATCCAAACTTCGCAAAGTTTTCGCCCAAAAAGATAATATCGAAGGCCCACAAATTTCACGACCCGTGGACCCGTGGACCCGAGAACCCGTGAACCGTAACTTCGAATCTGACGGACGCGACGGAGACGGGCGCAAGGCGTGTGGTCTTTCCTTGAACCGAAGCACATCTAGGTCCTCCTCCTTTAAACACATGGGATACCCTTGGCGTCCCAAACCCCAAACCAATTTCGAGTCTTATATACACAACAATTCTTTCTTCCTCTACCGATGAGGGAGAATTGAACACAATACCACACTTTCCATGCTTCAAACACCTTACTTCGTGGACCAATATCTCTTTCATTTCTCAATGAAATTTGACGATTCTTGGCCCTACGGTTATCTACGCAGTTTGTAGGTCATTCATGTGTGAAGAACCTGATTCTCCAACATACGTAACACTAGTGTTTAAGCGTTAAAGTTGGTCGGTCGCAACTCCCGCCAAAGGCAAATTTCCAACAATCCCTCTTGAAAGAGATTTTGGCGCACTCACATGGTGTCTTTTTCATTTCCAGAATATTTCAATGGACCGATGTTGCATAAGGAGAGGTAGCCTCGACTTTGAACCTTCCATAGTTGAATACCATCTGACTTACTTCATCGCGGTGAACGTGATGTCTTGAACCGTCAAGTGTTTAGTGTAAGCCAAGACAATGATACCAACACAACAAATTCCCTTACTCTCTTCTTCGTAATGTTTTATCCGCTTTGGCCATGGACAACGTCTTGGATTCTTAATCGCGTTCATTTTGAGGCGGCCCGCCCTCGCACTTAAATAGGTGGTCTCCTACAAGGTATCCTCGCTATACCCCACTTCACAAGTGTTAGGAACCATTAAAAGTTTCCCAAAACCTAACCTCAACCGCTGAGGAGCATTACGAGTTTTGAAAACTTAACCTTTACCCATACCGCAGATAGCACTTAACGCCTATCGCGGGAACGGCTTTGGATTTGGTGTTTCTTTCGTAAATCACTATCCGGTGCTCATGCTTCCACCAAGCGATCAACTGAACCTTTACAACTTAGTTTTCCCATTGAACCAAATTACCGGGATCTCCGGTTAAGTAAGGTTGGGTTTCCATTTGTATTGGTCCGTATATTTTGGGTTTTAAGCCCATTCCCTAGACAGCGTAACATTTGATCTTCGGGTAGTCCCTTAGTTAGTAAACAAGGAAGTGACACCCGTGATGATCAACTGCCATACGGTCTTATGTCTCCTGACAAATCCTGACAGATATGTCCAGACGCCGTCATCCGTGTCCTTCCTAAAGTCGACCGGCTAGCCACAGTGTATAATCGCCAAGGCACGAGTTTCTCCCAATAAGGGACGTCCTCTAATGAGTCGTGAAGTTACTCAACTTCTTTCATGCTTTGTATAAAGCGATAAACTCCGATACCATCATGAATCGGACGATGCAAGTTTGCTTAGAGGATTTTCCAAGATCCACCATACACATTTACTTGTGGCTTTGGTGTTCTTTAGATCTGATGTCCAGTTTGCATCACTGTGTTCTCCCAGAACCGCTGGACATCCAGAATACTATAATTCGAAGATAAGCGAATAATTCAGATATCGTCATATCCGACTTAACACTTTCTATTGATCATGTATTAAGATCATCAGTGAAACTTAGTTCAACTGATCTGTTTGTAGGACGATACCAGGTCGGTTGTAGTGTGTACAATACATTGAACTACACGTGATCTGTGCGTATCGCTCCTTGTCTATGGGTGCATCATGATTCCAATCAGTTCTATGATTCATATCCATTGATGGCTTCAGCGAGATCGCCAACTATCGACCAAATCCGTTAGATGTCTTTAGAAATCCAATTCCTAAGATGTCATCTGTGATATCCATATCTTTCATATCGAGACTTTGTTTCAATATGACTTTTACTTTCAGACTGTTGATTCTCCAACTGTTGGCTTTCTAACTTCAGATTCAATGTTTCTGTGCTCAGATTCATTGTTTCTGTTTTATCTGAAACTTTCAGGACCAAAATGTAAACATTTCAGGGACCAAGATGAAAGTTCAGGAAGAGGCCCAACAGTCCACAAAACCAACTCTGATTCTCTTCTTCCAACTCTCCGGTTGGGAATGCTGTTTTAACATTCATGCCACGAAAGACTGCAATGGCCCATGATGTTAAGCTACTCCCAGGGGAGCACATGTACAAGTAGCCGAGGCTTTGAACTCGTCAGTAGATCCATCTACTTTGTACTCACTTTTGAGTATCATTTTTCACAACCCAAAGGTTCTTTTCCCGAAGGAAGATCAACCATTACGCAAGTATGGTTCTACATGATGGAACATATTTCTCTCTTTAGCTTCTTTCCACAGCAGCGCTTTTGGAGATAACAATTATTTGTTAATTGTCCATGGTTCGTTCTTAACCATACAAGCTAAAAGGACTGGAACAAGTCCTTGTCCCCTCTTTGCTCCGTCTTGGTTCAACATCTAGAATCCCTGAGTTCTGCAGATCTGGAATATTAAGTTCCGGATATCCAAAGAACTTTCGAAGTCTCGTAGATACGGAACGTCTAGTTCCGGACAGCCAGGCCCTCGCGGGTTCTTGTTAACCTTGAGCAATTACTCCTTTTTCCTTTTCAAGGAAAGTTATCTTATAAGAATTCAACATTCTTTGACGCCAAGAGGCGATAAGTACTACTGTAATTTACAGATCCAGTGGATATGCAATCTACAGTCTTAGGTTGAACTTGACCTGTTTCGGTAGTCCAACTTCTACCAAGCCACCCCACATCACAACTTTTGTATGTGAGATCCTTTTCATGTCTCCCACGGAGAGTTATCCTTATCCTTATGCGGAGTTCCGTTGAGGATCGCATTAGCTATAAGAATCGCCTTTCCCCACATAATTTAGGCGTACGGGTTTGCGCTTGGCTAACACCGTTAGACTGAGGTGAGTAATGAACAGTCGTTTAATGAACGCTGCTTCACATTCTCCCCCTCTATCGCTATGAATTTCGCAATCCATAGGCTTAGTTGATTTTCAACTTCTGCTTTGTAGCGCTTATCCGCTTCAACAACTTCATCTTTGCTTTTTATCAAACAAAGGATTCCATACGTTGTACCATCATCAATGAAGATCACAACATACTTGTCTCCCCCCTCTATTTTGTATAAACTTCAAATCACCCAAGTAGGTGTGACTAAGTTCTAGAGGAGCGGTGCTTCTTTCGCTATTCCCTTGACGGAATTTGGAAAGGTGATTTTGCCTTTTCGCCTACCTCACATTCATTTTAAGGGTTTATGTCGAAAGGAGGCAACAATCTCAACATCGTTAGCTTTTGAATGACTTACTATTTAACGTGTCTTAATCTATGATGGCATAGATGCACGGATTACAAATATATCATTCATTGGGCTATAGACATTCTGTACCATTCTTAGTTATTACAGACCTGTTGGACTAGTCTCAAACCAACTTGACCAACAACGTACCTTAAACCAAGTTAGGAACATGTATCACCTCTTTTAGAGTGATCTCATTCCCTGAAGTCCTATTGAGGACAACCTCTCCAAATTTCTTTGATTTTAGAGGTGGCGTTGCTTCACATGAACAACCTCTTGCCCGTGGTTAGGGCGTAACCGGATCATATGTGATCTCGATACTCTAGCCCACTTCAGTTGTTTTGGCAGACTGAGTGTCCAATTTCTTTACTGCCTTTCTTTAGGCCTTCAGATCATTAAGACCTGGAAACTCTGGCCCACCACACTAGGTGTCCATTACTTGTCCTATGAAATGAATTCTGGCCCCACTCCAGTCACCCGGAGGCTTTGTATGACTGAGTGTCCAATATCATCATATCAAAAGAGGTTTGGCCCACTCCAGTCGCCCGGACGCTTTGTATGACCGAGTGTCCAAGATCATCCTATGAAGGATCTTACGCCAAATAGTATGACAAAGTTCTACGCCTTTAACTTTTAGACTCCTTCCGTTAAGATTGGTGCCCAGATAATTCTTGGCGCTTACTTAAGAGTGGTAACAGTTTTCGCACAGTTAGTGGATCTTTCTCCATCGTATGTGCGAACATACTTTACACGCTTTTAATAATTTACACTTAAAAGAACGGATCTTTTTAAGTCGTTTACAAACTCCAATCTTTAAACGGAAAAGAAGATGAGATTAAACTTCTGATTTGTTAAAGCGTAAGGAATATAAATTATTTTCATATTCCTCCTTACTTTAATCTATTTTTTTAATCAGACATCATTTAATCTTTATTCTTGACAAGTAAGAAAAATACTCATCATCTAATCTTTATTCTTGACAAGTAAGGAAAATACTTATCCCAATTTCGATTCGCTCACTTGACCACTTCATCGACCGAGTGTCCAGTTCCTTCTTACCATTATTCGGATCTTTTGTCTGGGATAGATACAGGCCTTCTGCTGCAAGATAGAAGTACATCTTCAGTCTTCTCCTCTTGTCCCAGTTGACATCCTCAGGCTCTCGAGAGCGCTTGTTCCCACCAGTCTTGGTAGCGGTGACAGTATGAATACGTTCATCATCATCACTCTCTTCTACCAGAAAACCATTTCCATATCCTGATTTGGTCACACAACTTTTGACCGACATCTTTCGAACACTAATAGTAATACTATACAAATATTGTCTTAAGTTGTTGGGTATTTTTTTTTTGCTCTATGGTACTTTATAAAGCAGTACGGGAAGTATATAACTATTACAAGTATTAGAAAGGATATACAAAGATTCAATAGTTCAACTAGTAATCTGAAAATTACAATATAATCACAAAACTGAAATTACAATTTTGTTGAAGACGGAAAAATGGAAACTGGTTTTGCTGAGTCGAGTGTGACACTCTGTCCTTAAGACAATATTGCCCCGTATGTATCCTTTATACGTCCTGGACAATTTGTCTCCCAAGATAAAACAGCAATGGAACACTTGAGCAAAGGAAACTCAAGAGCTACCGTGAAGAATATTGAGTAACGAAATGATGCCTTGGAATGTGTAGGAAGAAACTCTTTTTGTTGTGTATATTTCTGTATTTTTCGTGTATCATATATGTAAGTTCTTGGTCATTCTTTCTTTTGTGTTCAACAATGGTGTAAGGGGGTGTTTAAATAGGTGAGGGAGGGGGCTGATTACTGCCCTCCATAACAGCCAAATAATGACCATTATGGAGGTAGTAAAGCCACCAACATTAATGGGAGAAAGACCAACGGATTTGGCCATTATAGGAGGAGTAATTCAGCCAAAATAAATGGCTGAATTGAGAGCTTGGACGTTTCTGTTATGACCGTCGAAATTACATCTTGAAACTTCAGGGACCAAACTGGACATCTGAAACTTCTGGGATCAAACTGTACTTCTGGCAAAGTTTTCTGGCCCAAAAAGATAATATCCCAAGGCCCCGAAACCCGGAACCGGACGGGCGGGCGGCGGCGGCGCGCGTGTGGTCTTTCCTTGAACCGAAGCACATCTAGGTCCTCCCTCCTTTAAACACATGGGATACCCCTTGGGGTCCCAAACCCCAAACCAATTTCGAGTCTTATATACACAACAATTCTTTCTTCCTCTACCGATGAGGGAGAATTGAACACAATACCACACTTTCCATGCTTCAAACACCTTACTTCGTGGACCAATATCTCTTTCATTTCTCAATGAAATTTGACGATTCTTGGCCCTACGGTTATCTACGTACTTAGTAGATCATGCATGTGTGAAGAACCGGATTCTCCAACATACGTAACACTAGTGTTTAAGCCGTTAAAGTTGGTCGGTCGCAACTCCCGCCAAAGGCAAATTTCCAACAAATGAATTCGTCGTAACTTGTAATATTGAAGGAAAGTTAACTAACAATGATATCGAGTCTTTTTTTTTTTTATCTCATTTGTTTAGATGGTATAAAAGAGAAAGGGAGATTAATTAAAAGGGGGAGGAAGATACTACTTTTCTCAAATGGATCTTTTGATTCTTTAAATAAAGTTGGAAAACAAAAGGTATGTATCTTTTCTTTTCTTTCCCATTATACCATAAACAAGATAATAGATATTTTATTGATAAACTTTGTGAAAACTTGAAATCATCATGTTAGGTAAATCAAATATAGGATTAGAATACAGGGAGTGAGTTGGAAATGTGTTCTTTATTTCACCTAAAAACATGTTGAATAGTCGGCTCATGTATATTGGCCCATGTACTATGCAAGCAGAAGGTTGTTTGTCTACTTTTTAATTTGCTATTTACTTTTTCTTAATTATACTTTTCTATGTATGTAATCAAAGTGTGTTAAGCTAATCCCACTACTAAATGTTTGCACATATAGGATTAAGTAATGCTTAATTGGATCAAATTATCATACAGCCTAATAGAATCATCCAACCTAACTTGACCGAACTTTTCCATTTACAAGAAGATATATCACACTTTATCATGACGAGTATATTTAAAATCCTAACTTAAAAATGTTCTTTCTTTATCGTCTTTTCATCAACAATTTTTACTGTTCACAAGTCACCTTCATATGAAAAAACACACGTTTTATATACAGAATAAAATTTTCCAATCAATCATTCAAAGTAAACCAGTTTGTTTGGACTGTATCTTAGACTAACGCAACATTCTTGATCGAGGGGAATGAATATTCATAGAAGCCACATTTGAATTATGTCTTAGAAAATCTATAAAGTAGACAATGATACTTTCACTAGGGTCTTCAGTGCATGTAATGTATTACCTATGTTTGTACTTTAATTTTAAATTTTTGGCACTTTATGTCACACCCACGTAATTAAGTTAATGAATGCGACGAAAGTACCATTCTGTGACTAGCACCACTTCTTAATTTACACTGTAATGACTTCATAGCTATTGCTAATCTAGTTTAGATCTTTCTTCTTTCCTGGGAATTGGGTAAAAAGTACTTCAAGATTAGAACGAGCACGCTAACAAAATATTGTTATTCTGTTCTTGAGTGAAATATTTTGAAACTCAATTGTTATCAGAAATAAATCAATTTAGGCAGTATTTTGTAGAAACTCGCACAACTTTTTGCGTTCAAAGTATTTTTCTTTTCATCTTTTGTGTTTACTAGAAAAATATTGGATTATATATGTAACACGCTTGCTTTGAACATGAATTGGTCCTTACGAATAATAAGAAAATAGTGTACAATTTCAATTTCGACCATCATCACAATTCACAAGTGGGGAGCATTGTTGGTCAACTTGGTCTAAAGTTGCGCCCATCAGAAGGTGACTCATCGTAAATTAATTTATTAAGTATATTTTATTTTATACATTTAAGGAATGTGCAATTTTCTTCTTTTGTATTTAATTATTTATTGGCATTTGTAAACCAGCAAAAAAAAGGAAAAATATTAGAAAACGGAACTCACTCAATAATTCTAATTCCCATCCATGTGCTATGTTCACGTCATAGTTCATTCCAATTCCAGACCAACTGACAGAACTATGAGCATTTTATAGTACTAGTAGTTGTTTGTAAGCTATCTATAGTTCCCAATCCCACCTTCCATGTGTTGTTCTTGTCATCCTTAGATGAAATTCTTTTTTTATGCCAGCGAGAAAAGAGAGTAAAAGAACAAAAGGATTCACTTGTTAGATTATGGGAAATTTAATTTAGAGCATTTTTAATCAAACTATCAAAATTGCTTATCTTGAGAGTTGAGAAGTACTTTTATCAAATACTTACTGTGTCTCAGTTTGTTTGAAGGTTGACCAGTTTTGGAAGTTAAACAACTTAATCTTTGATTTAATTTTAAACAAAGATTCTTTGAGTATTTTATAATAAAATTTACATATTTGAAAACTACATAAAAAGTACTATAAGTATGCATAATTAATAATTTATAAAATATGAAAAGAGTTGGAGAATATCATAATCAAAGAAAGAGTTGTTTGACTCCCCAAACCGATCAACCTTCAAATAAATTGGGAACAATTTTTTAGAAAGCACTTTTGGAGGATCTTATATGATCAATCTTTTCAAAAAGTGCTTTTGAATGTCAAATTACATAAATAATAAATATCATGACACGATTTACTGCTAGAATTGTTAAAGCAAGAAAAATATTATTAAATATTTATTATGAAATTTTTTTAGGGTATGTGAAAAATATCGAATAACTCTATTTATTCGAGCGATACTTTGGTATTTCAGAGAGGGAAAGGAGAAATAGATGGAAGGGACGATAGAAGAAAAGGAAGAAGCAACTTGTATTCCAAAGAGGAAAAGAAGGAAAAGAAAGATAGAAAAAGAACATAAAAGAAAAAGACATAGCGAAAATGAATAGATTCTAATTGAAAGATATATGTCTTAAGTTATTGAGGGGTAATTCAATAAATATAATTCATGGTAAGAATATTGTATCTTTAAAAATTAATTTTCCACTGCTGAAAAAAATTATAACTTATTCCAATGTACAACTTCAGTTGCTTCTCAAAAACTCTCTTTTATTTTGTTGGCCAAACACCTCAAATCTAAAAAAAAATCTTTCGGCTCTCAAGAAGCTTAGCTAAACAAGTTGTTATAATTACTTGATAAATTGAGTTTGTTGGTTATTTTGTGTGTAATGAAGGGGCAATGTAAATCTATTACGACTTTAAGTTATATATAGTGTTGCTTTAAATAATTATTTACACTCTAAGATATTTATTTTCTTAAATATGAGATTTGTAATCTTGAAAATAACACATATTACTTGTTATAAGCTGTAAAAAATAATATGATAATATTGTTTTTATTAACGAAGCATAAAGCTTAAACGTAATACAATAATTATGCATAAAAGTCACAAATGAAGACTATTTAATATTTTTGTTTTTAATTTTCAATAGGCACAAAAAAAAAGAGGAAAAGGGTTAGAGAGCTCACGTGAAGCGTGGTTAATTGGAATTGGTTGGGAGTAGGGGTGGCCAGTGGGACGGGACAGAACGGGATTTGGGGGGATGGGACGGAACGGGATTTGGGGGGACGGGACTTGGCGAGCCAGGCAAGCCGGGATAGAGGGGACGGGAAGAGGTCTCATTATAAACATTTTTTAATAGATGGCGCGTAAGTTGATTTTTGCATATATTCATCAAGTAACAAAACACTAGAGCTATATAAAATAACATAGATTAAATAGTAGGATAATAAATTCCAAAAAATTCCTTAGTAGCTGGAAATTTTTTATCTAAAAATAAAATAAGTTCTAAAATTTCATCTCAATCATCATCTACAAGCATATCCGTTGTATTTTGATTACGGGCGTTACATAATAAAGTTATAGGTCTTTTATACTCGTGAGCAACATGTAGTTGTTCATACAAAGAATTCCACCTAGTCGCGCAACTTCTTCTGGAATTTTTCTATAAGGTAATCCATAATCATGACAAGTTTTTTTATATTCTTTGCATCTTTATATTTTATTACCTTTAAAAATAAAGTTTATAACAAATTGTACTTTATCAAGGATGTCTTTAAAAAGTTTTAGACCTTCATTTACAACTAATTTATAAATATGACATGCACATCTAATATGAAAAATATGGGGAAAAGATGGAGTAAATCGAGTTTTTAAAAGTTTTACAACATAATCATTAGAAAAAATATTATCTAATGTAATAGTCATAATTTTATCAGTACTTCCATAATATTCACTAATTTGATGAATATTTTTTTAAAATAAAAACTCTAGTGTGCCTTTCATCAATATATTTATATGCTAATATATGTTGTTGCATAGACCAATTCTGATCTATCCAATGACATGCAACAGTTAAATAATCATTACCGTTAGTACTACGGCCTATGTCAAAACTCAAAAGTGATAGCCACTTTGCTATTAAAATGATACAGTGCATAACATAAATATTGTTGATATTCATGCGCAAATTTAAAAACATTTCTTCTAGCAGTTGATATATGAAAACCGTTAAAAGCATGATTATATATTTCTCGAATATAATGAATAAAACAAAGAGAGAGAGAAAATGAAAAAGACAAACCCTCCGCAATAACTAATTTTGCTATATTTTCCATATCTCTGTGTTTATCATATTTTGGACCTATAACTCCCCCGTCAATCGGGTTAATTCGACCATGTACTTGGTCGGGGACACTATGTGAACCTTGTCCCGACTCATAAGTCATTTGCACACCCGATTTTTCAGTCAAGTATTGGTTATACCCTACTTTGTAAGAGTTTTCTACATGTCTCATTAAACCTCTTATTCTACCTTGACCTTTTCTAATTTTAAATTTATAAACTTCGCGACAAATTTTACAAATAACTAGTTGATTAGGAATATCTCTTTCAAAAAAAATCTCATGCAGATAATTTTAATTTTCATTGTTTTTGTCCTCTTCTCATACTAGGGGGAGTATGAGGGATTCCAGTTTCAGTTTCAGCCTGAGACTCAGTTTGAACCTGAGGTGGAGGTGCACTAGTGAGTGTGTTATATAAATTATCTTCTAATTCATTTTCTAAATTAAAGTCTGGTTCAGATGCAAAATATACCTCATGATCTAATGGTATATTAATATTAACATTAAAAAAACCAGTTTCATCTATATGAGTGAAATCATCGTAATTAGGATTACTAGAAGATGCACCCTTACCCATGTTACCCCTACCAGAAAAACATCTACTTTGTTCCATTATAATTATGCAAATAAATAATTAAAGTTAATAAAATTAAGTACGATAATTAAAATTAAGTAACAATAATAATTTAAAGAAGGAACGAAGGTACCAAACGTCGACGTAACATCAATGTGTAATCGAGGTTAAAAATTGAAACTTTTGCTCGATGGATGATCCTCAAGCTAGTTGCCAACTTCACTCCCAAATTTTAAACTTTAATAGAAATTAGCAACTAAAATATAATATTTAGTGTGCAATGTAGACTTGTAGATAGAGATTAGAGAAATGGTAGGAAGATTTGTGAAAAAAATGAAGAGAAAAATGAGGTATTTATAGTTGAGAAATAGAGTTAAAGTATAAATATACTAAGCTAGTGGTTAAAAATAAATATCAGGGGATATGAGGGTTTATGAGGTGTGTGTGTGGGGTGTGTGGGGGTGGGGGGGGGGGGAAAATGACCGTTATTAGCCGTTGCCAACGGCTAAAATCAAAATTTTGCCGTTGTGCAACGGTTATTTCTGCAAAGGGGGCGGGGCGGGGCGGGTATGGGTGGGATCGGGACGAGCGGGACAAGCCCTAATCCCGTCCCGAGTTCGATCTCATATACCGATGGTGGACATCCCGAATTTTTTTTAGGGTCGACCTGTCCTGGACCACTGGACACCCTTAATGGGGGAAGTTGAGAGTGACACGACTCCAAATAAAATGACTATAATACCCTTTTTACCCGGAAAATATCATGCATTAATTACGCGTTAGGTTCCAGTTGTATCATGTATGCTCCTATAACTCCGTTGGTCGTCATTCATACAATTTCCAAACTGTCCCGTTTAGAGAGAGAAATAAATATTGTACGAAGAGATTAATTTCTCGTCAATCTATGCCAACGAAGCAAAAATCGTCGATCAAATTGGGACGATTTGTTGAATTGATATTCGATCCAGTTTATGATTATGAGCTGGCTTGATAAGCTCCGGTCTTCTTCCAATCTCAGCCGCTTCATTGCCGGCCTTCTCATCTTCATGCTTTATCATTCGTCACAATTAATTTCTAATTTCTTAATTCCTATATAACCGTAATTTCGTTGCCAACATACATACAACTCTTTCTTCTCTGTTTTTGCTGTTAAAAAACATTCTAAGAACGTCGACGTTTTTGTTCACGGATTTCATGGAAGTCAAAGAGGATGATTCTGGCTCCAGTAATTTATTTGACGGTGAGTTTCCTAATTTTCTCGAATTGTTTTCTTTCATTGCTAATTTTGTTGCCTTTTGAGGAAATAATTACTGTGTTTGATGTGATCTATGCAAAACTTGTCGTACTTGATATATATATATATATATATATATATATATATATATATATATATATATATATATATATATATATATATATATATATATATATATATATATATTTAAATGAGCATGATATTTTTACAATTGCCGTGCTAATGCATTATAGTACTAACTGATAAGTAAAGACAAAATAAATTGAACATTGCTGATTATTAAATCATTGAAGTCATAGTAGTACAAGTCTTAGTTCGGAAGAATTGTTCGGTTCACATAAATCAGAGGCGGAGGCAAAGTATCTCTATGTGTTCGCTGAACCCATTGAAAGTATATTTATGTCTCTATATTAGGACAAATGTACTTTATACACATTCATATTATTATTAATGGAGATTAATATTTTGTCATTTGCAATTATTGAATTATTAGTTGATTGTTTATAATATTCTATAATATGCATCCCTAGAGGTTACGTTGTTATTAATAATATGAGATATTAATATTATAACGTAACTATTAAAATAGCCTCGACTAATGATCATCGAGAATGAGATATCGATGATATGTGATAAGTCGACATGTGGTCTGCATCACATCCTTAGAGGATGTAGTATGTCTCACCTGCTGCGAGTAATGTCTACCGTGATGGGCACATGGATACTTTGGAAGTATTGGTATACCCTGCTGATATACTGTTTGTTATACTTGTCTAAAGTATGATCAGCGTGTGGGAGATAGAAGTCCTTAGACTCGAGGTCAATGCGCACCTTGTCTACAAATAATATACTTTGATCATGTCCTAAGCTCAAATGCCTTATAGGTTGAGATACGGCTTGTATTGAGTACATTACGATGTGGATTAAAGGTGGTAGTTGAGCAAAGATTAGGATTCATTCCTCGAATGTATATTCGAGAGAACACTCAGCTTCTCAGTGATATTAGGTTGACTAAGTCGTTGGCCAACGCAATAGACATATTTAGAATATGGTCTAGTTATCAACTAATATAGATGAGATACAATGATTAAGCCATCTGGATAGACACTTGACAAATCCTAACTTGATCGGGTGTGTCGTGAATGAAATGATTTTATCTTACCACATAGAGGTTAAGTTTACTGGATTCGTGTAAACGTATTTCACATATTGAGTTCGTCTTGCGGCGTCGTCTAGGAGTTCCGCGTAGATCTTAATTTGATTAATGTTGATATGTGAAGGCCTGTAGGGTCACACTATGTCGATTGTCTTTTCGATCTAAGGATGTATTGAGAGAGTATTATATTCGATTAGTCAAAATTGGATTTTGAATTTAATTAAGAATGTGCTAAAAATTTTTGGGCCAGGCCTAAGGTCAAACCCTAATCCGGTTTGACCTAATTTTTCACCTATAAATACAGACCTACACTTCATTATTCATTACACTTGATTTTCATATCATTATTCTAAGTCTTAGAGACTCAGAATCAAAACACTCTCTCGAACCTCTGCCGTATTTCCTAGCTTTCCAAAGTAGGAATACATTGAAGCTTGGAGTTTGCAATCGAAAGGGCATTCGCGTGCGCACCCACAGTTGATAAAGATTTCAGATATTGTAAACGTAAGTACCATTCAAGTCTTATGTTTACGGTTTTAAATTACCCTATAGTCAAACTGTTCTACGTTTGTTGGGTTTGAAACAAGTTTTCAATATCCGCTGCGTACAACAACCCAACAAAACCCTTCACCCATTAACTTTAGTTAAAACTCTATATTTGCCTTAAAATTCATTGATTATGTATAGATAATAGTTTAGAATTCAGAACCCGAAAGTTTCAAATTTGGGCTGCGCCTCTGACATAAATGATGCTAGAATTATCTTTTATTCGTCCGGTACTTTAACAAAGATTAAGATGGCATTATGCTAGCAACATGTGCTCCATGTGTGCACATTATTAAATGGGAAGTGGATTGCCTCGGGCAAATTGTTGATTAGACAAGCATTATCTCTTCTATAGTTCAGATATTGTTGATATTGGCTTGGGTTTGAAAGAATGATAATCTCGTACAGTAATCTCATCCAGTTTTGTTTGTAAGAGGTCTCGTTTGTCTTCTCGTGTCTCCAGATACCCAAATTTGATGACGCAATCTCAATTTTGAGCTTCCATTAACTGTAGCTGCTTTACTACGTATTTACAATAAAGCATATCCGATGCCTGGCTGGTGCTGGTTCTTTAAACACGATCAATAGAAAATAGGTTCAATGTTCAAATAGTTCGACATTATCACATAAAGTCTACATTGTCTACGAGTTCATTCTTGCGATATAAATAACAGATATGGTTTGCCTATCTCTTAGTAGGAGGATTAGAGATACCATTTTAGGCCAGTTTATGTCATTTTGTTGATCCATTTGCATAATGTACTGAGTAGATGTGATTTTCTGTCCTCAGCCTTGTTGTTATATACTACTTGATCGATTTCTATTTATAAACCAATTATCTATTTACGACTTCTGATTGTGATTGCTATCTAAATGCATTACACTCTTAATAGAAGTTGATAATGTAGCGTAGAGAATCTCTACTAGAGATGTGAAAACATATAGTTGATTGACTTCTAAATGTGCATTACGTTCTACTTTGGAGGGATTGATTCAGTTTGTAGCTGTGTCTTGCTCTCTACTGAGTTACATGCATTTTGATTGCCTACTTCATGTGGAATCTTATTCTTATTCATTATATTAATTCTTCACGTTAAGTAGTTTGCTTTTACTTTGTTGGAGTGTTGAAGTTGAAATGAAGAACTTTATATTCATGTCCATCATAAAGGGCGTTCATAAGTTTTGTTGCTTATTCTAATGATTTCATCAGTGGAACTTAATTTGCTTCTCTCTTTTGCTTGACTAGGCATTTTACCACCCCGCTTAGGTAGGCCGCACAGTTCATCTCCATCGGTAATTGTGATTGGTGGAGGTATCTCAGGGATAACTGCTGCACGTTTCCTTCACAATGCATCTTTTAAGGTGGACATACTCAGGATTAGAACTTACATGTAACAATCTTTTTATCCATTCATTCTTAAAAGAAATGCTTTTTGTATTTGTCCAGGTGCTCTTGTTGGAGTCACGGGATAGACTTGGTGGTCGCATACATACTGACTACTCATTTGGTTGCCCAGTTGATATGGGAGCATCATGGTCCTCCTAAATTGTCTTTCCAGATCTGGACGTTTATGCCTTTTAACTCTGTACATTAATTGACTCCGATCATTAATCATTCTTTTCAGGCTCCATGGGGTGTGTGATGAAAATCCTTTGGCTCCATTGATACGTCGGTTAGGGCTCACCCTATATCGCACTAGCGGTGACAACTCAGTGCTGTATGACCATGACTTAGAAAGGTATCCTGAATGACACAACATTGAATAAATGATTTTATACCATTTATTAGTTTGTTTTTGAATTTTAATCAAAAGGAAAATTACTAACAATTTTCCTGGGTGGAACGAATTTTAGTTGCCTCCAGAGTTCACATGTTTTGTCTGGTTTCAAAGCTTCCTGCATTTCCTGAATTTTAGCCTGTGCTCTTTTTCTGTCCGCTTTATATTTCTTCGTGCAAATTAGCTACAGATGCTATTAACTCACTCAAGAGCTTAATTATGTTTTCCTTTCCTTTTATAGTTTCATGCTGTTTGACATGGATGGTCATCAAGTTCCTCAAAATACAGTTGTTCAAGTTGGAGATGTATTCAAGAAAATCCTCAGTGAGGTTGGTCTTTAATTTTGAACTGCTCAACAATGCTGTGCCTCTTACTATTTTAAAAAGAGACCAGTGATGATTATTTGTATTGCTTATGCAGACTGAGAAAGTGAGGAATGAGCATAGTCATGACTTGTCAGTTCTTCAAGCAATATCTATTGTACTGGACAGGCATCCAGAGTTGAGGTATAGACAAAATGCTTCTGATATGGCTGCTATTGTCTGTTGAATGTAAAATCTAGTTAATACATGCACCATACATATTGAGTTATTTGTGCTGTAGGCAAGACGGACTTTCCCATGAGGTGTTGCAATGGTACATATGCAGAATGGAGGCATGGTTTGCTGCAGATGCAGACACGATATCTCTGAAAACCTGGGATCAGGCAAGTGTTTTTTCAATTTCTGTTATTAAACAGTTTATTGGGTGCTTGATGCAGTTTTCAATTTCAATATTTTGCAGTTAAGGTCTTATTTCAAAATATAAAATCTTCCGAAGGAATAAAAAAAGGCTTTACAAATTGGGCACAACCATTTGATAGATATATCCTTGAATATATATGGAAAATTGAATTACTTCCTGGTGAGCGATATTGATGGTTATATTTTGCATGCAGGAACAAGTTCTCACTGGTGGTCATGGACTTATGGTGCAAGGTTACCAACCAGTCATAAAGGCATTATCAAAAGACATTGATATCCGTTTAAACCACAGGTGCGCATGTGTTTTCTCTGAAATGCAGAAGTTCTACCTTTTTCTCTTTGTTTCTCAATGCCGTTGCAATGACTGTTAAACCACATGAATTTTTACAATCCTATTTCTATTGTAAAGAAATGAGGTCACCTTTGTTACACCTTCTGGTTACTTGATTTCCTATGATATTAAAATAAAATGTTGTTTCTTTCCTCCATAGAGAAATTATTTTTAGTTACACCTCAACACCCAAACGTGAATATCTCCTGTTCCTTTCCTCCACAGTATTCTTCAAACCATTGTTAATAAAGTACTTTCCAGGCACTTGCTAGAAACTAATTATTTTTTATGGATCTAATTTACTAGGGTCAAGAGGATAACAAATGGATATAACAAGGTGATGATTACAGTCGAGGATGGCAGAAATTTTATTGCGGATGCTGCTATTATAACTGTGCCTCTAGGTGTTCTAAAAGCCAACTTGATTGAGTTTGAACCAAAATTGCCAGAATGGAAGCAATCTGCAATAGCAGATCTTGGTGTAGGCAATGAAAACAAGATTGCATTACTATTTGATAATGTATTTTGGCCAAACGTGGAATTGTTAGGTGTTGTTGCACCCACTTCATATGCTTGTGGTTATTTTCTTAATCTCCACAAGGCAACAGGACACCCGGTCCTTGTCTATATGGCTGCTGGAAGACTTGCTTGTGACCTCGAGAAATTATCAGACGAATCTGCTGCTGAGTTTGCAATGCTGCAGTTGAAGAAGATGTTCCCTGATGCTACTAAGCCTGTAAGTAATCTCTGCTCCTACACTAATTGATTTATAAATCTTAGGTAGTGACAACGTGACATGCACGACAAAGGACTGGATTTCTGAAGTGTTGCACACATGATAATTTACAATTAAATATTTTACCCATTTAAAAACAAAAGACAGACGGAAAAGAGCAAAATATGAAAATAGAAGGAAAAATGAGGAAGCACCTCCATCAGCTTTCATTTTCATTAATTTCTTGTTTGACTTTGAAATCTTTCATTCTACATTGAATAAAAGGGGGGGGGGGGGGGCGGGGAAGTGAGATGTATTTTCCCTTTTATTGATAAAAAGCAAGATGCCTGCAATCCTGTATCTGTTTATCTAACACTCCTATAATGTAAACCTTGTTCAGTAATCCGAGAATGCTAGGACAGAAGCACTTGTAAGCTCTTTTGTTTAACTGAAAGCAACAGATACTGGTAGTTAATCATCTGGTGCATTATACAGGTTCAGTATCTTGTATCACGCTGGAGTACGGATCCGGACACCCTTGGATGTTATTCTTATGACTTGGTTGGAAAGTCAACTGATGCTTACGATAAGCTTCGGGCACCAATTGGTAATCTATTCTTTGGAGGGGAAGCTGTGAGCAGTGATGATCATCAGGGGTCGGTTCATGGTGCTTATGAATCTGGAATTATGGCTGGTGAAAATTGCCGCCGGCATCTCATCAGAAGACATGGAAGTCTGGAAATGCTTCAAGCTGTTTCCTATAGGGAGGAAATCCTTGAGGCTGCAGTTCCTCTCCAGATCTCAAGAATGTGATGTGCTTGTTTGAATTTGCAAGTTTCATTTCAATGAACTTTTGCTTAAGAAGGTAGTGTGTTCCAGTATTGGACTCTGGTAACTACAGATTATTGCTGAATAGGATTTGCAAGTTTCATTTCAAGTAACTTAAGTAGAGCGTTCCAGTTTGTACTTATGTCCCATGCAACTGAAATGCCAAACTATATATCAAGCTTTCTATTTGACCATGTTGATAGTTTTATTAGTGCTTGTGCCCGTACAATTAGTTGTTTATAACTATGTTTTCATTATCTTTGAACAAGAAGTTTATACTGCAATGGATTTGACGGGTATATCTAATTAATATTCTAAACAAAATAATAACGTTGGGAAATGAAATACGGTAATATAGCAAATTACCCAAGTATAATATAACATAAACCTATAGTTTAACATGCTCATAACCAAGAGACCTCTATGTCTATTCTCCATACAGAGACTAAAAAACCATAAAAAGAAACGGGAGGTTTGCTTGAATGAAAGAAAATTGAAGACTCATTGTTGGAAGCTTCCAACATCTGATGCTAATAACCAAGAGACCTCTTTTCTCTGTTTTCTTCGTATGTGTGATAGAAAATTGAAGACTCATTGTTTATTTGTGATTGTTTTAGAGTAGTTTTAATTCAAAAAACTTGAAGAACACCATTGTTGAATTTTATTAAGCTTGTCTGTACAGAAAAACAAACCAAGAAATTGCACGGTTTTGTCCTTCAAATGGGCTGGTCTTTAATTTTGGCCTGTCAAATGAAAGTTATGCCCTTAGGGCATAAGTTTTTTACGGGATCCGACATAATTTGTGTCGGATCCCGTAAAAAATTTATATCCCAGAAGACATAATTTCCATTTAAGGAGCAAAATTAAAAGATCAATAAAAAATAGGGACAAAAGTGCAAATGGCCCAAAACAAAGTAGGTCTTATTAATTTTGGAAGGTTTAAGTTGAACCTAATAACTGAAAATTGTTGGGTTGGTGTAATATCCCGTACTTTTGGGCCATGATTTGAATCGCTAGACGTATGTAAATAGATCCGAGCGTTGGAGGATTTTTGGTCATATTCACGTACGCAAATGAAGAGCTTAGTATATAAAAGGATGCAGTCCCGAAATGATTTTGTACGTAACAAGTGTGATGACGGGGATCGAAAATAATAATTGTATGTCCTAAAAGAGGTTATGGACTAGTGCTATATCGCGCGATTATGACATTGAGTATATGAAGGTTTTATAAGTCATTAATATTTTAGTGGATTGAGATCATGAAATTAGTTATGTGGATAATTGATTAATTATTGAGATAATGTAGAAGAGTAAAAGAGTAATTATTGGTATTAGCTGAATTGCATGGATAAGTGTCATTTTATATTGAACCACGTGGGATCATACGGACAAGGGGCTTATGATTATGCACCTTTATAAGGTGAGGTGGCAGCCATAGGTTAGGAGTTGTGTTAAATCTTAGGTAGGAGAATTGACACGTTTTAATTAAAGGAAAAGATAAGAGTTCCATCAGTTCATTTTGGAGAAAATAAACTACGTCTCTAATACAATCTTGCTGAAACCATATTTGCTAAAGAAAGAAGGCAGCAATGTGATCTTTTCTTGACAAGAGAAACAACATTTTATTAAGAGCAGCCACGTTATTCAATTTTTCTACTGGTGTCACTCACCGCTTCAATCTCGTTGTTTAGTTTTGTCGTGTTGTTGAATTTAAGATTTCTTTAAAGTGAAGTAAGGTGGAGGAATAGGGTTTCTTGAAAAATAAGATTGAAGTTCATTACAGACTGCTTTAGTTGTAGTGTGGACACAAAATGGTTAAGGTATGTTAAGACAAATCTTTCTTTCTTTTGGCATGTTCTAAGTACGAAACTTAAACGTACTATTGTCCCATAAATGATTCTACTCTTAGTAGTTAAGAATATTCATGTTATTCATTCATGTTGTCAAAGCATGTCTAAATATGTTTCTAAATCCTTAATGAGATATATGGGAAAGATGTTAGTACTTATAATGTTAATCGAAAGTGAAGCGATATTACATCACTCAGACAAATTTATAGTGTCTTATTATCATATCATTTATGCATTACATTCATGGACATACCTTGACCTCAAAAGGAGTTATATACTCTACTATATGTATGTGATATGGGAAAAGGGAAGACGTTATATACGCACACCACCTGCAGTTGGTACAGATATACACGAAAAATTATTATGCCCACATAGGCCGATATGATATGATGGGATGCCCACAGAGGCTTGATGGCGTTATATTCACATATGTGCATGCCCACAATGTGCATGGCATATATGCATATTATGGCCCTCAGAGGCATTCTACACAGACATGATACTTATGCATCTTATGACCCTCAGAGGCATTCTGCACAAACATGGTACTTAGGCATATTATAGGCCTTAGAGGCTTTCTCTACTGGTTAGTTGGTTCTTGTCTCGTGTTACTTTCAGGTCTCTACTATGTTATTTTTCATGTCTGACATACTCGGTATATCAGTCGTACTGACGTCCCTTTTGTCGGGGGACACATCGTTTCATGCCCGCAGGCTCAGGTAGACATCGTGACGATCCGCACTAGTACGTTGCGGGTTCAGATGATATTGGAGCACTCTACTTGTTCCAGAGTTGCATTCTAGTCGTGGTACGATATTCTTGATATGCATAGGAGTATGGCGGGGTCCTGTCCCGACCTTACGATGTCACGTACTCTTTAGAGGCTTGTAGATAGATGTCCTGTGTATAGTAGTCATGTATGACATTGTCGGCCTTGGAATGTGTATGTATATAGATTGGGTTCTTCGGGTTGCAGGATTTTACATAGATCTTTTCAAGTTTATCGTTCCTATGTGTCAGCAGGGCATTTTGTGACAACCCTTGGGGCTATGATTAATTATGGTTAGATGGTATATGTATGATTAGTGGTACCCGGTAAGTAAGGTTCGGGTGCCCGTCATGACCCTTCGATTTGGGTCGTGACAAACTTGGTATCACATCAGGTCTGTCATAAGGAGTCTATAAGCCGTGTCTAGTAGAGTATTTTTATGGGTGTGTTGTGCACCACACTTATAGACAGGAGGCTACAGATGATGGTTACATTCCTTTTTGATCTAGAATCGTGCTATAGATCCGAGTTGTAAAAATTCTTTCTGTAAACCCTATCGTGTTTAAAGAGTACATCAATACCTTCTTCCAATAGGGCTATGATTAGCATGGAGATTGAGTGTAAATGATAGTAGTATGCTCTCTATTGAGACAAATCCGTCAGGGGATATGAGTAAGTTGCTTTCTCATGTATCGACGAATCTAGTAGTACCATAGGAGTTGAGGGAATCTCCCGTATTATCAGTTCTACCACCGACATCGACTCCGTCTGATAAGAATGTAAGGAGAGCAGTGTAGATAGTGAATCAATTTGTTGCCTCTCAGGCACGACTTCATCCCAGAGCATCTGATAGAGATAGACCCTTAAAGGGTTAGAGAGCTCATAACCTAGGGAGGTTATTAGTCAGGGATCACCAATAGTTAAAGGGTTCAAAGAAGCCAATATCTCAAGGTCAAAGTTGTAAAGGTCGAGTGAGACCGTCCTGACCATCTTATAGTCAGTGTGGTTGAGCGCATGCCGGATTATGCCGCAAAGGTACATGGGAGTCGGTTTAGTATGGCAGCCATGACCACAATGTTCTGAAGCATCCCAAGTTGATGCGCAAAGGTAAGGATAAGATGATTATGAGTTGTACAGATGAAAAGCGGAAGACATCATTGAAAGGTTTAATAGGTTATGAAAATCTACACGTTTTACAGTGACTCTTGTTGACTAAAATGAGGGAATATGTTATGTACGTGCGACCTAAATTGTAATGTCTTACCTAGAATAGATTGGGAATTGTCACAGGATATCATTAACGAGAATGGATTGTCACAATCGAATCGTCTGAAGAGTGACCATCAGTAAATTTAAGAAAATCCTGTGAAGTGACGTACCAAGAATAGTGAGCCCAAGTCATATATAAGGATCGAGTTATCCACGGTAGTGGAAGGGGACATAAGTCTCTCATCCGTGCGTAAAGGGCAAGATCACGTATTATTGTGGATTACATGTATCAATGTTAGTAAGCTAAGGCATGCTATATGTATTGGACTGGTAACGTCTTCAGATTCATTGTGCAACATGTTACAATTCTAAATAACCTCTGGATAACAATAGAGGCAATTGAGGATGAGAAATATGAAACAATCGAAGAATAGTTGTAAGAAATTTGAAGACAGTTAATAAGTATGAATGGAATGGTATGATCAAGTAGCAAGGCAGAAATATTTTTCGTTTAATGACAAGTAGAAGGAAGGATTACGTCAAGAAGGATAAAGATGAGTGAGATTATAGTTATGCAGGTTTTACAAAGGTATGATTATTCAAGAACAACGTAAGGACCAACGGTAGATGAGGGACAATAAGAACTCTTCGGCCAAAGGTGAGGAACCTCTAATGTTCAGGAAGATAGTATGAGAAATACTTTGAGATAAGAGACCCCCCAAGACAACTTGAAATGGAAATATAAAGGTAAGACGAATGAGCACTTGGTCGATAGGAGATCTAATAATGATAAGACAAGAGAGCTTGACAAGTCATGGGATTATGTGACATCGTGAATTGGATCTAAACATACGAAGCATCAGTTCTACAACATATGCAGTCATACCTCTCAGAAAGTATGTAAACGGAAGCAACAGTGAGTAAAGCTCGAGATTAGCACCTAACACGTGAAAGGGGCCAATGACATCTATGGATACATGGTAGACATTAAGGATATATGTCAAGATATGATGACATTATAATGAATATAAAAGGACATGAAAATACAGATGTCTATGAGCATTTTGAACTGACCAAAGGTTCTACGAGATAAGTAAAGTAACAAGTTTACAACTTAACGAGATCAATGGAATCTTTTTCCAAAATGCCATTGATAGAAAGTCTTAGTCATGAGGCAAGTGAAGGAATTCGAATCTAAGTATAATAATCAGGCTTGGATATAGTAGGCCAACGTCGTGTAATGTAAATTCTCCAGAGTCTTTCACATACTGAATAAAGGAATAATTTAACAACCCACCTTTTAAGGAGTAGTAACTCCAAGAATTGGAATCAGGAGCAATGTTTGAGATTACGTATGTATACCAGAATATTTTAGAATTAAGAAGAGTATGACAAGTAAGAAAATGAGTGAACAAGTGTAAAAAGAAATAAATAAAGGAAGTTGTTTATAATTAAGGGTAGTGAGAAAGTACGAAAAGAAGAAGAAGAAGAAGATTCCATTCAGACCATGAATAAGAGTTAACTGCGATAATACGCACACTTCAGATTTGAATGATGTTGTTCATAAAGTGTTCATGATGAGATACGACAAATATAAGAATTTTCAGCACACCAGTTAGTAAACAAAGCTAGGTTGACAACAGAATCATTCACCCACAAGTGGCTTGACTAATGTGAGGACGAATGAGAGAAGTTGACCTGAGTGAACTCATCAGTTAGCTAAATGGGAGTGCGATTGGAGGATTCAAATAGTGATAGCCCTATGACTCAGAATACAGCAGGGTCATCCCTCATACTGGAAGAAAAATGAACGTCATGATAAAGATTCCATTTTTATAAAAGATCGGGAACGATATTTAACAAAAGAGAGCCGCAACTTTCAAGTATAATGGGAGAGGGACCCCAGGTAGAAGGTCCATTTGTATATTTCCAATGTAGCAGGATTACGAGACAAAATTATAATGGAGGTCCATTTCTCACAATATTCCATTCACCCTGGATCTACTAAGATGTATCATGATCTCAAAGGTATGTATTGGTGGAATGACATGAAGAGGAACATTGCGGAGTTTATAGCTCAGTATCTTAATGGTCAACAAGTAAAAGTAGAGCACCAAAAGCCCGACGGCTTGACTCAAAACATTGAAATTCCGACGTAGAAATGGGAAATAATTAATATGAATTTCATTACGGGTTTACCTCGCTCTTATCATAAGTTTGATTCTATTTGAGTGATTGTTGATAGACTGACCAAATCAGCTCAATTCCTGGCGGTCAAAAACTACCTACACAGCCGAGTTGTATGTTAAAGAGATTGTTCGCCTTCATGGTATGCCTATTTCTATTATATATGTCAAGGGTGCGCAGTTCATAGTTAATTCTTGGAGATCATTTCAAAAAGGTTTGACACTCAAGTTAATCTTAGCACAACTTTCCACCCTTAGACAGACGGGCAAGCTGAGCGTACGATTCAAACGCTCGAGGACATGCTATGAGCTTGTGTATTAGACTTTAAGGGAAGTTGGGATGATCATTTACCCTTTTTGACATTTGCGTATAATAACTGTTATCATACTAGTATCAAAATGGCTCCATATGAAGCTTTGTATGGACAGAAATGTAGATCTCCTATCAGATGGATCGAAGTAGGCGAATCAGAATTATTTGGGCCTGACCTAGTACACCAAGCCATAGCAAATGTGAAGCTTATCCAAGAACGGTTGTTAACCGCTCAGAGTCGTCAAAAGTCATATCCAGATGTGCGACGATGGGACTTAGAGTTCCAAGTGGATGATTGGGTCTTCTTGAAGGTCTTTCCTATGAAAGGTGTAATGAGATTTGAAAAAAAGGGGAAAAGCTCAATCCAAGGTACATTGGGTCATATCGCATAAATCGATGAATCGACCAAGTGGATTACGAGTTGGACTAGCCTTCGAAGTTAGAGTTTGTTCATCCAGTTTTCTATGTTTCTATATTAAGAGCGTGTATTGGGGATCCTTCCCAAATTGTGTCAATTGACGATGTGACTGTTACAAATGACGTATCATAGGAAGAGGTTTCTATTGCTATCGTAGATCGATAAGCCCGCAAGTTGAGGACTAAAGAAGTAGCCTTCGTGAAAGTTTTGTGGCGGAATAAGAATGTAGAAGAAATGACACGGTAGGTGGAAGAGGAGATGAGACACAAATACCCTTACCTATTTCAGGCCAACGCCGAGGTTCCGAGAGAAGCATAAAGTGAATTCTATTTCTTAGTGCTTAAGGACCATGAGAGGTCTGATGTAATGATGTATGTTATATTATATGGCACGTGAAACGGTGGATGTGTTTTCTGACTACGTGACTGGAATTAGATATGTCACCTCAACATTCGAGGATGAATGTTTTTAAGGGGGGGGGGGGGAGAATGTAACATCCCATACTTTTGGGCCATGATTTGAATCGCTAGACGTATGTAAATAGACCCGAGCGTTGGAGGATTTTTGGTCATATTCACGTACGCAAATGAAGAGCTTAGTATATAAAAGGATGCAGTCCCGAAATGATTTTGGACGTAACAAATGTGATGACGGGGATCGAAAATAATAATTGTATGTCCCAAAAGAGGTTATGGACTAGTTCTATATCGCGTGATTATGACATTGAGTATATGAAGGTTTTATAAGTCATTAATATTTTAATGAATTGAGATCATGAAATTAATTATATGAATAATTGATTAATTATTGAGATAATGTAGAAGAGTAAGAGAGTAATTATTGGTATTAGTTAAATTGCATGGATACGTGTCATTTTAAATTGAACCACGTGGGATCATAGGGACAAGGGGCTTATGACTATGCACCTTTATAAGGTGAGGTGGCAGCCATATGTTAGGAGTTGTGTTAAATGTTGGGTAGGGGAGATGGCACATTTTAATTAAAGGAAAAGATAAGAGTTCCATTAGTTCATTTTGGGAAAAATAAAGTAAGTCTCTAATACAATCTTGCTGAAACCATATTTGCTAAAGAAAGAAGGCAGCAACATGATATTTTGTTGACAAGAGAAACACCATTTTATTAAGAGCAGCCACGTTATTCAATTTTCCTACCGGTGTCACTCTCCGCTTCAATCTCGTTGTTTAGTTTTGTCGTGTTGTTGAATTTGAGATTTCTTCGAAGTGAAATAAGGTGGAGGAATAGGGTTTCTTGAAAAATAAGATTGAAGTTCATTACAGACTGCTTTAGTTGTATTGTGGACACAAAATAGCTAACGTATGTTAATGCAAATTCTTCTTTCTTTTGGCATATTCTAAGTACGAAATTTAAATGTAATATTGTCTCATAAATGATTTTACTCTTAGTAGTTAAGAATATTCATGTTATTCATTCCTGTTGTCAAAGCATATATAAATATGTTCCTAAATTCTTAATGAGGTCTATGAGAAAGATGTTAGTATTTATAATGTTAATCGGAGTTGAAGCGATATTACATCACTCCGATAAATTTATAGTGTCTTAATATCATATCATTCATGCATTACATTCATGGACATACCTTGACCTCAATAGGAGTTATATACTCTACTATATGTATGGGATATGGGAAAAGGGAAGTCGTTAAATATGCACACCACCTGCAGCTGGTACAAATATACACGAAAAATGATTATGCCCACAGAGGCCGATATGATATGATGGAATGCCCACAGAGACTTGATGTCGTTATATACACATATGTGCATTACCGCATTGTGCATGGCATTAGGCAATGCCCACAGAGACTTGATGTCGTTATATACACATATGTGCATTACCGCATTGTGCATGGCATTAGGCATATTATATCCTCAGAGACATTCTACACAGACATGATACTTATGCATATTATAGCCCTCAGAGGAATTCTGCACAGACATGGTACTTAGGCATATTATAGGCCTCAAAGGCTTTCTCTAATGGTTGGTTGTTTCTTGTCTCATGTTACTTTCAGGTCTCTACTATGCTATTTTTCATGCCTGACATACTAGGTACATCAGTCGTACTGACGTCCCTTTTGTCGGGGGACACTGCGTTTCATGCCCGCATGCTCAGGTAGACATCGTGACGATCCACTCTAGTAGGTTGCGGATTCAGCTGATATTGGAGCACTCTACTTGTTCCAGAGTTGCATTATAGTCGTGGCACGATATTCTTGATATGCATAGGGGTATGGCGAGGCCCTGTCCCGACCTTACGATGTCACATACTCTTTAGAGGCTTGTAGACAAATGTCCTGTGTATGGTAGTCATGTATGGCCTTGTCGGCCTTGGAATGTATATGTATATAGATTGGGTTCTTCGGGTTGCAGGATTTTATATAGCTCTTTTTCAGTTTATCGTTCCTGTGTGTCAGCAAGGCATTTTGTGACAGCCCTTGAGGCCATGATTAATTATGGTTAGATGGTACATGTATGATTAGTGGTACCCGACAAGTAAGGTCCGGGTGCCCGTCATAATCCTCCGGTTTGGGTCGTGACAGTTGGATTGATATTAAAAGGCTGAATATCAAATTTTAATGTGATTTGAAATAATTTAGATCTATTTTGAAGCAAAAACGTGTTATTGAATCTTCTATGCAATGAGTTATGGCGATCGTCAGGATTTCTCGCCAAATCCTGAAAAGATCCTAGCGATTCGACATGATTCGTGGTCAAAATTCAAACATCTAACATAACATGCCATTAAATTTATGGTCAAAATTTTGTCGATCAATATAACTTGATATTAAGAAAAGTTTTATCCAATATCAAATAAGCTATTTTGACGACTCCTTGAATTTTACTATAAATCCCGACCACTACTCAAATCAAAACACACCACACCACTACCACAAATTAACGCCACTGCCATATCCGGCAGAGAACCCTGAACCAAACGCTATCAAAACAACACCAAAATCATCACCGTCGACCACCAACAAACAACCCCTGGATCTCCCAAAATTATCACCACTGTCGGAGCTCATCTCCGGCCACCAAAATCATCACCGTCGGCCACCAAAAAACAACCCAAAATCTCCCAAAATCATCACCTCCGGCAAACAACCCCGAACCAGGCCTTTCCATTTCCAAGCTATCCCCTAGTAGCAAATCATAATTTTATAACTGAAGGTATTAAATTTAGATGTTTTAAAGCAATGATTAGCTCCAAATCAAGCCCCAACAAGAAACAACTCCTGATTGTTTTTCTTAAATTTATGTTTTTGAACCCGACGAACCCAAATAATGTTGTTCTTCACAAAATTTATTCCAAATTTTTGTAAATTTTCAGCTCCACAAACACACAACATACATTGAATTCAATCTCTACCAAACAACGACATATATCCGATTCCGACTGGGTTATGGGTTATCCAAATGGACTGGGTTATTTAATTTGTGGGTTGGGTCTTTTGATTAAAGGATGCCACATGTCAGTGCCGTTAAAATAGAGTAAAAAAATAAAAATTAACCATCAACGTGTAGTTTACGTGATTCCGACGTGACATTCAACTCACATATATGTTCATTCGAGGGCAAATTTAACAAGTTTGCTAACTGAAAAAGTGTATTTGATTTCAAAATTTGACGAAAGACAATGTTATTCCATAAAACATAATTGAATTTTTAATGAGGCCAAAATTTAAACGGGGCCTATTTGTGCATATCAGGAAAAATTTGAAAGTCCGATCGGTGGAATGGGAAGAAAAGTCCAAATAGAAGAGTGGAATCATTTGGTGTCCAACTCTCTTTGCTTTCTAACACATTTTGTTACTTTCTTCTTCACTTTTACATAGAGGATCCCGATATCCTTCTCCCTCTCTAAATTCTCCATTTCTCTTCCTCATTTTTACCAATCTATTCCATTTATTCATGGCATCCACTGGTCACACTAATCTCAATGCAAAACTCGTAAGTTTTTTTTTGTGATCCATGCATGAAAAAAATGATTTTTAATTTAATTTACAGCTTTTAAATCTTTAACCGTAAATTTTTCTATTTGATTTTAGGTATTGTTAGGCGACATGGGAGCTGGTAAATCAAGCTTGGTTATACGATTCGTCAAAGGCCAATTCCTTGAATTCCAAGTATTCTTCTTTCTTTCTTTCTTTCTTTGACTCTTTAATTTTAACATTTTAATCCTTTAATTTTGACAATTTTTAGGGGTTTTTTATTTTTCGAGTTCATGGATGTTGATTAAATAGGGAAAAGTACAGCTCAATACCTTTGGCTGATCTAGTTTACAAAATAGGATCAAATGTATAGGTGTTGTATATTTATACATATATCAATGTATAGGTTTTGTATATTTATACTTAAATATACATATAATATACATATACTATACATATCAGTGTATATATTTTGTATATTTCGGCCATGTTGGTAAATACGTTTGGCCGAACGGTACATATTGATAAGTTTCCCGATTATATGTCTATCTTTTGCTTTAAGAATCTGGTTCCGAAGCCCACTCGTGCAGATGATGTTGATGATTGATCTTACAGGAATCGACGATCGGGGCAGCTTTCTTTTCGTCTACATTAGCAGTTAATAATGCAACGGTGAAGTTTGAGATATGGGATACTGCTGGGCAGGAGAGATACCATAGTTTAGCTCCTATGTACTATAGAGGAGCTGCAGCTGCTATTATTGTGTATGATATCACTAGCGTGGTAAGAAACTATCCAATTGGGAAAATTTTACAATTCAAATGGGTCAATACAAGTGATTTCAAATTGTTGGCTTGTTAACTATTTTACTTCTTATTAATATATTGATACTGCATCTGAAAAGAAATTGGAATAATGGTAGCTTCACTTCATGCATTTGTAAGGTTGAAAATGGCCGATTTTGGAGCCAATTAGAAAAAACGGTAATGTTGGTTTGCGAATGGCTTTCTCTGTCCATAACAGGGGTGGAGCTGGAAGCCCGACAACGGGTTTGGCAGAACCAGTAACTTTTGCTCAAACAATGTATTTGTTTTAAGAAATTCATTATATATGTATATATACTAGATTTAGAACCCAATTGTTATCACTTGAAGTCGTCATTTTAAAATTCAGAACCGATAAAGTTGAAATTCCTGGCTCCGCCTCCTTCCATAAATCAACGCAGTTAAGTGGGGGTCCCCTTTTCGCACAAATTTAGAAGGTTAAAGTATTTAATGCCCAATTCAGAAGTTTCAAACAAAAAGTGCAGAAAACGCAGTTTACCGTTTTCAAATATCCCATTTCGTGGAAAAGTTTGTTCATTAGTGGTGGGAGGAATTTACATGAAATGAGAGAAGCAGTGGATAAAGTTTTGGTCTCTATTGAATTAGGACTACTGGGGGAGAATTCTTATTCTTGGCTTTTGCTTTACTAATGTTGCTTATGGATGTCTGCATGTGTTATGCACATGTTTATGCATCTAGATTGAGATGTTGTCTTTTGTTTTCTGCTAATTCAGGATTCATTTGCAAGGGCAAAAAAATGGGTGCAAGAATTGCAGAAGCAAGGTGCTCATCCTGTCAACCTACTTACTCTTTACTTAAATTTAAAAAGTGAAAGTTCTCTTTCTATTTTGAGTAACTTACCCAAACAGCTCTTTTTAAAGATGTCTAAAAAATTCTGGAAAAATCATGTTGCTTTTCATTTTTCCTATATGGTTTTCTTCTTAGTGTCAACTTTGCTTTTAATGATCTAAATTTTGTTTTAAAATAACCATGATCTGGTTTAGATGGGATTTTCAGTAAAATAAGCAATTTTCTGACAACGTGGCAGGTAATCCTAACATGATCATGGCTCTTGCTGGCAACAAGGCTGATCTAGAAGATAAAAGGAATGTTCCTGCAGAAGTAAGTTGTACTTTTTGGTATCCAATGTTTCATGCCCATCATCCTCTTATTGAGGTTCCTTCAATTGGTCCTTGCCAAGCCTTCGTTGAGATATCACAGTTCTTGGATGCAGATTTTGATGTATTGCTAGTAGTATCAGCTAAACACATCTCCAATCTGTAAGGTTGGAATTTAGTCAAAATGAGTAGTTATTGGTGCTTGTTATTGCTTTACCTTTCTTAAACCGATCATGTATTGGTCTAGGTTGGAGGGACAGAAACATTTAGTCACCCTCTAAGATCTTCAGCTTCAGAGCATTGATATAAAACTGAGATACTCATTTGGTGGGAATCAATGTGAATCAAGTCCGTCTTGATCCTAAACAAGTTGGTGTCGTCTGGGGCTGTTACATGAAATTATGAATCCTCTACATCTATTACCATATCAGAGGTTTCATCATAACTGCCTATTTTTATATTGGACATTAACCAGTGCAGTTTTCCTTTATCTGAATTTGGAGTGGACTATGCTTTGCTAAGTTCTCATAGGCAGAGTTTACTGTTCACTTCAGATAAATTTAATCTTATGCAATTAGTACTCTAGGAGAAGTCTACTGCCTTCATTTTTTGGGAAATGCTATTTCATAGTTGAGTTTGTTGCAATTGTAAGATAGGTCATATGAATTTGTAGGCTCTTACGTGATACATAGATCTCTTCAATTGTGGAAGAGGAATGAGTTCTCAACCCGTCGCCTAACCTAACATGTTATTTGCTGTGGTTAAGATTTTTTAGATCTATGTCAATGCTCTTTCGGAACCTTGAATGTTAAAAATAATCTCTTTAGTTGTGGAGAATGTGAAAGACTTAAATAGTGAAAGTTCTTAGAGACCAAAGTCAACACTAAATTGTAGAAAAGCAAGATAAATAATTGGATCCCTAAATTTTAGATCCCTGATGGCTGTAATATTTTTGGAACGGGGGAAGTATATCTGCCAGTGACAAGGGAATTCGCTAATCTTTGTCACTCGCTTAATCATTTGTATGTTAGATAACATATTTAGGCTTCTTCTTATCCAATATCTGAGGTAGTTTAATCTCTTCATTTTTTTTTGGGATGTCGGTTTTTCTAATAGTGTTGGTGACTTTACAGGAGGCGCGCTTGTATGCGGAGGAAAATGGCCTCTTTTTCATGGAGACCTCTGCGAAAACTGCTGTGAATGTCAATGATATTTTCTATGAATTAGGTATGTTGCATTGCTTCTCTCGTTTATATATTTCATTTTGTTGCTCGGTTTGTTTTTCATTATTTCCAATGGTATATTAAGGGCAGGCAATATTATTATGCATCCAAGTTTTTGAATCTTAATGGTATAAGTTACATGTAGTTTTACCTTCAGTAGTTGTTATCTTGTGCTTATCCTATTATATCTGTTTCTTTTTCCTCGATGAATATCACATGTTTAGTTAGTTTTCTTCCGGCATTAGCAACATTGGGTCACTATTAAATCTAAAAATCATTAGATTGACTTATTGTTCAACCTACACTCAAATGCTTGAAGGGCGATTGTGCATGAACCTTGCCTTGGTGTTTGCACTAAAGTGCTGCCTAAGTGAGGCGAGCCGGAGCACTTAGCTCTTGCTACACCTAGCTTTAAAGCTTAAGCAGCTTGCATTGGTGTTTGCACTAAAGTGCTGCATAAGTGAGGCTAGCTGAAGCACTCAGCTCTCGCTACACCTAGCTTTAAAGCGTAAGCAGACCTATTTGCTTGAGCGTCGGTTTATCCATACTATAGTTTTTAAGGCATCTCTAGTACCTCGTGCGTAGATTGGAACTTTATAAGATTCAACCCATCTGGAAGTAGTGCCCTCTCCCCTTCATGTTGTTGGGGGGGGGGGGGGAGGGGGGGGGGTGACGAGAGGAGAGTATTTTACATTTATTTTCTCATTTCTCTTCCTTTTCAATTGGAAAAGCTTGAAAAGGTTGATGGAGGTGCTCTCTCTCATTTGTTAAGAAAATGAATTTTCTCGTTTAACCTTTTTCACAAAACCACCTTCAACCTCATTCAAATATTTTATGAAATCTTTACTAAATTCTAGCATGGGAATTTACCCTATGTTTATTATAGTTTGTGATATTTGTATCAATCTTACATAACGGGTGTGATTGTTATCCTCAGGGAAAAATATGCTCTATTGAATAGGGAAAAACAGCTTAAGTCTTTTAGAAGTGTAAGTTATTTTTCTACAAATGTGTAACCCTTACCCATACTACAACTGTTATTGAAGTGCTTCCCCATACCACGTTCCTCATCACATGAATGTCATATCACTTCCTTTCATGCCCTAGCAAAACACGAGATTTTTTTCGTTAAAATTTTTGCATTCCTAGGCTACAGACACCCATCCCCCACCCCAAAATGAGCATTTGATAGACCATAAGATAGTGCAAATGTCATCACTAATGTGGATCCTCCCCTCAAAAAATCTTAAATATGAATTGTTATGCAAGTATACACACCAGCACCAAGTTTAGATTTTCTTGGAGGTAGGACCTAAGCATGCAGGACTCACTCCAATCTTATTGTCATTGAGATTAAACTAGGTTGGCTCAGGAGATTAGCCTAATTATGATCTCACGAGATTGGACTAATTTTAGTCAGAATTATTATTGGAGCACATGTTTGTTTTCCAGTAATATGGTTAACACTAGGTTAACTTCCAGGGCAGCAACTGGTAGCAGACATTTTTGCTATATGAGAAGTGGGTAGTTGATAATTGGTGCTGTTTGTTTCACTGGTACTTCAAATAGGAACTGAGGGCTTCTCTTGGAATTGCTATCGTATCTACTGTACGGTGGGGGGGGGGGGGGGAGCTCTAGCAAGGACTTAAGTGCTGCCTATGCCTCCGCTCAAGAAAAGGATGTGAGCAGGGCTCTGTGGATTACTGCTTTAATGTTACTAAATTTTACCACCTTGGACTGTGGATGTAGTCAGCTCTACAAATCCCATATAGAATTTAATTTGAATGTGGTTGATCAGTTTAACCTAATTAATAAGCAAGAAAAAACTAAATAGGACATTGCAAAATCAAATGCTTTAGTTGGAAGTTGGAACACTATTATTTAAAGTGTCTCCTGAATGAAAAAGTATAAGTGAAACTGTCAATTAATGAATCAACATAGGTAAATGTTAGCAGATATTTCTATCCAATTAGACGTAAGGTTAATACTCCCCTCTATCCAACTACCAAAGATTACTCTTTTATGTGATACTTTTAACTCTAACATCGACTTTCACTTGAATGTTTTTCTACTATTACTGGTATGCTAAGCTGTTCAACATATATTATTCCATTTGTAGTCAGCTTGTGTATTTACGGATATACTATTACTTACACAAAAGGTGTTTGCATTTTTTTTTTTGGGGTGGGGGGTTATAGAGATACTATCTATTTTATTGTCCTATAATAACAATATCAGGAGATTTCGTAGGGGTGTAAGTGACATCATGAGATTCGGGGATGAAACTTCATAAGGATACACCAATGCTTTAAGAGGGGTTTGTAACCTCTAGTAACCTTGGGATTGAGGTGAAGGGGGTGGCAGTTGGGGAGCAACTGCTGTAAAGGTACTAGTTTCTTAAAGTTATATACCTTGTTGAACTTTAGAAAAACATTTTAGTATATCTTACTGAATTATTACACTTCTATGTGATTTCTCTTTGGGAGCTCAAGGTGAACTAGCTGGATGGAATTCTGAAATTTTGTTCTTTTAGGTCTTGCACTTTATGTAGGTCTTTTACTTTTGTTGTATCAGAACAGTTGAATATCTCTTTATTCACTTTGATGCCCTTAATTCTTGGAATTTGCCGTTTTGCAGCTAAACGGTTGCCTACAGCTCAACCCTCTCAAAGTCCAGCAGGGATGGTCCTTGTAGACAGACCAGCAGAAGGATTCCGAGCTAGATGTTGTACTTGAAATTCATCGTCATTCATAAAATTGAACCTTTCCTAATCCTTGTCTGGAGTTCACTTGTTCTTTCATGCTGTGCTTGTACTGAACATGAAGTCTGGAAATGGGAGTGGCATGGTTCATAGGGGGAGATATAGAGTAGAATATGTAAACTATATAATATCTAGAAGTTCCCTTGGTCCTCACCTCATGCTCCTTGATTCTTTCTTTTTCTATTTTGTAAATGATTCTAATCTCCATCTACCTCTTCATTTCCAACCTGATCATTGATATGGATGAATGGATCTTGTCATCCCTTAAATTTTGTATAACCTGCTTTAGTTTGTTTTTGTATAATGGCGTGGAGCTTGTAATTTGCTTCAATATAGGAAAAACATGAAGGAAATGGACTATCTCAGACTATATAGTACTAGTTGTATGCACAGTGATTATCATTTCTTAAAAATATGTAAAGCTACAGATGGAAAACTTTAAAAACTTGTCAACAACTAACCCCAATTATTGTTCATATTGCTCTTATTTTTAAATATAAATTTAACCCGAGATATACGTTGTAATATAAAAGCATGGTGGAATTGAGCCTTGGGAATCAGATACTATTTTATGTTTGGTCATTCCAAAGTAATGTGTGCACCTTCTCTGCTTAGAGGAGAAATGTGATATGTATCTATTTACCTCTTCTAGTTTTTCTCTTGAAACAATACCTATTTGGTGAAGTTAATACGTAATTGATAACTATTAAGTATTTGTTTTCAATCATAGTACTGTCCAATAGTTTTACTCATATGCAAGAAAACATTTGATTGCATAAGTTCACAAATGAGTATGTCATATAGGTCAAGGATATTATTGAAGAAAACAAACCAATATCCTGTTCTAATCAAAACGCAATTCAAACAAGAGCAACCGATTCAGCCAGTAGTGGTACCAACTATTTCCATTGTTCTAGATTGCCTACCGTTTATCCAAAGTTTTAAATACAACCAAGTATGGAGGAAAATATTTTAGATAATTTTCTGATGTTCGATTTGTAAATTTTTTTTGAAACATTTTCTTTAGGAATCTTTGAAACTCTAGGTAATTTACTTAGCTTTCAACCAAGTGCACGACTGAGCCTTTTGAACTGTGGGTGTCAAAGGGTAATACTAGATATATTTTAAAAAGTATACACATAATATATCGAGTTTAGTTTGGTGACCATTGGTTCACGTGACCCTTTTTTAACACATAAATTTGCTACTGTCACAACCACACGCACCCGCATTCTCACAGTATTTGTCTAGATTATATACAAATGCTTTTAGGATAATACTTTTTGCTTACGTACCAGACACAAAAAAATAAATAAGAAACTCACTTATTATCCTGGAAAGTTTATATTTTCATTCGTACCGAACACACACTAAATCGTTATTATTATTACACGACTACTAGATAATACATCATAATGTTATGGGTCATTCATAGGAATGTCCCTATTTCCGGGTGGTCTTACATTTTTGTCCCTCAAATTAATGGTCTTTAATTTTTGCCCTTCGGTACTTTAAAGTGGTAAAAAATATTTTTGACATTGAAAAAATATAAAAAAAAGAAATTCGGATTATGGGTTCGAACTCTGGCAGAGTAAACAATTTCACAAGACAAATGTTTCATAGAAATTATGCCTATTCGAGCAAAATTAGAGAAAATATGCATCAAGGCATAGTTCTGTAGAAATTAAGTTATCCTACCGAACTATACCTTAAGGGATAGTTTCTATGTAACTACATAGAAATTATGCCTTAAGGCATCATTTTGTAGAATATTTATTGTCCGACATAGTTATATAGAAATTAAGTTATCCTACATAATTGTGCCTTAATACCTAGTTTCAATGCAACTACGCTAGAATATACATAATTTCTATGAAACCTTTGTCTTGTGAATTTTTTTTTTTTTTTACTCTATTGGGGTTCGAATCCGAATCTCAGGTTTTGTAGAAGCGTGAATAAATAAGGATACTTTGACCCATAAATTTTTATTAAATGAGAAGTAGAGACAAAAATTAAAGGTCAACAATTTGAGGGGCAAAAATTAAAGACCAGTGCATATGAAGGGAAATCCGCCAAATTTTTGTAATGTCATTTTACAGTTTAAGCACGTACAGCTTCATCCAGAACCAAACAATGCGTTAATGGGCCTATTTATTTATCAAGACAATCGATTATTATCCTTGAAATATTGTTTTCTCATGGAGAAAGTGGAAGCTGGTGGTTGGTCTTCATCTACACTTTCATGCACATATTATGGCCCAACTTCATTAGCTAGTAAATCCACTACTCTATTCTGCTCCGTAACAGTGTCTGATCTCAGGGCTTCCGAGCTGCACCTTCAATGACCTGTATTCATTCAAAATAGTTTGGTAAGTACTAACATTATTTTGTACCTTCTAGAGTCTACGCATATATTCTGTAAGAGTCCCACATCGGAAATGGAATGAGAACATAAAGTCCTTATATTGACTTGGACAATCCTCATCCTACAAGCTAGCTTTTGGGGTTGAGTTAGACCAAGATCAATTCTTTACATGGTATCAGAGCCAGACCATTCAAATTCTTTGTTCACCGATGTTGGCCCCCCAAATTATATTGT
This sequence comes from Anisodus acutangulus, assembly GCA_029783415.1. Classification (NCBI taxonomy): domain Eukaryota; kingdom Viridiplantae; phylum Streptophyta; class Magnoliopsida; order Solanales; family Solanaceae; genus Anisodus; species Anisodus acutangulus. The sequence goes on from CM056501.1 coordinate 28,339,035, forward strand.
CCACGCTCCAGTTAACGAGGTCTGGACGCTCATTATATGGACTTGGACAATCTTCACCCTACATGTTAGCTTTTGGAGTTTAGTTAGGCCCAAGATCCATTCTTTACATATTCATAGTTGATAATTGTTCATCTTTGTGATCCTCAATTCTTCCAGTAGCATTAGTGTACACAAAGTATCTTTCCTTTTTGGGACATAAAACGTCATCAACCAAATTAAAGATTATTGGAAACAAAATTATTTCTCACTTGGAATTGGATTTGAGATAGTTGTGTCGTGTCAGAACAAATTCATAAAGATCACTTTTAACAACCTTTTTTAAAGGCTGGGAGAGAAGCAACTCAGTCATCAAGTTGTTTCTGCTTTTCAATGTCAATTCACTATCTCAATGCTGCTGGATAATAATGGGATCCGACTATATAGAGTAGTACTACTATATATCATGATGAAACATTACAAACCCAAGCAGATATTCTTCTGATTCCAACTAGTAGTTAATGTAGCTACGTTAGAAATTGATTTTTGACTTTGATTTTAAATATTTTAACCACGTATGTAATGTCGATTATTATCACAATTTAATGTGTAAGTGAATTTATAACAGCTCTAGAATCATTGCATAGATTAACAACACCATAATGAAAGCAACATTAAAACGCGTACATGTTAAGCCATTTTGTTCATAAATATTGTGGTGCGCGTTCTAAATGTGTGAAACGATTTGACTACGTCTTCCTCTCATTGCTAAGCCTTCAACAAGGCCTACACTATTGCTGTTCTACACTAATACATGATATGATTCTGACCCAACAAAAAATTCTATATACTGACGGTCTAAGTCATATCCAACAACTATATTTATTCAGCCCGTTTTATAAATCATAATATTGAAGTCAATGTTTTCCACATTTGTAAAAAAATTAAAATTGAGAAGCTTTTCTTGGATAAACATGTCCCCTAAGGTTGAGATTTTATTTTAAGTGACTCATGTAATAATGGCTTGGAAAGTCAAATATTGTTCAATTGTCTCTCTTTCATGGCACGTCATCAGTATCAAACTGAAGAACATGTCTTCTTTTGTTATTTGTTGAAAAATATATATAAACTAGTAATATAATAAACTAAGGTTAATGAGGAACACAGGCCAAAGAGATAGATCAACTTTTCAACATATTTCTTAAATTTTCATGTGTGTGAGCCTTGTGAGTTGTGGCGATGGCTGATTTACAAAAATAATAGAATTTTGCCTAAAGTCAAATTGTAATTTCTTGTTGGATTTGGAAGATGAAAACGATACAAACTTCTAAATTGTTTTAGCCAGTACTATTATGTGCTTTAAAATAATACAATTTGGGAAGCTTACTGACATTTTTGACTTTATAACGATGATTGTCGAATTACTGTTAAATCCGTAATCTTTTAAATGGTATACATAATTTTTATAAAATTTATTGTGTGAAAAATCTAATTTCTTCAATTGGTTATAAATTAGTAATTTGTATCGAGACGATGATACTCATTTGGCTAAAGAGTACATCTTCTAACTTTTGGCTGTAATGCAATGCCCAGCCCAGCAATGCTCAGCCCACTCCAGCGGCCACTGCAATGCAATGCCCATAGCCATTCTCGGCCAGCCCACTGGAATGCAATAGCCTCAGCCCATCTCGGCCAAAATGAGTACAAAACAATATTGTATATATATTTATAGTATATTGTAAGGAAAAGGATACCTTAATTAGTGTTATACACTTACCATAATTGTATAGTTAGAATTATGGTAGAATAAGGATTTAGAAATAGAATAGGAAAAAGATTTCCCTATTATGGAAATATGAACTTGTATATATAGCCTTTCAATTAATGAAAAATAATCAAGGGGATTACGAAAGTTCATACTCCCGAACCTAAGTCATATAATTTTTTGGATGACCAAATATCCCCGTATATTATTCGAAATTTTTCGGACATCTCCCGTACCCAAAATCCTCCAATGGCCCATCGCTCACCGCCCAACAAGATCTGCCACACCCGATTATTCCAAACATCGAATAGCTCCAAAGAATCGGGCGGTCCAGCCCGGTGAACTGGTCCGGTTTAGTCCAAATCGGCCGATTTGGGCCAAGAGCCCACCGTCACTGGCCGATCGCCTGAGCCCGTAAAATTCCCAAAATTCTCTTAATTCTTCCTCGAGTCGTAGACCAGGTCACTCGTAGTCGGGTATTTTTACACCTAAAAGACATTTTAATTTACATTCGATGTCTCTAAATCCCCTTGCCCGCAATCCTGTGTCCGCATTAAATGACCCTAATTGGAAAATTGCTATGGTGATGAATATAATGCTCTTATTGATAATAAGACGTGGGAGTTGGTGCCCCGCCCATATGGTATTAATATTATCAGGTCTATGTGGATTTTTGCTCATAAGGAGAATTCGGATGGGTCCTTTGCTCGGCATAAAGGCGCGACTTGTTGGTGATGGTAAGACTCAAGAAAGTTGGTATTGATTGTGGTGAGACGTTTAGTCCGGTGGTCAAACCGGCTACCATTCGTGACTGCATTTAGCTTGGCTCTTTCAAAGACTTGGTGATTCATCGCTTAGATGTCAAGAATGCTTTTCTACATGAAGATCTCAGGAAGCTTGATCTATATGCATCACCGTTGGGTTTCAGGGATCCCAACCGACCTCATCATGTCTGTTTGTTGAAGAAGTCATTATATGGGCTTAAGCGGTCTCCACGTGCCTGGTATACACGCTTTCTTGATTTTGTTTCGACTATTGGGTTCACACGCGTGGTCGCACAATTCTTTGTTCATCTACCGTCGTGGTTCATCATTGGCCTATATTCTGTTATATGTGGATGATATCATCTTGACTGCCTCCTCCGATGCTTTGCGTCAGTCTATCATGGCCATGCTCAGTTCTGAATTTGCTATGAAGGACTTAGGGTCGTTGAGTTATTTTTTGGGGATTGCCGTCAAACGTCATTCAGATGGCTTATTTCTGTCTCAACGGAAGTATGCTGCTGAGATCATAGAGAGGGCTGGGATGTCATCCTGTAAGTCCACTTTCACACCGGTTGATGCAAACCCAAAGCTGAGTGCCGCAGCAGGTGCACCATATGAGGACCCGACCCGCTATCGCAGTCTTGCAGGGGCCCTCCAGTATCTTACCTTTACCAGACCGGATACATATGCGGTTCAGCAGGTGTGTTTATTCATGCATAATCCCAGAGTTGAGCACATGAATGCAATCAAACGCATCATTCAGTATATACAGGGGACACTGGACTATGGGTTGCACTTGTATCCTTCATCTACATCCACACTTGTCTCTTACACGGATGCTGATTGGGGTGGTTGTCCCGACACCGCATCGGTCGACTGCTCTTCAGATGTTCCTTGGCAACAACTTGGTCTCATGGTCGGCAAAACATCAAGCAACTCATCACGCCCAAAGGTCAGAGGCGTAATATCGAGGGGTAGCGAATGTGGTCTCCGAGTCATGTTGGCTACGTAATTTGCTTTTGGAGCTTCATTGTCCCATTCGTAAGGTAACCTTGGTATATTGCGATAACATTAGTGCCATCTACCTTTCAGGTAACCCGATTCAACACCAAGACCAAGCATATCGAAATGGACATTCACTTTGTCCGTGAAAAGGTTGCAAAGCGGTCAAGTTCGCGTATGCCATGTCCCGCCTCGTTATCAAATTGCGGACATATTTACAAAGGGTCTACCAATGGTTCTCTTTGAAGATTTTAGGGACGATCTCGGCGTTCAAACCGCCCTCTATGATCAAGGTGTGTTAAACGACGCAATATACATGTGATATACATTGAATATACATCGGTGTATATCACATATATATATCAACGATATAAGCGGTCGTTGGGCCACAGTGCGACCCGGCGATGCTCGGCCCATTCTCCGGCGTTGGCGTGCGATCCGGCGATGCTCGGCCCATTCTCGGCATTGGCGTAATGCAATGCCCGGCCAGAATGCTCGGCCACTCCAGGTGACCCACTGCAATGCAATGCCCATAGCCATTCTCGGCCACCACCTGAATGCAATAGCCTCGACCCATCTCGGCCAAAATGAGTACAAAACAATATTGTATATATGGTATATATATTTATAGTATATTGTAAGGAAAATGATACCTTAATTAGTGTTATACACTTACCATAATTATATAGTTAGAATTATGGTAGAATAAGGATTTAGAAATAGAATAGGAAAAGGATTTCCCTATTATGGAAATATGAACTTGTATATATAGCCTTTCAATTAATGAAAAATAATCAAGGGGATTATTTCTTTCACTTATGGGGTGATAAACTTGACTTAAAGAGAGGATTTACTTTGAAATCGACCCTGGTAATAATAGTCATAATCAATACTAGAAAAATTTTCAGTGACTATTTCCACCGATGTCGGTGGGAAAAACTTAAATAGTAGTGTGAACATACAAAAAAATTAGAAAGTTTTTCAATGTTTCAATGGGAACCTGCTTCACACCATGCATTTTCTCAGTGAGCTGGTTCAATGAGAATGAGGTGGGAAAATCATGTTTTATAACACAAATGTTCACTGAATATCGATAAAAAAATCATTTATTTCTAGTAGTGAAGTCACCCGCAAGTTGGAGGAGTTGGTTGGGTGAGTGGTTTCCCATATGAGAGACCTGAGATTGATCCCCCTCCCCAGTAGACTTTTATGTCAGAGTTCGTCGCGCCGTATTTATGTAATGCGGTTTACATCTTTTGTATAGTTTGTGAGCTATTGCATAGTGAGCAGATTAACTTCAATGTGGTCCCACCCCGAAAGGTGCATCGTTCTATCCCACAAGACAATAACTTAACAACCTTCCTCTTTAGTTCATCCACCCTTAATCAGATGACTCGTGTTTGAGCTCATAATGGAGAAAATTATGTTGGGAGCGCTACCCCCACAAATAGGCCCTAGCTACAACGTATGATCCGAATTTAATCAGACTCTAGTGCGAATACCGAACACCATATGTGAGACAAAAAACAACCATACTCTCTTATAATTTACGTTATATTTTTCGATTGTGCATGAAATTTTAAATAGAAATGATTTTTTTGATGTTGTTGAAAGAGAATAATCCATTGATGATTTTCTTAGTTTAATTAGCTTATATACAACAACAACAACAACAACATACCTAGTGAAATCCCACAACGTGGGGTCGAGAGAGGGTAGAATGTACGCAGACTTTACCTATACCTTGGTAGGTAGATCGGCTATTTTCGAGAGACCCTCGGCTCAAGACAAAGCATAAGCAAAGCAAGGCAAGACAAGAGAAACAATCAGACCCGGACAAGAAATTTAAACCAATATGAAAATGCTGGTATCAACAGCGAATAAGCCATAATAGCGCATTCTGAAAAAAGAAGCAGTAACTACCACAAATAAATTAGATAAATAAAGTACACTAAAGAACATATAGCAGTAGAAATCAAACTATGAGGAACTATAAATTAATACTGCGCCTATTTGTATGATAGGCGAAGCGGGCCTACAATAAAACACTATACTACTAGTTTGTAAGCGTACACAAGACTATGCTCGACTACCTACTACCCTAATCCGCGTCCTCCACAACCCCATATCTAAGGTCATGTCCTCAGTAAGTTGAACCTGCGCCATATCCCCTCTAATCACCTCTCCCCAATAGTTCTTCGACCTACCTATACCCCTCATGAACCCGTCCATAGCCAACCTCTCACACCTCCGCAATGGGTATTTGTGTCTCTCATCTGCACATGCCCAAACCATCTCAACCCCACTTCATGCATCCCACTCTGTCCCGGAAATCATCATTTCTAATCACATCCCTCCTTGTATGCCCACACATCCATCTCAGCATCCTCATCTCCGCAACTTTCATCTTTTGGATATGCGAAGTCTTGACTGGACAACACTCCTCCCCATAATGCATAGTCGGTCTAACTACCACCCTATAGAACTTGCCTTTAAGTTTTGGTGGCACTTTTTTGTTGCACAAGACTCCAGATGCGAGCCTCTATTTCATCCACCCTGCCCCAATATGATATGTGACATCGTCATTAATCTCTCAATTCCCTTGGATAATAAACCCGAGGTACTTGAAGCTTTCTCTCTTTGAAATGACCTGAGTACCAAGCCTCACCTCCCCGCATGTCTCAAGGTCGCTCCTGTTACTGAACTTACACTCTAAGTATTGTCTTAGTCCTACTCAACCTGAACCCTTTAGGTTCCAGAGTCTGTATCCAAACCTCCAGCTTAGCGTTCACTCCGCTGCGAGTCTCATCATTAGGATTATATCGTCTACGAATAACATACACTATGGCATCTTCCCTTGAATTTGTCATGTCAGTCCATCCATCACCAAAGCAAATAAGAATGGGCTAAGATTTGATCCCTGGTGCAACCTCATCATTACTGGAAAGTGCTCTGAATCTCTTCATACCGCCCATTCCCTGATCTTGGCTCCATCATACATATCTTTGATCGCCCTAGTGTACGTCACCGGTACACCTCTAACCTCCAAACATCTCCATAGAACATCCATAGGAACTTTGTCGTATGCCTTCTCGAGGTCGATGAAAATCATATGTAAGTCTCTCTTCCTCTCCCTATACTGCTCCACCAATCTCTTAATAAGATAAATGGATTCTGTGGTCAAACTCCCTGGCATGAATCCAAATTGGTTCTCGGAAATGGACACACCTCTTTTGACCCTAATCTCCACGACTCTTTCCCAAACCTTTATAGTGTGGCTTAGCAGTTTGATACACCTATAATTGTTGTAACTATGGATATCACTTTTGTTTGTACAAATGGATTATTGTACTCCCCCTCTATTCTTCAGACATTCTCGCCATTTAAAAAATGATGTTAAAAAACCTAGTCAGCCACTCCAAACATGCCCTGCATGCGCTCTTTCAAAATTCAACTAGGATCTCATCAGGTTCGGTCGCTCGTCCCCTACGCATCCTACGAACAACACCCTTAACCTCCTCAACCTTAATACTTTCTACAATACTCAAAATCCCGGTACCTATCAAATTGCTCTAGATCTCCCATCACAATGTCTCTATCTCCTTTTTCATTCAAGAGTTTATGAAAGTTAGATTGCCACATTCGCCTAATATGCGCGTCCTCCACCAGTACTTTGCCGTCCTCGTTCTTGATGAACCTCACGTGATCCAAGTCACGGTCCCTCATCTCCCTCGCCTTGGCTAGTCTGTACAACTTCCTATCCCCGCCATTCTCCTCTAATTTCACATACAGGCGTTCAAAAGCCATCGTTTTCGCCGCCGTAACCACTAGCTTTACCTCCTTCCTCGCCATCTTATACAATGCCATATTCGTCCACTTCTCTACCTCATCCTTGCTTTCTACCAATTTCACATACGCCACTTTCTTCGCTTCTACCTTCTTTTAAACTTTACCATTCCACCACCAGTTCCCTCGATGCCCACCACAGCTACCCCGCAAAACCCTTAACATTTCCCTAGCTACATCTTGAATGTAACTGGCTATCTTTTCCCACATACCGGTCGCATCCCCACTACTCTCCCAAGCTCCCTTGGCCAACAACCTCTCCCCCATCTCATTTGCACTAGCCATGGTCAAACTTCTCCATTTGATTCTTAACCTGTCATCCACAACCCTCCTCGTTTTCTCTATCATGATCTCCAAATCCATCACCAAAAGCTTATGTCGGGTTGTAAGATATTCCCTCAGAATAATCTTGCAGTATTTACAAAGACCGTTGTGGACCTCCTAAAGAGAAAAAATCTATATGAGTCTTAGCCACCGAACTACGGAAAGTCACTAAGTGCTCCTTCTTCTTCAGGAACCTCGAATTGGCTATCACCATCCCACAAGCTCTAGCGAACTCCAAAAGTGAGACACCTCTCTCATTCCTGTCCCCGATGCCAAAGCCTCCATACACGTCGTCATAACCCCTTGGAAGTGACCCGATATGTCCATTGAAATACCCTCATATAAATAACTTCTCAGTGGATGGTATACCTCCTACCACTTTATCTAAATCCTCCCAAAAATGCCTCTTCTCCTCCTCGTCCAAGCCCGCCTGCGGTGCGTAAGCACCAATAATATTCATAGTGAACCCTCCAACTACTAACTTAATGACCATCATCTTGTCATTGACCCTTCTAACCTCTACCACTTGATCCCTTAGCTCGCTGTCTACCAAAAGGCCTACTCTATTTCTATACTTCGACCTACCCGAGAATCATAACTTATACCCGTCTACATCCTTAGCCTTAGGTCCTACCCATTTGGTCTCATGGACATATACTATATTGATCCTCCTCTTCTTAAGAATCTTCACTAGCTTTATGAACTTCCCCGTTAAAGTCCCAATATTTCAAGACCCTATTCTCAGCCTAGCATCTCCCTTACCCCATTTACCCTCCTAACCCTTGCCCCGTCTTCGACCGAGAACATGATATACAATAGTCATCCTAGGCTATAATTACGAAATCAAATATACACATAACTAATACAAAAATATTACTACAATATTTAAAGATACAAAAGATCACTAATAATATCCACATAATATATTTTCATATATTTTATCACACCCCCGCAGTCGTAGCTGGCGGTTATCGCACGCTGAGACTGTCCTAAAAATCTTCAAATAGAACCAAGAGAAGACCCTTAGTAAAGATGTCAGCAATCTGATAACGTGAAGTGACATGCAAGACACATACTTGTCCACGAGCAACCTTTTCATGAACAAAGTGAATATCCATCTCGATATGTTTAGTGCATTGATGTTGTACATGATTTCCCGAGAGATATATTGCACTAACATTATCACAATAGACCAATGTAGCTTTTCGAATAGGAGAATGGAGCTCTAAGAGGAGGTTACGCAACCAACAAGACTCAGACACTACATTGGTGACCCTCGATATTCGGCATCCGCGCTCGAGCACTACAAAGTGTCATGGCGTTTAGCCGATCAAGAGACCAAGTTATCACCAAGAAACACACAATAACCAGATGTCGAATGCCTAGTATCGAGACATTTACCCTAATCAACATCTGTATACGAAATGAGAGTAGATACCGATGATGGATATAAGTGTAAGACATGATCAAAAGTACCCTGAATGTAGTGCACAATGTGTTTGAGAGCGTGCATGTGTTCTTTCCTCGGATCATGCATGAATAAACACACATGTTGCACTGCATAAGTAATATCGGGTCTCGTAAATGTGAGATATTGAAGAGCTCCCACAAGACTACGATAGTGGGAGTGATCCTCATATGATTTGCTAGAAGTAGCACTCAACTTCGGTTTAATATCAATCGGAGTAGGAGATAACTTATAGGCTGATATGCCAGCCCGTTCAATGATCTCTGATGCATACTTCCTCTGAGATAAAAATAAACCATCTGCATGACGAGTGATAGCTATACCCAGAAAATAACTAAATGACCCCAAATCTTTCATAGAAAATTCTGAGCTGAGAAATGATATGATAGACTTGCGAAGTGCATCAGAGGAAGTAGACAATATAGTATCATCCACATACAAAATAATGTAGGCCATAGAAGTACCATTACGATATATGAATAGTGAATGATCAGACTTGATGTGAGAAAATCCAAGAGTAGAAACGTAATCTGAAAATCTTTTGTACCAGGCCCGATGAGCCTGTTTTAGCCTATACAAAGATTTCTTCAGCAAGCACACATGATTCGGATGAGCGGGGTCCCTGAAACCCAATGGCTGATGTATGTATACTGTTTCCTTGAGTTCTCCGTGTAAGAAGGTATTTTTCACGTCCAGCTGATGAATGCGCTATGCTTTTAAGAGAGCTACACTGAGAACAGTGTGAATAGTTGTCGGTTTGACCACCAGACTAAACATCTCTCCACAATCCATGCCAACCTGTTGAGTTTTACCATCACCTACAAGACGGGCCTTATGCCTCTCAAAATACCCATCATATTTTTCTTTATGAGTAAAAATCCATATAGAACGAATCACATTAACATCAGTTGGACGGGGCACCAACTCCCACGTCTTATTCTTAATAAGAGCATTATATTCATCATCCATAACCATTTTCCAATTCGGATCACGAAGGGCATACACAAGATTACGTGGTAGAGGGAATTTTGTACCATTAGAGTTGAGATTAAGTTGTCGCTTTGGTTTAAAAATTCTCCATTGGCTGCGAGTAACTGGTTGTGAAGTCAGAATTGGAGTGGGCTGGATTTAGGTGGGGGCAGTGGGCTGGTCCGGTTCCCGGCTGGACCGACTCGACTGACCACCCGATGGATATGGGATGGGTCCAGCAGGCAGTGGGCTGCCACTGGTTGTGCTTGACGAGATGGGCCGAGGTCCAGGCCTGGCAGAGGCGGACTGCCGCTGGGTTGGGCCATCGGGCAGAAGGCATTGGCCTGGTTGGCTTGGGCTAGTGGTCAGTGGGTCAGTGTGGGATTGGACAAGTGATGGACCACATAAGGTGAAATCCCATAATCCAAAAAATCATATGAATGGGACGGTGAACTATGCAACTTAGCAAACGGAAATTGGGTTTCATAAAAATTGACATGGCGACTAATGATGATTTTGTTAGAGGATAGATCATAGCATTTGTAACCACGATGATTGGATAGGTAACCCAAAAAGACACAAACGGTAGAGCGGGTTTGAAGTTTATTTATGGTCGTGGAGGGAAAAAGAGGATAACATAAACACCCAAATACCCGAAGATGAGAATAAGACGTGTCTTTTTGATAAAGAATTTTGAGTGGAGATTGGTAGGCTAATCATTTGCTAGAGAGGATGTTGAGAAAGTAAGTTGACATTTGTAATGCGTGATGCCAAAATGAAGGCGGTAATGATGCATGGGATAGTAATGTACGAACAATATTATTAATGGTGCATATTTTCTCTTGGCTTTCCAATTTTGTGATGAACTATGTGGACATGATAATAAAAAAGATACACCATTAACCTTACAAAATTCCCGAAATGGCCCATTATCAAATTTCCTTCCATTATCACATTGAATGTTCTTAGCCTCCCGTTCAAATTGAGTACGAATGAATACTCTAAATGATATAAATGTGGAATAAACTTGATACTTTTTAGATAAAAAAAATATACACAAAAAATTAGAGTAATCATCCAATAATAAAACATAATAACGGTGGCCCGAAGAGCTCAAAACGGGAGATGTCCAAATATCACTATGAATAATATCAAAAGGTAACATAAAGCAACAAAAGGCAATTTAACATATTTCCCAAGAGGGAAAGAAGGACAAACATTAGAACTACGAGTGCAATTACACTCAATAAATTTAGATTGTCTAAAGGAGTAAAAAACATATATGCCCGGATGACCCAAACGTGCATGCCATAAAGAAGGCGCTAAAGCTGCAAAGGTTGATGGTGTGGCTTCATTTGTGGTGATGGTGGTGGTGATGGGATAGAGCTCGCCCCCGACTATCACATCTCATTAGATGCATCCCCGTCTAGAAATCTTTCACTGAAAACCCAAATGGATCAAATTTAACTAAAACCGAGTTATCAGTTGTAAATTTTCTAATGGACACCAAATTTTTAATCAATTGAGGAGCATGAAGGACATTTTTCAAGGCTAAAGGCAGGTTTGGGAGAGACAAATTTGTATGACCATAACCACGAATTGGAATTGAATGACCATTACCAATAATTATGCCATGATTTTTGCTCAAATTAAAATAAGACGAGAGATTACCTTACACGAATGTCATATGAGAAGTTGCACCGGTATCCATGTACCAATTTTCATCTGAAGGATTTAGCCCAAGTGTATGCATCGCTGCCTCGATATCTGGGTGGGTCGGGGAGGCTGTTGGGCCTATTGCAGCGAAGGCTTGCTGTAGTCGAGGCCCAAGCAGGCTAGGCTGCTGCCAGGCCTGTTGCGGTTGAGGCCCAAACTGGGCTATTTGCTTCTGCTGACTGGTGGGCCTAGCCTAATTTTGTGTTGGATATGTGCACGACGGGATGGGTCACTACCCACTAGCCTAAGGCCAGTCCCAAGGCCCCTACCCACTGGGCCAAGGATGCTGCCAAGGGTGCTGTGGCCCGGACCTCTGCTGGCCATCGCCACCCTTGCCACTGCCGCAGTTTTTGCCACCGTGGTTGCGGTTTTGACCCTTTTGCCACCACCGTTGGTATGGTTTTGACTATAATTTTTAGAGAATGGTTGAGAGTCATCGATTTCTCTGGACGTGGCCGCCATCATGGCGGAATGTGCTCCGGTTGCGGCCTTTTTAGCCAACCCCACCTCTTCTAGAGTGAGCATGAAACATGCTTGGTAGAAAGGTGGGATATGACTGCTTTGGCGAAAGAGAGTTCCAACCCCGTTATATGCTTTGTAGAGGCCCGCAACCATTTGAAGAACGAGACGATCATTCGTGACCGGAGCTCCGACGTTCTTGAGTTGATCCGACGATTCCTTGAGCCTTTGACAATATGCGGAGGCATTAAAAAAATCCTTCATAATTGTGTGAGAGAATTCATGCTCAAGTGTTACGACACGAGAATTTTTGTTATATTGGAATATATCACGCAACCTATTCCAAGCTTCCATTGCCATGGCGTCAGGTTCGATAATTGTATGCAAGAGGTCCGTAGAGACGGTGGAATAAATCCATTGGAGGACCGTAGCATCAAAGGTTTCCCATAACTCCATTTCATCATCGGTGGAAGGCACCTTCTCATTGCCTTTTTCCGGTTTGATGATGTGATGGAAGACTCTATGAGACCTTGCGTGAATTTTAAAAATTCCCGCCCACGTCGCATATTGGACGTTCTCCATTTCAAGGACGATAGGGATGTTGTTCTTGATGTTGGAGACTGCAAGAGCAGGATGGAAGGTATTCTTTGTATTAGACATGACGGAGGGGAGAAGAATTAGGTGTGGAGGGGAGATAGTCGAGTAGGGCGACGGAAGTGTATTGAGGAGGGAGGAGAGGAAACTTTGCCCTAGACTTCTGATACCATGAAAGAGAATAATCCCTTGATGATTTCCTTAGTTTAATTAGCTTATATACATGATATACAATAATCATCCTAGGCTATAATTACGGAAATCAAGTATACACATGACTAATACAAAAGATTACTACAATATTTAAAGATACAAAAGATCACTAATAATATCCACAAAATATATTTTCATATATTCTATCAGTTGTAGTGTAAAATAAATTTGTAAATATTTGAATGATAATTCATCAAGAGAAAAATAAAATCCAAAACCAAATTATTTTTAACTATACAAATGTAATATTCGTTTTGACATTTGTATATTCTTTTTGACACGTACTAAAACTATGTAACACATAAATTTAGATCAGGGAGTATGAAGTCGTGAAAAGAAATTGAAATGTCTTTACAGCTATTGTTTGAATATAGAAATGCACGTAATGGGTGAGACAATTACATACAGTAAACTCCAATTACAGATGTAACTAAAAATTGATTTCATAAAAAAATAAACTCAAGCGGCTCCCAAAAAAGTAATCCTAGTGGTAATATTCAAACACTTGTAAGTTGTAAGTCTTTCTTTAAGCATTTCTTCAATCTCTAAAGACGAGACAAAGCATGAATCTGCTCATGACTTTGATCATATGCTCGAGGCTTTTCCCTGTTGACTTGAGTTGACTTTTTGGTTGTTTGATTTGCATTTTCCTTTATCACAAATGTCTTTGCCACTGCTCTCAAAAGATTCTTCTGCACTTTTCCGGTTCCAGTTTTAGGCAATTCTTCCACAAATTGAACCTTCTTTGGCACCATGAATCCTGGCAAGTTCTTCCGACAATGTCCAATGATGTCGGATTCTTTAAAGTTTGAGTTTTTCCTCAAAATAACGAATGCACATGGACTTTCACCCCACCTTGGATGTGGCATAGCCACAACAGAGGCCTCTACTACATATGGATGTTTCATTATTGCACTTTCTACTTCCACGCTGCTGATGTTCTCTCCACCTGATATGATCACATCTTTGCATCTGTCTTTTATTTCCAAATACCCATCTGGATGAATCACTCCCATGTCTCCTGTGAAGAACCAACCATTCTTGAATACTTCTGAATTTGCCTTTTCATTCTTTAAGTACCCTTTCATGATACTGCTTCCCCTCAGGCATATTTCCCCTGTTGTTTTCCCGTCGCGAGGCACGCTTTCCATAGTCTTGAAGTTCTTCACATCAACATCAGCAAGTGTTAGTATGCCGAGGCCTTGTCTTGCTTTTAACTTGGCTTGTTCTTCCCAGGGTAATTTGTTCCACTTGGATTGCCACTCGCACACCAGGGCTGGCCCAGTGGCCTCAGTGAGCCCATAGGCGTGGACCACGTGGAACCCCTGCCTCTCTATTTTCTCGAGCAGTGAAGCCGGTGGGGGTGCACCCCCCACCAGTATTTGGACTGGGGTTGTTATGTGGCATTGCTCATGTGGCTTGGCCTCGAGGATTATGTTGAGAACAATAGGTGCTGCGCACATATGTGTTACGTTGTGTAACGCTATGTTGGAGTATATTTCTTGAGCTGTAGTATTGCGGATGCAAACATTGGTCCCACCCCTTGCAGCTATTCCCCATGTAAAAGTCCATCCGTTGCAGTGAAACATTGGGAGGGACCATAAGTACACAGGCTCAGTGCCCATCTCCCAGCCCAAAATCAAACTCAAAGTGCTCAAAAAAGCACCTCTGTGGCTGTACACAACTCCCTTTGGCTCTGAAGTTGTACCTGATGTATAGCTCAAAGTAATTGGATCCCATTCATCATCAATACTTTCAGAGACATATTGAGGGTTTCCTTGGTACACCAATTCCTCGTATTCGAGCTCCCCAAACCGAATTCCAGTAGGAGTCGAGGTCATCAATGACAACGACGAGAGGCATTGGCATTTGAAAGTCGGTCATTAGTATTTCAATGGCCTTTTAGCCTTGTCGACGTATTCATAGTCGACAAAAAAGATCTTGACTTCCGAGTGCTTGAGAATAAGGGCAACATTACTAGAGTCCAGCCTTGTGTTGATCGCGTTCAACACAGCCCCTGCCATTGGCACAGCAAAATGCATTTCTAACATGGCCGGTACATTTGGTGCCAGGACAGAAACCTACATGATCATAAAAAATAACTACATTAATATATGACCATATTCTCAATTGTTTTAATCATGATAACAGAACCAAAAGTCATGTACATTCCATAACATGTCAGCAAGACATACTAAACATGTTAAAAGGTTGAATTGATGCAGTACTTACCACGTCGTTCTTGACAATGTTTAAGGATCTGAGGGATGAAGCGAGGCGACAACAACGCTCGTAGGTTTGCCGCCAATTGAAGTGGACATTGGCATAAATAATAGAGGTGCGGGTAGCATAAGAATTGGAGGCTCTGGTTAAGAAGGTGAGAGGAGTAAGAGGCACATAATTAGCTCCACTTTTAGGTAACCTGTCCATGGTATACAAAAAGGCAAAGTTGAATTGTTTTCTGTTACTAATAAAATAAAATGCTCTGTTCTGGAAAAGATTTGCAAAGATAGGCTATAAAGTTTGTGTAGAGAAAGGCAAAATAATATTGTTTTCTATTAATAAAATCCTCTGTTTGGGAAAATATTTGCAACTTTGTATTTGGAGAGGTAAAGATAGGCTATAGAGTTTGTGTAAGAGATGCAGCTGATGGGTTCTGTTTATAAAGAGAATCTAGTCCCCTGTGTGGTCCCCTAATTGGTTGTTTAAATGGAAATAATAGGGAAGTTGCACTGAATGTGTAATGCTAATACCATAGTTTTAGGTTTAACACACACACACACAAAAATAATAATTCATAATTTAAAATAGTGACTTTGACATTGACTATTCAACTGATCCATGATGGTTTTCACACGTAACCTCAACAATTGAACTATGGGGCATAAGCTTAAGCCACTTCACTAGTTCCTTTGGCCCTTAAATTTTAACAAACATAGACAAGAAAAAGTAAACTGATACTTGGGTTACAAACAATTTAGGGTACACACAATTTAATGAACATTGAACAGACCATGCCAAGAAAAGGGTTGTTAATTTACGCAAAACAAAAAAAATCCTTGTGTTCCATATAAACGTGTGGTGACTAAAAAAGATGTCTAAAACATCCAACCTAGTTCATATACAACAATCGAGAAAATGACAAAAATATCTCTTTCTTTGGACAAGTTTTAAATACCCCTTAAATATACTCATGTGTTGCTTTAGTCCTGTAAGTTTGTCAACAAAAGTGATTACTTTTGGTCAGGGGCGTTAATGGTTCGGTTCGATCGGTTATTTTTAGAATTGTACCATATCAATTTTTCGGTTACTCTATGGTGTATAAGAAATTCTTCATCATATCAACAAAAGAAAAGGCTCAAAAGGAAGCTTGATGTTGAAAATAGAACTTGAAAAGGCATTTGATCGGTTGTAATGGTCTTTTATTTACCAAACCCTTCGTTACTTTAAATTCCCTCCTAAAATCACTAAGCTCATTATGAATTGCATTTTCACTAGTATTATTGTCATATTAGTGAATGGAACAACTACTTGCCCATCTACAGACATCCACCAAGGAGATCCCATGTCCCCATACATTGTTATGTCCCTAGCTTTTCCCATCTATTCTTTGCCGACACCTCACCCTTATGGCAAAAGCTAACTCCACATCTATCCACCGCTGTCTCCATTTCTTTTGCCAACAGTCGGGACAAAATATTAATGCTGCTAAGTCCAAAGCTGTCTACTCAAAAGGTGGTAGTGCTAATATTCGTAACTTAGTATTCCAACTCCTCAACATTCAAGAATCTAATAAGTTTGGCACTTACCTTGGGTTTCCTATTTTGCATAATTGTCCCCAACCTAGTGACTTTCAATTTTTAATTGATAATATGAAAAATAGATTGTCCAGTTGGAAAACAAATTTCCTATCCTCCGCAGGCAGGCTCACTCTAGCTAAATCTACTCTCAATGCAATTCCAGCGCATATCATGCAATACTTCCATCTCCCTACAATCACCTGCAAACTTATTGACAAGCTTCAAAGGAATTTCATATGGGGTACTACCTGTTGGAAATTTGCCTTTGGCGGGGGAGGTGCGTCCACCCATATTTAATGAATTAAACACAAGTATTCCGCATGTAGGAGGCTTTGTCTCTTCTCACATGCATAATCTACCAAGTGAGTAGATGACCGTAGGGCCAAGAATAGTCAAATTTCGTTGAGAAATGAAAGAGATATTGGTCCACAAAGTAAGGTGTTTGATGCATGAAAATATGGTGTGGGACAAATCTACCACATCGGTGGGAAAAGGAAGAATTGCTCTCTTTATAAGTCTCTAAAGTGGTTAAGGGTTTGGGACCCCAAGGGGTATCACATGTGTTTAAAGGAGAGAGGACCTAGATGTGCTTGGATTCAAGGCTAAGACCACACGCGCGCCGCTGCCGCCCGTCCGGTCCGGTCAGGGGATATTATCTTTTTGGACCCCAAATTGCTTAATATTTATAGTTTGGTCCCTAGAGTTTCTGAAAAGTTGATTTTGGGAATGACGGAAGGCAGAAACTTCTGCCTACCTTTTGGGTTATTTTTTGGAGCATTAACCAGCCATTACATGGCTGTTAACTCCTTCATAAACAACCCTCATTCAATGACCATAATCAGCCTCTCTAAAGGCTATTAATAGCACTCTCTAATGACCATTAACAACCCTCACTAATGGCTATTAACACCTTGTTTGTGGCAGTTGAGGAGTCCCTCCGCCATGCTATATATTGATGCCTTTTGGCTCAATTATGTTGCACATACAGTGGCAAATACAGTCATGAAAAACAGTTAAGAAAGACACACATATACACAACAGAGACACACTATATACACAAAGACAAAACAGAAGAGAAAGTCAATCCAAAAACGTTGGACGAAAACATAAACTCTTCCTTCCTTTTCCATTTCTTCAGCAAGTCGATTCGTATTTGTTTTCTTCGACAGACTCAACCTATTTGCTTTGTAGCGTTGAGATTAAAGTGTTGTTTTATCTTGGGAGACTATTGTCCGTTAACGTAAAAGCATATATACGGGGCAATCTTGTCTTAAGGATAGAGTGCAATCACTCGACTCAGCACACAGTTGTAACCATCCAGATTTAATGTTTCTTGATTTCAGGTTATCAAGATTCAAGACACAACAAGCTTGCGGCAGTTCTGAACATTGGCCTATTTGTTTATCCTTTCGAACACTTGTAATATTTATTTACTTCCCGTACTGCTTTACAATATCCAACACTACCATCCAAAAAAAAAAAGAAAAAGAAGCTCCACAATGTCAACTGGAACATTGCCACTCTCCCCAAGCAGCAAGGAGGATTAGGTATCACAAAAGCTCGCTCTAAAAATTTATCCCTCCTTACCAGCCTTGCTTGAAGACTCTTTACTAACACCAATTGCCTATGGGAACGTACCCTCACAAACAAGTACAATTCCACTACCAATTCTACCTCTCACTCCTTTATTTGGAAAAAATATTATAAAAGGTGATAATATTTGTGCACAAGGTACGGCTTGGTCTCCTGGTAATGGTCGCACTATCAACCTATAGAACCATAAATGGCTCCCCGACACTCCTACTCTCCGTTCTCTCATCCATGGCCCCCTTCACATAGGAGAATCCTCCCTTACTCTTTCCATCGTATGGAATGGCTCCTCTTGGAATTGGGAACTTCTTTCCATTGCCATACCTCAGGAAATTCAAGATATAGTATCCCTAACAACCCTTAGCAATGAGTTGATCGACACCCTTGGAGCCTAACCTCTAATGGGATTTTTACTAGTTACTACTAAGTCCACTTATACTCTCATTCATGATAACCACCCTCAGGATTATGAATTTGACTGGATTTAGAAATTAAATACCCTCAATAAAATTAAATTCTTCCTCTGACTATGCTCACATAGTAAGTTGCCCACCAAAACCTAGCTTCACCATATAGGTATACAGCTGGACCCTATTTGCAACATCAACAACGTAACCACCAATCATATTTTCTTTGACTGCTACATTGCCAAAAATTTCTGGATGGACTTGGGCATTAACATCCACCAAATCCCTATAAACACCAACAACTGGCTTACTATCCTTAAAACTCTCAACATCCCCATCCACAACAATCTCCTAGAATGGCATGAATTTTTTTCCTTTTGCCTTCTGGCATCTTTTGTTAAACCGTAACAATAACGTTTTTAACAATAAGTCGGATACTCTTCCCCCCATATTGTTATTATGCGTGCCATGGAATACAAACAAGCACACTGCTCACAACAACTTTTCCCCTCCTTCTGACACCCACAATATCCCTGTCAAATGGATCCCTCCACCCACAAATCACTATAAACTAAATACCGATGACGCTTTTAAAAGTAATGAAAAAATTGGTGGAATTGGAGGTGTTATTCGTAATGCTACTGGAGACTGGATTATTAGATTCTCCAAAAAAAAAATCACAGCCCATAATCACCTACTCTCCGAGCTTTCAACCAAGGCCTCCACATAGCTATGGAATACAACCTCATGCCATTAGAAATTGAAACTGATACTGTTGAAGTTCTCCAACTGTTACAAGACCATAACACTAACTTCAACACAATTGTTCATGATTGCAGGTGCCTATTGAAGAAGTTGCAGAATTCAGTGGTCACGGATAACTTTCGCGAAGAAAACAAATGTGCTCATGTTTTGGCTCAGCTGGGAACTAAGTTGCCAATGTGTAATCAGTTATGTAGTATGAATTTCCCTCCGACTCCTGCAACAACAATAGTTAGAGCGGATAAAGAGGGTGAAGTATCTAGTAAAGTAGTGTCGTTGTCGTTGTGTATTAATTTGACAAACCCGGACCTCACCTGCCGGGTACCACTAATCATATACTTACATCTACCCATAATTAATCATGGGACCAAGGCCCGTCACCAGGTACCCTGCTGACACATAGAGATGATATACTGGAAAGAAGCTATGTAAAATTTTACCAACAGAAGGACTCAATCTATGCATATATACATACCAAGACCGACAAGGCCATACCTGACTGCTATACACAAGATACTATCTACAAGCCTCTAAAAGAGTACATGACATCATAAGGTCGGGACAGGGCCCCGCCATACTCTGTGGGCATAATCATCATCATATACCAGCTGATCAGGTGGTGTGCGTATATAACGTCGTATCCCTTTTCTCATCCCCTACATGTATATAATGCATACCATATAGTAGTGTATATAACACATGTGGGTCCAGGGTAGTACATGAATAAAATGCATGAACGATAATAAAACATCCTGAGTTTATCTGAGTGACGTAATATTGCTTCACCTCCGATTAACATTATGAATACTAACATCTTTTCCATATATACCTCAATAAGGATTTAGGAACATATTTAGACATGCTTTGACAATAGGAATGAATAACATGAACACCGTTAACTACTAAGAGTATAATCATTTATGAAACAATATTATGCTTACTTTTCTTTACATGGAACATGCCAAAAGAAGAAATAATTTTCTTTAACATACCTTAAATGTTTCCCCTTTAGATAGCTATTACAAACCAGCCCATGAAATGAAATCGCCTTGCTGCAACTATGAAATAAATGACGTTGTTGCTCTTAAAAAAAATTTGAATTGTGTTGCTCCACTTAAAAGTTAATTACTTTGCTGTTAGGAGAATTAGAATCACGTTAGTGAGGTGGAGATTGGATATTTGTTACTACAATTGTTAATCACAACAATTAGAAAGGAGTTTCAGCAAATTTCCTTTTTCTTGTACTTGAACGAAAATGGACATTTGGTATGTTCTTGAAAGACATAAGTGTTGGAACCTTTTGCTGCTTCATGTCATATATATATATATATATATATATACACACACACACACACACTACACCTATCTATATCTCATAAACTCTCCAAATAATGATTAAGATATATATGTATACTCCCTCTTTTACACGTGGCCACTCTTGGTCCCCTCTCCCTTAACACCTTATCACATAGGTTGCCACCTCTCATTCATATGGAGGTGAAACCACTTACTGCCTTATTAACAAGGCCACATGGATTATATCTAACAATCACTTATCCCATAATTAATTCTTGATCCTAATTCACTTAAATGGTAATATTTTTAGCACACTTTATATCTCAATTATCATAGTCATGTGCTATAACACTACTCCGTATCCTCTTTAGACACACACAAGTTATTATTTTCCAATCACCGCCAACACACTTTTTACGTCAAAAATTATTTCGGGATTTTATCCTTTTATATACTAAGCTCTTGATTTGCGTACGTGAATATGACATAAATTTTCCAAGGCTCGAGTATACTTACCTACTACTAGCTGTTCAAATCATTATCCGAAAGTACGGGGTGTTACATCCTTTCCCCCTTAGAAACATTCGTCCTCGAATGTTGGGGTGACATATCTAATTCCCGTCAAGTAGTCAGAAAATACAACTACTTTTTTACGGAGCCATATAATGTAACATACATCATTACATCAGACTTCACATGGTCCGCAAGCATTAATTATAATATTAGGAATTAGAACTCACCTTATGCTTCTCTCAGAACCTCGGCATTGGTCTGAAATAGGTATGTATATTTGTGTTTCATCTCCTCTTCCGCCTCCCATGTCATTTCTTCTACATTCTTATTCCGCCATAGTATCTTCACATAGGCTACTTCTTTAGTCCTCAACTTGCGAACTTGTCGATCTAAAATAGCAATAATAACCTCTTCATATGATAGATCCTCAGTAACTTTCACATCGTCAATTGGTACAATTCGGGAATGATCTCCAACACACGCTCGCAACATAGAAACATGGAAAACCGGATGGAAAAACTCTAACTCCGAAGGCAAGTCCAATTCATAAGCTACTTGGTCGATTCGTCGAATTATGCGATATGGCCCAATATACCTTGGGCTGAGCTTTCCCTTTTTCCCAAATCTCATTTCCCCCTTCATAGGGGAAATCTTCAAAAAGACCCAATCATCCACCTGTAACTCTAAGTCTCGCCGTCGCACATCTAAATACGACTTCTAACGACTCTGAGTGGTTAACAGTCGTTCTTGGATAAGCTTCACCTTCTCTATGGCTTGGTGTACTAGGTCAGGCCAAAATAACTCTGATTCGCCTATCTCGAACCATCCGATAGGAGATCTACATCTCCGTCCATACAAAGATTTGTATGGAGCCATTTTAATGCTAGCATGATAGCTGTTATTGTACACAAACTAAATAAGGGGTAAATGATCATCCCAACTTCCCTTAAAGTCTAATACACAAGCTCGCAGTATGTCCTCGAGCGTCTAAATCGTACGCTCGGCCTGTTCGTCTGTCTGAGGGTGGAAAGTTGTGCTAAGATTAACTTGGGTGCCTAAACCTTTTTTAAATGATTTCCAGAAGTTAGTTGTAAACTGTGCACCTCGGTCCGATATAATAGAAATAGGCACACCATGAAGGCGAACAATCTCCTTAACGTAGAACTTCGCGTAGTCCTCGGCTGTGTAGGTAGTTTAGATCGCCAGAAAATGAGCTGATTTGGTCAGTCTATCAATAATTACCCAAATAGAATCAAACTTAAGATAGAAACGAGGTAAACCCGTAACGGAATTCATATTAATCATTTCCCATTTCCATATTGGTATCTCAATGTTCTGAATCAAGCCACAGGGCTTTTGGTGCTCTATTTTTACTTGCTGACAATTAGGACACTGAGCTACAAAATCTGCAACGCTCCTCTTCATGTCGTTCCACCAATAAATACCCTTGAGATCATGATACATTTTAGTAGATCCAGGGTGAATGGAATATCGTGAACAATGGACCTCCATCATAATTTTATCTCGTAATCTCGCTATATTTGGAACACATAAACGGCCCTAGTGCTTGAGAACACCATTTTCGTCAATCTCAAAGGTTGTGGTCTTCTTTTGTTGGATGCATCTCCGATTCTTCCCAATATGGGGTCTTCCCACTGACGTTTATTAACTTTCGATATGAGGGACGACTCTGACGTATTCTGAATCACAAAACCACCATCCTCCGAATCCATTAGTCAGACTCCCAAACTAGCTAACTGATGGAGCTCTCTTACTAACTCCTTTCTCTCGACCTGTACCGACATTGAGCTGACCATCGACTTACGACTGAGCATGTCTGCTACAACATTAGCTTTACCAAGATGATATAAGATGTCCACATCATAATTTTTCAATAATTCAAGCCACCTCTTTTGTCTCAAGTTCAACTCTTTCTAGTTAAATATGTATTGCAGACTTTTATGATCTGTGAAAATATCTACATGAACACTATACAAGTAGTGCCGCCAAATTTTCAGCGCATAGACCACCGCGGCCAACTCCAAATCATGCGTCAGATAATTTTTCTCATGTTTCCTCAATTGCCTTGAAGCATAGGTAGTCACTTTACCATATTGCATTAGCACGCATCCTAAACCTGTTCTTGAGGCATCATAATACACAACATAGCCTTCTGGACCCTCTGGGAGAGTAAGGACTGATGTTGATGTTAGTATGTCCTTTAACTCTTGGAAGTTATGCTCGCAGGCATCAGACCACTGGAACTTTATGGCCTTTTGTGTCAACTTTGTTAATGGTGTTGATATGGTAGAAAATCCTTCTACAAACCTCCTATATAGTCGGCTAACCCCAGAAAGCTACGAACCTCTGATGGAGTCGTGGGCCTCGGCCAATTCTTCACCGTTTCAATCTTATGACTGTCAACTCTTATACCTTCGTATGACACTATATGACCAAGAAAATCCACTGACTTCAGCCAAAACTCACACTTAAAGAGCTTAGCATATAACTTATGATCCCGGAGCGTCTTTAGTACTACCCGCAGATGCTCCACATGCTCCACCTCCGAGTGAGAGTAAACCAGAATATCATCTATAAATACTATCACAAATACATCCAGAAATGGGCGAAACACGCTGTTCAATAGATCCATAAATATTGTCGGCGTGTTTGTGAGTCCAAATGACATTACTAAGAACTCGAAGTGCCCATACCTTGTTCTGAAAGCTGTTTTTGGAATGTCCTTCTCTTTGACCCTTAGCTGATGGTACCCTGACCTTAGGTCGATCTTTGAAAAACATTTTGCACCTTGTAACTGGTCAAACAAATAATCAATTTTTGCTTCCTCCATGGGATTGGTTTTGGTTCGAATTGTTACCAAAATTTTGAGGACTAGGGGAGGAAGTCATCATGACCACGAGACTAGCATTAGTAGCTGCCTTTTTAGCCATACCGGCTTCTTCCAAGGTAAGCATGGATCGGGCTTGATAAAACCTTGGAAAAGGATTACTTTGACGAAGGAGAGTTACAACGCCAATATAGGCCTCGGATAGGCCAACGACCATATGTAAAACAAGACGATCTTCACTAACTGGCGCACCAACGATGCGGAGTTGGTCCGCCAATTCCTTCAACCTTTTGCAATATGCTGAAACGTTCGGGAAATTTTCCATGTTGATGTGGGAAAAATCCTGTTCAAGAGTAACAGCTCTGAAATTTTGATTATCCTGGAATATATCACGCAGTCTATCCCATGCAGCCATTGCCATAACGTCTGGCTCAATAATCGTTTGCAATAGGTCGGTGGAGATAGTAGAATAAATCCACTGAAGGACAGTGGCATCAAGTGTTGTCCATAACTTAGGATCATCCTCGCGTTTAGGCACCTCGGTATCATCAGGAACCGCGAGGATTATGTGATGGATGATTTGATGCGAACGAGCGTGAATTTTGAACAACTCGGCCCACATCGTGTATTGGACGTTTTCTATTTCAAGAATTAACGGGATATGATTCTTGATGTTAGAAACAACAAGGGCAGGGTGAAACATGTTCTTTGACGTAGACATAACGAAAGAACAAGAGGTGAAAGAGGGATTTGTAAGAGAGATTTTGAGAGCGGAAGAACAATTTGGTAAACCCGAAGGGGGGGAGGGGGTCTCGGCCGAGAGGAAGAACAAAATTTGGGAGAGAAATTTTTGTTTGACCTAGACTTTTGATACCATGAAAGAAATAATCCCCTTCCTTATTTTCATTAATTGAAAGGTATATATACAAGTTACATATTTCCATAATAGGAGAATCCTATTCCTATTCTACTCCTAAAACCTTATTCTACCATAATTCTAACTATACAATTATGGTAAGTGTACAAGACTAATTAAGGTAACATTTACACTACAATATACTACAAATATATACCAAATATACAAGTGTGCCCGTGATGGGCTCTTGTCCGAGAGTAGGCTTGGGCCATTACCCGTGATATACACTTCTGTATATCAAATGAATATCACGGGTATATTACCTTGTTTAACAATGTCACATTGAAGAAAAAAGAGAAATATCAAAGTGTATGAGGTCATTCTGATTTAAAAAATGGGATTGCACAAGGAAAAAAGTGGTGAAAACTGAAAAGACAGAATGGTCGCTCCTATGAACCATAGTTGTCTTCCACCAATTCTTTTCCATTATTGTTTGTTGTCTATATATTGAAAATATAATAATACTACTAAGGGATAGTGAATTTGTCAGAAATTTTCCAAGCACTTTGGTGGAAGAGGGAGGGGCCAATGCCTAATTCCTTCTGTGTTTTCGTTTTCAGAGCTTTTCTACCAACAATTTTCCCTTGAAAATATTTGGAATACTAAAGCAAGTCCTTTGTCTTTTCCTAATTGTATGTTCACCAAGAATTTTCATGGAATAAGAAAATTATTTAATTAGAAGATAACAAACCAGTCTTTTTCGAGAAAAGCTCCCCTCCTTTAATATCATAATTGTATCGATCTGACTAGATCGTGAATGAACAAAAAATAATAAATAGACATAGATATTCCAGTTGAAATACTTCAAATATAAAATTCTACAATTTTTAGTAGGAGTAGTCTTTTATTGCTCGTTGAACGTAACGTAATGACCTTTGTGCAACGTTGAAATGGTCCTGAGATTTCTACTACTAAAAATAAAGGTTTTTTCATTCAGTGTGAAATTTGTGCTATAAAACATGATTTTTCCACCTCATTCTCACCGAACCAGCTCACTGGGAAAACGCATGGTGCAAAACAGGTTTCCATTGAAACGCAGGGAAACTTCTTAATTTTTCAGTGTGAAAACACTACTATTTAGGTTTTTACCATCGTTACTCAGTGAGAAATAGTCACTGAACATTTTTCAGTGTAAAATTTAATGGGAAAATATAATTTTTTTAGTAGTGTTCTTAGAAGATGAGGTCCGTAAAGTGCCAACACATTTTTATCTTTGTGAGGTCATCAATAACGTACTGAGTGCGTCTTTTGAAAACATGACCAAAATGATCCTATAGTTACTCACCTAAGCGGAGTGAAAGAAAGAGGTGATTCTCTACCTCGATTCGGGATGTCGATACATCAAATGTATCGAAAATCAAGTCCTAAAATGATTTTAGAATCAACAGATTGGATCGAAAACCTTTTGAAAAATCACAGCCAAGATAAAATTATTATACTCTCCAATAAGTAATATAGTATTATTCTGTTTGAGACGGAAGGAATACAAAATTCAAGAACACCTCAATTTTACTATAATTCTCATGACGGGAAAGACCACTGAAAATATAATTCGGATATTAATCAAAGTAGAAATATACTTGGTGCTATAAACAAGGACAGTTAGGCATGCATGACTTTCACTGACTACAGAATTATGCTTTAGAAATAGTCAACAAATATTTTATTAGTGTTCAAAGGAGTAATCGCATGGTAAGAATTTGACTAATTGACTTCCATACTTCCCCATGCAACAAACCTATTTTTCCATTTTTCTGTTCTTACTTAACAAAACTTGAAACTACCCAAGAAGAAATGTGGTTTGACATCAAGACTTGGTCTTAATGTTTGAATTTATTTCTCTCTTAATCACAGATTAAATTATATATATCACTTACTATAACTTGCCCTATGGACTATGGTTTCATAGCCTATTTGCTGAACTATTTTTAAATGTTCCTAGGGGGATAGACAACTGTTAAGGAATCCACAATACAAAGCATAGTGTACAAGTCATAAAGAAGCTTATGTGTAGTGATCTCATGGTTGTTACAATCCAATTAAGCTTTCTTTATTCCAAATAATATCTTTACCCATTTAAGTTACTAAGGTTCTGGATTTTGTGCGTTTCATCCTTACGGATGAGCTATACTAATCTTCACTGTATCGTTTTAATTTCATGAATGTTCCCGAAGGAACATTTAAGTTACTCCATATAATGCCAAACAAATACGAGTAGTTTTTTTTACATACCATCTACAATAATAGCAGGTTAATTATCCTTTTTATCATATTAATTATTATAATGTTTAATATAATAAAGTATTTGTAGGTATATTATAAATGACGTGATTGTGTGAATTTTCTTTTATACAGTGTACCTAAAACATAGATTCTATCCTTATTCCTATAACGTTTCTAGGGGACAAACTTGTAAAGTTATATATTCATCAAAGAGGGAACGTATCCAAATTAAAATCCAAAAAGTTATGGAGAACATGAAGTCATTACCTTTCTTCTTCGTTTTACTTTGGGCTTGTTGTTCTTTGTACTCCCTCTCTCTCAATTAATTATGTGGCATCGTTCCGATTTCAGAAGTCAATTTTTTTAATTTTAATCGTAAATTGGAACATAGAAGCTTAAATTTTTTAAAATAAAATTCATATGGTTGGAAACTACATAAAAGAATATCATAAATCACAATAATTAACAACTTAAAATATTTAAAAGACATATGAAAACATTACGATAAAAGATAAACTCGTTTGACGCTTGAAATCCTAAATATGCTGCATAAATTAGGACGGAGAGAGTAATTGATTAATCGTTTGAACAATCTATGAAGCAAACTACAAGCAGCTCACTCGAGCATCAATTTCACCGTAATAGTACGTGTTAACACTCAAAAGTAATTTAAGTGTTTAGTCGAATTCAGTGACATCCGAACTGTTCCAGAGCCGAATTTACTCCTAGCCCTCGACTACCAGAACTTCATCGGCTACTAAGGCATCTTAGCCGAGTTGTTAGTTAGAGGTACGACTGGGACCCACTCAGATGCAGACGCCTCAACGACTAAGTCAAAAGGATTTCTGGACCCCTAGAAGCGGTAACGGCCAACAACAGCTAAAAGAAATGGCCATTATCCGAGCAAGAGGAGTAGAAGGCGAGAAAATCGGCACCACCTCCCCCATAGCCAGCCATTGAACTTAGTGGGTTACTTGATGGCTGACATGGGGGGCGATCACGTTGTACAATTTTTTCCCTTTTTTGTACTATAAATAGGATCATTCTTTGTATATACACACAACCAATCAATCAAACAACTTAATTTTTATCTATCTTTATCCTTTACTTTACTGTACTCAGCTGCATTCATGGTTCTTACCTCTTAGTTTACTCATACCACCGTTCTAACGCTTTCTGGAGTAGTTGGGGAACCCATTGCTGGAAATTAGAGTTCCGTTTCCAGCCCAAATTTTAAGTTAAGGAATCAATTTGTCTCCCGATACGGTCAGCCGATAAAACGGCAGAGAACAGAATTCGGAGCGAGAACAAATTTGGCACGTTCTGTGGGACCATAGGTGAATTAATAGCAAAGTTTGATTCTCCAGGTCAGGATCATTCTTGGCGTATGCGCCTAAGGTCCGATAAGAAAATGAACCCCGAGTCCAGTTCACATCTTAAACAAAATCCTTTTAGAAGGAACAATGAACTAGCATCCTCCTCGGGTATGCCTACATCGGTTGATACCCCTCCACTTTCTTCATCAACCCAAACTGTGGAAGAATCTAGCCAATCTGAAGGTCCAACTGTAATGACCACGTCTTTTATTAGACAACAGATCGACTTGGGCATCCATGATATCATGTACCAAGTTTCTAAACAGTTGGCTGACATTGTGAAACCGATGGTACATAATGAGGTTCAACAAGCGAGGGATATGGAAACCAATCGAATGCACCCAGGAGAATGTTCGTCTAGTTCTGCCATCCCTCTGACGAGTGGTGCTGTTCAGCATGAGACCGTGACTCCCGGTGTTATTCCCCAGCCGCATGTGCATCAGCTAGTGCCTACTCAGGTGCAACCGGTAGCTCACCTAGGAACATAAGCCCAATCGCCTGGCAACCAGCACACTGCATGATCGCCGCCGAACCTTGGGGGGCAAAATGTGCCACTTGACCAAGCGAGTCTGCAGTATGGGCAGATCAACATGGCTCGGAGACCAGTTCAGGTTCCAGGACACTTTGGATTGCCGCCCGTTATGTCGTACGTTTCTACGAGCGGCCCTACTATGCAGGCGAATAATGTTGGCAAGCCGATGGCCCTTGGCTATGACTTAGCTAGGCTATCTGGTGACACTGTTTACAGCGGAATACCATTTCAGTAGTTATTGCCAGTACCCAGTCCATACCTTCCAGGAAGCGTAAATTTTCTAAGAACGACCGACGTCCGAGGAGAGCAACCTGGAATACTATTCCACCTTATCCTCAGGCTCCATTAGCCGTTCCAAGAGCTCAAAATACAAGCTTTTGTGGCCATACCCATCAGCAACAATGAGGAATTACCCCACCTATTTGTAATGGCTAGCAGACCACCTACAACTTTCAAAATCATGTCCAACAAAGTGCAAAATGGAGACCGCCAGTGCAGAACGCCTACCAGCCGAATCCAGTCGAGAATCGGCAGGGCACATCACAACTGATAAATCCAGAAATTATTGATAATACCATGCGGAGGTACTTCGACATCCAACTGAAACCTTTAGACATGCCTGTTTATAAGAAGTCTTACCTCGATTGGGTAGATCGGATAACACCTTTGTCGTGGGGCTTCAAAACACCGAAGTTTGCCATCTTCTCTGAAGACGATGACAAGTCCACTATCGAGCACATCGGTAGATTTACTGCCCAATGCGGCGAGGCTGGCCAGAATGAGTATCACAAGTTGCAACTATTTCCTCTCTCTAACGGGAACAACCTTCACATGGTACTCCTTTTTCTCTCTTTATTCCGTACAGAGCTGGGCTGACATGGAGGGTTGCTTCCATGATAGGTTCTATTGGACCCAACTTTACCGTGACTGACCTAACGAATCTCAAGCAGCAGGTCGATGAATCGGCTGCCGATTTTATCGAGAGATTCAGAAAGAAGGTTGGAAAATGCACCGTACACTTCCCCGAGTCTGAGTGTGCCCACATGATAATCAACAACATACACCCTCAGTTAAAGAAGAAGTTGGTGGGACAGTCCTTCTCTGACCTGAGCAAGTAAGTCGAAAAGGCTAGACAAATAGAGCAGTATATCCAGGAGAAGGATCGGAGAAGAGCCAGCCGAAATTGAGGCTCCCACTTGGTGTCGCACCCGTTTTAACCCCCCACCGCGAAGAAGAGGGATCCAACATGGTCACGACGTATTGGTGATTCCTAAATTAATTAAAGCTTAAGGAGTCGCCACCTAATTATTCTACGGTGAATTAGGGCACCTAAATGTTAACATAAATGCTACAAAATGAACTCCGATTAATGGTCTGCTAATCTATGAGATTATGGATAAGGGTTCTTTATTATCCTAAAGGGAAGGGATTAGGCATCCTTTAAGATCCGCTAACTACGGTTATCCGGTCAAATTTAAATTAATTATTATGCTAAGAAAATGCATGTTTAAAAGTATAAAGTTAATTAAAAGGATGTTGCAAGTGGTTAATAAAAGGATGCATTTTCTGACAAACGTAAAGATTTTTACCACTTATTTCTTCTTTTTGAGGAGTCTTGCAAAAGTGATTGCGATTCTGAGAAATAAATTCCTGGCATAAAATCCGAAAAAAGTATGCATTTGTATGGCATTGTTTATAAAATACATGTAAAAATTGATTTTTTTGAATAAAAGCATGCATTTGTATGACATTGTTCATAAAATACCTATTTTGGGAATTGATAGTAAGGAGAAAAACAAATTGTTTGCAATGCAAATAAGTGATTTATATGGAATTCATTTTTAATCGCAAATTGGATAAAAACAAAACCTTATTTGTATGATTAATAACGCGAATAAAGGATGACCAAATTATTTTGAAAGTTTTAAACATGCATGACGAGCCTAAAATAAATAACTAGCGGCGGATTTCCAATTTTAAACTTCTCTATTAATTTATCGATTCAAGAATTAATTATTCTAAGTATTCCCATAATCGCACAAAGTTGAGTAATTAAATTACAACAGAAAAGATAAAAATGGTGGGATTAAGGAATTAAAAGCAACGACTCGTCATCCCGCCCTATTTGTTTAGAAGTCCTGAGGCACGAGAATGCAATGAACGTGGATGCAGGTCTTTGCTTGACAATAGTCATGATGAGTCTCATAACGAGACTCTTCGTTGCTCCCGATGCATTTCATGTAACAAAAGAAAATAAAAGGATTAGTAGATGGAACATGAAAATATATACATAAAGAAAAAATGTAAATAAATAATTCATGAAAGATAATATGTGGTTGTTGTTGGTCCCACCTAGTGGCCTTATTTAAGAAAAATCAACTGAATCCAATCAGAAAGAGGACCATCCTATTTTAATTCTATATTTTCATCTATTATACAATTCTCCTTAATTAATTACTTTAGGCACCGCAAACTCGTTTAATCCTACTGTAACCTTACCTTCTTATATTGATGATTAAACTTGTGGTGCATATATTCTGTTTCACTTCTACTATAACACATGGTCAGTCTTATGTTTGTATACTTCCACTCTTGAATCAGTAATTCATGTTAAGGAGTACAAGATGAATTATCATGGCGGCAATTAACATGATGACTAAACAAAAATCTAAAATGGCAAAATCAACCACCTCCCAATCTTAATTCATCCTAGATACACTAAATTTGGGGTTTGAGCACTCAACAGAGGTAACATGCTTCAATTCCGCCCTCAAACCACAGGCAAATCATGTAAAGAGGTCATCCAAATACAAAAATCAAAACTACATAGTCCCCCAAACCTAGATATTACCTAGTAAAGGCTCCAGATAAGTCACAATGGCATATTCGGGACTGTATTGATATAAAAATGACCTCTTAGCCCTCGACTACCAGAAATTCATCGGCTACTCAAAGTAATTTAAGTGTTTAGCCGATTCAGTGACAACCGAACTGTTCCAGAGCCGAATTTACTCTTAGCCCTCGACTACCAGAACTTCATCGACTACTAAGGCATCTTAGCCGAGTTGTTAGTTAGAGGTACGAATGAGACTTACTCATATGTAGACGCCTCAACAACCAAGTCTAAAGGGTTTCTGGACCCCTAGAAGCGGTAACGACCAACAACAGCTAAAAGAAAGGGTCATTATCCGAGCAAGAGGAGTAGAGGGCGAGAAAATTGGCACCACCTCCCCCATAGTCGATCATTGAACTTAGTGGGTTACTTGATGACTGACATGGGAGGGGGGGGATCACGTTGTACAATTTTTTTCCTTTTTGTACTATAAATATGATCATTCTTTGTATATACACACAACTAATCAATCAAACAACTCAATTTTTATCTATCTTTATTCTTTACTTTACTGTACTCAGTTGCATTCATGTTTCTTACCTCTTAATATACTCATACCACTGTCTTAACACTTTTTGGAGATTGGGGAACCCATTGCTGGAAATTAGAGTTCCGTTTCCAACCCAAATCGCTTAAGTTAAGGAATCAATTTGTCTCCCGATACGGTCAGCCAATTGTAACATTATGTACCTTCGAGTCATGATTTGAGTCGCTAGACGTGTGTAAATAGACTCGAGCGTTGGGAAAATTTTGGTCATATTTACGTATGCTAATTAAGAGCTTAGTATATAAAAAGAATAAAACCCCGAAATAATTTGGACGTAACAAGTGTGACGACGGGGATCGAAAATAAATTTGATGCGTGCATAAAAAGGCGATGGGCTAGTGTCATATCACAAAATTATGACATTGAGTATATGAAAATCTTATAAGTTATTAAGATTTAAGTGAGTTGGAATCAAAAAATTAATTGTGGGATTGATTATTCTTAGTGGGGGACAAGCTTAAGTGGAATGCTACGTGCAACATGTAGAGGGATCACCTAATGACTAAGCTTAATTAACTAAATAGGTGGCAATGATGTGCAGAGTTCCGGCTATGTGTTAGATGAATGAGTATCGCATTGTGGATGCATTACAAGATTAGTCAGAAAAGTCTAAAAACGGGGCATGTAATTAGATATTGCATGTTATTCTAGGAAATCTCTCAATGTCATTGCTTGCTAAATAAGAACTAGAGCTAATGAATAAACAAATCAGCTTATAGGGTGTTAGGCAGCAACGTTAATGTTCATTTGAAAAGGAGAAATCAGGCAGCAACATTTTTGAAACCTACAAAATTATTTCAAGCAGCTTTCCAGCAAGCGACTATTAAAAGGGGATGGTTCCATTATTATTGAGGTATGTTAAGGCAAACTGTTTCTTTCTTTTGGCATGTTCCATGTAACGAAATATAACCGTGATATTGTTTCATAAATTATTCTACTCCTAATAGTTAAGAATATTCATTTTATTGATTCCTATATTAAAAACATGTCTAAATATGTTCATAAAATCCTTATTGAGGTATATGGAAAAGATGTTAATATTCCCGATGTTAGCCGAATGTACAAGGATATATGTCATCTGATAAGTTCAAAAATATTTTATTGTCATTCATGCATTTTCATTTGCATTATATTCATATATTACCCTGGACCCACTTGTATTATATAACTACTATATGATATGAAATATATATATGTAGGAGATGGGGAAAAGGGAAATGTGTTATATACGCGTCACCACCTGCAGCTGGTATAGATATCACGAAAAGAAAGATGCTCATGTGAGGCCAATATTGATGCCCTTGTGTGGCCAATATGATATGATGCCCTTGTGTGGCCGATATAACATGATACCCACAGAGGCGGTTATGGAAAGGAAGATGCCATTGTATGGCCAATATTTATATGTATTCCGCTTTTGCATTGTACATAACATTTAGACATATGTATTAGGGCCTCAGAGGCATTTACTGTTGGTCGGTTGTTTCTATTTCAGTCATTGTTATATCCTTGTTATGCTATTATTCATGTCTGACATACTCAGTACATCAATCTTACTGACGTCTCTTTTGTCGGGGGATGCTACGTTTCATGCCCGCAGGTTCACGTAGGCAAGACGACGATCAACGCTAGTAGGTTGCTGACTCAGCAGATTTTTGGAGCACTCCCCTTGTTTCGGAGTGTCAGTCTATCTTGGTACGATAATTTTAGCTTGTATATATAGATATGGCGGGGCCCTATCCCAACTCTTTTGATGTTGTATACTCTTTAGAGGCTTGTAGACAGGTGTCCTGTGTGTAGTAGTCTTATATGACCTTATCGACCTTGGTATATATATAAGTTGGACTTTTTGGTTAAGGTTGTACATAATCCTTTTCGGCTTAGTCCGTATTTAATTATGACTAGGTGTTGATTGTATGATTAGTGGTACCCGGCAGGTAGGGCCCCGGTGCCCCTCGCGGCCCTCGGAGAACAGAATTCGAGGCGAGAACAATATGTTGGTATAATCTGCGATTAAGATATAAACTTCATCAAAAATAGAACTCAGTCTATAGACCAACAATATTCCTAGTTTTTTAAGTAGGAATTAAGAAAGTCAAGAAGGAGTTTAGTTGCATGTGAAAGCATGGAATTCAAAGTTGCAACTTCTGGCATCTTTCCATGGCACTTCCAACCTTTTCTTTAGCACTAATAAAATTATTATTGACTCTATTGTTAAAAGCTAGATTTTGTAGTCAATGAAAGTCATGCCTAATTAACTGTATGTTATGGTACCATATTCTAGAGTATATTATTTTATGTTGAGTCGTGGAAGTTCATCGCCGACACTATGAAGACCCTATGCAGAGTGTGGAACGCTGATCGACCTCAATTCAATTCTTAATTCATTGCCGACACTATGAAGATTATTTAGTGGAGGGTATTTTGGAAATTTTGGGCTTGTATTATGTTCGCTCTAGTTTTCGCTATATATATTCTAGGACGCCGTTTTTTTTTGGTAGAGAGAAAAGAGAGAATTGTAAATACAAACTCCATATTCTGATTATAGTGAAATCTGCATCGGCAAAGTGGACGTAGCTCTCGCATTGAGGGTGAACCACTATAAATCTGTGTGTATTATTTATTTTTCACTTATTTACTATTTTCTGATTAGATCGGATTTGGATTCAAATCCTAACATTTTAGTCAAATTATATACGAATTCCTCGTAGTCTTTCTACTTAAAGATATTGTAGTTGAACATAGCTCTTTTATTTATTTATTTATTTATTTTTAGCTTGTAATCTCTCTGTTCCATTTTATGTTGATATGTTCATTTTTCTTTTTATTCTATCCGAGAAAAAGAATAATACTTTCTTTTAAAGCTATTAATTATAATATCATCGTCTTATTCTTAATGACTTGTTAGGACGCACTTAATATAAACAAGAGTTAAGACTTCATAGGAAGAAAGAAAATGAAAAAAAATATATAGTAGTAAACTCACCACCCCTCATTTAGGGAAATAATTTTGAAATTTTGCAGATAGTTGACTTATATGACAAATCTTATTTAATTTACTAAATTTCATGCACATTTAAATAACTTCACATAAATTTGAACAACGACTTGGGGAGCATACAGTTTCCCATGGGGAGAGGTGAAGGGGTAGTTGTGGCTTCCCCCCCCCCCCCCCTCCTCCTGTCTTCTAAAATCTATAGAATTCATAGGCATGAGTAATAGTGAGGAAGGTGTAGATCATAGAAAAGAGGACTTATTTTGGAATTTAAATCATGCACATTCGCGCTCATGTGAAGTTGCAACTAGCTACTAGATTACAAAATGTTATTTCTGTCTAATCTTTTTCCATGGAAGTCCATGTACGTGAAAATACAAGGAAAAGAAAGAAAATTTTATTCCAAAGAGAAATTCTTGAAATTATTTTTAGTTTTCAAAGGAATTGAAGTTAAGGTAGGAATAGAAAAAGTCAAGAAGGTGTTTAGTTGCATGTGGAAGCATGGAACTCTTTGTCAAGCAATTTCTTGCATTTTTCGATAGCAATTCAAACCCTTTCTTGTAACACTAATTAAATGATTGTTGACCCTATTTTTAAAATATAAATTTTGATAGACAGTAAAAGTCGTTCCTCTTTTTTCTTTTTAAATTAGAATTGTCACCTTTGGTCATTGATGGGCAAAAATTACAGTTTTGAGCTTGGCATTCCAAACTTTTTACATGATCATTGAGGAGTGACTAAACTATAGGGTGTAATAGATGTTGGAAATTTACTAATGTGGAATTAAGTTTATCCCATTATTTATGATTCGAACAATCGGGGCCCCGCACGTTGGAAACGTCGTTTCCACACATGTGCACACGTAGTGCCAAGTATCGCAAATTTAATTAGTGAAAGAGATATTGGTATGTAAGTAATATGTTTGAGACATAGAATGATGGACGGTTATTGACCAAATGACAAGTATTCCACGTTGGTAAACGAAGGAAGAAGTGTACGAAGTGTAAGATGAAACGAGTCAAAAATCGCCGTGGAGCCGTGAAGGGCCGCGACGCTAATTCGCAGAGCCGCGGCGCTTCGGAGGCAGAATGTTGCGACGGAAAGATGGAAAGTTCTGACTTTTGGGCTGGTTTTGGAGCGTTGAATCTCTATTATTTGACACGTGAATTGAGCCATTATTTGGCTGAATGTAACCCCTCAATTTGTGTCATTACATGGCTATTGAAGGCCATTAGTTGGCTAGTTGAGGGGTCATTTTCCTTACACTATAAATTGAGGCATTTGGCTCAATTGTTCAACACTTAGAAATTTTCTGAAATCTTCTTCTTCCTCTCTAGCAAGTTTTCTATATTCAAAGTTCTTCAAGAGTAACACTTGAGTTTCCTTTGCTCATTTGTTAGTTGTTGTTGTATCTTGGGAGACTATTGCCCACGAACGTAAAAGGATATATACGGGGCAATCTTGTCTTAAAGACATAGTGTCATCACTCGACTCAACAAATCACAAGGAGTTTGTAGTCGTTCTTATTTTCAGTTTGTTGTAATCTTGAGTAGTTTATCCTTTCTAGCATTTGTAATATTTATTTACTTTTCGTTTCCTACAATTGTTGTACCCATAATTTTAGGACAAGATTGTTGTAATTGCTTAGAAAGATGACTGAAAGAGAACAACTCGCTTCTGATACTGCTGCTCCTACTCAAGGCAACCTCTCTGCCTTCCCCACTACTGCTCAAGGCACATCCAATGCCTTCACTGCTGCTCAAGGAACACCGAAAGCATTTCCTGCTGCTCAAGGGAACGTTACAGTTCCTCCACCCTCTGGATTCCACCATGAACGTCCAGAAAAGTTCATGGGCTCCAACTTCAAGAGATGGCAGCAGAAGATGTTGTTTTATTTGACTGTTATGGGAATGACTCATTTCCTAACAGAAGATCCTCCACAAGCTGGAGATGAAGTGGACCCTCAGCCTAATGAAAGGCTGAAGGGGGCCAAGGTATCCATGTCGTTAATGGCATGAAGATGGTTCTTGATGCATGGAGTCATAATGACTTCATGTGTAAGAACTATATTTTGAACTGTCTGTCAGACCCACTCTACACGATGTATTGCACCGTAGGCACTGCCAAAGAGTTATGGGAAAAACTACAGAAGAAGTACAACGCACAAGATGTTGGTACGAAGAAATTCATCATTGGAAAATTCCTGAAATTTCAAATGGTAGATAGCAAAACTGTGATGTCCCAAGTCCAGGAATTCCAAATGATTCTACATCACCTGGATTGAGAAGGTATGAAACCAAATGAGCAGTTTTTGGCTGCATCACTAATTGAGAAGTTATCTCCCTCGTGGAATGAGTTACCTAAAACTCAAAACAAAGGAAATGACATTTGAGAAACTTATTATCACACTCTAGATTCAGGAAGATAATAAGAAGACCTTGCCCATGGGAAAATCTGGCTGAGGCAAAAGGGAACCCAATCAAGAAGCGCAAGTTCCAGAAAGACGGCAAGACCTAGGCGGGCAGAGAAGTTCAAGGGGAACTGTCACCACTTTGGAAAACCTGGTCACATGATCAAGGACTGCCGCAAGCTCAAGAGTGAGCAACAAGAGAAGGCCAAGACCAAAGGCAAGGCACAGACTAACGTCGTCAAAGACACGCTTCTTGACGACATGATCGAGGAGTTCTCGGTGGTGGTGCTTGAAGCAAACCTTGTTGAGAATCCCATGAAATGGTGGATGGACACGGGTGCTACTAGACACATCTGTTCCAATAGAGATGCCTTCTCCACATATACACCAGTTATAGACAAGAAGTTGTTCATGGGTAACAACGCTTCCTCTGACGTGCTGGGGGTATGAAAGGTTGTCCTGAAGATTACTTTTGGAAATGAGCTCACTCTGAAGGAGGTGATACATGTCCCTGAGATTAGGAAAAATTTAATTTCAGGTCATTTATTGGTAATGCTGGTTTTAGGCTGGTATTTGTGTCCAATAAATTTGTAATCATCAAGAATGGAACTTTTGTGGGAAAAGGCTTCGTCTGTGAATGCCTCTTCAAAGTTAACACCATGTATGTAATGCGTGCAAGCAATAATATTGAAGTTTCTTCTTACTTGCTTGAGTCCTCTAATTTATGACATCATAGATTAGGACATGTTAACTATAAGTCCATACAAAGGTTGGTTAAGTTGGAGTTGTTGCCGTCTATCGACGTAAACCCTCAACATAAGTGTGAGGTGTGCGTAGAGGCAAAACACTCAAAGATTCCTTTCGATCCGTCGAAAGGAATACCGCTCCTCTAGAACTTATTCACACAGATATATGTGATTTGAAGTTTGCACAAATTAGGGGGGAATAAGTACTTTGTGACATTCATTGATGATAGCACAAGGTATTGTTACCTTTACTTGTTGAAAAGTAAAGATGAAGCCTTTGAAGCGTTCCGACGTTACAAAGCAGAAATTGAAAAGCAACTAAGCATGCGGATTAAATCCATTCGTAGCGATAAATGGGGAGAATACGTAGCGCCATTTGAGGAATATTGTGCCTAATCGGGCATTGTTCATCAAACGATGGCTCCATACTCACCTCAATCGAACGATGTTGCTGAACGCAAAAACCGCACGTTGAAGGAGATGATGAATGCCTTGCTCATCAATTCCGGTCTTCCCCAAAATATGTGGGGAGAAGTCGTCCTTACCGCTAATATGATTCTTAATAGAGTCCCACATAAGGGTAAGGAAAAAACTCCATATGAATCATCGAAGGGAAAGAAACCCACCTATAAATATTTAAAGGTGTGGGGCTGTTTGGCAAAGGTAGAAGTGCCCAAGCCAAAGCAGGTCAAGATTGGGCCTAAGACTGTAGATTGCATTTTCATCGGATATGCAAATAACAGTAGTGCTTATCGCTTCTTAGTGCATAAGTTAGATCTTCCAGATATCCACGGGGGTACAATCATGGAATCAAGGAATGCTCAATTCTTTGAGGATACTTTTCCTAAAAAGGAAAAAGACATAACCTCTCGCTAAAGAAGTTATGAACAAAGCTCTCAGGAACCAGGAGTCGTTGACTGCCCGGATCTAGATGGTTCAGATCTAGTGGACTTCGAAGTGGTTGAATATCCGGAATCTAGTATTCTAGATTCTCAGAACTTGGAGACTCCAGAGATGGAACCGAGGCGAAGTAAAAGGACCAGGAAGGATAAATCTGTCGGTCCTGACTTTGTTGCTTATATGGTTGATGACGAACCAAGGACAATTGTTGAATCATTGTCAACTACAGAGGAACCGCTCTTGAAAGAAGCTATTGAGAGTGATATAGACTTCATCCTACATAACTATACTTGGGAGTTGGTTGATCTTCCTCCGGGAAATAAATCGTTGGGTTATAAATGGATACTCAAATGGAAGTATAAAGCAGATGGGTCTATAGATAAGTACAAGGCCAAGTTGGTAGTCAAAGGCTATCGGAATAAGAAAGGTCTTGGCTATTTTGACACGTACTCCCTGGTGTCTAGGATGACGTCCATACGAGTATTCATTGCGATCGCAGTGTTGTGTGACCTTGAGATACATCAAATGGATGTCAAGACAACCTTTCTAAATGGTGTTTTGGAAGAAGAAATTTATATGGAACAACCCGAGGGATATATGGTTCCAGGGCAAGAGAAGAAAGTCTGTAGACTTGTCAAATCTCTGTACGGGCTAAAAGATGCCCCGAAGCAATGGCACGAAAAATTTGATAATACTCTATTATCGAAGGGTTTCTCCAATAATGAGTGTGGCAAATGTGTCTACACGAAAGGTAACTCTGACTCTTTTGTCATGATATGCCTGTACGTAGATGACATGTTGATCATAGGGAGCAATCCTAGGTTGATCCTAGAGACTAAGAATATGTTGAAACAATGCTTCGACATGAAGGATATGGATATCACAGATGTCATCTTAGGGATAAATATCTCTAAGACGTCTGACAGACTGGTCTTATCTCAGTCTCACTACATCGAGGATGTGTTGAGAAAGTTTAAGATGTTTGACAGTTCGCCTATGAAGTCATCACTGGATGGAAATCAAAAGCTTGATAAAAATCGTGGTGTACCCGTATATCAGGAGCAATATGCACAGGTGATTGGGAGTTTGATGTACATAACAAACTGCACCCGACCTGATATTTCTTATGCAGTCACCAAGTTGGCTAGGTTTATCCATAATCCAAGTAATGATCATTGAAAAGTGTTGAATCGGGTACTACGATACCTGAAATACGCGCTAACTTACGGGTTGCATTATTCAAGATATCCAGCTGTACTAGAAGGGTACAGTGATGCAAACTGGATATTTGATATAGAGAACACCAAGTCTACCAGTGGGTATATATTTACAATTGGTGGTGGGGTTGTATCTTAGAAATCCTCTAAGCAAACTTGCATCGCCCGATCCACGATGAAATCAGAGTTTATCGCTTTAGACAAAGTAGGAGAAGAAGTTGAGTGGCTTCACAACTTCTTAGAGGATGTCCCGTGTTGGGACAAACCCGTACCTTCTATAATGATCCACTGTGACAGTCAGTCAGCTCTAGGAAGGGCACAGAGTTCTATGTACAACGGCAAGTCTCGTCATATTCGACGGCGACATAAGACCGTTAGGCAGCTGATCATCACGGGTATAATATCCATTGATTACATAAAATCAAAGGATAACATAGCGGACCCACTTACAAAGGGCTTACCCAAAGACCAGATATTCTGCTTATCTAGGGGATTGAGCTTAAAACCCAAGCTTTAAGGACCAATACGGTGGTAAGCCAACCTTACTGAATGTAGATCCCAAGAATTTGGTTCAATGGGAAAATTAAGTTGTAAAGGTTCAGTTGAGCGCTTCGGTGGAAGCAAGAGCACTTTGGTTTATGATCCCTGTAAGGAACGTAAACCCAAAGTCGTTCCCGCGATAGACGCTAAGTGCTATCTGCAGTGTGGGTAAAGGTTAAGTTTCCAAAACCTTTAATGATCCTCAACGGTTGAGGTTAGGTTTGGAGAAACTATTAATGGTTCCTAACACTTGTAAAATGTGGTATAGTAGGATACCTTGTAGGAGACCACCTATTTAAGTGCGAGGACAGACCTCCTCAAATGGATGCACTTAAGAATCCAAGAAGTGTCAACGGCCACAACGGATAAAACATTACGAAGAACAGAGTACGGAAAGTTGTTGTGTTGGTACCATTGACTTGGATTACACTAATGTCATAACCCAAACCGGAGGGCCGCGACGGGCACCCACATCCAACCCGCCGGGTACCACCATTCGAATATTTAACATCTAATCGTAATTAATTACGGACTAAGCCGAAAGAAAATTATGAAAATTAGGTAACCATCTTATATATACACATAGCCATACCAAGGCCGACGAGGCCATACAAGACCACTATCCACAGGACACCTGTCTACAAACCTCTAGGAGTAGCAACATCAAAGGTCGGGACAGGGCCCCGCCATACCCATATATACAAGAAAAATTGTACCGTACCAAAATTAGACCAACACTCCGAACAAGGGGAGTGCTCCAAATACCAGCTGAACCAGCAATCTACTAGTGCGAACAGTCACTCCCTCAATATGAACATGCGGGCATAAACGCAGCGTCCCCCGACAAAAGGGACGGCAGTACGACTGATGTACTGAGTATGTCAAGCATAAATAATAGCATAACAGGGATATACCAATAACTGAAACAGAAATAGCTGAACATCAGTAAATGCCTCTGAGGGCTCTAATACACATGCCTAAATGTTATGCACAATGCAGTATATATATACATCAACCTCTTCGGGCATCTTCCTTACCATAACAGCCTCTGTGGGCATCATATCATATAATGATTAATAACTGTATGCATAATGCAAATGCGGTATGATAATGTCCACACAATAATCCTCTCATAACCGCCTATGTGGGAATCACGTTATATCACCACACAAGGGCATCACATCATATTGGCCTATTTGGACTCTTTCGTTATAGTCTGTACCAGCTGCAAGCGGTGTGAGTATATAACACATTTTCCCTTTTCCCCAATTCACATACATATACATATACATATATATATATACATATACATATATATATATATACATATACATATATATATATATATACATATATATATATATATATATATTTACATATATATAAATATATATCTATATACATATATATATATATATAAATATATATATATATATATACATATATATATATATATATATACATATATATATATATATATATATATATATAATATTTATCATATAGTAATGTGCATATCACAAGTGGTCCAGGATAACATATGAATGTAATGCAAATGAAATGCACGAATAATACTAAAATATCAGGAGTGACACAATATCCTTTACACCTTTGGTTAACATTGGGAACACCAACATCTTTTCCGGTGTGCCTTATTAATGTCTTAGAAACATGCTTGGATATTCTTTCAACATAGGAGTCGATGACTTGATCATCCTTAACTGCTAAGAGTAGAGTAATTTATGTAGCAACACAACGGTTATGCTTTGCACATAGAGTTATGCCAAAAAGAAGGAAAAATCCTTGCATACCTTGTTGTCGAAATTATCTAAGTTCTGCGGGTCCTTGTAAGCTATATGAATGATTATCTATATCACACGGATGATTTAAATCATAATCGAATCAATATATCAGAAACAGATTCTTAGAGACATTCTAACGAACATCTTGTACGCGTAGAACCTATATTCCTTCTATATCAAAACTTATGCATGTAACCACACAATCAGCCCTTCTAACCCTTTTTTTCTCACTGCTACAATGCTTAAAACAATTCAGCAATTTCACACGCAACTTCCAATTCGTACAAACAGTCCCGATAACACCCCATTAACCTAGCATTTTCAATAATCGTCTTAGAACTATTGGCAAGAATCAAGTTCAGAACTTGTATAAATTTTAAGAACATGGAAGATTACCTCTGTTAAACATAGCGACGAGAATCGTCAGAAAACCTTTTGCTCGAAACAGCTTCCGACAAGCAGAAACCGTAGAACCAGGACCCCCAAAAATTGACTCCCAGAACTCTTTCAGAAACTCTGGGCCTCTCGCTTGACTTCGGAGTGTGTAGGCTTGTCTAAGGACTCAATTTTTCCAGAATCCAGGTTCAAAACGTCATGAATTTCCCCCTTTTTGTCTATGTGAAAGCTTACGGAAAATCCCCCAATTTGGTCAAAATTTCAGAGGGTTATCAATGGAGGCTTACCCCTCCTGATGGAAATGTATCAATTACTTCTCCAAGAAAAAATTTCTACAGAGGTTTTGAGAAAATGA
Source organism: Anisodus acutangulus (assembly GCA_029783415.1). Classification (NCBI taxonomy): domain Eukaryota; kingdom Viridiplantae; phylum Streptophyta; class Magnoliopsida; order Solanales; family Solanaceae; genus Anisodus; species Anisodus acutangulus. The sequence continues at coordinate 28,383,195 of CM056501.1, forward strand.
AGGCTTTAATACAGAGAAGGTTTTGAGAAAATGAAGGCTTTAATACAGAGAAGAGGGTGAATGGCTTGGAGACTTGGGAGTCTGCCACCGATCGAGCATAAGGCGTAGTCACTTGAGCCAAGTGTTATAATACTCCACGTAATGTCCCACTATGTTTTGTCCCCAAGTATAATTAATTAATCCCACAATTAATTAATTATACACACAATTAAATTCCCGATCTCAAATCACTTAAATCCTGACGACTCATAAAACCTTCTCATACTTAATGTCATAATTCTTGTAATATGACAATAGTCCATAACCTTGTTGGGAATATAAAATATTATTATTACTCCCCGCCATCGCACTTATCACATCCAAAATTATTTCGGGATCACGCCCTTTTATATACTAATTTTCTTATTAGCCTACATAAGTACAACATAAACCTCCCGGAGTCCGGTCTACTTGCCTACGTTTATGTGTTCAACCGTTACCCGAAAATATGGGATGTTACAGGCCCTTTTCCGAACCCCACACTTATTGAAAGTTCAGTGCATCGGGCTGCACCTTTATAAAATTAAGCAATTTTGGATAATATATAGACAAATATGAACCTTTTCTCTCGGTAGGATGCAAAAAGAAAGATTAGTTTAAACACCTCTTATACAAATAAAATTATTAATGATATTTTTATATTAATTATGTAGTGAAAGATGGGTGAAAAACGTAGCTCGAAATTAATTACTGTAACTTGTTCAATCATCTAATTAAGATTTTTATTTAAATATTTTATGTTTTCAAACAAAAATTAATGACGGTTATAAGTTCTGAATGAATACTGTCGTTATACACTAATAATTAGGGGTGGGCAAAAAATCCGGAGAATCGAAAAAACCGAACCGAATCGGCTGTTCGGTTCGGTTTTTAAAAATAAAAACAGATTTTTTGAAAAACCGAACCGAATCAGGATTTAGTGATTCGGTTCGGTTTTTAAATTTTGGATACGAACCGAACCGAAAAACCTAATTAAATATGTAATTAATCTTATTTTTTATTTTAGGCTACTACTATCTCTTGAATCATAGTCATTGAAGTCAATCTATGAAGCTTTAATAGAAGTCGAATGCGGCATGGACTTGATTAACATATCACGAAAACATTGACATAAAATGTAGGAAGAGAAAGTAGTTGTAAATTGGTAAAACTTTAAATGGTCATAACTATGCGCTCGGATGTCCGTTTACCCGATTGTTTTTTTGGTTTTGCGTATTTTTTCGAGACGGGGCCAGGCAAACTGCCAGATGACGGTTTGGCGCCACCAATTTTTACGAAAAGGTCAATTTTCACCATCAATTTGTGTTTTCCCCCAAATCGATTTCTAATTTTCCTTTTTCTTTAATAAACATCTCACGATACACAATAGATTTCAACGTCGAAATTTCATGGTAGTGTAGGTGTGAATGTTAATTTCAGTTTTGGAAATTCAATTTTTTTTTAAAAAAATTCCTCGACCCGACCCGGCCCACTAGAAAAACCGATATAATCCGATACGTTCGGCTATATAAACTGAACATATCATTTTTTTTTTAAAGTTGGATTCGTTTTTTTTAAAAAAAAAATTTATTCGATTATATTTTTCGGATACAAAATCGATATGAACCGATATACGCTCACCCCTACTAATAATCTATAATATAATAGGATTATAAGGACAGTAAATATACAGTGAGGGGAAGAAAGAGATGTGTTTTTCTCCCTCTCTTTTGAAAATGATAGACCCTAGAATTTTAAATCCTTCACCAAAATGATGCATGTAAAGTTGCATCGACTATATAGCAAAACCTTTTTCTCTGTCTAAACATTTTCCATGAAAGTACCCTTATGCTGACAAATACAAAAGGAGAAGACTGAATTTTATTTTTTTCCAGCATTCCAAAGAGAAAATCTTGAAAGAAAAAAAATTCAAACAAATACACAGAATGGGATGACAACTAATCCCCTTCCACCAAAATGCTACGAAATTTTCTGATAATTTCAGTCCATATTATTCTAAATAGACAAGTATGAATAACTGAGAAGAATCGGCGGAACACTATATGCTAATAGCAACAATTCTATCTGTCTCTTCACCACTTTTTTCTTCTTCATGCTATTAGAATTTTGAAATTAAAAGGATTAGTATACTTTGAATTAATTATTTGATAGAATTGCTTATAGATTACTATTCTTTCAGAGTCGCTGGGCAATCAAAGACAAGGGATTTTATAGTGGCATTTTATTATGACATGAGTACTACTAGTGTTACCAGGTTATGATGGGATAGATGCGGTTCTTTCACCCTTAATCAGTGGTCTCGGGTCGAGTTCTGGGCATGGAAAAATTTTGTTGGGAGCGCTGCCCCTAAAATGAGCCCTGCAACTTGCGATTTGGATGCAAGTATTAACACCGAATGCAAAACCAAAAAAAAAAAAAAAAGGACTACTAGTATTATATAAGGTTTATAGGTTAAACAGTAATTAATATAATACTAGGATGTATAATCTGCTAATAACTAAGATAAAAAGAATCAAATATAAAACCTAGAACAATAATATTTCTCTTTCTGAAGTTTCACTACAACCCAATGTATTTATAGCTACAAAATCTAAGCTATTAATTTAAAAATCGTAGCTATTACTTAATAATAGCCACAAAAATTCAAATTCCATAGCAATTTACAAATTCGTAAAATTTCTTAGTCACAAAAATTAAATTGACATAGCTAATTCCTCATGTTTGCTATAATTGCTAAAAAATCGTGGCGACAATTACCTAAATAGCTACAACTTTATTGCTACGATAACATTTTGTAGCTGATCATACGTTTTTGCCACAAGATAAAAGTTATTATAGCAATAGTAACCTTTTAGCCACAATAATTTATTTGAAACAAAATATTGTAGTTAAATACATATTTTGGCTTCAAGTTATAAATAATTGTGGCAATAGTTAAATGATACAGCCACAAATCTTTCTCCATAATAAAATTCATAGCTAATTATTAATTTATGTCATGAGTTAAAACTTACTGTAGTAATACAAACCTTATAGTCACAATAAATTGTTTGAAGTAAAATGTTGTAGTTAAATAAATATTTTTACTTCAAGTTATAAAAAATTGTGGCAATAGTTAAATGATACCGTACAGCCACAAATCTTGGTTACACCAAAATTTTGTAGCTAATTAACAATTTTGCCGCGAGTTAAAATCTGTTGTAGCAGTAGTAACATTTTAGTCACAAAAAATATTTAAAATATTATATTGTAGCTAAATAAGTTTTGTTGCTTCAAGTACTTAAACGTCTGTGACAATAATAGCTATATAATTTGTCATGGCAAAATATATTGCCACAAATTTATTATTGTAAAAACTTTTTGTAGCTAATAATTATTTTTATTACGAGTTAAAATTTGGTGTAGCAATCATAATCTTTTTGCCACATTAAATAATTTTTTTTGTTAAACTTGAAGTTATCATAAAATAGTACTATTATTCTATTCGATTCAATTTTACAGGACGTTATTTGTAAATTTCAATTATAATTTAAATAAATAGGTGATTATATATAATTATTTTTTTAAAATAATTATACCAAAGTTAAACAAAATTTCACTTAGTAACTTAGTCTTGATCAAGTTCTTCATAATTTTTATTTGACTCAAAATTATTCCATCGGAATAATACCTTTTATGTAGTGGAATTTGAAGCATCAATAATTCGATCTGATTCAATTTTATAGCTTGTAAGTTTCAATTAACTAATTATATTAACTTCGATTTACTAATTTTATCAAATTTAAAGTTTCTCACTTCTTTTATTCTTAGATTATCACGTATATCCCTTTTTGCGATTTTGGAGTGTCGTCATTTGCTGCAAGATCGTTTTGCTAAGTATGGGATTCAGTCTGCAATTGATGTTACTAAGGTTAGCATATGAACCTGTTTGTTTAATCCAAAAATATCTGCACGTATTATTTTAGTCCCTTTTGTCATATGTAAAAAAATTTAGTTAGAGACTTATCAAGATATATTTTTTCTCTTCTTGAAATTCTATTAATATTTTTACTAATCAAATTTGCATATTTGTATTAAATAATTTATATCAATTAAAAATATATATATGATCGACCGTTTCTGCTTCCTGATGTTAAAATACTTTATTATTGATAGGTGAATTTGTGGAACTAGAGAAGAAATGACAAGCTACGACCGATGTTGATCAAGCCAAGGTGCACTTGAAGACCGTGGGAGGAGAGAGGAGAAGACTATGTGACTTTGGATCTCAAACAAGATGGTGTCGTAGAAGAATTTTGTATTGTAAATGTATTTTAATTGAAATATACAATTATGTGTAACTTGGGACATGTTTTGAAATCTAAAAGCGTTGAATTCTTATTTACATTTTAAAGTTCTTGTGGCAAATTTTTTAGTTTGTAGCAATTTTTTTTTTGAATTCGCAGCTAAATGTATATATAATTGCTACGTAGCAAGAACATAGCTAGACATTCACTTTCCGTAGCAAATTGAAAAAAAAAAACTTTAGCTATAATTCAATATATTTCATGGCAAAAGATAGGAATTTTTAGCTAATAGAAAAATGTTTGTGGCAAATACTTAAACTCATAGCTATGATATTTTTAATTCGTAGCTAAATATGAGTACTATTGCCACGAGATTAAGCTGCATAAATAACCACAAAACTTGAGTTCACGTGGCAAACAAATTAACTATTTTGCTACAATACAAAATCTTGTGGCAACAATATGAAGATATAGCTACAACTTTTATCTGCCATGGCAAAAGAATAAATTTACTTGCTATAGGTATATATTTCGTGGTAAAAAGTTTTACCATCACAGTGACAACACAAAAAAATTCCATAACAATAAGTATTACTCCCTCTGTTCTAATTTATGTGGCATCATTTTCTTTTTTGTCTGTCCTAAAAAGAATGTCATATTTCTATATTTATAAACAATTCAACTTTATGTGATGATTTACAACCACATATTTATATAAGATTTGTTTTGGACCACACATTTGAAAAGTCTTCGTTTCTTTCTTACACTTCGTGTCAAGTCAAATTGTGTCACATAAATTAAGATGGAGGAGTAGTTTTTAACCACGAACCATGTAAAGTGTATAGCTATCATTTAGCTACTCTACATTTTGTTATGAATACTACGAAAAAAAACATTATAGCTAAAATGTTTAACCACATAAATTTTCATACTTAGCTACGTTGTGTTTCGTACTTATATATGCGTAATGTTGTAGTGTTTGTTAAGTAGGAATAATAGAAAGTCGATCGAGAAGGCGTTTAGTTGCACGTGGAAGCATGGAATTCAAAGTACTTTCATGCAATTTCTTGCATCTTTCGATGGACTATTCAAACCCTTTATTTTAACACTATGAAAATAATTATTGACTCTGTTGTTAAAAGCTAAATTTTGCAGTCAATGGAAGCCATGCCTAACTGTACCTGTTGATGGTACCATGCATATTTTAGATTATACTATTTTTAGTCAAATTATATAGGAATTCGATCCTAGTAGTCTTTCTACTAAGAAATAGTATTATAGTTGGAACATATATACTTCTCTTAATCTTTTTAGTATTTCTGATCTTCTATCCCATTTTATATATGATACACTATTTTAGTTTGTTGACACCTTTGAAAACTATTTAATTCTAGCAACATCGTTTTACTCTTAATGACATGTTATTAGGATTTGTGATCCACTCAATTTATAAGAAAGAGAAAATAAAAAGACATGATACAGTACTCTCACTGATTCACTCATTTAGAAGGATAATTTTGACATTTTGCATATGTATTCGACTTACATATCAACAATCTTTTTTTAATATAATTTACTAAATTTCGTACACATAAATTCACATAAAATGAGACGTAGGGATCATTCAACTTTCCATGGGGAGAGAGATGATAGTTGTGCCTTTTTTTCCTCCCTCTTGTCTTCCAAATTTATAGAATTGGTAAACAGTGATGAAGATGGAGGTAGAAAAGACCGAGGACTTTTTTTTTTGGGATTTAAATCATGAACTAATATTAAATTGGTGCATGCATGTGAAGTTGCAACGAGCTATTACTTTACAAAATGTTATTTCTGTCTTATTTTTATCATGGAAGTTCATGGTACATGCATGAAAATACGTACAAGGAAAAAGGAGAAGAAACTTATTTTTCATTCCAAAGAGAAATTCTTGAAGTTATTTTTAGTATTCAAAGGAATTGAAAATTAATTAAGTAGGAATATTGGAGTTTAGTTGCATGTGGAAGCATGGAACTCATTGTCAAGCACTTTCTTGCATTTTTCGATAGCAACAATTCAAAGCCTTTCTTGAACACCAATTAAACGTGAATTTTTCGTATAGTTAGTGAAAGTCGTCTTTCCTAACTGGCATTGTTTATGGTACTAGACTCTTGATATTATACTTTGGTCAAATTATATAGGATTTTTAGTTGTTTTTCAGCTGATCATTTGTAGTGTTATTAATGGTTGTTAGCGATTGAGAAGAGAGAAAAAAAAGAGGCAAGTGATTCTTTATTTGTAGAAGGGAAACTGGTCAAATTTGTCTTTGTGTTATCTGAAATTAAGCACTGCTGGCCGGGGTCATGAAGCTGAAATTTGAGCTTAATTTTAAGTCTGTCAAAAGTTGAGGGGTAAATGTGGATTATTTTCACCAAAAAAAATTGACACTAGAATCCACTCATTTCATATTGAGCTTCAAATACGAGACTATTTGCTAACGATAAAGATATGAATCAACTAAACACATGGTTGCCCATAAAATTAAGCAATTTCTAGAAGTACATTTTAAACATTTTCCTTTGATAGAATACAAAAAGAAAGATGCACACTTAAACACTTTCTTATAAAAATAAAATTATTAGTGAATTTTAAATATATGTAATCAAATATATGTGAAAACGGTAGCTCACGTCAAAGGTAATATAGATACCTATTTTATACCTAGATATAAAAATTCGCAAAATTTTTCTTCTCGCTCTCTGAGATACTCAATATTACTTATTTTGCTACACTTGAGTTTCTATTAGCTTTATAATTCGTGAAAGAATTCTGTCATATATACCAATAACAAATACTCCGTCTCATTTAGCAGCAGCTACATGGGGAGGGGGCTATGGGAGAGTTGTATTTTTTTCTCTCTTTGAAAATGACATTTCCTAGGAATTTAAATCCTGCACCAAAATGATGTACGTAAACTTGTAACCACTATATTGCAAAACGTTTTTCTCTACTGAATCGTTTTTAATGAAATTTTATAGAATCATGTAATTCTTCTTGTTTGGAGTTTTCTCATTAATGCAATATATATAGTTATTTACAATTACAATCCTAATTGTATGAGAATATCTACTTTACATAATTACACCAAAATAATAATTATAGAATATATGGAGAATATAAATGTATTATCTATCACACCCCCTCAGTCGGAGCGGGAGGAGACCGGACGCTCAGACTGGATCTGAAGTCAAGAAATAGCTACCGAGTAAGTCCCTTAGTAAATATATCTGTGTACTGATAGGAAGAAGGAACATGTAACACCCGAACATGACCCATGGCAACTTTCTCACGAACAAAATGAGTATCCATCTCAATATGTTTGGTTCGCTAATGTTGAACGGTGTTATGAGACAAGTAGACAGCAAATACGTTATCACAGTAGACAATAGATGTCTTATGTAAGGGACAATGAAGCTCTAGAAGGAGGTTTCTGAGCCAACAAGTTTTGACAACAACGTTCGCAACACCTCTATATTCTGCTTCTGCACTCGAATGGAAAAGCGTGACTTGCCGTTTTGCAAACCACGAAATGAGGTTATCACCCAAAAATACACAATAGCCGAAAGTAGATCGGCGTGTGTCGGGACAGCCACCCCAATCGGTGTCCATATAGGATATCAACTTGGTCGGTGCATATGGATAAAAGTGTAATTCATAGTCAAGAGTACCCCTAACGTACAGAATGATACGTTTAAGAGCAGTAAAGTGAGGCTCCCTGGGAGCGTGCATGAACAAGCACACATATTGAAAAACATAGGCAATATCGAACTTAGTGAAGGTAAGATACTGAAGTGCACCAGCGAGACTCCTATAAACAGAAGGATCAAGCACCAGATTCTTTAATTGTTTTTTTCAGCTGATAAGTTGTAGTATTACCTGTGGTAGTTAGTGATTGAGAAGAGAAAAAAAGGTAAGTAGTTATTTATTGGTAGAAGGAAAATGGTTAAATTTCCACTTATGCTATCACAAATTGAGCAACCTCGTTGTCCGTTAATTTCTTTTTATCTAATTTTATCATTGCCCCGTTAGGAAAAAGTTTGATTTTGCATACGAGGCAGTTTGTCAACGACAAGGATATGATTGACTAAATGTATAATTGTGCATAAAATTGAGTAATTTCGAATAATATATAAATAAATTTAAACATTTTCCCTTTGTAGAAGAATACATAAAGAAAGATGTACTTTTAAACACTTCATACACATATAAAATTATTAAAAGGGGCAGTCCGAATCGTTGAGGAATTGGTAATGAGTGACTCGGAATTTTTGAATGTTGTCAAACGGGAAAATCTTACCTACCCGTGCGATTCAAAATAGGACACCTATCAAAACTCTCTACTGTCGGATCCCTACCTATGACCACCTTAGAATTTTCGCTTGTCTGTGTTACCCAAATCTGACATCCACGACCCCCCATAAATTAGCACCTCGATCCACTTTGTGCGCCTTTCTAGGTTTCTCGTCAAACCATAGGGGGTACTTGTGCTATAAGCTCTCCACCGATAAAATCATAAACTCACATCACGTCACCTTTATTGAGTACACATGCACTCCGTCGTGCTGCCATTGTTCCGGCAGTAGTCGACGCACCCACTGCCACCACAACTCACTCACCTCTCGATCAGGTCACTGCCTCCACCGGCAGTCCGGTCGTCAACTCCCCAAGCCATCCCGTCATTTTTGTTTCCGCACCCGGTATATCAGACAACTCTCGGATCTGACCCCCGACGTATCTCCCACCCGCCGGCGAAACTAATCGGAACACCCAGTGTCACCACCCACTGCTGTTACTACTCCCGTCGCCCAAACCAACAACCAAACATACCTACGGCAAGCCGATCACCACACCAACCCCTAAACCACCCCACCGAGACCCCGACATACCTTTCCTCTAAACCCACCATCATCGGACACGACTTCGTGCCACTCACAACCACTAGATCTGACCGGCTACCCAACCCCACCAAACCCGTCACCGTCTCTCGATACCACCAGCCAAATCCCCCACCCCGTCGACCTACTCCTACTGCCACTCCCAACCATCACTGCCTTACCAATTTTGATCCCGCAACATACCCCAGACCCGACACCCAATAACAACACCCAACATGCCCCTGCCCCCATGCACCGTATGGAAACTCATGCCCAATACGAAATTTTTAAACCCAAAGTCTAATTTAACCTATCCACACAAATCATATCCCAATTCCAAAAAACCCAAAATTAGCCAAACTTGACCGTAATTGGAATGCGGCCATGCATGAGGAATTTATTGCTTTAACAAAACAGCACACTTGGGATTTGGTTCCTAGACAAAATGTGGTGAATGTGATCCGATGCATGTGTCTATTTCGTCACAAATTTAGAGATAGTGATGACTTAGAGAGATATAAGGCGCGAATTATGGCTAACGACACTAATCAGCAGAAGGATATTTATTGTGGTGAGACATTCAGTCTGGTTTTTAAACCGGCTACCATTCGTACAGTTCTGAGTATTGCTATGGGTAAGCATTGGCCAATTCATCAGCTTTATGTCAAGAATCCATTCTTATATGGGGATTGAAAGAAATTGTTTACATGCACCAGCTACTACGCTTTGTCCATCCGTAGGCCCCTCATTATGTATGTCGTCTGCGTAAGTGACTCTATGGTTTGAAACAGGCCCCCAGAGCGTGGTATGACCGCTTTGCACATTCCATTATGCATATTGGGTTTGTATGCGGCAAGTGTGATAGTTCTCTCTTTATTTTTCATCTAGGTAGTCATATAGCTTATTTGTTATTATATGTGGATGATATTGTTCTTACAGTCTCCTCGGATGTGTTGAAAAATGAAATTATTGCTTTGCTTAAGTCCAAATTTGCTATGACTGACTTGGGAAAGTTGAATTATTTCTTGGGGATATTAGTGACTAGATATGCATATACTATGTTCCTATGTCAGCGTAAGTATGCATAGGAGATTGTGTACAGGGCTAAAATGGCAAACTGCAAGATTATGCGTACTCCGGCTAACACTAAATCGAAGCTCAGTGTTGTTGATGGTGATCCAGTGTCTGTCCCCACTCTATATAGGAGTCTTGTAGGCACACTTTAGTATCTTGCTTTCACTAGGATTGATATTGATTATGTTGTTCAGCAGGTGTGTTTGTTTATGCATGCCCCCAGGGAGCCTCATTTTACTACTCTTAAACGTATCATTCGATACATTAAGGGCACACTTGACTATGAATTACATCTCTACCCCTCTGCACCAAACATGACGTTATCATATATGGATGCAGATTGGGCCGGCTGGCCAGACACGCGACGCTCCACCTTTGGCTAATGTGTGTTCTTAAGGGATAATCTCATATCATGGTCTGCCAAGAGGCAAGCCACCCTATCCCGTTCGAGTGTAGAAGCAGAGTATATAGGTGTTGCAAATGTAGTTTCTATATCTCGCATCTACAACAATTGTGGGAATATGAAAATTTCTTTCGTTGAATTGAAAGAATTTTCTATTTGATTCTATGTATTATTATTCTCATTATGCACATAAGGGAGGAGCCGTATGATGTTAAAATCTCACGTACGATTCTGAAATGGAGATTCTTTCAATTGAATGACGATCGAAACAGATGTCGGATCAAACTCGAAATTAAATAACTTCTTCAGTCATAAGATTCTTATTTTTTCAAATAATTGTATTTTAAAAATAAGAATTAGTGACTGTTATAAGTGCTAAATAAATTTGTCATACACAAATAATAGTACTAATTTATTAAGATTATATGTAATCACAGGAAGGGGAAGGAGGAGTTTTTTTTCTCTTTCTTTGAATAATAAAAGCTGCGTCAAAATGATGCATGCAAAGTTGCAACTACTAGTACTATATTGCAAATATTTTTCTCTGTCTAAACATTTTCCATGAAAAGTACGTTCATGCTGAATATACAAGGAAAAGAAGAAGAAAAAAATTCAGCATTCCAAAGAGATTTTTTTGAAAAACACAGAGTGGGATGACAATTATCCCCTTCCAACAAAATGCTCGGAAATTTTCTGACAATTTCACAGCCCATATTATTATTCTCAATAGACAACAATGAATAATTGATAAAAATCTCTTTGGAATAACAACGATTTTATCTGTCTTTTCACCACTTTCATTCTTCTGCCTATTAGAATTTTGAAATCAGAATGACCTCAAAGTTTTAGGGTGTGTTTGGTACCCAAAAAAATCCATGAAAGACGTTTTCTCAAAAATAAGTGATTTTCTGGTGTTAAAATATTATTCCAAAAGTAGGGAGCAGGGGCGTGGGTGTGTGGGATGATTCGAAGAAGTGAAATGCTATTTATAGAATTTGATTTCTAACTTCACCAAGAAGAAGAAAAATATAGTGAAGCCCACTTTATCTCCTTAATATATTGGGTTTAGAAAATAATACCCCCTTCATATTTTGAATGAGACAATACACCTCTCTTGATCTTAAGTTAATTGCTAGAAATGAGTTGAATTATTATATATATTTTAAAATGTTAAAAACGACCCTCAGTAATATAAATCGTGACATATATAGTAATTAAAAATTTTGAGTAATGATATTTTATAATTAAAATTCATACATCTCTTTTTCTTCTTTTTCCTTTTGATTTTCAAAACCTCACCATTAGGCTTCATGGTATATTTTTTAAAAATTTTAAAGTTCAAATCTTGATATAGCTCATTATTTATATCATTATTAATATTAAAAATTTACTAAAAGTTTTTGTAAAGCATCTTTATTTTCATGTTATACCTGCATACTCAAAGTTGAAAACTATTTATTGATAAATATTTTAAATAAAATGTAATAATCTCCAATATAAATATAGTTAATAAATAATATTCTATTTAAACTTTTTTTAAAATTACTTGTAAATATTAATTCAAATAAGATTTTATCTCATGATACAAAATATGAGAGAGTTATTATTTCTTAATCTCAAAACTTTTGGATTGTCAAATAAAATTTACTCACTTATTTTAATATTATTGAATATTTTTTTTAGTAATTTTTCATTCTTAATTGAAAAATTGTATAAAATGCTATCATAAATTGAAAGTCATTTGTCACATTGTATATTTTTTAAAACAATTAGGCTTATGATATGTAAAAATGATATGAAAATAGAATAATTTTTTATACAAAAGTGATTAGTGGAAATGATTTTTTTCTTTTGAAGCTCCACAAAAAAAAAATTATGCAACAAAATAAAACTTCAAATATCAAAAGAAAAAAAAGTATGGAATTTAATGTACAATGCTATTGCTTAATTTTTAATATTTTTGAAAAGAGTTTATGAAATAATTCATATTAATTGAAGGTGGTTTTTGATATTTTAAAATATATGCAATAGTCCAACTCATTTTTAATCATTAATTTAAGATCAAAGGGGATTTATTGTCCCATTCAAGATGTGAAAGAGGTATTATTTGTTGGTCTTACAAAGGATTGCAGGAAACGGAAATTACAAGTAACTGCAAAGTAATTCAATAACTGAAAATTACAATAGAACAACAAAACTGAAATTACAATTTTGTTGAAGAAGAAGAAAACTGGAAACTGTAAAACAACAATGGAACAATTGAGCAAAGAAAACTCAAGAGCTACCGTGAAGAATATTGAGTAACGAAATGATGTTTGAAAGTTGTAGGAAGAAACTGTTTTTCTGCTTGTGTATTTTCGTGTATATCAAGTGTTGCTCAACAATGGTGCAAGGGGTGTTTATATAGGTGAGGGAGGGCTGTTTGACTGCCTCCATAACAGCCATTATTGGCCAAATAATGACCATTATTGGCCAAATAATGACCATTATGGAGGTAGTAAAGCCACCAACATAAATGGTGAATAAGACCAACGGACTGGCCATTATAGGAGGAGTAATTCAGTCAAAATAAATGGCTAAATTGAGTGCTGGACGTTTCTGTTCTGATTGCCCAAATTCTGACTTTCTGGAAACTTCAGCTACCAAACTGTACATCTGAAAGAATTCTGGTCCAAACTGTACATCTGAAACTTCTGGGATCAAACTGTACTTCTGGCAAAGTTCTCTGGCCCAAAAAAGATAATATCAGAAGGCCCACAGCCCACAGACCCGTGACCCGTGAACCCGAAACCGGATCGGACGGGACGGACGGGCGGCGGCGGAGCGCGTGTGGGCTTTTCTCGAACCGAAGCACATCTAGGTCCTCCCTCCTTTAAACACATGAGATACCCCTTGGGGTCCCAAATCCCAAACCAATTTCGAGTCTTATATACACAACAAGTCTTTCTTCCTCTACCGATGAGGGAGAATTGATCACATACCACACTTTTCCATGCTTCAAACACCTTACTTAGTGAACCAATATCTCTTTCATTTCTCAATGAAATTCGACGATTCTTGTCCCTACGGTTATCTACGTACTTAGTAGATCATGCATGTGTGAAGAACCGGATTCTCCAATATGCGTAACACTAGTGTTTAAGCCGTTAAAGTTGGTCGGTAGCAACTCTCGCCAAAGGCTAATTTCCAACAATCCCCTCTTGAAAGAGATTTTGGCGCACTCACATGGTGTCTTTTCATTTCCAGCAATATTTCAGCGGACCGATGTTGCATAAGGTGATGTAGCTTCAGAGTTGAACCTTACATAGTTGAATACCATCAGACTTACTTACTGCGCGGTGAAAGTGATGTCTTGAACCGTCAGTGTTTAGTGTAAGCCAAGTCAATGGTACCAACACAACAAATTCCCTTACTCTCTCCTTCGTAATATTTTGTCCGTTTTGGCCATGGACAACGTCTTGGATTCTTAAGTGCGTTCATTTGAGGTGGCCCGTCCTCGCACTTAAATAGGTGGTCTCCTACAAGGTATCCTGCTATACCCCACTTCACAAGTGTTAGAAACCATTAAAAGTTTCCCAAAACCTAACCTCAACTGTTGAGGATTATTACAGGTTTTGAAAACTTAACCTTTACCCATACTGCAGATATCACTTAACATCTATCGCGGGAACGGCTTTGGATTTGGTGTTTCTTTTCAGAAATCACTATCTGAAGTGCTCATACTCCACTGAAGCGATCAACTGAACCTTTACAATTTCATTTTCCCATTGAACCAAATTACTGGGATCTCCAGTTAGTAAGGTTGGGTTACCACTGTATTGGTCCTTATATTTTGGGTTTTAAACCCATTCCCCTAGACAGGCAAGCCATCTGATCCTTGAGTAAGCCCTTAGTCAATGGGTCTGTTATATTATCCTTTGACTTAATGTAATCAATGGATATTATACCTGTGGTGATCAATTGCCTAACGGTCTTATGCCTCCGTCGAATATGACGAGACTTGCCATTGTACATAGTATTATGTGCCCTTCCTAGAGCCGACTGACTGTCGCAGTGGATCATTACCGAAGGTACGGGTTTGTTCCAACACGGAACATCCTCTAAGAAGTCATGAAGCCACTCAGCTTCTTCTCCTGCTTTGTCTAAAGCGATAAACTCTGATTCCATCGTGGATCGGGAGATGCAAGTTTGCTTAGAGGATTTCTAAGACACAGCCCCACCACCAATTGTAAATACATACCCATTGGTGGACTTGGTGTTCTCTATATCAGATATCCAGTTTGCATCACGGTACCCCTCTAGTACAGCTGGATATCTCGAATAGTGTAACCCGAAATTTAACGTGTATTTCAGGTATTGTAATACCCGATTCAACGCCTTCCAGTGATTATCACTCGGATTACGGGTGAACCTAGCCAACTTATTAACTGCGTAAGCAATATCAGGTCGGGTGCAGTTTGTTAGATACATCAAACTACCGATCACCTGTGCATATCGCTTCTGGTATACAGGTGCACCAAGATTTTTATCAAGCTTTTGATTTGTATCCATTAGTGACGCTATCGGTGAACTGTCTAGCATCTTGAACTTTCTCAGAACATCCTCGATGTAGTAAGACTGAGATAAGACCAGTCCGTCAAACGTCTTAGAGATTTTAATCCCTAGGATGACATCCGCGATACCCATATCCTTCATGTCGAAGCATTGTTTCAACATGTTCTTAGTCTCTAGGATTACCCTAGGACTGCTTTCTGTGATCAACATGTCGTCTACATACAGGCATACCATAACAAATGAGTCAGAGTTACCTTTCGTGTAAACACATTTATCACACTCATTAATGGCGAACCCCTTCGATAGTAGAGTACTATCAAATTTTTTGTGCCATTGCTTGAGGCTTTTTCAGCCGTCTGCAGATTTGACAAGCCGACAAACTTTCTTCTCTTGCCCTTGAACCACGTACCCCTCGGGTTGGTCCATATAAATTTCTTCTTCCAAATCACCTTTTAGGAAGACTGTCTTAACATCCATCTGGTGTATCTCAAGGTCACGCAAAGCTGTGATCGCAATGAATACCCGTATGACATACCGGAGAGTAGGTATCAAAGTAGTCAAAGCCTTCTGTCTGCCGATAGCCCTTGACTACCAACATGGCCTTGTACTTGTCTATAGACCCATCTGTCTTGTATTTCCGTTTGAGTATTCACTTACAACCCAACAGTTTATTTCCCGGAGGAAGATCAACCAACTCTCACGTATGATTATGCAGAATGGAGCCTATTTCACTCTCAATAGCTTCTTTCCAGAGCGATGCTTCTAGAGTTGACAACGCCTTAGCAATTGTCCTTGGTTCATCATTAACCATATAAGCTACAAAGTCAGGACCGAAGGATTTATCCTTCCTGGCCCTTTTACTTTGCCTTAGATCCATCTCTGGAGTCTCCAAGTTCTGAGAATCTGGAACACTAGATTCTGGATGTTCAGCCACCTCGAGATTCGCTAGATCTGAACCATCTAGATCCGGGCAATCAAGGACTCCCGATTCTTGAGAGCTTTGTGCATAACTTCATTTCCGAGAGGTTATGTTTTTTTCCTTTCTAGGAAAGGTATCTTCAAAGAACAAAACATTCTTTGATTCCATAATTGTACCCTGGTGGATATCTGGAATATATGACTTATGCACTAAGAAGCGATAAGTACTACTGTTATTTGCATATCCGATGAATATGCAATCTACAGTCTTAGGCCCAATCTTGACCTGCTTTGGCTTGGGTACCTCAACATTTGCCAAACAACCCCACACCTTAAAATACTTGTAGGTGGGTTTCTTTCCTTTCCATGATTCATATGGAGTTTTGTCCTTACCCTTATGTGGGACTCTGTTAAGAATCGTATTAGCGGTAAGGACGGCTTCTCCCCACATATTTTGGGGAAGTCCGAAATTGATAAGCAAGGCATTCATCATTTTCTTTAATGTGCGGTTCTTACGTTCCGCCACACCATTTGATTAAGGTGAGTATGGAGCCGTCGTTTGATGAATAATGCCTTCTTGGGCACAGTATTCCTCAAATGGCGCTACATATTCTCCCCCTCTATCGCTACGAATGAATTTAATATGTAGGCTTAGTTGGTTCTTAACTTCTGCTTTGTAACGTCGGAACGCTTCAAAGGCTTCATCCTTACTTTTTAACAAGTAAAGGTAACAATACCTTGTGCTATCGTCAATGAAAGTCACAAAGTACTTGTTCCCCCTCTAGTTTGTGCGAACTTCAAATCACATAAATCTGTGTGAATAAGTTCTAGAGGAGCGGTATTCCTTTCGACGGGTCGAAAAGAAAGCTTGGTGAGTTTTGCCTCTACGCACACCTCACACTTATGTTGAGGGTTTACGTCGATAGACGGCAACAACTCCATCTTTACCAGCCTTTGAATAGACTTGTAGTTAACGTGTCCTAATCTATTATGCCATAAATTAGAAGACTCAAGCAAATAAAAAGAAGGTTCAACTTTATTTTCTTGACGCAATACAGACATGGCATTCACTTTGAAGAGGCCTTCACAGACGAAGCCTCTCCCCACAAATGTGTCATTTTTAGTGAGTACAAACTTATTGGATTCAAACACTAGCCTAAAATCAGCATTAACCAATAAAGGTCCAGAAACTAAATTTCTTCTAATTTATGGGACGTGCATCACTTCCTTCAGAGTGAGTTCCTTGCCGGAAGTCATCTTCAGGATCACCTTTCCAACCCCCAGCATGTCCGAGGAAGCGTTGTTGCCCATGAACAGCTTCTTGTCGGTGACCGGAGTGTACGTGGAGAAGACATCTTTGTTGGAACAGATGTGTCTTGTTGCACCTGTGTCCACCCACCACTGCATCGGATTCTCAACCAAGTTGGCTTCTAGCACCACGGCCGAGAAATCCTCAATCATGTCATCCAGGAGCGTGTCCTTGACGACGTTAGCTTGCGCCTTGCCTTTCGACTTGGCTTTCTACTGTTGCTCAGTCTTGAGCTTGCGGCATTCCTTGATCCTATGACCAGGTTTCCCACAGTGATGACAATTGCCTCAGAACATCTCTG
Organism: Anisodus acutangulus; assembly: GCA_029783415.1. Classification (NCBI taxonomy): domain Eukaryota; kingdom Viridiplantae; phylum Streptophyta; class Magnoliopsida; order Solanales; family Solanaceae; genus Anisodus; species Anisodus acutangulus. The sequence goes on from CM056501.1 coordinate 28,400,989, forward strand.
TTGCGGGGGCTTTGCCATCTTTCTGGAACTTTCGCTTCTTGCTTGAGTTCCCTTTTGCCTCAGCCAGATTTGCCTTTGCCTCAGCAGTTTGTCTGCCCCTAGGTAAGGCCTTCTTGTTATCTTCCTGGATTTGCAGTTTGATAACAAGCTCTTCAAAGGTCATGTCCTTTGTCTTGAGTTTCAAGTAACTCATAAACACATTCCATGAAGGAGGTAACTTTTCAATCAGCGATGCAACCAAAAATTGCTTGTTTGGTTTCAGTCCTTCCAAATCCAGGTGATGTATAATCATCTGGAATTCCTGGACTTGGGACATCACTGTCTTGCTGTCCACCATTTGGAATTTTAGAAATTTCCCAACGATGAACTTCTTAGTACCCGCATCTTGTGCGTTGTACTTCTTTTGCAGTTTTTCCCACAGCTCTTTGGCAGTGCCAACGGTGTAATAGACCGTGTAGAGAGGGTCTGCTAAGCAGTTCAGTATATAATTCTTGCACATGAAATCGCTATGATTCCATGCGTCACGAACCATCTTCATGTCATTAATGACATGGATACCAAGGCCCTCTTCACCCGTTTCATTAGGCGAAGAGTCAATTTCATCTCCAGCTTGTGGAGGATCTTCCGTAAGGAACCGGGCCATGCCCATAACTGTTAAGTAGAACAACATCTTTTGCTGTCATCTCGTAAATTCTGATCCCATGATTTTTTTAGGGCGATCATGGTGATGTGAGGAAGAAGGTGTAGCACCAGCAGTCGGGAAGGCAGCGGTGTTACTGCCTTGAACGATGGCAGCGGCGGCGATAGTGAAAGCGGCGGTGTTCTTGCCTTGTCCGATGCGGCGATGGCGGGAAAGGAACAAAGTTGCCTCGAGAGGCATCAGCAGTAGCAGCAACATCGGTCATATTTCCAGCCATGTTCTTGCAGTTACCGTAAGCAAGATATTGTCTTAAGTTGTTGGGTTCCAAAGGATTGCAGGAAACGGAAATTGCAAGTAACTGCAAAGTAATTCAATAACTGAAAATTACAATAGAACAACAAAACTGAAATTACAATTTTGTTGAAGAAGAAGAAAACTGGAAACTGTAAAACAGCAATGGAACAATTGAGCAAAGAAAACTCAAGAGCTACCGTGAAGAATATTGAGTAACGAAATGATGCTTGGAAGTTGTAGGAAGAAATTATTTTTCTGCTTGTGTATTTTCGTGTATATCAAGTGTTGCTCAACAATGGTGCAAGGGGTGTTTATATAGGTGAGGGAGGGTTGTTTGACTGCCTCCATAACAACCATTATTGGCCAAATAATGACCATTATGGAGGTAGTAAAGCCACCAACATAAATGGTGAATAAGACCAACGGATTGGCCATTATAGGAGGAGTAATTCAGCCAAAATAAATGGTTGAATTGAGTGCTGGACGTTTCTGTTCTGACTGCCCAAATTCTGACTTTCTGGAAATTTCAGGGACCAAACTGTACATCTTGAAACTTCAGGGACCAAACTGTACATATGAAAGAATTCTGGTCCAAACTTATTTTTAATTATTAATTTAAGATCAAAGGGGATTTATTGTCCCATTCAAGATGTGAAAGAGGTATTATTTGTTGGTCTTACAAAAGGATTGCAGGAAACGAAAATTACAAGTAACTGCAAAGTAATTCAATAACTGAAAATTACAATAGAACAACAAAACTGAAATTACAATTTTGTTGAAGAAGAAGAAAACCGGAAACTGTAAAACAGCAATGGAACAATTGAGCAAAGGAAACTCAAGAGCTACCGTGAAGAATATTGAGTAACGAAATGATGCTTGGAAGTTGTATTTTCGTGTATATCAAGTGTTGCTCAACAATGGTGCAAGGTTCTGGGATCAAACTGTACTTCTGGCAAAGTTCTCTGGCACAAAAAAGATAATATCAGAAGACCCGTGAACCCGTGAACCGGACGGCGGGCGGTGGCGCGCGTGTGGGCTTTCCTCGAACCGAAGCACAACTAGGTTCTCCCTCCTTTAAACACATGGGATACCCCTTGGGGTCCCAAACCCCAAACCAATTTCGAGTCTTATATACACAACAATTCTTTCTTCCTCTACCGATGAGGGAGAATTGATCACACACCACACTTTTCCATGCTTCAAACACCTTACTTCGTGAACCAATATCTCTTTCATTTCTCAATGAAATTCGACGATTCTTGGCCCTACGGTTATCTACGTACTTAGTAGATCATGCATGTGTGAAGAACCGGATTCTCCAATATGCGTAACACTAGTGTTTAAGCCGTTAAAGTTGGTCGATCGCAACTCCCGCCAAAAGCTAATTTCCAACATTATTTTCCAAACCCAATATGTTAAGGGGATAAAGTGAACTTCACTCGTAAAAATATCTAAATACCAAATGGAGAGAAAATCACTAAAGAAGAGCCGAATCCTAATAATTTGTCCTGAAAATTGTAATGGCGAAAAAGCTCCACTATATTATTACGGAGTATCCATTGTGCATCCTAACAAATAGCAAAAATATATTTTAATAGTATCAGACAGAAGATATAGACGGCCACAACAAATTAGCTTCGTAATTTTTGATTCGTTTTGGTGGATGGGGAGAGTGCTATAAACTATTTAAAAAGTACTACTAACACTATATAATAAAAGGAGGAGAACAATGAAAAGCATTATCCTGTTCCAGGAAAATATCCAGAATAAATGGTGAAAATGTGTCCGTAAATTATACCACTAGTGTCGCGCTAAAATAATCTTTATTCTTTTGGTAGTTATGACTTATGGAGCATGCTGTATGAAATCAGTTGACATGTACCTTTAGACCGCGTAGTTAATTAAACAATCTCACTTTGAAATGAGAGGGGAAAGTAAAGAGCTTAATAAGGCATAACTTCAACTCACATTGTGTGCACACTTTTGGGGTTCCATGTTGCATAACCTGAAAAACAAATCCGTGCGAGCCTAGGCGCAAAACGTATAATACATCTCATGGACTTGGATCGTGACAGTTAATTAATTTTTTGTATTCTATACTTTTCTTTTCTTTTTGTTTGTTTAAAATAAAGAATGAAAGGAACAAGTGAATTGGCTTAAGGTTGTCCCAGTTTAGTAAATTGGTGAGGTCAAGCAGCAACAAAATTGTGTGAAAACTACCAGGGTTATTCAAGGTCAAAAGTCCCTTTTACAAATTGAATTGTTTTTGTGTGTGTAAGTCAATATATATGGTTTTTGTATAACACATTCACTGCAACTTCCTTATTATTTCCATCTAAACAACCATTTAGGGACCTAAATTGACATGAGTCCAAGTTCCACTTTGCTGAGATTATTCTCTATATAAACAGAACCTATCAGCTGCATCTCTACACAAACTTTATAGCCTATCTTTGCAAATCTTTTCCAGAACAGAGCATTTTATTTTATTAGTAACAGAAAACAATTCAACTTTGCCTTTTTGTATACCATGGACAGGTTACCTAAAAGTGGAGCTAATTATGTGCCTCTTACTCCTCTCACCTTCTTAACCAGAGCCTCCAATTCTTATGCTACCCGCACCTCTATTATTTATGCCAATGTCCACTTCAATTGGCGGCAAACCTACGAGCGTTGTTGTCGCCTCGCTTCATCCCTCAGATCCTTAAACATTGTCAAGAACGACGTGGTAAGTACTGCATCAATTCAACCTTTTAACATGTTTAGTATGTCTTGCTGACATGTTATGGAATGTACATGACTTTTGGTTCTGTTATCATGATTAAAACAATTGAGAATATGGTCATATATTAATGTAGTTATTTTTTATGATCATGTAGGTTTCTGTCCTGGCACCAAATGTACCGGCCATGTTAGAAATGCATTTTGCTGTGCCAATGGCAGGGGCTGTGTTGAACGCGATCAACACAAGGCTGGACTCTAGTAATGTTGCCCTTATTCTCAAGCACTCGGAAGTCAAGATCTTTTTTGTCGACTATGAATACGTCGACAAGGCTAAAAAGGCCATTGAAATACTAATGACCGACTTTCAAATGCCAATGCCTCTCGTCGTTGTCATTGATGACCTCGACTCCCCTACTGGAATTCGGTTTGGGGAGCTCGAATACGAGGAATTGGTGTACCAAGGAAACCCTCAATATGTCTCTGAAAGTATTGATGATGAATGGGATCCAATTACTTTGAGCTATACATCAGGTACAACTTCAGAGCCAAAGGGAGTTGTGTACAGCCACAGAGGTGCTTTTTTGAGCACTTTGAGTTTGATTTTGGGCTGGGAGATGGGCACTGAGCCTGTGTACTTATGGTCCCTCCCAATGTTTCACTGCAACGGATGGACTTTTACATGGGGAATAGCTGCAAGGGGTGGGACCAATGTTTGCATCCGCAATACTACAGCTCAAGAAATATACTCCAACATAGCGTTACACAACGTAACACATATGTGCGCAGCACCTATTGTTCTCAACATAATCCTCGAGGCCAAGCCACATGAGCAATGCCACATAACAACCCCAGTCCAAATACTGGTGGGGGGTGCACCCCCACCAGCTTCACTGCTCGAGAAAATAGAGAGGCAGGGGTTCCACGTGGTCCACGCCTATGGGCTCACTGAGGCCACTGGGCCAGCCCTGGTGTGCGAGTGGCAATCCAAGTGGAACAAATTACCCTGGGAAGAACAAGCCAAGTTAAAAGCAAGACAAGGCCTCGGCATACTAACACTTGCTGATGTTGATGTGAAGAACTTCAAGACTATGGAAAGCGTGCCTCGCGACGGGAAAACAACAGGGGAAATATGCCTGAGGGGAAGCAGTATCATGAAAGGGTACTTAAAGAATGAAAAGGCAAATTCAGAAGTATTCAAGAATGGTTGGTTCTTCACAGGAGACATGGGAGTGATTCATCCAGATGGGTATTTGGAAATAAAAGACAGATGCAAAGATGTGATCATATCAGGTGGAGAGAACATCAGCAGCGTGGAAGTAGAAAGTGCAATAATGAAACATCCATATGTAGTAGAGGCCTCTGTTGTGGCTATGCCACATCCAAGGTGGGGTGAAAGTCCATGTGCATTCGTTATTTTGAGGAAAAACTCAAACTTTAAAGAATCCGACATCATTGGACATTGTCGGAAGAACTTGCCAGGATTCATGGTGCCAAAGAAGGTTCAATTTGTGGAAGAATTGCCTAAAACTGGAACCGGAAAAGTGCAGAAGAATCTTTTGAGAGCAGTGGCAAAGACATTTGTGATAAAGGAAAATGCAAATCAAACAACCAAAAAGTCAACTCAAGTCAACAGGGAAAAGCCTCGAGCATATGATCAAAGTCATGAGCAGATTCATGCTTTGTCTCGTCTTTAGAGATTGAAGAAATGCTTAAAGAAAGACTTACAACTTACAAGTGTTTGAATATTACCACTAGGATTACTTTTTTTTTCCTTCTTTTGGGAGCCGCTTGAGTTTATTTTTTTATGAAATCAATTTTTAGTTACATCTGTAATTGGAGTTTACTGTATGTAATTGGAGTTTACTGTATGTAATTGTCTCACCCATTACGTGCATTTCTATATTCAAACAATAGCTGTAAAGACATTTCAATTTCTTTTCACGACTTCATACTCCCTGATCTAAATTTATGTGTTACATAGTTTTAGTACGTGTCAAAAAGAATATACAAATGTCAAAAAGAATATTACATTTGTATAGTTAAAAATAATTTGGTTTTGGATTTTATTTTTCTCTTGATGAATTATCATTCAAATATTTACAAATTTATTTTACACTACAACTGATAGAATATATGAAAATATATTTTGTGGATATTATTAGTGATCTTTTGTATCTTTAAATATTGTAGTAATCTTTTGTATTAGTCATGTGTATACTTGATTTCCGTAATTATAGCCTAGGATGATTATTGTATATCATGTATATAAGCTAATTAAACTAAGGAAATCATCAAGGGATTATTCTCTTTCATGGTATCAGAAGTCTAGGGCAAAGTTTCCTCTCCTCCCTCCTCAATACACTTCCGTCGCCCTACTCGACTATCTCCCCTCCACACCTAATTCTTCTCCCCTCCGTCATGTCTAATACAAAGAATACCTTCCATCCTGCTCTTGCAGTCTCCAACATCAAGAACAACATCCCTATCGTCCTTGAAATGGAGAACGTCCAATATGCGACGTGGGCGGGAATTTTTAAAATTCACGCAAGGTCTCATAGAGTCTTCCATCACATCATCAAACCGGAAAAAGGCAATGAGAAGGTGCCTTCCACCGATGATGAAATGGAGTTATGGGAAACCCTTGATGCTACGGTCCTCCAATGGATTTATTCCACCGTCTCTACGGACCTCTTGCATACAATTATCGAACCTGACGCCATGGCAATGGAAGCTTGGAATAGGTTGCGTGATATATTCCAAGATAACAAAAATTCTCGTGTCGTAACACTTGAGCATGAATTCTCTCACACAATTATGAAGGATTTTTTTAATGCCTCCGCATATTGTCAAAGGCTCAAGGAATCATCGGATCAACTCAAGAACGTCGGAGCTCCGGTCACGAATGATCGTCTCGTTCTTCAAATGGTTGCGGGCCTCTACAAAGCATATAACGGGGTTGGAACTCTCTTTCGCCAAAGCAGTCATATCCCACCTTTCTACCAAACATGTTTCATGCTCACTCTAGAAGAGGTGGGGTTGGCTAAAAAGGCCGCAACCGGAGCACATTCCGCCATGATGGCGGCCACGTCCAGAGAAATCGATGACTCTCAACCATTCTCTAAAAATTATAGTCAAAACCATACCAACGGTGGTGGCAAAAGGGTCAAAACCGCAACCACGGTGGCAAAAACTGCGGCAGTGGCAAGGGTGGCGGCGGCAGTGGCGGAAGTGGCGATGGCCAGCAGAGGTCCGGGCCACAGCACCCTTGGCAGCATCCTTGGCCCAGTGGGTAGGGGCCTTGGGACTGGCCTTAGGCTAGTGGGTAGTGACCCATCCCGTCGTGCACATATCCAACACAAAATTAGGCTAGGCCCACCAGTCAGCAGAAGCAAATAGCCCAGTTTGGGCCTCGACCGCAACAGGCCTGGCAGCAGCCTAGCCTGCTTGGGCCTCGACTACAGCAAGCCTTCGCTGCAATAGGCCCAACAGCCTCCCCGACCCACCCAGATATCGAGGCAGCGATGCATACACTTGGGCTAAATCCTTCAGATGAAAATTGGTACATGGATACCGGTGCAACTTCTCATATGACATTCGTGTAAGGTAATCTCTCGTCTTATTTTAATTTGAGCAAAAATCATGGCATAATTATTGGTAATGGTCATTCAATTCCAATTCGTGGTTATGGTCATACAAATTTGTCTCTCCCAAACCTGCCTTTAGCCTTGAAAAATGTCCTTCATGCTCCTCAATTGATTAAAAATTTGGTGTCAATTAGAAAATTTACAACTGATAACTCGGTTTTAGTTAAATTTGATCCATTTGGGTTTTCAGTGAAAGATTTCTAGACGGGGATGCATCTAATGAGATGTGATAGTCGGGGGTGAGCTCTATCCCATCACCACCACCATCACCACAAATGAAGCCACACCATCAACCTTTGCAGCTTTAGCGCCTTCTTTATGGCATGCACGTTTGGGTCATCCGGGCATATATGTTTTTTACTCCTTTAGACAATCTAAATTTATTGAGTGTAATCGCACTCGTAGTTCTAATGTTTGTCCTTCTTTCCCTCTTGGGAAACATGTTAAATTGTCTTTTGTTGCTTTATGTTACCTTTTGATATTATTCATAGTGATCTTTGAACATCTCCCGTTTTGAGCTCTTCGGGCCACCGTTATTATGTTTTATTATTGGATGATTACTCTAATTTTTTGTGTACATTTTTGTTATCTAAAAAGTATCAAGTTTATTCCACATTTATATCATTTAGAGTATTCATTCATACTCAATTTGAACGGGAGGTTAAGAACATTCAATGTGATAATGGAAGAGAATTTGATAATGGGCCATTTCGGGAATTTTGTAAGGTTAATAGTGTATCTTTTTTATTATCATGTCCACATAGTTCATCACAAAATTGGAAAGCCAAGAGAAAATATGCACCATTAATAATATTGTTCGTACATTACTATCCCATGCATCATTACCGCCTTCATTTTGGCATCACGCATTACAAATGTCAACTTACCTTCTCAGCATCCTCCCTAGCAAAGGATTAGCCTACCAATCTCCACTCAAAATTCTTTATCAAAAAGACACGTCTTATTCTCATCTTCGGGTATTTGGGTGTTTATGTTATCCTCTTTTTCCCTCCACTACCATAAATAAACTTCAAACCCGCTCTACCGTTTGTATCTTTTTGGGTTACCCATCCAATCATCGTGGTTACAAATGATATGATCTATCCTCTAACAAAATCATCATTAGTCGTCATGTCATTTTTTATGAAACCCAATTTCCGTTTGCTAAGTTGCATAGTTCACCGTCCCATTCATATGATTTTTTGGATGATGGGATTTCACCTTATGTGGTCCATCACTTGGCCAATCCCACACCGACCCACTGACCACTAGCCCAAGCCAACCAGGCCAATGCCTTCTGCCCGACGGCCCAACCCAGCGGAAGTCCGCCTCTGCCAGGCCTGGACCTCGGCCCATCTCGTCAAGCACAACCAGTGGCAGCCCACTGCCTGCTGGACCCATCCCATATCCATCGAGTGGTCGGCCGAGTCGGTCCAGCCGGGAACCGGACCAGCCCACTGCCCCCACCTAAATCTAGCCCACTCCAATTCCGACTTCACAACCAGTTACTCGCAGCCAATGGAGAATTTTTAAACCAAAGCGACAACTTAATCTCAACTCTAATGGTACAAAATTCACTCTACGACGTAATCTTGTGTATGCCCTTCGTGATCCGAATTGGAAAATGGTTATGGATGATGAATATAATGCTCTTATTAAAAATAAGACTGGGAGTTGGTGCCCCGTCCAACTGATGTTAATGTGATTCGTTCTATATGGATTTTTACTTATAAAGAAAAATATGATGGGTGTTTTGAGAGGCATAAAGCCCGTCATGTAGGTGATGGTAAAACTCAACAGGTTGGCATGGATTGTGGAGAGATGTTTAGTCTGGTGGTCAAACCGGCAACTATTCACAATGTTCTCAGTCTAGCTCTCTCAAAAGCATGGCTCATTCATCAGCTGGACGTGAAAAATACCTTCTTACACGGAGAACTCAAGGAAACAGTATACATGCATCAGCCATTGGGTTTCAGGGACCCCGCTCATCCGAATCATGTGTGCTTGCTGAATAAATCTTTGTATAGGCTAAAACAGGCTCATCGGGCCTGGTACAAAAGATTTTCATATTACATTTCTACTCTTGGATTTTCTCACATCAAGTCTGATCATTCACTATTCATATATCGTAATGGTACTTCTATGGCCTACATTATTTTGTATGTGGATGATACTATATTGTCTGCTTCATTTGATGCACTTCGCCAGTCTATCATATCATTTCTCAGCTCAAAATTTGCTATGAAAGATTTGGGGTCATTGAGTTATTTTCTGGGTATAGCTATCACTCGTCATGCAGATGATTTATTTCTATCTCAGAGGAAGTACGCAGTAGAGATCATTGAACGGGCTGGCATGTCATCCTGTAAGTTATCTCCTACTCCGATTGATATTAAACCGAAGTTGAGTGCTACTTCTAGCACATCATATGAGGATCACTCCCACTATCGTAGTCTTGTGGGGGCTCTTCAATAACTCACGTTTATGAGACCCGATATTACTTATACAGTGCAACATGTGTGTTTATTCATGCATGATCCGAGGAAAGAACACATGCACGCTCTCAAACACATTGTGCACTACATTCAGGGTACATTTGATCATGTCTTACACCTATATCCATCATCGGTATCTACTCTAATTTCGTATACAGATATTGATTAGGGTAAATGTCCAGATACCAGTCATTCGACATCTGGTTATTGCTTACCCTTATCAATTCTCCTATCCTAATTAGGTCTATGAATTTCTCTATCAATTCCATTACCTTGATGCATGTGGCTATTTCGTCACAAATTTAGAGATAGTGGTGACTTAGAGAGATATAAGGCACGAATTATGGCTAACGACACTAATCAGTAGGAGGGTATTGATTGTGGTGAGATATTTAGCCCGGTTGTTAAACCGGCTACCATTCGTACAATTCTGAGTATTGCTATGGGTAAGCATTGGCCAATTCATCAGCTTTATGTCAAGAATCCATTCTTACATGGGGATTGAAAGAAATTTTTTACATGCACCAGCCATCACGCTTTGTCCATCTGTAGGCCCCTCATTATGTATGTCGTCTGCGTAAGTGACTATATAGTTTGAAACAGGCCCCCAGAGCGTGGTATGACCGCTTTGCATATTTCATTATGCAGATTGGGTTTGTATGCAGCAAGTGTGATAATTCTCTTTTTATTTTTCATCTAGGTAGTCACATAGCTTATTTGTTATTATATGTGGATGATATTGTTCTTACAGTCTCCTCGGATGTGTTGGAAAATGAGATTGTTGCTTTGCTTAAGTCCAAATTTGCTATGACTGACTTGAGGAAGTTGAATTATTTCTTGGGGATATTGTGACTAGATCTGCAGATACTATATTTATGTGTCAGCGTAAGTATGCAGAGGAGATTGTGTACAGGGCTAAAATGGAAAACCGCAAGATTATGCGTACTCCGGCTGACACTAAATCGAAGCTTAGTGTTGTTGATGGTGATCCAGTGTCTGTCCCCACTCTATATAGGAGTCTTGCAGGCGCACTTCAGTATCTTACTTTCACCAGGATTGATATTGCTTATGTTGTTCAGCAGGTGTGTTTGTTTATGCATGCCCCCAGGGAGCCTCATTTTACTGCTCTTAAACGTATCATTCGATACATTAAGGGAACACTTGACTATGGATAACATCTCTACCCCTCTGCACCAAACATGATGTTATCATATATGGATGCAGATTGGGCCGGCTGCCCAGACACGCGACGCTCCACCTCTGGCTACTGTGTGTTCTTAGGGGATAATCTCATATCATGGTCTGCCAAGAGGCAAGCCACCCTATCCCGTTCGAGTGTAGAAGCAGAGTATATAGGTGTTGTAAATGTAGTTGCTGAGATCTACTGGCTCCAAAACCTCTTTTTGGAGCTTTAGTGTCCCTTGTGTAAGGCGTCTTTGGTATACTGTGATAACATATCCGCAATATACTTATCTCATAATCCGGTTCAACATCAGCGAACCAAGCACATTGAGATGGATATACATTTTGTTCGTGAGAATGTTGCTTTAGGTCATGTTAAGGTATTGCATGTGTCATCTTCGTATCAATATGTAGATATCTTCACCAAAGGACTTCCGAAATAGTTATTCCTCGACTTCAGATCCAGTCTAAGCGTTAGGCCTCCTCCCGCTCTGAATGAGGGGGTGTATTAGTGAATATTATTTGAATATTCACCATATATTTTGTAATTATTAGTGTTGTATAATTATGGTAGAAATAGGATCCTTATTGTATTAGGATTCCATATTGTACACACACACACACTATATATATATATATATATATATATATATATATATATATATATATATATATATATATATATATATATATATATATATATATATATATACTCCCCAAGGGAGATTAATACAATTCTTCATATTATTTGAATATTCATCATATATTTTGTAATTATTAGTGTTGTATAATTATAGTAGAAATATGATCCTTATTGTATTAGAATTTCACATTGTACACACTATATTTATTTGTATTACTGAGATAGACTCCCCAAGGGAGATTAATATAATTCTACATGGTGTGAGAAGCCAAAACTTCCTCCCTACCCTAAACCCTAAATTCGATAGCCCTTCCCCTCCATTTTTCGGCTCCAAACCGGCTGTATACCACTAGTATACCTCTGATATACACTGATATACAGCTGCCAAGACCTCCACGGCCCCATATACATCTGATATACCACTAATATATAGCCTTTTCACCTTTCCTTTCTCCAACAGGTCGTATACTACTCGTATACATCCTCCCTAAGCAGATATACACCTAGTATACGGCTGAAACTAATATTATTTGTTAGGTATATTAACTATTATATACTATATATAATATTATTTCTTATGTATTACACAATATATATATATATATATATATATATATATATATATATATATATATATATATATATATAACAACAAACAACAACATATCTAGTGTAATTCCACAAATGGGGTATGGGGAGGGTAGGATAGAGAGATTGTTTTCGATAAATCCTCGACTCAAAAGAAACATCCCCGATGCATGAATATAGGAAAGAAGAAAAGAGAATAAAATAACAAATGTCCAAAACACACATAGTAACAGATATCAATACACATCAGCAAAAATGAAACTACGCGACTACCTAATTATACGACTACAAGTATGATAACCATATATTACTTACTAACCATCTACCCTAATCTTCGACCTCCACACCTTCCTATCTAAGATCATGTCCTCAGTCAACTGGAGTTGTGCCATGTCATTTCTAATCACCTCCCCCCATTCTTATTCGGCCTACCTCTGCCTTTCCTCACTCCTACTATAGCCAACCTCTCACACCTTCTCACTGGCGCATCCTCTCACCTCCCCTTCACATGTCCGAACCATCTCAGTCTCGCTTCTCTCATCTTGTCCGTTACTGAGGTCACTCCCACCTTCTCTAGTATAACTTCATTCTTAATCATATCACTCTTAGTATGCCCACACATCCATCTAAACATCCTCTTCTCCGCTACATTCATCTTCTGAATGTGGGCACTCTTAACTGGTCAACACTCTGCTCCATACAATAGTGTTGGTCTAACCACCACTCTATAGAATTTACCTTTGAGCTTAGGCGACACTTTATTATCCCACAGTACCCTAGAGGCGAGCCTCCATTTCGCCCACTCCGCTCCAATACGGTGTGCGACATCATCATCAATTTTCCTATCTCTTAATATATTTTATGTATATACTATATACAATATTATTTGTTATGTATATTAGCTATGTATATATTATATACTATATGTAATACACACATTATTTGAGCACGTATATTATTTTATTCATACACTAGGTATATTGAAGAAGAGAGAAGTTAATTTTTCTATTTCATCGGAAGAGAGAAAGATATTAAAGAATAAATATGTGAAAGGAAGAAAAGAAGTCAAGTTTTATGGGGTGGGGTGTCAATTATTAATTAACATTCCTATTTTAGTGGGATTCCATACCTAATTATGAACTCTTTTCCATTTTTATGTATCATAGAGATATTTTAGGATATTTTGAAAACTTGTACACAATATAATTAAAAAGTTAAAAACTAAAATAAATTGCATTTATGTAATTTTTTGAAATTAATTGTAACTTTTTAAAATATCTTTCTAAAAAGTTGTATTTGTGTGATTTTATCTAACTTAATTAGGTTGATTCTCTTTAAGGCCCATATCTTCCCTTTCCCTGTAAATCAGTAAATTCAGATGGATCTGTTGGACTCTTAAGAAAAGCTACCAAGCCCATAAGTTGACAACAACAAATTTCCAACCAAAGAACAAGAACAAGTTATCACAATTTAACATGTTATACTAAGTTATTTATTTTATTTTCCATGTAATATGTTTATATTTGTAATATAGAGTTATCGGTTATTGCGGGTATGTAACATGTCGTGATGGTTTAAAATCTTTGTATACATATAGTCAAAGTGCAGAGAATTTAAACTCACAATTAAAATGTAAATAACAACAACATATCCAGTGTAATTTCATACAGTGGAGTTTGGAGAGGGTAAGATGTACGCAGACCTTATCTCTACCTTTGTGGGATAAAGAGGTTATTTTCGATAGACCCTTAGCACAATTAAAATGTGAATAATTCAAATATAAAATCATGTTTGCTTACAACAGAACAAAATCAAATGGTTCAAATCCATATTTATTTTTAGGCTCTATTCCAATTGAAACATATAATACCAATAATTACGCTTTAATCCCAAATTAATTCGAGTTGGCTATATGAATTCTCAATATCCACACAGCTCGTAACAAAATCTAGATGAAAGCATTGTAATTTTTCTTAAACTTTTACTTCTTCTTTAGCTGGACTGGTTGACATCTCTGATATCTTCATCATCATGAGGTCCAACACTTTCTTCCAAGCAGGCCTGCTAGAAATATCCAAATACCAATCATGCAAACACTTCCTCTTAGTCACCAAATGTGCAAAGCCACCTTCATTCATCACAAACCTAAGGCTAGGCAAATGGCTGAGATCAGCTAACGAGAAAAAATCTCCTGCTAAGTATTTACTCTTGGACAACCTTTGTTCATATATGTCCAACACTTTTTCTAGCTTGTCGGCACAATTTTGTACCAGTGTCAAGTCACTTTTATGTCCTATCTTAGGGAATACGAGGAGTTGGAGTACCATGTTGTATACCAAGTCATTGTAGTTGTTGGATTCCACTTCTAGCCATTGATCCACTAGAGCTTTCTCTTCCAATGTGGTTCCTGTTAGCTTGGTTCCCTTGTCTTCATATTTTGCTGCATAGTACCTTATTATTGCTCTAGATTCTGAAAAAAAAAATCGAGATGTTACAATGTTAACTGAAAAAACAAAGGCCGACCCAGTCATTCGTTCGGCGAAAAAATACATTATATATATATAAGGTTAAATTTATTTTTTATCTTTTTATAGTAAATGTTGAACCACCTGACTTTTTTGTATAGTTACTTCTTTATATTCTTAAACACCTTTAGTAAAAGTTCTGGCTCTGCCATTGGATTTTGTGACGGTTTGCCTCCTTTGGAAAAAAAGGGCTTCCAAACCGGCCCATAAGAAAAGCCCGACAAGACACAGTTTGTCAACCTGTGGGCTATGGCCTCTCCCTTAATGGGCCGAGTTGGGCCTGGTCCAGTGGACAGGTATACTTAAAAAGCTGATAATAGTAGGGTATGTTACTACTTACTAGTGTATATAGTAATGATATATTGCATGTAGAGCGGATTTAGGATTTGTTGGATATAGAAAACCTTTACACCTACTACATATTTCTCTGTGGTTGTGTGTTAATTTGAATTAATTTTCATACATTCAGATATTAAAATCGTTCAACTGTATATGTATAATTTGAGTCAAGAACAAGGAATGTGTTCGCACCCATTGTCCATATAGTACTATTAAGCACAAACATTTTAATTGAGAATGACACCATTAGAGAGAACATTAATTTTACACCAGACACTCTTTTATTACTAATTAGTTTAATGTACGTAAGTGATACAAATGAAGTTAGTAGGCTGTTACCGAAGAGCCTGAAATCACCATCTTCAATGACTGGAACCTGTCCAAATGGCTGAAATAAAATAACAAAGACACATTAAACCAAGTACTTTATATTGGAGTAATAGCTAGCTCAAGTGCAGATTTTTAAAACAGTTTTTTTTTTTTGGTTAATTACTGTCCATTTTTTGTTCATTATTTTCCTCTACACTTGTATGTTACTTTTTTCCATTATCATTTACTACTAGTGATTAATTTTGGAGGAAAACCAAAAACTTTACCTGTAAAATGAGAAACTCAGGTTTTTTCTGCTCGAGAGAATCAAGATCGACATGTATAAGCTCAAAATCGACTCCCAACTCTATAAGGCAAACCATGACCCTTTGAGGGCATGCAGCCATTGCTGAACCATACACTTTCACTACCATTTTTTATTTTTTGTAAAAATTCAACACCTTATATTGAAAATTCCGATTCTCTTCCTATTTGTCAATTGTTGACTATACTTTCCCCTTAAATAGACAACTCCATTTGCATGAAAAAAGAAAATATAAAATGAATAAGTTTAAAGAAAAAGAGTAGTGGGGGTTGTCATGTGACATGTTAATTTCTTGTTCCGTTAAGTAGATGGACCACATATCGCCTGTATTTCAACTGTACTAGAAGAAATTAAAGTGCTTTTACAGTTGTACTTGCAGCTCATATGATTGTACCAAAATTCGTTGACTTGATTTGACAATGTTTTCTTGTATTGGGGGTTGGCACGTGAGGACGAGCAGCAACCAGTGGTTGAGTGGAAAGTCCGACTTACCAATAGGACTGGAATAATGGGTGCGTGGAGACAAAATACCCATAAGTGTTAAGGGTAAATTTTTTATTTCAAAGGAAAAGACTTTGGGAGATGAAACTTAAAATTTACGTTAAGAGAGAGAGGGAAAGACCAAACTTGGAGCATAAAATTGGATACATATTCTTTTAAGGTGTTGTGTGTTAAGATTCTCACGTCATAAATGAAATATGAATAACAATTATCACTCTAGAAGCTAGCTTTTTGGTTGAATTAGATTCAATATCGATTCTTTACATGGTATCAAAATCAGACTCATTCCAATTCTTTGTTCACCGATGTTGGGCCCCTAAATTATATTGTTCACACTCCAGTTAACGAGGTCTGAGCGTGCGGGTAGCGTTAAGATTCTCACATTCGAAATGGAATGGGAACATAGACTTCTTACATGGACTTGAACAATACTCACCCAAAAAGCTAACTTTTGGGATTGAATTAAACCCAAAATTTATTATTTACCCTATGTGTTGCAACTGCTTGGTATGTAAGATAATTACTTTAAAGTGTTAGTTAGAGCTCCTATATCTGTCATATAATGTAAATTTCCTTAAGTATTATTAACCACCTAAAAGAATTAACTCATATTTCTAATTTATAATATACATATGATGATTGGTCCTGATTTACAAAAATCCACATTAAGAAACTTTGTTTGACCTGTTTGACAAGTGCGGCTCAATACTGTTGGGGGTTTAAAACCAAATTCCAATGAGGGATCTTACCTTTTTATTGTGACAAAAACGAGAAAAGAAAAAATTACATACATAAAATTTAAAGTACCTTATAATTTTTCAAGAAAAGAAATAGAATCTACACTGATGAAAAATGAACTCCAAAAAATGAGGGGCCTAAAGCCTTTAGAGGCTTCACCCAAAAGTCACCCATGCCGTTTGACCGTAGATTTCGATTCTAAAATTTGTAGTATTTAAAGATTATTTTAAATAATAATTTATTTATCATCTTGACTCATTTTTAACTTCAAACTTGAAATATAGGATTTGAAGTTTGAAAAGTAAAAACGGGTTTAGGAGTTTTTCAAGTTTCATTCACTAAACTTCAGTTTTGTGTGGGTGGGTATTGAAATCATTTCGCAAAATGAGTTGGCTTTGAAAGTATATTTATGTCCTAGATATAATCTGTATTAAGACAAATGTAATTTATACACATTCATATTATTATTAATGGAGAATAATATTTTGGCATTTGCAATTATTGAATTATTATTTGATGTTTGTAATTATTCATTAATGTGCATCCATTGAGCTTACGTTGTCATTAATAGAGTGAGATATTTTATGATAGAGCGTAACTCTTAAAATAGCATCGGCTAATGATCATCGAGAATGGGATATCGATGATATGTGATAAGTCGACATGTGGTCTGCATCACATCCTTAGATGATGTAGTATGGCTCACCTGCTACGAGTAATGGTTACTCGTGATGGACACATGGATACTTTGGAAGTATTGGTATACCCTGCTGATATATTATTTGTTATACTTGTCTAACGTATGATCAGCGTGTGAGAGATAGAAGTCCTTAGACTTGAGGTCAATACGCGTCTTATCTACAAAGTAATGTACTTTGATCCCGTCCTAAGCTCAAATGCCTTGTAGGTTGAGACACAGCTTGTATTGGGTATATTACGATGTGGGTTGAAGGTGGTAGTTGAGCAAAGATTAGGATTCATTCCTCTAATGTATGTTCGAGAGAACACTCGGATTCTCAGTGATATTAGGTTGACTAAGTCGGTGGCCAACGCAATAGACATATTTAGAATATGGTCTAGTTGTCGACTAATATAGATGAGATACAATGATTAAGCCATTTGGATAGATACTTGACAAATCCTAAGCTTGATCGGGTGTGTCGTGAATGAAAGGATTTTATCTTACCACATAAAGGTTAAGTTTACTGGATTCGCGTAAACGTACTTCACATATTGAGTTCGTCTTCTGGCGCCGTTTAGGAGTTCCGCGTAGACCTTAATTTGATTAATGTCAGTATGAGAAGGCATGTAGGGTCACACTATGCCGATTATCCGTTTTGATCTAAGGATGTATTGAAAGAGTAATTAAAATGTTCAATTTGTAATCGAGACATTTAAATGAATAATGATTACATTAATTAAGTCAAAATTGGATTTTGGATTTAATTAAGAATGCACAGAAATTAAATCAAGACAGTGCAAGTGCACGTCGAGCGTCGCGACGCCCATACCCTAGGGTCGCTGCGCAATGCAGAAATTCATCAAGCGCCGCGGCGCCTCTGCGTCGATTTTGGGTCAGGCCCAAGGTCAAACCCTAATCCAATTTTTTGACCTAATTTTCAACTATAAATAGAGGCATTCACTTTCATTATTCTACACCAATTTTCATAATAACATTCTAAGCCTTAGAGACTTAGAATAAATTACTCTCTCGAACCTCTGCCGGATTTTCTAGCTTTCCGAAGGAGAAGTACATTGAAGCTTGAAGCTTGCAATTGGAAGGGCAATCGCGTGTGCACCTAACAGTAGAAAAAGACTCCAGATTTTTCAACTTGTAAGTATATGTTTTATATTACAAGTTCCATAGTTGTATAACTATACCAGAATTATTGTTGGGGTAAGTAAAAATCAAAATATTTAAACTTCCGTTGTGCCTTACTTATATGTTTTGTACCCAACAATTCCCTACAGTGCTATCAGAGCTCAGACTGGTTTAATGATTATATAACAATTGAATAAAATAATAATATGGGTTGAACGTAAAATTGAATTAAAATGAGGTTTCTTGAAATCCTACGTATCTTGAACAAAAGTTGACATTTTGATATTACCCTAAATTATCTCCTACGCTAACTCGAGGAAGTCATTCCAATCTAACTCGAACTAAGTCAAAGTGTGTTGTTCGGCTCAATGCACGGTGCACGGCTAAGAACGAGTAAGAACGGATGATGGCCGAATGGGCGTTATTGATAATGGTGGGTGATGATTAAGGACCTGTGAATTGATCCCTAAATTGGATTTAGGGGTTGAATGATTTTTTAAAATCAACAGAGAAATGTTTGTCAGGACGTCGGCGTCGCGGCCCTATGATAGGGCGTCGCGGCGCTGGCTAGGGTTTCAAGGAGGCGCCGCGGCTCCATGGTGGCGCAGCGCTGATACGTCATTTTGAAATTACGAACTCACTGGACAACAGGCGTCGCGGCTCCATGGTGGCGCGCCGCGGCGCTAATGCATTTGCAGAAGCAGAAATGTTTCTGCCTCTGCAGCGTCGCGGCTTCATGGTGGAGCACCGCGGTGCTAATGCAAATTTCCAGAAGCCGAAAGGCTACTGCCTCAGTGGCGCCGCGGCGCTGATCAATAGCGTCGCGGCCCCACCTGGCCAGAAACAAAAAAAAACAAAAAAATTCAGAGTTCAGAATGTTTAACCCAAGATTATTATTATACTGTATATTATTTGATAAGTATACTGTTTATGTGCTAAATGTCAAAATGTTGTCATTTACATTTCTAGAATAGTGTCCGCTATAACTGTCTGGGCAGGCGGTATCCAGTGTTTGATTAAACATTCTTCTATCATGCATATTGGGTTGACGGTTCCCAAACTATATGTGTTATTAGTTTTGCATGATGTTAAGATGTCATATTGGATGTGACATTAACGTGTTGATCTTGGTTAGAACCCTGAATTAAAATGTTCCCCAAAACTTTAAATACAAGTCTAAATTAAACGTGTCGTCCATTATAATTGTTAGAGTGCAAAATCCTCTTCGGCGATACGAGTATTTATGCCAAAGCATTTGCTCTAAGTCTACTAGGACCCAGACTCTTTCATAGATGTATTTTAACGTAAAAGCAAATGATAAACTTTTGTGGGTATTTACACCAAAGTGTTTGCTCACAAAGGCCAAGTTTGCTTAGATACATAAACGCAATCGTGTAATGGGGTTGACTTGCTTAGACAAATCTTGGCGCCAAAGTGTCGGACTAATCTAAGGACGCAAGATTAAATGTAATAATTTGATCAACCAAGAGTTGCGAATAAAGTTTTGCAATTGATTTAGAACCTACCAAGATATGTTATTAAAGTTATCAGCCAAAGCAAACGCAGAGATAGAATAGTCTTGGATCTTGGCCCATTATAACCTCAATTAATATAGGTATGTATTATATCATGGGGTCGTACAAGTATGTTAAAATAGTGGGAGCTAAATAAACAAAAGGCCTTGTTGATTAGCCTAAATGAATGTGTATAATAGAAAATAGATTTTGAATTTGATTTTCGGTCTATCTAATTCTTCAAATTATAAAAGATGTCGAGCTTGTCATTGAAAATGTTGATTGAGATGAATAAACTTACTGGACCGAACTACCTTGACTGATTAAGGAATTTGCGAATAGTATTGAGACAGGAGAAAATTGAATACGTGTTGGACTCAGTGTTCCCAACAGTCTCTGCGACAGATTCTGAAGAATATGCCTCATTTGACAAAGATGCTTACCAGAAACATCTAGATGATGCCACTTCGGCACAATGCGTAATGATGTATTCCATGTCGATGGAACTTCAGAGACAGCATGAGAACATGGGGCCCAATGAGATGCTCGAACACCTGAAGAGTCTATATGACTCTCAATCCCAGACAATGGAATATGAGTTGCTAATAGAACTCTTCAAGTGTAAGCTCAATGAAGGGGGCCCGGTCTCGCAGCATGTGCTGAAGATGATAGGGTTGATAGAGAGGCTTGTTTCGATTGGAACGAAGCTTGAAAAGAATGTCGCTACCACACTCATCCTGAACTCTCTCCCTCGTTCCTTTGAGAACTTCATAGTAAATTTCAACATGAATGGAACGAATGCTACTTTGCCAGAGCTGCAAAACATGCTCAAGACCTTTGAGTCCTCCACTTTCAAAGGCAAAGTTGTGCTCATGGTGAGCTCTTCTAGCCGACCCAAGCCTAAAGGCAAGGAATGGCAGAAGAAGAAGGGCAAGGCAATCGCCGCGCCCTCAGCTATGAAGCCCAAGGGAGGTGTGAAGAAGAAGGTGAGGGTAGCTAAGGATGAATGCCTCAACTGCCATAGGAAGGGGCATTGGAAAAGGGACTGCACGGCACCATGAGGAGGGAAAACACCAGGTGCTCCTGCCTTTGGTGGACAAGGTATGTACGTCATTAAAATAAATATGTCTATAAATAACTCTCATTCCTGGGTATTGGATACCGCTTGTGGCTCACACATTTGTACAAATATGCAGGGGCTAACTGATAGCAGGAAGGTTGGACCGAGAGAGGTAGACCTACGCGTTGAAAATGGAGCACGAGTCGATGCTGAGTGCGTAGGGACTTATAGATTAAATTTACCTTCCGACTATTGTTTAGTTTTGAATGATTGTTTTTATGTTCCCTCGTTAACGAGGAATATTATTTTTATCCCAATGTTGGACATGGAGAGTTTTTCCTCATATATTTATAATGACAGTCACCTACTGTCTTTTAATAATGTTATATATGGAACTGCTTCTCTTGTGGATGGATTATATACACTGAACTGTAGTCGAGAGATTTTCAATGTACAAAATAAACGAGCCAAGACAAGTAATAGAAGCTCTACCTACCTATGGCACTGCAGACTTGGTCATATCAACGAATCAAGGATAACAAGATTGAGGAAGTTAGAATACCTCAAACCGTTTGACTTGGAGTCTTATGGTAACTGCGAATATTGCTTGAGAGGAAAGATGACCAATAAACCACTTTCTGGGAAAGGTGTGCGAGCCAAGGAGGTGCTTGAGTTGGTCCATACTGATGTATGTGGGCCATTCTCCACTCAAGCTAAAGGAGGCTTCTCATACTTCATCACTTTTACTGACGACTTCACAAGGTATGGGTATGTGTATCTTATTGTAAAGTCCGAAAAAAAAAAACACATACACACACGTCCCTAAAACCCCTCTCCCTCAACTTTTCCTTCCACTCCCTCACGTCCCAAAATGTGGGCAATAAGCACATCTATATAACTATACACACAAACACATCAAAAGGGAAAGGGGAGACACGAAAAGCAAAAACAAAACACACTTTGAGAGGAAAAAAAAATACACAGAGAGAAAAATACCTAGAACAATTTAGGAGTTTCGAGAAGGGCTTTGTTCCGAGTTTGGATGTTTATGTTCACGGTTTCGCATTAAAGGACTTGAAAGTTAGCTATTGTTAACTTGGAAATCAGTAGATCGTTGTCGTTTGCTTATTGTGAATTAATCTTCGCAAAAGATCTTGAGGAGGTCGGAAAAGATTGCGAAGAAACAAAAGGTGAGTTTTCTCATTCAAAGTTCTTAGTAAAATCCTTTATTTTTAAGTTACAATACATGGTAGAATATAATCCGGTTATTGAAATAATGAGCATGAAATTTATGATTTGTTTAATAACTAGTTTGGATTGTGAAATTGTAATCTGTTATACTGGGCTATACTTGTTAGAATTGGATGAAATTTTACAGAGTTGTACATCTTTCTGTTACGGTCAGTTTGAGACTTTATGTGGATAAATCCGACTTATGGTTTCAGATTTATCGTTGTTTAAACATTCTGCCTCGGATCAACCGAAGTCTGGAAGGGCAGAATGTATAACGTAAAAACTGTACCAATAGGTAAAGCATATGAAAGATTGTGCTGAATAAAAGTTATATATTACTCTTTCCTAGACAGTTTGAGACTTTACGAGGATATATCCGACTTACGGTTTGAGAGTTATCGTTGTTTAAACATTCTGCTTCGGATCAACCGAAGTCTGGAAGGACAGAATGTATAACGTAAAAACTGTACAAATAGGTAAAGCATATGAAAGATTGTGCTGAATAAAAGTTATAGATTACTCTGTCCTCGACAGTTTGAGACTTTACGGGGATAAATCCAACATACGGTTTGAGAGTTGTAACCCTTACAAGTGAAAAGGGCGAAATATTGAAGGAAGTAAATATTATTTGAGCCTTTTGAACATATGACATATTTAAACAAATAAATAAGTGCATTGGATCGGGTTGCACGGATCGCAACAAATAAATGCATTGGATCGGGTTGCACGGACCGCAACAAATACATAAATGCATTGGATCGGGTTGCACGGACCGCAACAAATATATATATATGCACTGGATCGGGTTGCACGTACCGCAACAAATATATAAATGCACTGGATCGGGTTGCATGTACCGCAACAAATATATAAATGCACTGGACCGGGTTGCACGTACCGCAACAAATGTATAATATGTTATATGGGAAAAAGCAGGAGTACTGATTAAACTAAGTTAATTTTTTTAAGACGAGTGGGGAGAAAATTTTGCTCGTGAATATTTATTGATTTATTTAATAAAAGGGTTGTAATCTGTTTATTTCAACATGATTATTATTTTCTTATAATATGATTGTAATTAAAAATATTGTGATGTTACTTTGGATTGTAAGGTGAGATTCCCGGATGGTAGGGCTGACTCTTTTATTTAACATATTTCAGGAAGGCGCGATAGAGGAAAAGCTCCGCAAGAGGGCTAGCGATCGTCCCGCAGCCTCATCGTACCACCAATCCATTATTTCGGATTTGGTGAAAGTTACTGTAGACTAAGTTTGTTTAAAGAATTAAGTTTTATTATCTCGGGGAATGCCCCACATGAGATTGTTCTTCGTAAACTTCAAATTGATTATTATATATATTATTTCCGCAAATACCTGTCTAATTTAGGAAGAAAATGAAGTAAATGGTTCGCCTGAAAAGGGATAGTCGTCCTAAAGAAAGACTTGAGAAAAGTCGGGGCGTGACAAGTTGGTATCAGAGCTAAACCAGGTTAAGAGATCTTAGGAACTTTCTTTGAGTTTGGTGTTTGAACGATTACTTATTGCGATGGTGTGCGCTCCACCTTAGTAATAAGTGAACGGAATAACATCCTAAACAGTTTCCCTTCTTTCATACTCTTCTCGTGATTATCTTGAGTCTTTTTAAAGACTTGGTTCTTGTACTACCTCTTTAAAAGGGTCTTGGGGAAGGAGATTGTACAACGATAAACTAACTGACAAGTGTTTTGTAGATGGTGGTTATAAGACGAGTTCCAACAAAGAAGTAAGTGCGCATGAAACAGAAATGGGCAATGAGAGCTCAGAAGAAATTCATGCGCCGTAAGATGGACTCGAGAGACGATTTTGACGAGTATATAGACGACACAATCGTACTTTGTACGTATTTACTTAGGGCTAGACAGAAGAGGCGTTCAAACGACCCGACCTTCTTCAACATCTCAATTGGGGTCATATTACAGATAATAGTCAACTTCGTCCCGAAAAATTTCCATTCCTCATTCAGAGGGGCAAGGATGCTAAGAGGAGATATTACAGAAGAGTCCTTGTCCAAATTTCTATGTCATGTAAGAGGAGTAAGGGATAGAATGAGCGATATGGAAAGGGAAGCAAGAAAGAAGGTTCACAGGGAGTTGAATGCCAACCTGCAGAATAGGCGAATCATGCGGTTAAGCCCTTTAGAACGTGTTGTAGTAGGTGCATGTTTGACTGAGAGAGCTATAGTGGGTGGCAGAGAATGATCTGATGTGATTTATTGTAATGTCATGGCATATATATGATGAATGAAGTGTTATGAATGCAAGAAAGAAAGGATATTCAATTTGCATATTGTGGTGTTGCATGCTTATGAAGTATAAGAAGATTTTGAGGAATTAAAAGTAGACATACTGCCTTCTAAAATATGGATGTGTTGTATTTACAGAAAAAAATGAAAAATGCACAAATACCAGTGGTGCGCAGGTCGACTAGAACTACTCGGGGAAGAGAGAGGAGACAATGGCAACCCCAAAGAGTCCAGGTATAGGAACCAAGGGTTGAAGAGGAGATTCACTACGAAGCTCCTATACCTCCAGTTGAGGTAGCAATATCTGAA
The DNA here is from genome assembly GCA_029783415.1 of Anisodus acutangulus. NCBI lineage: Eukaryota > Viridiplantae > Streptophyta > Magnoliopsida > Solanales > Solanaceae > Anisodus > Anisodus acutangulus. The sequence goes on from CM056501.1 coordinate 28,426,154, forward strand.
GATATCGTGAAAAATGTGGAAGAAAATGAGAGCCAAACGTCTCAGGAAACGGCAGGACAAAAGTTGGATAGACTTATAATGTTGATGACAGCTGCAGTTCCACAAATGGTTCAACCTACACCTGGTGTCTCAATCCCAACCCAAAACCTGCCGGCCCAGGAAACAGTTGTGACTGCACCACTAGCCGAAAATGTAGAAACTCAGGCAGTCCCGGATAGGTTATGGGTGAATTTTATGAGAAGAAGGGAACCTATCTACTCAGGGAAGGACTCCAAGTCCGACCCGATAGTGTTCCTCGACGAGGTAGAAGATCTAATGTTTACCCTAGGATGTGTGGAGACGTATGGCGTTAATTTGGTGAGTGCACGTTTAGTGGATGATGCAGGGGTGTGGTGGAGGAATTTTAGAAGAAATCGTCCCCCGATGTCACCACCAGTGACGTGGGGGAGTTCAGGGCTGCATTCATTGAAAAATTCATGCCTAATACGCGCAAAGATGCGCTCAGATGGGAATTTGAACAGTTAAAGCAAGGGGACCGCAGTGTGAAAAAATATGATACGCAGTTCGTGAGATTGTCAGCATACAACACACATGTCGTTCCTACAGAAAGGGAGAAGGTCAAAAGATTTGTTGAGGGTTTAAACCCAAACCTGGCGGAGAAGGTAGTGGCATTAGCCAATGATCGGACCTATCTTCAGGTCGTCGACATGGCTATGAAGGTAGAAAGTTTTGCTAAAGCAAAAAGAGAGTATTCGCAGAAGAGGCTTCGATCGTTAGGATCCTTTAATCAGAATCAGAACCTGAGGCAAGAGGGCAACAGGGGTTCGTCAAAACTGAACCAGTCAGTAGGCCAGTCTCATTTCAGGCCTCATGGGTATAGATGGGACAATCATCAAGGTGGCAATGTCAAGGCCACCGGCCCTAACACAAGAGGTGACAACCCGATTTGTAAGGTTTGTCAGAAGAAACACATTGGAGAATGTTGGTTCTCACCAAAAGGATGTTACAACTGTGGAGAACCATGCCACCATGCCAGGGATTGCAAGAGGAGAGTCCAAACTCAATTTTCTCATGGGAGGTCAGAAGCAACCACAGCCGCCTACAAGGGAAATCAGGGAAACCAGTCCCGACAGGGTCAGGGAGGTCAACAGTCCAACAATTCTAATCGGCTCTATGCTTTGCCCCAGAGGAATGAGGCGGAGGCATCTAATGCGGTGGTCACATGTATTTTGCTGGTCTCGAGTATTCCTGCATTTGTATTATACGATCCCGGTTCTACATTTTCATATGTGTCAATGGGTTTTGCTAAGAATTTACATATAGAACCTTCCTGTTTAAGTGAACCTTTTGAGGTTATGACACCCGTAGGGGCCTCAGTTTGGGCCTCTCGAGTAGTTAAAAAATTCTCATTAGAAGTGAATGGCAGAGGAACAATAGTAAATCTAGTACTACTTGGTATGGTAGATTTTGACATCATTTTGGGTATGGATTGGTTGTCAGCATGTTATGCCATGTTAGATTGCCGACGAAAGATAGTGAAACTATCTTTTCCGGGGAACCAGAAGTTGTTATAAAGGGTAAGATTGGAATATCCTCACGTCAGCTTATTTCCTATCTTAGGGCTCAAAAGTTATTAAGAAATCACAAAGTGGAGTACGCATATCTGGCTAATATAGTAGATACCCAAAAAGAATCCCCAGCGGTGCAAGATGTCCCTATTGTTCGAAATTTTCCGAAGGTTTTTCCTGAAGATCTTCCAGGCCTTCCTCCGGATAGAGAAGTGGAGTTCGCTATAGAGTTAATTCCGGGTACAAGACCTATTTCTATTCCTCCATATCGAATGGCCCCAACTGAATTGAGAGAGTTAAAAGAACAGTTGAAGGATCTTCTGGATAAAGGTTTTATAAGGCCTAGTGTTTCCCCCTGGGGTGCACCAGTCATTTTTGTGAAGAAGAAAGATGGATCGCTCCGAATGTGCATTGACTATCGATAACTCAATAAGGTGACGATCAAGAACCGATACCCATTACCAAGAATTGATGATCTTTTTAACCAACTTCAAGGAGCCAGTTATCTTTCCAAGATCGATCTTCGTTCAGGATATCACCAGCTGAAAATAAATCCGGATGATATATCCAAAACAGCGTTTAGAACCCGATATGGTCATTATGAGTTCTTGGTCATGTCTTTCGGGTTAACCAATGCTCCAGCAGCTTTTATGGATCTCATGAACAGAATCTTCAAACCATTCTTAGATTTGTTCGTGATTTTATTCATAGATGATATCCTAATTTACAGCAAGAGTGTTGAAGAACATCTGAGGGTAGTGCTTCAAACCTTGAAACAAGAGAGATTGTACGCTAAATTTTCAAAGTGTGAATTTTGGTTGGAAAATGTAGCCTTCTTGGGCCATGTTATGTCAAGTGATGGAATTATGGTAGACCCCCAAAAGATAGGGCAGTGAAGAACTGGCCAAAACCTACCACTCCGACAGAAGTTAGGAGTTTCTTGGGTTTGGCTAGGTATTATAGAAGATTTGTAGAAGGCTTTTCTAGTCTTGCTGCTCCCTTGACCCGATTGACTCAAAAAGCGATTAAGTACCAGTGGTCAGATGCATGTGAAACAAGTTTTGGCGAAGGAGTTGTTGACTCATCGCACTGATCCTAACCTTACCACCGGGACAAGAAGGGTTCACAGTCTATTGTGATGCCTCTAGAGTTGGGTTAAGATGTGTCTTGATGCAATTTGCAAAAGTTATTGCATATGCATCTCGACAATTGAAGATACATGAGAAGAATTATCCAACTCATGACTTGGAATTGGCCGCGGTAGTGTTTGCCTTACGAATATGGAGACACTATTTGTATGGGGTGCATGTAGATATATTTACAGATCATAAGAGTTTGCAGTACATAACCACGCAAAAGGATTTGAATCTCCGACAAAGAAGATGGTTAGAGTTACTTAAGGATTATGATCTTAGCATTATTTACCATCCTGGAAAAGCTAACGTGGTGGCTGATGCACTCAGTAGGAGATCAATGGGCAGTTTGGCCCACTTGGCAGTACAAAAGAGAGGTATTGTTTGTGCAGTACAAAAATTGGGGAACCTCGGGATTAGTTTAACTGAGGTCGGTGAAGGTAGGGTGGTGGTACGTGATACCTCGCAGTCTACCTTAACTTCGGAAATAAAAGAGAGTCAGTTTGAGGATATGGAATTTGTTAGGTTTCGGGAGAGGATTCAACAAGGAAAACCTTCACAATTTACATCAGGAGGAAATGATAGTACCCTTCGGTATAAGGGTAGGTTATGTGTTCCTGAGGTAAGGGATCTAAGAAGAAGGATCTTAGACGAAGGTCACAATACCAGGTATTCCATTCATCCAGGATCAACGAAAATGTATCATGATCTCAAGGAATGAAGAGAGATATTGCAGAGTTTGTCGGAAGATGTCTTACGTGTTAACAGGTGAAAGTCGAACATCAAAAACTCGGCGGCCTACTTCAGGACGTTGGCGTCCCCATGTGGAAATGGGAGGCGATTCATATGGATTTTGTAACCGGTCTACCAAAAACACGAGAAGGCTATGATTCTATATGGGTGATTGTAGATCGACTTACAAAGTCAGCCCATTTTCTACCAGTCAAGACTACATATCGGGCACCGCAGTATGCACAAATTTATTTGAAAGAAATAGTGAGGTTACACGGGATTCCATTGCAAATTATTTCGGATAGGGGTTCCCAGTTCACCTCACACTTTTGGCAAAGTTTCCAGCAGGGCCTCGGGACAAAGGTCAAGTTGAGTACGGTTTTCCATCCGCAAACCGACGGACAAGCTGAACGAATAATTCAAACATTGGAGGACATGCTACGATCTTGTGTGTTGGACTTCCAGGGCAACTGGTTGGACCATCTATGTCTAATTGAGTTCGCCTACAACAACAGTTTTCATGCTAGTATACATATGGCTCCGTTCGAAGCATTGTATGGGCGAAAAATGTAGGTCTCCACTTGGGTGGTTCGAGGTGGGCGAAACACTACTGTTCGGACCCGAAGTCATTCAAGAAACAAACGATAAAGTTCAGATAATTCGGGAGCGGATCATCGCAAAAGAGATCTCGAATTTCAAGAAGGGGAGAAGGTGTTTTTAAAAGTCTCTCCAATGAAGGGAGTGATGCGATTTGGCAAGAAAGGAAAATTGAGCCCAAGGTTTATTGGACCATATGAGATCTTACGAAGAGTGAAAAATGTGGCTTACGAACTAGCCCTTCCACAAGAATTAGAAGCGGTGCATCCGGTGTTTCATGTGTCAATGTTACGAAAATACTTGCATGATCCAAGTCACGGCATCCAACCCCAAGAAATAGTCCTGAATGAAGAGCTTCAATATGAAGAAATGCCGGTAGAAATACTGGATAGACAGATTAAACGTGTTAGGAATAAAGATATTGTATCCGTGAAAGTCTTATGGGGAAATCACTCCACAAAAGAAGCAACCTGGGAAGCCGAAGATGCGATGAAAATTAAATATCCTTTCCTGTTTGAGTAAGGTAATAAAATGTGTTTAGTTATGTTTCATGTGTGTGCAGTTTGTGTGTCTATGTGCATGTGTTACGACCGTATTCACATTCGAGGCCGAATGTTGTTTAAGGAGGGGAGAATGTAAAGTCTTGGAAGTTGTGTTTCATATGTGTGCAGTTTGCGTGTCTATGTGCATGTGTTATGACCTTACTCAGATTCGAGGACGAATGTTATTTAAGGAGGGGAGAAAGTAAAGTCCTGTAAAATTTAAAAAAAAAACAACACATACACACACGTCCCTAAAACCCCTCTCCCTCAACTTTTCCTTCCACTCCCTCACGTCCCAAAATCTGTGCAATATGCACATCTATATAACTATACACATAAACACATCAAAAGGGAAAAGGGAGACACGAAAAGCAAAAACAAAACACACTTTGAGAGGGAAAAAAATACACAGAGAGAAAAATACCTAGAACAATTTAGGAGTTTCGAGAAGGGATTTGTTCCGAGTTCGGATGTTTATGTTCACGATTTCGCATTAAAGGACTTGAAAGTTAGCTATTGTTAACTTGGAAATCAGTAGATCGTAGCCGTTTGCTTATTGTGAATTAATCTTCGCAAAAGATCTTGAGGAGGTCGGAAAAGATTGCGAAGAAACAAAAGGTGAGTTTTCTCACTCAAAGTTCTTAGTAAAATCCTTTATTTTTAAGTTACAATACATGTTAGAATATAATCCGGTTATTGAAAGAATGAGCATGAAATTTATGATTTGTTTAATAACTAGTTTGGATTGTGAAATTGTAATCTGTTATACTGGGTTATACTTGTTAGAATTGGATGAAATTTTACAGAGTTGTACATCTTTCTGTTACGGTCAGTTTGAGACTTTACGGGGATAAATCCGACTTATGGTTTGAGATTTATCGCTGTTTAAACATTCTGCCTCGGATCAACCGAAATCTGGAAGGGCAGAATGTATAACGTAAAAACTGTACAAATAGGTAAAGCATATGAAATATTGTGATGAATAAAAGTTATATATTTCTCTGTCCTAGACAGTTTGAGACTTTACGGAGATAAATCCGACTTACGGTTTGAGAGTTATCGTTGTTTAAACATTCTGCCTCGGATCAACCGAAGTCTGAAAGGGTAGAATGTATAACGTAAAACCTGTACAAATAGGTAAAGCATATGAAAGATTGTGCTGAATAAAAGTTATAGATTACTCTGTCCTCGACAGTTTGAGACTTTACGGGGATAAATCCGACATACGGTTTGAGAGTTGTAACCCTTACAAGTGAAAATGGCGAAATATTGAAGGAAGTAAATATTATTTGAGCCTTTTGAACATATGACATATTTAAACAAATAAATAAGTGCATTGGATCGGGTTGCACGGACCGCAACAAATACATAAATGCATTGGATCGGGTTGCACGGACCGCAATAAATATATATATATGCATTGGATCGGGTTGCACGTACCGCAATAAATATATAAATGCACTGGATCGGGTTGCACGTACCGCAACAAATATATAAATGCACTGGACCGGGTTGCACGTACCGCAACAAATGTATAATATGTTATATAGGAAAAAGCAGGAGTACTGATTAAACTAAGTTAATTTTTTTAAGATGAGTGAGGAGAAAATTTTGCTCGTGAATATTTATTGATTTATTTAATAAAAGGGTTGTAATCTGTTTATTTCAACATGCTTATTATTTTCTTATAATGTGATTGTAATTAAAAATATTGTGAGGTTACTTTGGATTGTAAGGTGAGATTTCCGGATGGTAGGGCTGACTCTTTTATTTAACATATTTCAGGAAGGCGCGATAGAGGAAAAGCTCCGCAAGAGGGCTAGCGATCGTCCCGCAGCCTCATCGTACCACCAATCCATTATTTCGGATTTGGTGAAAGTTACTGTAGACTAAGTTTGTTTAATGAATTAAGTTTTATTATCTCGGAGAATGCCCCACATGAGATTATTCTTCGTAAACTTCAAATTGATTATTATATATATTATTTTCGCAAATACCTGTCTAATTTAGGAAGAAAATGAAGTAAATGGTTCGCCTGGAAAGGGATAGTTGTCCAGGTGCCATCACGTCCTAAAGAAAGACTTGAGAAAAGTCGGGGCGTGACACTTATGAGACAAAAATTCGAGGCTTTTGAGAAGTTCAAGGAGTACAAGTCGGAAGTAGAGAAGCAACTTGCAACAAGTATCAAGACCCTTCGATCGGATCAAGGAGGTGTATACTTAAGAAAGGATTTTCTAGATTACTTAAAGCTACATAGAGTCCAATCTGAATGGACACCTCCAGGAATGCCACAGATGAACGGTGTTGCCGAAAGGAGAAACCAAACCTTATTGGATATGGTTCGATCCGTGATGAGCTCCTCAGCTCTACCGACATACCTTTGGGGACATGCTATACAAACCTCTATATATATTCTAAACAGTGTTCCCTCTAAGTCAGTAGAAAAGACACCCTATCAGATATGGTGTGGCAAGAAGCCAACTCTTAAACATATGAGACCCTGGGGGTGCCCTGCATATGTCAAGAAGATGCTCACTGACAAGTTGGAATCTAAAAGTGAGAAATGTTACTTCGTAGGGTATCCAAAGGAAACTAAGGGATACTACTTCTATCTTCCTGGATAACATAAGGTCGTTGTTTCCAGGAACGCAACTTTCCTTGAAAAAGAATATGTCTACAAGGAACACAGTTGCACAGAGATAGAACTTGAAGAAATTCAAGATAACACAAAAAATGAACCCTTGTTGAATGACCTAAACAAGGATTCAGTGGGAGTATCTGGTGAAGATTGGGTACTTAGAGTACGCCCTTCATCCAGTGGGAGTGCTGTGAGAGATAGTGCAGAAATGCAAGGCTCTCATACACAACCAATGGAAGATGATGCAATGGTTGTACATCATCCCATTCAGGAAATACATGAAAATGACATTCCTGAAAACACTCAAGGTGATGGATTGTCCAACACACAAATACCTTCTCACAATCAGAATGCAACAAATACTGAAACACAGAATACTCAACTCTGTAGGACCACTAGGACTCATCGTCCACCTGAAAGACTTAATCTCCTTGTTGAAACACACAATGAGATAAATATTCCTGATGACGATGAACCTACAACCTACAGTGAAGCTATGTTAGACATTGATTCGCAGAGATGGCAAGAAGCCATGAAATCTGAGATGGACTCGATGTACATAAATCAAGTTTGGAACTTGGTTGATTTGCCAATATGGGTTAGACCCATAGGATGCAAAATGGGTCTTCAAGAAGAAGATTGATGCATATGGCAAGGTACATACCTATAAAGCAAGACTGGTGGCTAAAGGTTATAATCAACGGCCTGGGGTCGATTATAATGAAACCTTTTCACATGTTGCTAAGATTAAGTCCATTCGGATTTTGTTTGCAGTAGCTGCATATTATGACTATGACATTTGACAGATGGACGTCAAAATTGCATTCCTCAATGGTAATCTAGTTGAGGAAGTGTATATGAAACAACCTGAGGGTTTTTCAATTGAGTCCAAACCAAATGTCGCATGCAAGCTACAAAAGTTCATTTATGGGCTTAAGCAAGCCTCGAGGAGTTGGAACATTTGCTTTGACAAGGCTATCAAGACATTTGATTTCGTCAGAAGCAAAGAGAATCCATGTGTTTATAGTAAACGCAAGGATGGGAGTATTGCCTTCATTATCATATATGTAGATGACATATTAATAATGGGAGACAATAAGACTCTCTTGTAGTCAGTAAAAGAGTGGTTGTCCAGTACCTTCATGATAAAGGATTTAGGTGAAGCCTGCTACATTCTGGGGATTAGGATCTATAGAGATAGACCTAATAGATTGTTGGGGCTGTCATAGTCAGTCTACATAGACAAAGTGCTTAGACGTTTTTCTATGGAAAATTCCAAGAAAGGCGGTCTACCTATGGGACAAGACATCAAGTTATCTAAGAAGGATAGTCCATCTAATTCTATAGAACTTGAACGCATGAAAAGGATCCCATATGCTTCGGCTATAGGATCGATCATGTATGTCATGACCTGTACTAGGCCAGATGTGGTATTTGCACTTAGTATGACTTGCAAGTTCCAGCAGAATCCTGGGGAAGAACACTGGAAAGCAGTCAAGAGTATTCTTAAGTATCTTAGACGAACTAAAGAATATTTCTTAGTCTATGGTGGACAAGAGAAACTTGTATGTACTGGGTACACTGATGCTAGCTTCCAGACAGATGTTGATGACTACAAATCTCAATCAGGTTACACATACATTTTCAATGGTAGAGCAGTAAGCTAGAAAAGTTCCAAACAAGCTACAACTGCTGACTCGACAACAGAAGCTGAGTACATTGCTGGATCGGACGCTGGTAAAGAAGTTGTCGCGATATTTGAGTTCCTGAAGGAACTAGGGGTTGTTCCAAGTGTCACTTGTCCAATAACGGTTTATTGTGACAACACTGGTGCGATTGTGCAAGCTAAGGAACCAAGATCAACCAATAGAAACAAACATGTACCAATGAAGTACCACATACTCAGGGAGATGGTGGAGACTGAAGATGTTAGATTAAACTATGTTCCCATAGAAGATAATCTAGTTGACCCATTCACTAAACCATTAAGCTTAGTCAAGCATAATGGTCATTTTGAGAATATGGGCATTAGATATGTTGGAGATTGGCTCTAGGCCAAGTGGGAGATTGAAAGTATATTTATGTCCTAGAGACAATTTATATTAGGACAAATGTACTTTATACACATTCATATTATTATTAATGGAGAATAATATTTTGGCATTTGCAATTATTGAATTATTATTTGATTGTTTGTAATTATTCATTAATGTGCATCCCTTGAGCTTACGTTGTCATTAATAGAGTGAGATATTTTATGATAGAATGTAACTCTTAAAATAGTCTCGACTAATGATCATCGAGAATGGAATATCGATGATATGTGATAAGTCGACATGTGGTCTACATCACATCCTTAGAGGATGTAGTATGTCTCACCTGCTACGAGTAATGGTTACTCGTGATGAACACATGGATACTTTGAAAGTATTGGTATACCCTGCTGATATATTATTTGTTATACTTGTCTAACGTATGATCAGCGTGTGAGAGATAGAAGTCCTTAGACCTGAGGTCAATACGTGTCTTATCTACAAAGTAATGTACGTTGATCCCGTCCTAAGCTCAAATGTCTTGTAGGTTGAGATACGACTTGTATTTGGTACATTACAATGTGGATTGAAGGTGGTAGTTGAGCCAAGATTAGGATTCATTCCTCGAATGTATGTTCGAGAGAACACTCGGATTCTCAGTGATATTAGGTTGACTAAGTCGTTGGCCAACACAATAGACATATTTAGAATATGGTCTAGTCGTCGACTAATATAGATGAGATACAATGATTAAGCCATTTGGATAGACACTTGACAAATCCTAAGCTTGATCGGGTGCGTCGTGAATGAAAGAATTTTATCTTACCACATAAAGGTTAAGTTTACTGGTTTCTTGTAAACGTACTTCACATATTGAGTTTGTCGTCTAGGAGTTTCGCGTAGACTTTAATTTGATTAATGTCAATATGAGAAGGCATGTAGGGTCACACTATGTCGATTGTCCGTTTCGATCTAAGGATGTATTGAGAGAGAAATTAAAATGTTCGATTTGGAATCGAGATATTTAAATGAATAATGATTACATTAATTAAGTCAAAATTGAATTTTGAATTTAATTAAGAATGCACGGAAATTAAATCGAGACAGTGCAACTACACGTCGAGCGCCGCGGCGTCCATACCCTAGGGTCGCGGCGCCTCTGCACCGATTTTGGGTCAGGCCCAAGGTCAAACTCTAATCCGGTTTTTTGACCTAATTTTCAACTATAAATAGAGGCATTCACTTTCATTATTCTACACCAATTTTCAGAATAACATTCTAAGCCTTAGAGACTTAGAATAAAATACTCTCTCGAACCTCTGCCGAATTTCATAACTTTCCGAAGGAGAAGTACATTGAAGCTTGGAGCTTGCAATTGGAAGAGCAATTGCGTGTGCACCTAACAGGAGAAAAAGACTCTAGATTTTCCAACTTGTAAGTATATGTTTTATATTACAAGTTCCATTATTGTATAATCATACCAGAATTATTATTAGAATAAGTAAGAATAAACAAATTTAAATTTTTAATGTATCTTACTTATATATTTTGTACCCAATAATTCACTACACTTAAACCTTTATCTTTCCCGTTGATAAATGGAAGAGATCGATCGACAGGAAAATCTTATCTATGATTTCCTTAATTTCTTGAGAATATAATGTTGACTAGATTAAATGAATCTGAACAAAAAAAAAGATGGAAACAGTGTCAAGAATTAGTCAACCAAGTTGATGAAAGCTTGCTGGAGAATACGGAGACAAAATCCAAGAACGACAAAGATGCTGACATGCACGTATATAGGTGGCCATTGCGGTAACCGCCGTCTAATTGTTGCTTACAAAAAATTGCTAAAATCTATGTAAATTGAAAGAAACAGTAAGTCCTCAAAGCTAGGATTAAATTTAAAATTCGAACTTTAATTTCAAACATGAATGGATCTATACGGTGACGTACTAAGTGAGCCAATTTTTTCATTAATGAAATTCATATATATATATATATATATATATATATATATATATATATATTAACTTCTATTAATAACTTTATGTGGTTACTATTCCAATTACTGAGTTTCTCGGAGTTATTCCATTTGACTCAAAGATTGAAGTAGCATATTTATAAACGAATGATGATGTGGAACTCCTTAGGATATATTTAATCGTTTCCAAACAAACACTTGATTTATCATGAGAAAAAATCTTTTGATCGCTTCTCTCTTACTAATAAATTGGAAGAAAGACGGCATTTGATGTCTTGATCTTAATTATAAATTATTTTCCTTAATTAAGAAGATATGTGAACACCTATTTATTCTTGCGGAATGTCATATTCTCACCTGATTTGATCGACTCATTTGAGTTATCAAATTAATCAATTTGGATGTAAACAAATTTTATTTGATTCGACTGGTCACGTCACTCCAACAGTTCTACACTTTAATGGGCCTTCAATTTAGCCGAGCGTGCCACATAGGGATGGCAATTGGGCGGGGCGGGTGCGGGTACCTCTCTCCCGCATCCGTACCCATCAGAAAATTTTATACCCATCACCTATCCGTCATCCGTGGCGGATACAATTTTCAACATTCATACCCGCCTAGGCGGATATATTCCTAAATTCACACCCGCTCCACCATCCAAGTGGATATCCGTCACCCGTCAATACCCGCATGTACCCGTCTGCCATATTTTGTAATCAATTCACTTGTGATCAATTATTGATCAACATGATCCCAAAAATTCAAATCCCAAAAATTTGAGTCAAGAATCAATACTGTCACGGTCTCATCTTCTTTGGGAGAGAGGGCAGAGAATTCCGGATTTTTTCACCATCAGAATTTCACATTTTTTTCACCTCTTCCCCTTACAACAAAGAATCAAGAAAACTCAAAAATTATCCACCCAAATAGCTATATATTACAAATGTAGACAAAATCCATATATTATTTCAGCTATATAAGCTAAAGTTTTTTTAACTTTTTCAATTGAACTCCACAAACCCAATAGGTAAAACTTAACAAATGCACAAAAATTGACCTCACCAAGACAACCTCAAAACACAAAGCAAAGACAGCAATATTTCCCAATATTTCCCGATCAACATCTTCTTTAAAGAAAAAGGGCAAAGACATCGAGGTGGTTCGTGAAAAAAGTTTGTGATTTTTCCTTTAAAGAAAAAGACAGAGACGCCGAGAATGAGAGAGGGGGGAGAGACGGCGTGAAGGCGTGAGGGATTGAAGAGGCATAGGGTTTTGAGTTTTGTTGGATAATGAGAGACTTGTCATGACTTATGGGTTGAAGACACGACTTATGGGCTGCTAATATTTTGGGCTTGGGGCGGGTATAAGGCGGGCGGGATAGGCGGGCGGGTAGGCGGTTGGATACGGGGCGGGTAGGCGGTTGGATGTGGGGCGGGTATGACTACAAATCCATCACCTACCCGCCTACCCGTGACGGGTACATTTTCAATATCATACCCGCCTACTACCCTCCAAAGTTATACCCATACCCCAACTGAAGTGAGTGCGGTGCGAAATCCGCAAAATTATACCCACCTGCCATCTCTAGTGCACCCCACTTATACACATTACATGATCTCATTAACTTTGGGTTTGACTTGGTATTTCATGTCAGTTCACAATTGACACGGGATGATATTTAAATGGGTGTTGGGCTCAGAACCATGAGTGGACTTATTTTGAGAAGCCCAAGTAAATGTTTGCACCCAAATGAAGTTGGACTTCAATCATGCAATTGGACTTTCCGAGTAGTAATAATTATATGTCATAGCTAACTCTAAGAGTTATTTATGAATAATAACTATTTTTTAATTTAATTATTTTTTATAACTATAGTAATTTTTTAATTTATCTATCATAACTATATCAAATACATTACATTTATGGTTTATTTCTCCCTCACCCCTCTCTCTCTCTCTCTCTCTCTGTTTTCTCTCTCCCTCGGCCAGATCTGGTTTTATCGCCGTCGGTCATCTTCTAATACAGCCACCTCTCTCTCTCTTCCCTTCTCTCATCTCCACACATCAAATCTGGCTGGAAACTTTCACCCTTAAACACCGTCGCCACCCACCGTCAGATCCAGATCTAAAATCACGAAGTTGCGATCAATTCATTACCAGCAGTGAAAATAATGGAGGAGGAAATAAAGCTGAAAAATAAATAAATATATAAAAATGCATCTTTCAACAGAATTAGCAAACTTACGCAAATAACCAGCAACAGATCCTTGGCACCAGTCCGTCTTTTCTTTTTCTATATTTTGTGGAAGAATGAGGGGAAATGGCTAATGGTTTAGCGCCATAGCTTGATGATCGACAAAAATGGTGAAGCAAAGAGATGCAAATGACGACTGTATTTTTTCAGAAATTGGGATTGGGGCAACCAAGAGTAATGTATTTGGCTTCATATGTATTTGAATATATACAATGTATTTGAAATTTTACATCTGAAATTTTGTTGAAATACATTCAAATACATTCAAATACAATCGAATACATTCAACTTTGCGAAGCATCGGAGCTTGAATATATTCAAATACAGCCAAAATAAAAGAATATATAAATATAGTAAAATACATAGATTCAATCAGCAAACGCTATCATTTAAAAGGATTTCTGAGTGTAAATACAATCGAATACATTCAAAACGATTATTCTTCATTAATTAAAAGAATTTTCTGAGTGTAAATACATTCAAATACAGTTGTATACATTTAACTTTGCAACGCCGGTGGCGAAGTTTGATGATCGGAGCTCGAATACATTCAAATATAGTCCAATACATTCAACTTTGCGACAGCTCGAATACATTCAAATACAGTCAAATACATGTGACATCAGATAAGGTTGAATACAACTGAACAGTGTATCTAAATACACTCAAATATAGTCAAATACACGCGAATTGACTAAATGTAGCTATCAATTGTAAATAGAAAAAAGATAGTTATAAATGGTTAATTGCTACTAAAATACAGTCATTTGTGTAAATTACCTTGAAGTACCCGTATAACTCCTTTAACCTATAATGTTTTCTTGAATTTACAGTGTATATCCTATTCGGTTCAATAAATTTTAAGTGCCTAGATCAACAGACCTATTTCTTGCATTGAATGAACCTTTGACGATTTCTCTGGAACAAAATAGAGTTTGAAAACTTGAAATCGTGACACTATGGTACAAGATTGGAGTATAATAGTAATTGTAACTTTACGTTATACCATTTCGGTGCAAGGTTCAACTCATCTCCTAGTCTTCCTTCCCGGGCCTTATTCATGGACTCATCCTCTCCCAAAGAAATATTGTCATATAGGATTTACAATCTACTTTTGATGATGATACACATGTAGCAAAACATATCTCATTTACAAGTAGCTGATTTTCTTTAGTGTATATTCCTCATTGTCTTCAACAACTTCATTCATCATGTATTTGTTAGTGGAGATAAAGTTATCTTATGGGGAACAAGACATCGTGCATAAGCAATGGGCAACATGAGAAGCTTCTTTGGCTTGCTCACATAAGCCCTCCTTGTGAAGTTGTAGTCGTTCGCTTCAATCTCGTCCAATATCTTGCGATACAACAGCAACGACGCCAACACCTGCAACAACAAAAAATCATCTCATTGCCAACTAGAACAAAGATTCAGAATGTAAGCTCAATCAAATTTAAAACCATCAATGCATAGGTACGTCGATCAAGCTCTCTTTCCTCTGTGGTGTAGGAACATAAGCAGCATATAACAGAGAAGATTTGAGCAGATTTACAGGATTTAAGAAGTATCATACATCACCAAGAGAGAATGCTGGTATAAATTGGAAAGTATGATACCTTTCAATGTCTACCAGTACAACGATTAGTCCGAACTAACTATAGCCAAATGCAGTAAAACTGTTTTTGAACTGAAATCTTTTCTGGTTTGCCTAACAATGTGATGGAATGTGAGTATGTGACTACAGAAAAACTTAGTTCATATTTCTTTTTCCTCACTACCATAACAATAAAAGAAAAATTACTTGATACGAACAATCAATTGTAATTGTATTCAGGAATTTTTTTTGACTACTTACAGGCCATCTACTAGCAGAGCTCAATTCTAAGACACCTTTCTCTGCCTCATCAAAGAATTTCCTTGCCCTCTGAATTTGCTTCTTCATAAAGTTCCTCCACTTATCGGTCACTCTTCCAGCAAATATGTCTTCGTCGGAGAGCCCTGCCTGTGCTAATTCATCTTGAGGTAAGTATACTCTTCCTCTTCTAGCACTGTACGAAGAGGAATATGTAAGGCATTAAGTACATTGAACTCCAAAATAAAATAAAATAAGAAGAATGACATTTTTGGCATGTTACTTGGGAAATGATCAATGTGTACTAAATGTAGCTTGATACTACTTACTCTTCTCCTATATCTCTGAGTATATTGGTTAGTTGATTTGCGATCCCTAAAGCCAAAGCTGCATTATATACACTCTCTGTTGTTGCCTTTGATTCAGGTGCAATGCCCATAATTGGAACACTCATCAATCCTACTGTACCAGCAACATAGTAACAATAGAGATATAGCTCATCGAAGTTATTGTATCTGGATTTCCACAAGTCCATACGCATTCCTTCAACCATATCTCTGAATGGCTGCACCATGTAGATGAATAATCAGACACTTCACAAAGCAAGAGAGGTTATTAAACACAAAATAAACATTAACCAGTGACAGCAAACGAAAAGTAGTTACTTAATTTGCTAATCAAATGACAAACATAAGAAAAAGATAGAGATACAAGGAAGAAAAGTATATGGGAATTATTACTAGAAAAATGTCACTTAGGCACTCAGCACTATGCTTAAAAGATGGATTCTACAAGTAATTGCATTAGAATAGCACTCAGTACAAGAGAGTAGAATCTGAATAGGGAGAAGTTAAAGATGATCGAATTAGAAAGACTAACCTGAATGTCAACAGGAAATCTGGTAACAGTATCAGATAAAGCTGCATCAAGCATATCAAATGCCCCCCCGTTGAAAATATCTTCAAGTCTGGCCTCCCACCTATCTAAAGCTTGTGGAGTTATGTGGGATGCATTAGGGCCATCAACAAGCTCATCTGTTCTCCTGCACCACACTGTTTAAAAAGTACACAGCTTTTCAGACGACAAGGTCATTTATGCGTGCGCTAATACAAAATCACCGTCAAATTTAGCATTCTTGAACTACAAATTAATCTAATGTGCAAGCCAGAAACACCATGTTACAATAAAGCTAAGTTCAGCCATCTATAGAAAATCATCGTTAGCCTTCATGTCCATTCATTTGGATCTGAGTGTTCTCAATCGCCATAATTTCAGCAGGTATTTCCAATTCAAGAAGTCTGGTTATTTTTCAATTTTAAGTGGAAGTTTCTCACTGACAAGATCTATTCTTTCTAGGAAGCAGAATACATGAAAGCACCAAAAGTACCGGATATACCATAATTGACTATGCACAAAGCTGGACCAAACTTTTAAGACCACCAAACGAAACAGGAAAGAGAATCAGATCACCAGTTTTGCACCAGAAAGTTGTAAGTGGGAAGTGCCAACTGCATAATGTTACTTAGCTGCAATTCTACTTTCTTTAACCTTTTGGACTGTATAAAGAGCAAAAAATTTGGGTAGCACAAAGCTTAACTACCGGGCAGCGAAAAGTTGAAATCATGTCAAAGATTCCTAAGAAAGTTGATAAAACAAATAGTAAAAGCATGTTAGTCTAATAATTTTAGCACTTCTTCCACTTATTTGACTGTTGTTTATGGTATAAGAAATTAGATTTCCTCTTTTATGCATATAATAATGCCTCACAAGCTAGTAGAGCTCAACTTTCACCTATATTATTCCATGTCTAACCGAAATATAATTCTCCTTTTATGTCCCCAGTTAAATTAACACAGACATACATAAGATACTATATGTCTTGAAAGTTGAAACAGCTCACCATATATTGCCCAGATAGCTCTTCTTCTGTCTGGTGTCATTAGCATGGTCCCTGAATAACAACCAAACAGAGATCAAATTTTATCTTCATCAACCGAAGAACATATTAAAAAAAAGGCTGAGACTGACCTAAGTAAAATGTCTTTGCATATTCTGCACATACTTCGCCACAACGATCATATGCTTCACTCAACAAGCCCAAATTCCTGGGAACAACAATATCGGGCTTCACTTCTAAGTCATCGGTATATCTCAGCTGCCTCTTCACTAAAGCAGCCTGCTTCAATACCACATCATAGACCTTTTTCTCTGATGACACAGCCATTTCTCCAGCTGGGCTAGCTACCAAACTGGACTGTACAGAGAAACTGCTTCCATTCTCAGTTCTTGATCCTCCCAAGCCCAAATACCTCGAATCTGCATTTAAAGACCCCAAATTCCACCTTTGTCTCCCAACTTTCTTTATCCTCAAATTTCTGTCCCGAGCTGGGAACCGGGATGATTGAAAAACCCGGTTCCCTTCTCGGACTGAATCCAAGAATCCTATCCCATTCGAGACCTCGGAATTCGGAGAAACAACCCACAACAAAGCAACAGACATCCTGAAACAAAGAACCTCAGTGGCCTAAAACAGTTCCCAAGTGTTTGTCTTTCCTTTATGTTTCCTCCTCCTCAAAAAAAATATAAGTTGTAGATATCCACTATTAGAGTTTATCCACTAATTTTCAAGCAATATCAACGATTATAAAAATCGTATGATAAGAAAGTGAACCGATTTTTGCGTACACAAGCATAGGTATAATGCACTCATCAACAAGAAGCAAAACCTTGTCTTTCTGAGCTTCTGCACAATAAGATAAACCACATACGCTTAATTATCATACTGGTGATACAGTTATGACCACTCAAAAGTATAAAATATCAAACTTATTTTTATATAAATGAAGAAAAAAGTATCCCAATATCAAGAATCAAATCAGCAACAGCATCTGCCAATAGAAAAACTTCGAAATGAACATGCTTAACACTTTTTTTAGGTAATGGGAGTTTCTAAATATAACCAATTAGATTATAATAAGCTCGCTTTCTAACTTTGATACACGTAGAAACTGTCTTGAAAAGGAAATTAAAGGGTGTTCAAATAATCAAATCTTTAATGTATTATAATGCAAAAACCAGAATAATGAAAGTTACAGGAGAATTTAATGAACCAACTGTTGGTTATTGTAAAGCAATACGAGAAATAAATAACTATTACAAGTGTTCGAAAGGATAAATAAATTGGCAATGTTCAGAACTGCCGCAAACTTGTTGAGTCTTGAATCTTGATAACCTGAAATCAAGAAACAACTAAATCTGAATTGTTATAACTGTGTGTTGAGTCGAGTGATTGCACTCTGTCCTTAAGACAAGATTGTCTCGTATATATGCTTTTACGTTAGCAGGCAATAGTCTCCCAAGATAAAATAATACTTTAATCTCAACGCTACAAAGCAAATAGGTTGAGTCTGACGAAGAAAATAAATACGAATCGACTTGCTGAAGAAATGGAAAAGAAAGGAAGAGTTTTTGTTTTCGTCCAACGTTATTGGACTGACTTTATCTTCTGTTTTGTCTTTGTGTATATAGTGTGTCTCTGTTGTGTATATCTTGTGTATATGTGTGTCTTTCCTCACTGTTTTTCGTCACTGTTTGTGGTGCTATTTTCTGTTTATATGTGCAACACAATTGAGCCAAAAGGCATCAATATATAGCATGGAGGAGGGACTACTCAACTGCCACAAACATGATTGTTAATAGTCATTAGGAGGGCTGTTAATGACCATTAGGGAGGTTGATAATGGCAGGTTTAATGCCATTAGTGAGGTTGTTCATGGTCGTTTAAAGGAGGGTTGTTTATGGAGTAGTTAACAGCCAAGTAATGACTGGTTAATGCTCCAAAAAATAGCCCAAACTGAAGGCAGAAAGTTTCTGCCTTCCGCTATTTCCAAAATCAACTTTTCAGAAACTCTAAGGACCAAACTGTAAATATTAAGCAATATGGGGTCTAAAAAGATAATATCATAAAGTCCCCGTGACCCGTGACGGGCGGCGGCGGCGCTCGTGTGGGCTTAGCCTTGAACCCAAGCATATATAGGTCCTCCTTCCTTTAAACACATGGGATACCCCTTGGGGTTCCAAACCCTTAAACACTTTAGAGACTTATAAAGAGAGCAAATCTTCTTTTTCCCACCGATGTGGTAGATTTGTCTCACACCATATTTTCATGCCTCAAACACCTTACTTCGTGGACCAATATCTCTTTCATTTCTCAACGAAATTTGACGATTCTTGGCCCTACGATCATCTACTCACTTAGTAGATTATGCATGTGAGAAGAGACAAAGCCTCCAACATGCGAAACACTAGTGTTTAATTCATTAAATATGGGTGGACGCACCTCCCCGCCAAAGGCAAATTTCCAACAATCCCCTCTATGAAAGAGAGATTTTGGCGCACTCATACGGTGCCTACTTTCAGCAATCTTTCAGCGAAAAGATATTGCATCAGGAGAGGTAGCTTCCGCTTTGAACCTTCCCTAGTTGAATACCACCGGACTTACTTACTGCGCGGTGAACGTGATGTCTTGAACCGTCAGTGTTTAGTGTAAGCCAAGACAATGATACCAACACAATAACTCTCCCTATTCGTTTTCATTCTTATGGTTTTGTCTGTTGTGGTCGTGGACACACTTGGATTCTTAAGTGTTCATTTGAGGCTGATTTCCTCGCACTTAAATAGGTGATCTCCTACAAGGTATCTTACTATACCCCACTTCACAAGTGTTAGAATCATTAAAAGTTTCCACAATCGTAACCTCAACCGTTTGAGGATCGTTTAAAGGTTTGGAAGCTTAACCTTTACCCACCATGCAGGTAGCACTTTAATGTCTATCGCGGGAACAGCTTTGGATTCATGTTTCCGTACAGAAATCATCATCCGAAGTGCTTCTTGCTTCCACCGAAGCGCTCAACTGAACCTTTTGCAGCTTAGTTTTTTCATTGAACCAAATTCTTGGGATCTCCAATCAGTATGGTTAGGTTACCACCGCAATGGTTAGTATTTGTTTGGATTTTAAGCCCATTCCACTAAACAGACAGAACACTTGATCTCCGGGTAGTCCCTTAGTTAGTAAACAAGGAAGTGACACCCGTGATGATCAACTGTCATACGGTCTTATGTCTCCGACAGATCCTGACAGATATGTCCGGACGCCGTCATCCGTGTCCTTCCTGAAGCCGACCGGCTAGCCACAGTGTATAACTGTTGATGGCACGGGTTTCTCCCAATAAGGGACTTCCTCTAATGAGTCGTAAAGTTACGCAACTTCTTTCATGCTTTGTATAAAGCGATAAACTTCGATCCCATCATGAATCGGTCGATGCAAGTTTGCTTAGAGGATTTTTCCAAGACCCACCATACACAGTTACTTGTGGCATTGGTGTTCTTCATAACTGATGTCCAGTTTGCATCACTTTGTTCTCCCAGAACCGCTGGACATCCAGAATACCATAATCCGTAGATAAGCGAATAATTCAGATATCGTCATATCCGACTTAATGCCTTCTATTGATTATTTATTAAGATCATCAGTGAACCTTAGTTCAACTGATCTGTTTGTAGGTCGATACCATGTCAGTTGTAGTGTGTACAATACATTGAACTACACGTGACCTGTGCATATCGCTCCTAGTCTATGGGTGCACCATGATTCCAATCAGTTCTATGATTCATATCCATTGGTAGCTTCAACGAGACTGTCAATTATCTCACAACTGAGTTAGGAGTTAGACCAGTCCGTTAGATGTCTTAGAAATTCAATTCCTAAGATGTCATCTGTGATACCCATATTTTTTATTTCAATAGAATTTCCACTCTCAGACTGTTAGTTTTCCAACTGTTGGCTTTCTAACTTTAGAGTCAATGTTTCTGTGGTCAGATTCATTGTTTCTGTTTTATCTTAAACTTTCAGGACCAAAATGTAAACATTTCAGGGACCAAAATGAAAGTTCAGGAAGAAGCCCAACAGTCCAGCAAACCAACTCTGATCCTCTTTTTCCAACTCTCCGGTTAGGAAGGTTGTTTCAACATCCATGCCACACAAAACTGCAATGGCCCTGGATGTTAAGCAACTCACATGGGAGCACATGTACAAGTAGCCGAGGCCTTATACTCGACAGTAGATCCATCTACTTTGTACTCACATTTGAGTATCCATTTTCACAACCCAAAGGTTCTTTTCCCGGAGGAAGATCAACCATTACGCAAGTATGGTTCTATATGATGGAATCTATTTCTCTCTTTGTAGCTTCTTTCCAAAGCAGCGCTTTTGGAGATGACAATTATTTGTTAATTGTCCATGGTTCATTCTCAACCATACAAGCTAGAAGGACTGGAACAAGTCTTTGTCCCTTCTTTGCTCCGTCTCGGTTCAACATCTAGAATCCCTGAGTTCTGCAGATCTGGAATATTAAGTTTCGGATAGCCAGCAACTTTCGAGTCATGTAGATAAGGAACGTCTAGTTTCGGACAGTCAGGCCCTCGCGGGTTCTTGTTAACCTTGAGCAATTACTTCTTTTTCCTTTTCAAAGAAAGTTATCTTCAAATAATTCAGCATTCTTTGACACCAAGAGGCGATAAACACTACTGTTATTTGCAGATCCAGTGGATATGCAATCTACAGTCTTAGATCCAACTTGACATGTTTCGGTATTCCAACTTTTACCAAGCCATCTCATATCACAACATTTGTATGTGAGATCCTTTCCATGTTTCACACGGAGAGTTATCCTTATCCTTATGCGTATTTCTGTTGAGAAAAGCATTAGCGGTAAGGATCGCCTTGCCCCACATAATTTGGGCGTACGGCTTTGTGCTTGACTAACACCGTTGGACTGAGGTGAGTTATGAGCAGTAGTTTAATGACCGATACTTCGCATTCTCCCCCTCTATCACTACGAATTTCTCAATCCATAGGCTTAGTTGATTTTCAACTTCTGCTTTGTAGCGCTTATCCGCTTCAACAACTTCATGTTTGCTTTTCAACAAATAAATGATACAATACGTTGTACCATCATCAATGAAGGTCACAAAGTACTTGTCTCCCCCTCTATTTTGTATAAACTTTAAATCACCCATAAAGGTGTGACTACGTTCTAGAGGAGTGGTGCTTCTTCGCTATTCCTTTAACGGAATTTGGAAAGGTGATTTTGCCTCTTCGCCTACCTCACATCAATTTTGAGGGTTTATGTCGAAAGAAGGCAACAATCTCAACTTCGCTAGCTTTTGAATGACTTTCTAGTTAACATGTCTTAATCTATGATGGCATAGATGCACGGATTACAAATATATCATTCATTTGGCTACAGACATACTGTACCATTCTTAGTTATTACAGACCTGTTGGACTAGTCTCAAACCAGCTTGACCAACATCGTCCCTTAAACCAAGTTTGGGACATGTATCACCTCATCCGAGAATGATCCCATTCCCTGAAGTCCTATTGAGGACAACCTCTTCAACCCCTTCTACTTTAGAGGTGGCGTTGCTTCATATGAACAACCTCTTGCCTGTGGTTAGGGCGTAATCGGATCATATTTGATCTGGATACTCTGGCCCACTCCAGTTGCTTTGGCAGACTGAGTGTCCAATTTCTTTTCTGCCTTTCTTTAGGCCTTCAGATCATTTAAGACCTAGAAACTCTGGCCCACCTTACTAGGTGTCCATTACTTTTCCTATGAAATAAATTCTGGCCCCACTCCAGTCGCCCATAAGCTTTGTATGGCTGGGTGTCCAATATCATCATATCAATGGAATTTTGGCCCACTCCAGTCGCCCGGAGGCTTTGTATGACTGAGTGTCCAATATCATCCTATGAATGATCTTCTGTCAAATAGTGTGACATGCTCAACGTCTTTAGCTTTTAGTCTTCTTCCGTTATGATTGGTGCCCAGATAATTCTTGGCGCTTACTTAAGAGTGGTAACAATTTTCGCACAGTTAGTGGATCTTTCTCCCTCATATGTGCGAACATACTTTACACACTTTTAATAATTGCGCTTAAAAGAACGGATCTTTTTAAGTCATTTACAAAATCCAATCTTTAAACGGGAAAGAAGAAGAGATTAAACTTCTGATTTTAAAGCGTAAGGAATATAAATTATTTCGTAAAACATTTTCATATTCCTCCTTACTTTTAAGCCATTTTTAATCACACGTCATTTAATCTTATTCTTGACAAGGAAGAAAAATAACTTATCCCAATTTCGGATTCTGGCCCACTTCAGTCACTTCATCGGACTGAGTGTCCATTTCCTCCTTACCATAATTCGGATCCTTTGTTTGGGATAGATATAGGCCTTCTGCTGCAAGATAGAACCACATCTTCAGCCTTCTCCTCTTGTCCCAGTTGACATCCTCAGCCTCTCGTGAGCGCTTGTTCCCACCACTCTTGGGAGCGGTGACACTATGAATACGTTGACCTTCAACGGCATCATCATCACTCTCTTCTACCAGAAAACCACAGCCATATCCAGATTTGGTCACACAACTTTTGATCGACATCTTTCGAACACTAATACTAATACAATCTTGTCTTAAATTGTAAAGCAGTACGGGAAGTAAATAACTATTACAAGTGTTCGAAAGGATAAACAAATAGGCAATGTTCAGAACTGCCGTAAGCTTGTTGAGTCTTGAATCTTGATAACCTGAAATCAAGAAATAACTAAATCTGGATTGTTATAACTGTGTGTTGAGTCGAGTGATTGCACTCTGTCCTTAAGACAAGATTTCCCCGTATATATGTTTTTACGTTAGCGGGCAATAGTCTCTCAAGATAAAACAACACTTTAACCTCAACGCTACAAAGCAAATAGGTTGAGTCTGACGAAGAAAACAAATACGAATCGACATGCTGAAGAAATGAAAAAGAAAGGAAGAGTTTATGTTTTCGTCCAACGTTATTGTACTGACTTTCTCTTCTGTTTTGTCTTTGTGTATATAATGTGTCTCTGTTGTGTATATCTTGTGTATATGTGTGTCTTTCCTCACTGTTTTTCGTCATTGTTTGTGGTGTTATTTTCTGTTTATATGTGCAACACAATTGAGCCAAAAGGCATCAATATATAGCATGGAGGAGGGACTCCTCAACTGCCACAAACATGGCTGTTAATAGTCATTAGGAGGGTTGTTAATGACCATTAGGGAGGCTAATAATGACAGGTTTAATGTCATTAGTGAGGTTGTTCATGGTCGTTTAAAGGAGGGTTGTTTATGGAGTAGTTAACAGCCAAGTAATGACTGGTTAATGCTCCAAAAAACAACCCAAACGGAAGGCAGAATTCTGCCTTCCGTCATTCCCAAAATCAACTTTTCAGAAACTCTAGGGACCAAACTGTAAATATTAAGCAATTTGGGGTCCAAAAAGATAATATCAGAAAGTCCCCGTGACCTGTGACGGGCGGCGGCGCGCGTGTGGGCTTAGCCTTGAACCCAAGCACATCTAGGTCCTCCCTCCTTTAAACACATGGGATACCACTTGGGGTCCCAAACCCTTAAACACTTTAAAGACTTATAAAGAGAGCAATTCTTTCTTTTCCCACCGATGTGGTAGATTTGTCTCACATCATATTTCCATGCCTCAAACATCTTACTTCGTATACCAATATCTATTTCATTTCTCAACGAAATTTGACGATTCTTGGCCCTGCGATCATCTACTCACTTAGTAGATTATGCATGTGAGAAGAGACAAAGCCTCCAACATGCAGAACACTAGTGTTTAATTCATTAAATATGGATGGACGCACCTCTCCGTCAAAGGCAAATTTCCAACACCAACTAGCTAATTAGTTGAACAAGGTTTTTAACATATCAACATCAGTTGAAAGAAAGTGAAGCAAAATGGACACCTTCTTGCTGCTGATCTCTTTATTCTTCCAGATTTTTTTGCAGCTTTTCCTTGTTATTTAAATTACTCATCATATTTTTTGAGACATTTTATACCATTCAATTTTTTTGTTTCTTTTGTTTTTTGTAAGTACCATTTCTTGTTCACTCGTGCTGATTAGAATTGAGTGATTCAGATTTTATCCCCTCCAAGTCTCCAGTCTCCACCTTTTAACCTTCTTTCATTACAGTAATTATTGATTTTTTTTTTATCGGAGCACAGACGTAAAATTTGGTCCCGCTACTGTATTAGTTCTAAGTTCTAGTAACAATTGGCAGGATCCGAGTACTACTGTCTTTTTAAAGTCAAAATTTTAAGTACTTTTTTATGTAAGTGCACATTACATTACACTGACAAAATGTAACATTTCAAGTGAAGGTATTACAAGTTTTGTTTGATAAGCAAAGTAATTTGACCCTGATTCCCACTTTTTTACTCCATCCGTATCAAATTATTTGCCCTTTTTTTCGTTTACCCGTTTCTTAAAGAATATTACATACGAGGGATTTTTTACTACTTTATCTTTATTTATGTCTATGTTATAATCTCTCTTCAATAAATATTTTACTCTATTTTAATATGTCATCTCCATTAATGACAAAATTCTACTAAGGATAAAGTGGGAAAGAACTAATTAATTTTGCATTAAATTTCTAAAATAATAAATAATTTGAGACAATTATTTTTTATAACAATGACAAATAATGTGAGACGTGTTATCTACCATAATTGTGTTTTATTTCAAAAAAAAATTCTTGGTGGAAAAGATTTTCTTTGTAGAAAAGGACTATATCATATTTATTTTTTTCTTGAAGGAGAAGTTTTGGACTTCTATAAATAGGAGATCATTTCTTCTCATAAATAACACAGTAGCATCCACAATGTAGTCATTCTTGTTTAGGTAGAGATTTTTTTCTCAATAGTTTTAATATTTTATATTAGTTGTCCCAATATGTAGGTGACTTGACTAAATCATATTATAATATTATGTCTTTTTAGTATATTTTTTGTCATCTAATTTATTATCGTTCAAGATTTGCAATTATAAATTTTTGCATGACGCCATGATTATTTAGAAACAAGACGAAGGGAGTACTAGTTACTAGCATAACAAACTTTCGAGGAAATGATGTTACACATAAAATACCCCATTAGCTAGCCTAACAAGTTACAGCTACATTTAGTTTCATAGTAAGTAGAGAAGAGTTAGGTCAGCCCTTTATAGATTCAATTTCGAATCGTGTGTCATTGACGTTTAATCAATTTTGATTATTAAGAAAGTGAAGAAGTTCAAATTTTAAAGGTTCAAATGTTCAAATTTCGATCTTAAATTTATTGTGCTTATTTTACTTCCTTAAGAATATAATTCATATATTTAAAAACAATATAAACATAATAAAACCACAATTTTCATAATCAAGAATATCTATTATGAAATCTTGTAGGTTAAGAAATATTTGACTTCTCAAATTGAAATAACAAAAGAAGTATATTTTTATTGTGGTAGAATTGTTCCATATAATTATCTGTTAATTCTCTTTTTTCTAATTGTAACATGAGCATTATTGAGTCCATTACTCCATTATAGTAAGTAACATGTATTCCCTTCATCCTGTATTATTTATCCACTTTCCTTTTTTTAAAATCGAATTATATAAATTTTGATCAATATTTTGGTATACAGAATATATTTTATCACTATATTAATACGAAAAAAATTACAATGTCAATTTATATTTTTATATAATTTTTAAATATCTAAACTATAATTTTAAAATATTAAATTAATTTAATTTAATTCTAAAAATTCATCAATTTGACTCTTAGGAAAAAAAAATTAGAATAACTTAGAGGGAACAGAGGGAATACCAACTTTAGTAATGGGCTAAGAATGACTCAGGGGACACAGACGAGTTGGTAAGTGGCAAGGTGATTGGGGTATAACCATTCCGACGTCGCGGGTTCGAATCCGTGTGGTGACAGTCTTTGCTGAAATATTGCAAGGGCTGTTGCTGGGTTCGTGTCCCGTTAGTCCTCTCCCTTCTGAGGCTATCGACTGCGCGATATCCTCGATTTATATTTCACTCAGTAGAAGCTCACGATACAGTGGGGATTTCGCCTTCGGGGCTTTTCCCTTCACAAAGTAATGGGCTAAGAAGATGTGTGTCAAGCGGACACGTGTAATCACAGCCCAACCAGTGGAAGATAACGTTAGCAAAAATAAAAGTGGGCAAGCTGATTACGCACACGTGGCAGTCTTTAATTGGAAAAACTCTTACTCTTTACCCCAACTTGCGAGTCGGAGCGGGCCCACAGACGAGAAAATGCCAATTCCAAAGTCAAGTGGACTGTGGGCCCATATCGCGGGACATAGACCAGAAGTTCCGGACCTAATTTGTCTTAATAAAAAAGGAAATTTTAAGCATGGGCCAATAAAGCCCAACGACGTATCCGTGTGTTATCCACAAGAAGTTGGGTTGAGGCTTATCGCGGGCTCTACATTTGACACGTAGCAGTTTGCACTTTCTTGCACTATATATTGTGTTCCTTAAAAAAAGAAATTGTACTTCGTTCATAATTTGTTTGTTTTATTTAGCAGATACAGATACAAATACAATTAGTTAGGGCCATTCAACGGTGGGAAGTAGCAGTATCAAATTGTTATTCTCATTAACATGAAAATAGAATAACAACATTTTTGCAAATGAAATTAAAAAAAGTCTTAAAACTAAGTAGTATCAATTTTGAAAAAGCACTAATTAAAGAGCGATAACATATTTTGGTGTAGAGTTAATCGCATATAAGGTACGATTGTAATTTCTCAACCACCAAACTAGATATCCCTTCAGGTAGAAGAAGAGAAAACTTTATAGAATTATGTGAGATAACATTTTATTTTCAATACTATTTATAATTTTATTATCCAAATTAAATAAAGAGATGCAAAGTTAACGTAACATGCATGACGAGTATTAAATAATTTATAACTATTCAGTTAACAGTCGTGTTATGAAAAGAGTACGAGTCGAAAGAAAAGGACAAAGGAGCAATTATAATGTTGGCTCTCCTTAACTTTGTTGAAAACTAGAATGAACCGTTCGGCTGAACTTGAAATATCGATAAAGGTTTTTTTTTATATCCAACTTTTCGGCTTACGTCAAATTATTCCTGAAGATAGTAGTCACAGTCCCTCAGCACTACTACCAGTAAATTGCGGGATGTGTTTGAATGGCCAGGGTTTGAGAACAGAGCAATTGATATCACCTACAAGGTCCTACCCCAGAAGAGAGCAAATTGCTCCCACCAGGGTTCGAACTCACGCTGCAGGCTTCAGCTGAATTTTAAGTTCTCCTCTTTTGCCATCCAGCTATGCCCGGGGGACTATCAATAAAGGTTTATTGATTGCACCTTTGGTGTATCTTATTTACGTGCACGCTTCTCATTCATTTCACTAAAAGTTTCTTCAATAGAGCACAATGAAAACAAATTATATAGGCAATATTTTACTCCTTAATTAGTTTAGATTAAGTTTGTCACGCTATAATAAATTTCTCTAACATCCGTAGACATCGAAATTTTACTTGATTTAAGTCGGGCATCTACAAGACAAACCCAATATGTGTTAGGGTTTCTTGAGGGCTACTTTACCCTAAACCTAACACGGTTATATAAAGGAACACTGCATACCATTGAAAAAGGATATCAAAAAATCCCATGAACTTTTCGGGATAGTCGCAAAGAAATCAATATGTGGCATGATATTTCTTGACAACCAAATACTTAAAGAAGATACATAATACCCTTTCATGGAGATCAAATACATCCAAAGAAAGTCCACACACATCCAAATTCAAATCATCCTATGTTCTATAAACACGCTATTAACGAACCTCGAATCATGGAGAAAATTCAGAGAGAAGAATCAAGAAAATAAACAGAATTGTACCCGCATTCTTTATCAATAAAATATTTATGTTTCTTCATATTTTATTTTTGGTTGCAGTTTATTTTTCGCATATCCAAAATTTATTGCAAACAAAGTGGCACGCCCAGTGGGTCGCAAGCACAAGAAATGATCGACTCTCTCGCAAAACATGTGGAACATGCTTCAGAAATCTAAATTTCCTCTGAATGGATGATTCCAATCGACCAAATAAAGGAGTTCATCATGATACCATCAAGGGTAAGTATGGGGTTGCCACAAATCATCTCTTACATATGTGAAGTCGTACACTGCAAAAATTGATAGCTTGAAGATGTGTGTCGATTATCAACCCTCGAAATTTCAGCAGTTTGATGGCAAGGGAAATCCAAAGCAATATGTGGAAAACTTCATTGAAACGTGAAACAATGCTGGAACGTATGGTGATTACCTCGCCAAATAGTTCATTCGTTCTCTTAAAGGTTATGCTTTTGATTGGTACACAGACCTTGAATCTTGTTCCATTGATAGTTGGGAGCAATTGGAGCAAGAGTTTCTCAATTTCTTCTATAGCACAAGACGTACCTTGAGTATGGTGGAACTTATAAACACTCGCTAGCGGAAGGAAGAACCGGTCATTGACTACATCAACTGATGGAGGCATGTAAGTCTAAACTGCAAAATAGACTTAGTGAAGCTTCGGGAATAAAGATATGCATCCAAGGTATGCAATGGGGTCTCTTCTATATCTTGCAAGGCATAAAGCCTAAGATGTTTGATGAATTGGCCACTCGTGCTCATGACATGGAGTTAAGCATGGCGTCAGTCGGAAGTGAAGCACCGTCTGTTTACGAATCTCGCAAAGGTAAAGACAAGCAAAAGATAAAGAAAGTGGGGAAATATTTGGCTAAGACCAAAAACAAAGGTAATCCATGAATGTTAATGCTTCACCTATGAGGTTCACCACTAAGGTGAGCAAGAAGCAGAGCGTAAAGGCAGCTTTTTGGAGGATAGAGCGAACCGAAAACCGACTTTGAAGGAGATGCAGGAGAAGGATTACCTACTCCTTGATTCAGACATTTCCGCAATCTTTGATGAACTCATTGGGCTAAAACTTTTTGAATTATCTGAGATGAAATGACCAAATGAAGCAGGGAGAACTGATGAACCAAATTATTGAAAGTACCATCGGTTGGTCGGTCACCCTATCGAGAAATGTTTTGTCTTCAAGGATAAAGTTATGGAGCTAGCCCGCGAAGGGAAAATTACTCTTGAAGATGAGAAAACAACTTCAAACCAAGTGATGTGGTATCGGTAGCAGAAAGATCATCAAAAGAAGATGGAGACCAAATTTATCATCTTGACGATGAGGACTGGACTCTCGTGACTCGCCGCATACACCGCAAAATAGGTCCCCAAAGGATTTAGTAAAATGACAAACTAAGGAAAAGATGGTGAGGAAACTCAAAGTGAAAAATCCAATCGCGAGCTCAAAGCAGGAGAAAATAGAGGGGAGCCACTACTAAGAACCACGTCGGCCACTAACATTAGGATAATATTTGCCAAATTGGTTTCGCACCAAGTTTGTCGTTGATGTCGTAAAAGCTTTATGTTGTACCATTGATGAAGAGGAAGCAAAACATGTAACCTCATCATGTCTATCATCAAAAGATCTCCAAAGTCATCTCATGAAGTTGTGGATGCATGCATGGCCAAAATAACATTCACTGATGATGACTTTCTACTCGGTGACACACCTCATAACTGCCTTTATTAATGATTGAATTTGTAGGACAACAAAGGGTGAACAAAGTTTTAATTGATGCTGGATCTAGAGTTAACATCCTTCCAATTCACATAATAAAGGAATTGGAATTACTATGAGAGATCTTTCTAAAAGCCGCTTGATGATCCAAAGATTCAATCAAGGGGGACAAAGGGCCATAAGAGATGTCAAAGTAGACCTCACCATCGGAGAACTGCAATTAAGTATGTGGTTACATGTAATCAATGCAAAAACTTCGTATAACATGTTTCTTTGTAGGCCTTGGGTACATGAGATCAAGGTGATCTCATCTACCTACCACCAATGTTTGAAGTATTATGATGATGAAGTTAAAAAGAAGATTATGGCATATGATAATCCATTCACTGAAGCTGAGGCACACTTTGCAGATGCAAAATTCTACTTTAAAAAATATGCCATGAAAGTTGATAACGTTGCGATGATCGAGATTGCAGAGGTCATGAGAAAAAAATCTAAGGTGGTTGCTTGCAAGGCAAAGGTCACAATTAAGGAAGATCAAACGCTCGTCGTTGTGAATTAGGTGCCTAACATGAATGGTGCTTCTTCAAGTAAGAAAGGAATTCTTCATTATGTTCCATAGGCTAAAAAGGATAAGGGAGGCGTGTTAGGTGGACTGACCCTTCCTATCAAGCAGATTAACAAGATAAAGTCATCCACAAAGCTACTTGGAAAGTTTGTGGCCCGCAATTCGCCATAAAATGAAGCACTATTTTTAAGCGTACAGAGGAAGGTTTTGATTCGAATGCTTACAAACTACTTACAAAGTCTAGATACAATCCCAACAAGACATCAAAATTAGGGAAGCTTCCATTAAAACCTGTTGCGAGGCAACAACACGAAGGTTTGGGATACAAACAACCCCACCAGTTCACATCTCTATAAGAAAGGTGAGCAACAACTACATCATTGTGGTGGATGAACCCGTCACTTATAATGAAAGGTCGTCTGTCTTTGATCGACTTGGAAAATCATCCACGAAAGCTTCCATATTTGAGAGGTTAGGGCCACTGAAGAAGGAAAACAAGCTTTGGAGAAACTACAAGGGTGTGAAATCATATTCTTTTCCAAAATCTGAAAATATCTCCAAGGGTTTGCAAAGTCTAATCCCTTTTAGAATGAGACGCCAAACGAAGCTTGTAATCTCATGTAGAGAAGTGTTGAAAGTAAAGCCGCACACTGTGGTCTACACCAAAGATAGTGCTTACGTCAAATTACTTAAAGAGTATAAGGATGTATTTGCCTGGAGTTACAAAGATATGTCTGGATTAGACCCAAAAGTTGTGGTCCATCATCTTGCAGTCAAGAAATGCGCATGTCCTATCAAACAAGCTCAACGATGCTTCAGACCATAATTGGTTTCATTGATTGAAGCTGAAGTTAACAAGCTTATTGAGGTTGGTTTCATTCGCGAAGTTAAGTACCCTACATGGATTTCAAGTATCGTCCATGTGAGGAAAAAGAACAGATAAATTTGAGTTTACGTTGACTTTAGGGATCTCAACAATGCATGCCCTAAGGATGAATTTCCACTTCCCATCCTAGAGCTTATGATTGATGCCACTATAGGGTACGAGGCAATTTCCTTCGTGGATGGCTTATCCGACTACAACCAGATCCGTATGTCACTTAAGGATGAAGAGCTTACCGCATTCCACATTTCTAAGGGTATTTATTGCTACAAAGTGATGCCATTTGGCTTGAAGAACGCTGGAGCAACATACCAAAGAGCTATGCAAAATATCTTCGATAATATTCTTCACAAAAACATTGAATGTTATGTTGATAATCTGGTGGTGAAATTAAGAAAAACGAGCGACCATTTGCGAGACTTGAGAATAGTGTTCGATCTACTATGAAGGTACCAACTCTATATGAATCCTATGAAATGTGCATTTGAATATACTGCTGGAAAATTCCTAGGATTTATCGTTCGACATCGAGGAATAAAAATTGATCAAGCCAAAGTAGATTCAACCCTAAAGATGATTGAGCCAATAAATATATGTAAGTTGAAAAGTCTGCACTGGAAGCTGGAGTACCTTAGGAGATTCATCTCAAAACTTGCAAGGAAGTGTCAGCCATTCAGTCATCTCATGAAGAAGTTTCTCCTGTCGAATTGGATCAAGATTGTAGCAACGCCTTTGAGAGTATCAAATCTTACTTGACGAGACCTCCAATTCTAGTGGCTCTCGTTCTTAGAAAGCCATTGATACTATACATATCAGCATAAGAAAGTTCATTTAGATTACTCTTAGCCCAAGATAATAGCGAAGGGAAAGAAAATTCCCTTGATTACTTGAGTAGGATGATGAAACATCAAATGAGTTGAAGTATTCGCCGATCGAAAAACTATGTTTGGCCTTAGTCTTCTCAATTCAGAAGATGAAACACTACTTTCAAGCTCATGTTCTTCGCCTTATTTCCAAGACAAACCCCATCAAATTTGTGATGTTGAAACCTGTCCTTAGTTACTAACTAGCAAGGTGGTATCTCCAATTTTAATAATTTGAGATTGTGTACGATCCTCAAAAGGTTGTGAAAGGACAAGCACTGTCAGACTTCTTAGCAAACCATCTGATACCTGATGATTGGGATCTAACTAATGAACTACCTGATGAAGACGCAATAGTCAGTGAAATTCAACCGCAACAAACCACTAATATGTGTTAGTCTTTATACTGCAGTAGAAGGGTAGTTATGCCTTGTTTGTCTTCTTTCTTCAGCAAACCACTAATATGTGTTAGCCGATGGATTTATTCAGTTCCCAAGTTGATATCTTCCAAAGGATCCTAAGACTCAAAATTAGGCATAGCCCTTCTTATGGGAGATTCAAGTTCCATCGACAGCTCAACTTCATCGGCTGCAAGCGTTGGTTCGTTGTCGTGGTTCCTCATTTGTGATGTCTCGGATATCCTTGCCTCAGAACTTAGAGCGGTCAGTCGATGCCACAGGTCACGTATGATTTGAATTTGCTCAACCATTTAAATCCTCCAAGGTAAGTCGTGGTTCGGCTAATTGTTTAATTTCAAACCCTCACGAGGTAAATTTATAGGATTCCCAAGATCCTTCTTCATACTGCTCTGTGAATATGAGAGCCACATATGGTGAATAGAGGACAACATCTACGTTTTGAACCCCTGGTTGGAGCGAGTTATCATCCGCTGGGATGATTTATATCTTGTCTCATTCCCAAAATATGAGTTTTTGATGCATGGTGGAAGGAAGGCATCGGCTGGTGTGAATCCAGTCCATTCCTAGCAGAATGGTGTAGAACGTCTTGCCATTTATTACAAAGAAGGCAGACATGACAGTCTTAGGACCTACAATGATTTCTGCTACTAGAATCCCCAATGCTTCAGAGGCTTCTCCCTTAAAGCTAGCCATTTTCATGTTAGTTGGGATGAGATCCTCCTTTGTTTTGTTAAGATCCTTCAATCCTTCAAGGTAAGCAGCGGCATCACATTCAGCACAACCCCATTGTCGATAAACACTCGACTAATAATTTTGCCGTTAATGTAAGCCTTGACGTAAAAGGGTTTGAGGTATTTAACCATAACTTCTGTAGGTGCACCAAATACGGTGCTCAAAGTCTAGTTGGGGTATCGACTATTGTTGCCCATTCTGTGTCTTCTTCTCAAACATCACCTTCTAGACTATCCAGTGTGGAGCGACTGGCCCAGAACTCACATAGAATTAGGTTGACCATTTTAATGTCTGCCCAAATCTCATCAACTAGGTCGTGACTATATAAATTGAGGATGGAGTCCCTTCCTTCATCTAATTCGGCTGACCAGAATCTCATATATTTTATTTCATGGAGATAAATGGGGATCGGCTGAGGATCATCTGATTGAATCCTCTGTACGATATATAGGATTGCCTCGGTTAGAGGTCCATTCGGGGCCATGTTCTCTTATCGAGGTTCCTCCATCGGGTTGCTGGTAGGCTGTTCATCCAGCTCTGGTTGACCCGACATCTCTTCTTCAAGCAACATTGCCCCTGAAGCAACTGAGCCGAATGCCCGCTCGATAGCCTTGGCTAGAGCAGACTCAGGAATCTCATGATTTTCGATTTCCTTGGTGTTAGAAATTAGATGCAATGTCTGTTTCATCTTACGCAAAGCCTTGGCACGTTGCATCCTTCTTTTCTGAGTCCTGGATGCGACTCCGGGTGGTGCCTCTTTCTTTCCGGGAGCCTAATTGATAGACCACTTCCCCATCGGAGCTGAGGCACCTCCCTGGCAACGCCGCGACACTAATTGGGTGTTCAGCCACTGGAGCCGCGACGCTTCGGAGGCAGAATGCTGCGACGGGAAGATGGAAAGTTCTGATTTTTGGACTGGTTTTGGAGCATTGAATCTCCGTTATTGGGCACATGAATTCAGTCATTATTTAGCTGAATGTAACCCCTCAATAAGTGTCATTACATTGCTATTGAAGGCCATTAGTTGGCTAGTTGAGGGGTCATCTCCTTACACTATAAATTGAGGTTTTTGGCTCAATTGTTCAACACTTAGAAACACTTACAGAATTTTCTGAAACCTTCTTCTTCCTCTCTAGCAAGTTTACTATATTCAAAGTTCTTCAAGAGTAACGCTTGAGTTTCCTTTGCTCATTTGTTAAGTTGTTGTTGTATCTTGGGAGACTATTGCCCGACAACGTAAAATGATATATACGGGGCAATCTTGTCTTAAAGACATAGTGACATCACTCGACTCAGCAAATCACACAAGGAGTTTGTTTCGTTCTTGATTCCAGTTTTTTGTAATCTTTAGTTTATCATTTCTAGCAAATTTGTAATATTTACTTGCTTTCCGTTTCCTACAATTATTGTATCCAACAAAACCTACATCCTTGAGGTAGAAGCAGAGAAACTCTACATTATGACAGAGAAGAAACAATACATATTTCAAAGCATTGGGCTTTTAATTTGCGCTATATCGTGCACTTCTTTCAGGCTATTTTGTTAAGAGTCCCACATCGGATATGGAATGAAAACATAGACTCCTTATATGGACTTGGATGTTGTGACGGGTTGGTTGGGTAAGGGAAAGGGGGTGAGGCCTAAATTTCGGGGGTGGGCCACGACATTGGACTGGCCACGGATATGGAGACTGGGCCTGCCGTGGCTGGCCACCGGAATTGGGTTGGCCCCCTCGGCCCCTTCTCTTGCCGCCACGATTGTTGCCTCGGCCACCGCCTCGGTCGCAACGCTGATTGTGGTGGTCCGACGGGTGCAGAGGTGGTCAGCGGTGCGTCTACTACTAACGCCTTCTGATTATGTTCGTCTTATTTGGCACGTCTAGTCTCTTCCAATAGCAATTGTGATCGGGCTTTGTTGAAACTAGGGAGTGGGTCAGCTTGTTGGATCATCGTCACAAGTGTATCGTACTCACTTTTCGGCAATCCATTAATAAGGTGTAGCACCATCTTTGTGTTGGAAATCGTAGTGCAAACATTAGACAATTGATCAACAACTAATTTAAGTTGTTTACAATAGTCTGACATGTTAGCAAAGTTCTCAAAACGGATGTTGTTAAATTGTTCCTCCAAATACACGGCACATGTATGTTTGTTGTCTAGAAAGATTTCATCTAGCCTCGTCCATAAGTCGTGAGCCGAAACACCTATCTTCATAATGTATAAAGTAAATCCTTGGATATAGTGCCATAAATCCATTGTTTGACGATCGCATCGAGGCGCTTCCACATTGGGTTGTCAACGTCGGCTGGACGGGGTTGGAGGCGTCGATGTGATCAAGGACGTTGTAAGCACATACATGAATTCGAAATAGTTCAACTCACGATGAGTATTGACTATCTGATCAATAACCAAAGGGATAAAGTTCTTGATATTTATGACGGCGAAGGCCGGATGAAAGGGGTTGGTAGAGAATGAGGGATGAGGAGGATGTGTGACGTCTTGTGTGGTGCCATAACCTTGAATTGGAATACGATTGCCATTTCCGACCAAAATACATTGAGGATTGCGCAAATTAAACAGTTGAAGGAGATTATTAGAGTTATGAGTGAGATGGGATGTGTCCCCCGTATCCATGTATCATGCGTCGTCGGGCTGCTGGAGATTTATAGTGCTGTAGGCCTGACTTAGTTCGGTAGAGGTCATAAGACCGTATGCCTGTTGTTGTTGTTGGCCCGTGGAGAGGTGGGCCTGATGTGGCTGGCCCGTGTGACTTGGGCCAGGAGCTGGGCCCAGAATGCTCGGAGTTAACACTTCCCAACACCTAGACCTTGTTAACTGGAGCGTGGATAATATAATTTGGGGCCCAACATCGGTGAACAAAGAATTGGAATGAGTTTGACTCTATACCGTGTAAAGAATGGATCTTGGGTCTAACTCAACCCCAAAAGCTAGTTTATAGGGTGAGGATTGTCCAAGTCCATATAAAAAATTTATGTTCTCATTACATATCCGACGTGAGACTCTTAACATATTTAATAACTTGAAGAGGGTTCAAACTGTAAGTAGTTCAAACAAATCAGAAAAAAGTCTCATCTATTACTTAGATTCAAAGTTTTAAATTTCTCTTAGACCAAAAAGATAAGTTTTAAAATTTCTCGAGCTTTCTCGAATACTTTTGTGAGGTCAGTGAAAAGTAGAATTTGTGTAATAACAAATGAAACCAACAAGACTAACGGGAAATAGAGTTAGCAATTGGGCTTCAACTTAATGAAGGAACTAAACTTGTGTACTAAACTGATAGTCTCTCAAATTGTCTACTTTTTCTTCGACATACTTTGTGTTATTAATAAGAATCAATTATTTATTACGATTTTCGTTAACTTAATCAGCATACTTAATACAAGGGATCAAAGAAGAAGAAAGAAGGGAAAACAACACTAATGTCCCATAAACACAAATTAATTATCCTTATTTCCTTTTTTTTTCATACCCCAAAATTATTTATTCTCAGTACCCTTTATAGTTTTTGTAGGTAATTGTGTTTTTTTTCTTCCTTTCTTTTCATTTCCTTACTTCTTTTCTCCTATTTTCTCTCGTTTTTCTTCTTCTTTTCTTTTTTCTTCTTTTTGTTTCATTTATTTTTTTCAAATCATAGTATTCTTTATTTCTTTTTCACCATAATCTAATTTCATATTTAATTCTAGCTTCTTTCATATTTTTTTAATTATTTTATTTTATTTTTAATTCTTTATTTCTTCTTTTCTATTTAATTGTCTCTTTTTTCTTTTTTTTTTCCTTTTTGTTTCTCTACTTCTTATCTTCTTTTCTTTTTTCTCATTTTTTCCTCCTTTTTTTGTTCATTTATTTTTTCACACTATATTTTATTTTCTTTTTCACCATAATATGATTCTATATTTAATTCTAATTTCTTTTTTTTTGTTTTTTATTTTGTTTTTTATTTCTTTATTACTTGTTCCTTTTTTAATTTCATTTATTTATTTCTTTTTATCTCTGTATCTAATTTCATTCACCTTTTTCTATTATTTTTTAGTTTCATGTAATTTTCATTTATTTTTTCTCCTTTTTTAATTATATATTTTTTCATAATCTAATTCTACAAACTTTTTGGCTCCTATATCTTTTTCAATAAAATGGATAACTTATATATTAGTTTTTCTATTTATTTTATTTTATTTTATTTTTATATCTCAAAAAATAGTATATCAAATCAATTGCAGTTTAAGTATATTGTTGCAGTATACTATGATACACACATATTATCACACATGACTGACAATTCATTCCTTCAAAAAAACTTAGTCCTTTATAATATGAACCTGATATATATCATATACTGACAGAGTATAATAGAGGAATGATTCATTCCTTCAAGAAAAACACAACTCAATTTTTTCTGATACCTAGATGGTATATATCATATATTGACAGGGTATTATAGAAAGTTGATTTATTCGTTAAAAAAATACTACTCAATCCTATATGATACCTACATGGTATATCATATACTCAGATGGTATCACGAAGGATTGTTGAAATCCTTGAATGCAACAGTCCACAATCCTCCATGATACCATCATGATATAAAATTTATTGAGATGGTATCATGGAGGACTTCTTAAGTCCTTCACATGTGTCAGCAGTCTTGCATGATACCATCATGGTATATACCATATACTAAGATGGTATCATGAATGACTGTATATACCATGATGGTATCATGAATGACTACTTCAGTTATTCAAAGAGAGTCCTTCATGATAATGTTATGGTGTATAAATCTACGCATATGATATCATGGAGGACTGCTTCATTTCTTCTATGGCATTTCTCAATCTTCCATTATACCATTTGCGTAGATTTATATACCATGCTAGTATCATAAATGACTCTCTTTGAATAAAGCGTTGGTTTATTCTTTCAAGTAAAAACACAACTCAATTATCTATGATACTCATCATGGTATAAAATATACTGAGATGATATATATTATATACTATATACTGACAGGTTATTTAGAGGAATGGTCAATTCTTTCAAGAAAAATACAATTCTATCCTCTGCGATAGATACATGGTATATATCAAGTTATTTTTTACAAAAAAATTACAAAAGATGATTTAGATTTTTAGGTTTTAATAAATAAGCTAGTAACTTTAGTATTTTTTTAATTATTTCTTGTTGTAGTCTAATTATTTAAAATTTTATATCATTTTTAACAAGTATTTTGTAAAACAAAATACAAAAAAATAGAGTCATAGTTTAGATATAAATTTTGTTTTTATTTTCAAATTAACTACTATATTTATATTTATCTTTATATTTTATTTTTATTTTTAAAATGAAAAAAAAAACAAAAAAGACAAAAAAGGAAGAAGGCAAAAGACAAGAACAAGTCGCCAAAATTGAATACATCAGCAATAAATAACATCTAAAAATGCAAAAAAAAAATTTAAAACAATAATATGAATGAAATAAATGCAACAGAGCCACAATTTCTACCTATTAACAATAACTTTGCAATTAACTGGATAATTTTCAAAAAGTTATTACCCGTCATTTTTTAAAACCCCTGACAACACGGGTAATAACTTTTGACCGAGGAGATATTTCATGTAATTGTTTTTGATAGGGGGTAAAGATGGGTAATTACTTTTGGTTGAATGGGTTTTTGTGTGCATTGCCCAAGAAAGAATGACAGATTAAATTGAACTCACACCTATTCTGTTATAAAGTCTAACTAGAAGTAGCAGTTGTCTTGTAATGGAACTTGGCCTATGCTTTCATAAGCTTGACTAAAACAATTACATTTCATGTCAAACTAAGCTTACAGTCAGAGTTCAAATCAAATTCAATATTGTTCTAAGTTTACTGTATGCACTGTAATGGACACACATGATTGGTTGACTCTATTGATTTGTAGCCCTTCACAACTAGATGTTATTTGGTAACATATGTTTGTTGGCTATTGTTTGAAGTTGAAGAGTAGGTAATTACCAAGTATTTTCCCGCCAAGCGATTCAACTAATTTACATGTTATTGTAATATTTTGAAAACTCCTTATATATCCATCATCTTCTAGCTAGAACATATGAGATATATATTGCAGAATATGGAAGACTTATTATTTTATTTGTAATTGAAATTAAAATAAAAAAATAATTATATATATATATATATATATATATATATATATATGAGAGAGATTGTAGAAAATCAAAGACTCGTTACTTTATTTATAATTGAAATTGAGGGCTAATTTTTATTGAACGTATATTGTCTATCCCTGACGATGTAGATTAGTTTTGGTCCAAGAAAATTGAGAACATCATTGTTGAATTTTATTGAACTTGAAAAAAAATTAGTTGAAGAAAACAAAGTGGGTGTATTGATTTGTTGTAGGTTTGAGTAAATCTAACCATTAGAAAAATGTTGAGATAGATACTAGAAGGACAAAAATCAAATTTGTAGTCATGAGTATTGATTTTGAACTAATAGATCAATTTTAAAGCAAAAATGTATGGAGAAATTTCTAGCAATTGATGATATGTTAGGAGATCAAAATATGCTAATTCATCATGATTGATTGCCGGGATTCGTGATAAGGCAAATTTGTCCATCAATTTGACATTCTGACTATTCGTCATAATTTTGCTTCTAATTTGTAGCCACAAAATTAATTTTACAACGAGGAGGTGTGAGAAATTGGCTATAAACGGGTTCAGGAGGAGATGTAGGGATATGCCGAAAAAATATTAGGGAGATGTGATTAAATGAGATATGGAGCAGACGCAACTTACTGAGGATATGACCTTAGATAGGAGTTGTGGAGGACACATATTATGATAAAAGGGTATTAGGTAGTCGAACATAGTCATACTTATACTTACAAACTGATAGTTGTGGTGTTATTACTATAGTCATGCTTATCACATCATACGAATAGACGTAATATTGTTTTATAGTCTTCTCTAGCTTTATTTCTTTTCTGTAATGTACTTGATTTATCTCATTTATATGTGTTAGTTAATGCTTCTTTTTCAGGATGCGATATCATGATGTATTCGCGTTTGCTATCAACATTTTCTTACTAATTATTGCTTTAATTTTTGACCGGGTTTGAATGTTTTGGCTTTGCTTGTCCTGAGCCGATGGTATATCGGAAACAATCGTTCTACCTATTAAAATACAGGTAAGGACGGCATACATTCTATCATTCCCAGATTACACGTTGTGAGATTTCATTGGGTATATTTTTTTTTTTTAAACGAGGCATCATCATTTTTGACAAAAGTGCAAATGACTACCTTTTGTATTTGGGTCCAATTAAGCTAAATCGGCCCAATAATGGAGCAGTTATCCCATTTGCTCTTCAGCATTTTCTCCAACAAAAGAAACGGAAAAGCCCAGCTGACAACAAAGCCGCCATGGAAGAAGCTGAAGCAATGAGCCTGAAGAGTTTCCTAAAATGGGCAACGGAGCTTGGAATCTCAGACACTCCTTCAACTTCTACAACCCAATCAGATTCTTGTTTGGGACACTCCCTTTTCGTCTTTAATTTCCCTGAAGCCGGAGGGTATATACATATATATATTAATCACAATTCTTTTTCTTGATTTTCTTATATGAATGATTAGGAATGAATGACTTATTTGTATTGGTTGAAGGAGAGGTTTAGAAGCAGCTCGTGATATTTGGAAAGGGGAATTGATTCTTAGAGTGCCAGAGAGAGCGTTAATGACTAGTCAAAGTCTAATGATGAACGATGAGGCATTCTCCATTGCTGTCAAGAAGCACCCTTCGCTTTCCTCTGCTCAGGTGATTCTTCTTTATTCTCCTTTAACTCTAAGAATTAGAATTTGGCTTCT
Organism: Anisodus acutangulus; assembly: GCA_029783415.1. Lineage (NCBI taxonomy): Eukaryota > Viridiplantae > Streptophyta > Magnoliopsida > Solanales > Solanaceae > Anisodus > Anisodus acutangulus. The sequence continues at coordinate 28,468,411 of CM056501.1, forward strand.
GCTTTCTTTTGGACTAAGAGCCCGTTTGGACGAGCTTATGACTTTTGACTTATCATAAGTTAAAATTCTAGCTTATACTTTTTTTTTTACCCAAACACTATAAAAGTGCTTATAAGCTATTTTGGCTTAAAAACACTTGATATAAGTCAATCTAAACAGGCTCTAAGGGGGTGTTTGGCAGGAAGGAAAATGTTTCTTATGAAAAATGTTTTCTTGGAAAATAATGGGTTTTTGCTTATTTTTTCTAGGGTTTGTCAGGTAAGCGAAAAAAATATTGTCCTAGGAATATTTATACTAATCTAGCAAAGTACTGTGGGGCTAGGATGGGGTGGGGAGGGTTTAGGGGGTAGTGGTATGGTCAAGAGGTGGGGATTGGGGGCGTTTTGGGGAGCGAATAAACTTAAAATTAACAATTATGGACTTTTTATCCCTACTTCCACTAGGGAAGTCATATTTTTCATTTTTAAGGAACTTGTCTTAGAGAAAAAGACCAACCAAACATGGTAAAATTAGAATTGCAGAAAATATTTTCCTCCATACCAAACACGCCCTAAAGGCATAAACTTTATGTTTTTGGACTTCTATGTGATCAACTAGTAATGTGAATTTAACTCTATGTGTTGCTCAAAATCTGGTATGTATGAACTGAATGTAAGAGATTATAGAGCTATATATCTACAGTTGTTCTTAAAGCAAATTGGTAAAGCTCTGGGGCTTGAAGTTTTTCCATTCTTGTTCACTAAGTTACTACTCTTTGCCCCAATTTAAATGTTTGATGTTATGGTAAGAGTTGAAGTTTTGTTACATTTATAAGAGAGTGGATAATGTTCTGAAATTAACAATTTTAAGTAAAAATGTGGTGCTCTGATAATTAAGTTTTGAAAAAGCTTTATTAAGTGTAGAGAAAAACATTGTATTAAAGAAAGTGAATAATATTTTGAAACAACTCAATTTACATGTGTTGTTGACTTGTTGTATTGAAATGCTGGACCTTTACGTTGAGTCTGCAGTTTCTTCAAATGTTTATAGTAAATGCTTTGCAGCGGTAGTTGTGCAAAGTGAATTGAATCTCCACAGACAGATTGGTTACCACTTGTCCTACTCTCTGTGATTTGTTTGGCCAGTAATGACGGTTTCCTTGAATTTGATATTTATGATTTTTGAGCTTATTTTTACTGCAGATATTGGCTGTTGCACTGTTGAATGAAGTGAACAAGGGGAAGAGTTCTCGGTGGTGGCCCTATCTAAAGCAGTTCCCCCGCAGCTATGACACACTTGCGGATTTTGGCAAATTTGAGATACAAGCATTGCAAGTTTGTAGCAATCCCTACAAGTTAAAATGTATTTCATAGTTGGAAATTCTTCTGTTCAGTGCGTCGCTAATTTATGTCATAAAGCGATCATAGTTGACTGAAATTCACCATTAAAAGCCTTCCTCTTAAATATCTCTAATGCTTTTAGATTGATGATGCCATCTGGGCTGCACAAAAAGCTTCTCGGAAGGCTGAAGAGGAGTGGAATGAAGCGACTGTGCTTATGCATGAACTCAAGCTCAAGCCACAACTCCTGGCTCTTAAGGCATGGCTTTGGGCCTCTGGTTCTGTAAGTACAGAGTAAACTTACTCTAATCTGGAATAGAAATTTATCATTTTTTGGTCAAGTGTTGCTGATTAGAAAGCCTTAATCATAGCAAAATACCTATGCTTTGCTTGGCTCATGATCCATCAAGCACTCATTGTCTGTCAAGTACTAGTTATTTTTCACAGATTAACATGAAAAAGGTTTCTTACTGAAGATATCCTCGCGCACCATGCATATACCTTGGGATGAAGCTGGATGCTTATGCCCTGTGGGAGATTTCTTCAACTATGCAGCACCTGGAGAGGAAACATCTATTTCTGAAGATCGGGTTGCTGGAAAGGCCTTTTCTTTGCAAGAAGACAGTCTGCTTAAATCAGAAACTGAATTGGCCGCTGCCCATAGGCTAATAGATGCTGGATATGAGGAAGATGTTTCTTCATACTGCTTCTATGCTAGAAGAAACTACTGGAAAGGAGAACAGGTGATTCATAAAATACTTCCTTAAAGTTCTTTTTCTTTTTTGTTTGTGTGGCATTCAGTAAATTTTTTAATTTGATTCTTTTCCATTAATAAGTTGTGTATGGCAGATGCTCTATCACTTGATATTCAGGATATTAAGAACTACAAAAATGAACACCGCTTGTTTTGCATTGAATATCCAGTGTCATTATCAAGGCCGTTTGCCATCTCATTTTGAAGTATTTTTCTAGTTTGGAAGAGTTGGTACTGATGCCTCTAGTTTGATTGACTACTGCAGGTTCTTCTAAGCTACGGAACCTACACAAATTTGGAGCTTCTTCAACACTATGGATTTCTTCTGACTGAGAACCCAAATGATAAGGTGTTTATACCTTTAGAATCAGATATGTATTCAATGTGTTCATGGGAGAGTGAGTTACTGTACATTCAGTCAGATGGGAAGCCATCCTTTGCGCTACTATCAGCAGTGCGATTATGGGCGGTGCCACAAAACAATCGCAGGTCTTCTGTACACCTTGTTTATTCAGGAAACCGACTTTCAATGGAGAACGAAGTTGTTGCAATGAGATGGTTAGCAAAGAAATGCAGAACAATATTGGAAATTCTTCCAACAACTGCTGAAGAAGACGGTCAGTTGCTTGCCATCCTTGATGAGTTTCAAGATATCCATCAATTCATGGAGACCAAAGAGATCCCACCACAACTTGCTAGCGAGCTTTGTGCTTTTCTTAAAAGCAAGAACGTGGTCAGTGAAGGAATTTGTGCCATGTCAAGTATAGCTAGAAGATCTATAGAAAGATGGAAATTGGCTATTCTGTGGAGGTATCTCTATAAGAAAATACTTCGCAATTGCATTGTACATTGTACCGAGGTAATTACTGATTTTATATCTCAAAGAGATTCAGTACAAGGAAATCTTCATTGAGCCTTTTACACTAGCACGTGTTGCTGATTGTTTTTAGATCTTTTTCATAATTTTGTAAGGAAATCAAGAGGAGGGTCTATCGGAAACAACCTCTCTACCTCCCAAGGTAGGGGGTAAGGTCTGTGTACATTCTACGCTCCCCAGACCCCATTTGTGGGATTATACTGGGTATGTTGTTGTTGTAAGGAAATCAAGAGGTTAGATGGAGCTTTATAAATTGAAAACATCTAAACTAAAGTGTCAAAATTGAAAATCATTCAGGTTGCAATTTTTTTTCATCCATCACAAATTCATCCAATGGTCATGGAAAGTGTCAAAATTGTCTGTAACTTCACCAAAGATTTCTTGTTCCCATTCTTTAAAGAAAATTTACTGCTTCTGAAATCTCTAATCTTCTCTAGAATTGATTTTCTTTTCCAGAAAGCTAATCAGTATGTGAAATAATGTTTCTCACATTGATCCTCACACGGTTGCTGTTCTTTAACAGGAATTTACGCGGGTTGTCCTTCCTACGGACACCCATTTTATTTTTAACCTGGTCAACTAAAGTTTAACAGATTTGGATTCCCCGCAGGACATTACTTCTTCTTCCTCCTCCTCATTGCTTTTTGTGATTGTAATTGTGTGGGTAATGTTCCATTATATTTATATTGTATATCCTTAATGATTTTGATTGGTTTGGTTAGAAAAATTGAAGAAGAACATTGTTGGATTTTTTGAGCTTGATAAAAAATGTATTGAAGAAGACAAAGTGGGTCTATTAGTTTTTTGAGGTTTAAGTTGAATCTAACTATTAGAAATTGTTGGGATTGATATTAGAATTTTGGAGTCATTTAGAGTTGATTTGGATCAAGCTTGAAACAAAAAACATGGTGGTGAATTTCTACAAAGCAAGTTACATTGAAATTGCCTAGATTGTAGCCACAACTTATGGAAAGATCTCAAGATTCATCATCCTGACTATCATCATAACTGCTGTCAAAGGAAAGTTTTGCCTAATATGAAATAAGAAATCCCGGTGGCTAGTAAGGATTTTGTTCTCAATTATGACGTAAAAGTTAGTTGTCTTTACGATCACCATAACTTATTGTTAAAGATATTATTGCGCAATATCAAATAAAAAATTCTGGCGACTTGTCAAAAATTATTAAGTCATGTAAGAAGGTAATCTAGTGAATCTAGTTAATCCACGTATGGCATAACACTTCGTCACCTCCACGGTTGTCCCTCTTCTTCATGGTTGTCTTAGTAAAGTTTACATGATGAGCCATGTCTAAAGACCTTAAACCTGAACGAACATTGTTCCAAGTTCTTAAAAAATAGTCCTTTATGTTTACAAGCGAAACATTTACAATCTTGTTACTAATGCACTTTTTAGTTTTTACAGCACAAGACAATTAATACCACATTTTACATTACATGTATGTTTAAATTATATGGATGAATCATCTTCTGATACAAATTTTAGAGTTTTATCTACTATAGCGATGAGTTTTAGGAGATGGATACTAGGATAATTGATGGAGATCGACGCTGAGTTTTGAGTAAGTCGGGTTATGATACATGAATAACCAATAGAGACCTCACCAATAAATTTAGTTGTTTCTTCCTATTGATAAGTTCTTCGGTCATACAATTCGAAGAAAAAATCCAAATCATCCCATCATATAGAGTTGTCAATGTAGGCTTAGCCTGTTGGCCAACCCAGCTTAGCTCGTGATTTGATAGGATTAGCTAAAAAAATCTGTCTCTAAGAATGAGACTTTTTAGCTCAGCCCAAGTAAGTCTATCGGCCCGTGAGGCTTGATTGACGCTGGACCGGACCGGCCTATGGGCCATATAAAAAAACATTTAATTAAAAATGTAAAAAATAAAAGTAAGTAGGGAATCAACTAGATGACTACAAACTCAAAGTGTAGTTAACTCTCGTACTACTAAGGCCAGACTCAAAGTCTTAAAATTTAAACACAGAATCGTTTAGCTAATTTCATTGTTACTCATTAGATGTTTTGTTTTCTTACTAATATTTCTATTTAGTTCTAGTAATATTAAGTATTTATCTGCTAACAATGTCAAAAATTGTTAAATTTTGCAAAAACTTTCCATCTAACAAGATCGTTATATTGTATGGTTATTACCCAAGATATATGCATAGAATGGTAGATGTAACACGTAACAGATAACCTTTAAGATAATGATACAAAACTACGTTTTTACTTGAGGTCGAACTTGAATTAAAAATCAACAAACTTGTGCTAAGAACAACAAATTAATAAATAGACACCATATACAGCTAAAATTGTACAACCCACTAACACCCCATGTCTAATGCACATTATTAACAATTAAAAGCATTGGATAATTAGTACATACTCCGGATTAAAAAGAGTGTCTACTTAGCATTTTTTTGAGTCAAAAGAGTGTTCACTTATCAAATCAAAAAAGAATTAATCTTATTTTTCCAGATTTTCCCCTATTAAGTGCTATATGATCAAATTTCAATACCTATTTAATTAAGGGTATTTTAGTGAAATTACCTATTTTTTCTATGAGTTAGTATTTTCTTAAGGGTTGTGCAAATAGCTAAGTGGACACTCTTTTAGATCCGGAGGGAGTATTCCTTTTGTCCCAATTTAGGGTTAAGAGGTTCGGAGTACGAGGGTCAAAACACTTATTTTTAACCATGAATCCGGGTATAATTTTTTTTAAAATAAACTTGTTAAAAAAAAAAAAAAAGTTCACATATTTGAAAACTGCTCATAAAGTACTACAAATCAACATAGCTAAATGATTCAAAATATTTTTTAAAAATAAAAAATTATAATAAAAATGACTCTTTGACTCTCCACACAGAAACACCTTCGCTTAATATAGGACAAAGGGAGTACTTAATAAGTATGTTTGAAATAATTTAATTGTGAATTTGAGAACTGATTAGCAATATTACCTTATAAATATTTATGTTGTTTCATTTTTAGGTTAGAATATAAATTTTAAAAATTATAATAAAATTTTAAAATTGTGAGTCGGCTCGTCCCAATCCGCATCCCACGTAGGGATGAGCTAGGCCATCCATTTAAGGCTGACAAAAATGGCAGTCCAGCCTAATCTAGCTCGTCAAATTCCAAAACTAGCATAAAGTGGACTAGGTCATGCCGACCCATATTGACAACGCTATCACCACATCTCTAAGATAATTCAATTATTAGTCGAACGGTTCAATAAAAATATATGAACCAGCTAGAATGATTCAGTAAAAGTGTCTAAGTGGTTGGTTAAGTATATGATCACACCAGAACCAACCATCGACCATACATAGGTTATGAGGATAGGCATAGGGGGTGGGCTTTTAGATAAGGGTATTGGGGTAGTGGAGTGCGCCGATTTAGACCCCTTAATTAATCGACTAAGATCGAGAAAATAAGATAAAACATATTTTTTCAATAATATTATCAGGCTCACCTATATTTTACTCTCTTATATCGAAAGATCGCTAAGACAGATTAAAAGAGATTCTCCCTCTGACGGGGTTTTTTGCCGGGGTAACATATTCCCCAAGGATAGCTACAAGCATAAACTAGCTTAGTGATGTATTCTTTCAAAAAAGAGCAACCCTCATTTAAGGACGAGAGTAAGGTAAAACAAAGCCATTTTTGTGACCGCCCTTCTCATGGAGCCGTACATGAAGGTTACCGCTCATACAACTCCCAACCCCATCTATTTTTTTTTAGTGTTCGTACATTTCTAGTAAAGTATAAAGAATATATTCCATCATCGATGATTTGGGGTTCTAATGAAAGACCATTAGTGAGGGATTTGGTAACCCCTTAAGAGCCCCTAAGTAAATCGAGATGACCACTTCCCAAGCACCGAATTAGTCCAGACTGACCCCCTGGACACCCCTAATTAAATATTGCACTTTATTGTCTCAAAATTTACTCAATCTTTTATGGATAAGGAATTACGTTCATGTTCTATTTAAAAGTTTTTCAAAAATTATAGTAAAAAAATAGGTAAGATTTAATGTGTCGATAACGAACCCCGAAAAGCTAGAAAAAATGCTCCTTAAGATACAAACAATTATTGACACTATATTACTTGACTATGTGAATTTCCCTAAGCGTGGGATGTTTGGCTTGAAAAGACCAATAAACTTTACTAAAATGTGGATAATTTGTTTGAAGAAATCTCATTGAAATTGAATCTATATAAAAGAAATAAATAGGTAGGTAACGAATTGCTGTTTAAATTTAAAATAAATATACCCCACACAATAAGTGCACATGTGGAAGAATTAGAAAATTTTGCAATAGAGATGCATATTTTGCATAACTTAATTGGTCAAATTAGAAGTAATCTATACTAATCGGAAGGGAAAACCAAATTAGAGGAAAGTACGTAATAGAGTGTTGTTTTTCAAATCTAAAGTAAGATGTATGTAATTTCAATAATATGTATAAGTTACATTGGCAAAATAACATTTGCTCAAGTATTTTCCAATGACAAGGGAGTGATTAGGACTTTTAGATTGAGGATATAAGTTCCTATATTTGTAAAATTCAAAGTGTTCAGAATTACAAGGTCATTATTAAGTCTGTTGTAAAGATGCAAGTTGATAGAACTAGATCCATTACGGTCTACATTTTTTGGAGCCAACTCAAGATATGTTTATATGATGCAACTTCCATATTGTATGGATGAGATTAGTAAGAAGGTACGTGAACAAAGAAAATGCTTCAATTTCAAACAACAATAATCCAAATGTATTTTTTCTAAAAGAAGTTCTCTATTTCAGTAGCATTCTCCTTCAGACAGCACCAAAACAGCTCTAAGTCACATCAAATACAACATCAAGCATCGAAATTCGAGTACCAGCTGAAAATAATAGTATGTGAGTAATCTGCATTTCCTTTCATTTTCAGTCTATCTGACCTTTTTTTATTACTCCAATTGTTCAAGGATCATCTGTCAAGGTAGCGTTTCCAGCAATATGAAGAGCATCTGAGTTGGCTAATAAACAAAAACACTAACATCAAACCTTTTCATGTGCAATTGTTATACAAAAACAATCTATTTGGGTCTCTTGCAGAAAATTCACTGACCAGATGCTGCTCCTACCCCAAAGTTACCTTGGGGCTCTTCAAAAAGATCATCTAACTCGCGCCCAACCATCCCTTCATTTTGCTCAAAGTTAATTACAACCTCTTGCCAAGGAGTAATAGCCGAAAAGGGCACCATTGGTCCAGCTGTTGTCCCTCTATCCTGATTCATGCTGTCAGCTGTAGACACAATATTTCTTGGAGTTTCTTGAAAAGAAACATTGAATGTTGAGCGGCTGGAGTCACCAATTTTCAACTTCTTTGAGTGTGTAGGCAAATTAACACCAAAGCAACTCAAAAGCTGATTTCGTAAGCTTGACACAGTAGTCTTAGAAGCTCGTAATAGAAAAACAAGCACTGTGTCACGTTCAGTTTGTGTTTTATATTGTGGATTACTAGAAATAACTTGATCTATCAACCTAAAATCATCTCTAGATACACCAGGATCTACTCCCTTAAATCTGTTTTCCTAACCTCCATATCATGCCTCACGACATCAACATAGAAAACAGAATAAGGAGTACTAAACAACTCCTTCTCACTCTGATCATTGTCTATTTTCAAGGTTGGTTCATTACGTTCATCAAGAGCAAATATGTCAAAAAATATCCCGAATATTAGTCAACTTGTGGTCACATTTTAAGGTTGGTTCTAATTGTAGTAAAATTATAATTACAACCCTAAAGTGCAAAATCGTTTTATCTTTTAACTCGTTTTAAGGAAAATTGTGGGAAACTAACACAATAGAGAGAACTCTTCAATAAGCAATTGCATTAGAAAAGTATTGTGTTTTTATTTTGGAAATACCTACTAAAAGGGAAAATAACCTTACTTCAAAACTTTGAAGTAATATGAAAATAAAAAAATGGTGTGTTATGAGTAGGTTCAAAATAGTTCTTTAAGTATGCACTGAATAATTTGGTCTTTTAAGCTTTTCTAAGCTTGTCAAACGTTAACATTTTTAGTCTTTGCCAAATGTATAATTTATGTTCGTTAGATTTGACAGAAACATTGAAAAAAGATTTAACTATAAATATCAAGAAAGTTTCATCAAATCTTAGAATATGCAATATAAAAAATTGTACCAGACACAAAAGATATAGAAAATAATAACAAAAATTATATCTAAAAAAATGCACTGGACTTTAGAAATAACTCAAAAATAGCAGAAATTACAAAAATTGTTCTTTAAATATGAGTCCCTGTTAATTTCGTTTTTCTTTATATATAAGTTTCTATATTTATAAAATTCAAAGTGTTCAGAATTATAAGTGTCATAATTAAGTCTGTCGTAAAGATGCAAGTTGATAGAACTAGATCCGTTACCGTCTACACTTCAAGAGTTACTTCGAGTAGAAATTTTTTATTTGTTTTGGATGATTTTTGGAGTGACGAGTGTGAATATTAGTCAACTTGTGGTCACCTTTTAAGGTTGGTTCTAAGGTAGTTAATTTATAATTACAACGCCAAAGTGCAAAATTATTTTATCTTTTAATTATTTTTAAACAAAATCATGGAGAACTTGTTGGAAATTTGCCTTTGGCGGGAGTTGCGTCCGACCAACTTTAACGGCTTAGACACTAGTGTTCCGCATGTTGGAGAATCCGGTTCTCCACACGTGCATAATCTACTAAGTAACGTAGGGCCAATGATCGTCAAATTTCGTTTAGAAATGAAAGAGATATTGGTCCACGAAGTGAGGTGTTTGAAGCATGGAAAAGTGTGGTATTGAGATCAATTCTCCCTCATCGGTGGGGGAAGAAAGAATTGTTTTGTTTATAAGTCTCAAGGTTGGCTTGGGGTTTGGGACCCCAAGGGGTATCCCATGTGTTTAAAGGAGGGAGGATCTAGATGTGCTTCGGTTCAAAGAAAGCCCACACACGCGCTGCCGCCGCCCGCCCATCTCGGGTCGCTGGCTGCTGTTATCTTTTTGGACCAGAATTCTTTCATATATACAGTTTGGTCCTTGAAGTTTCAAAAAAGTCAAATTCGGCAGAGACTTTGCTATATGTACAGTTTGGTCCCTGAAGTTTCAAGAAAGTCATATTGGGCAGAGAACAGAACATCAACCAGCACTCAATTCAACCATTTATTTTGGCTGAATTACTCTTCCTAAATGTCAATTCGTTGCACATCAATTCACCATTTATTTTGGTGAATTACTACCTCCATAATTGTCATTACTTGGCCAGTAAACATGCAATTATGTGGGAAGTTGGTAAGCCTCTCCTTCCACTATATAAATGACCCTTTGTCACCATTGTTGAGCTACACACAACACAAAAAACAGAAACGAAAATTAGTTCTTCCTACTATCTTCCAGCATCATTTCATTACTCAAAATTCTTCATAGTAGCACTTGAGTTTCCTTTGCTCATTTGTTCATTTGCTGTTTTACCTTGGGAGACAATTGTCCAGGACGTACAAAGAATACATACGGGGCAATATTGTATTAAAGACAGAGTGCAAACACTCGACTCAACATACCAAAAACTGTTCCAGTTTATTGTTCAACTTCATTGTAATTTCAGTTTATTGTTCAATTGTAATTTCAGTTTCTTGTAATACTTAGCAGTTACTTATTTCCGTTTCTTGCATCATTGTAACCAACATAACTAACATAATAAAGAGAACTCTTCAATAAGCAATTGCATCAGGAAATTTGATCAGCAAGTCCGTCCCCTCCATACATACCAATGCACCTCAGATTAAGAGCAAACTTCTTAACTATAACATCAATTTAAATTACAAGCTCTCTGGTTGGAGCAATTACAATCCTAATAAGGCCCTCTTTATCTCTAAGACGAGGCTCCTGATCAATGTGTGTTACCATCGGAAGGACATAAGCCAAAGTCTTGCCGGAACCGATGGGAGAATTAGCAACGAGATCTCTGCCATATATTTTTCTTATATAAACGTCGGTTTTCCTAAATTCAATTAAGCTATACCTGATACCTACCAATCTGGTAAGCATGCCTCATTCCATTCCTTAATTGGAGGACAAATGTTATCCCCATAGACAGTCAACTTCAGTGTTTTTTGGTTCATAGAGACTTCTTCTTCGTCAATCTTAGAAAGGATCTTTATGAAAAGTAGCATATCGGCAACGAGAGCATCACCTCACTTTTAAAAACCAAAACACAATTGCATCAGGAAAGTGTTGTGTTTTTGTTTCGGCAACACCTAGTAAAAAAGGAAAATAACCTTACTTTGAAACTTTGAAGTAATATGAAAATGGAAGAAAAATGATATGTTATAAGTACCTTCAAATTAATTCTTTTAAGTATGCACCCAATAATTTGGTCTTCTAAATTTGTCAAAAGTTAACATTTTTAGTCTTTGCCAAATGTATAATTTATGTTCGTCAGATTTGATAGAAAACAGTGAAAAAAGATTTCACTATAAACATCAAGAAAGTTTCATCAAATCCTAGAATATGCAACATAAAAAATTGCACCAGACACAAAAGATATAGAAAATAATAACAAAAATTATATCTCAAAAAATTGCACTAGACTTTAAAAATAACTCAAAAATAGCAAAATTTACGAAAATTGTATCTTTAAATATGAGTTCCTGTTAGGGGTGGGCATAAAAACTGGTGAACCGAAAAAACCGAACCGAACCGGCGGTTCAGTTTGAATTTGGTTAAATAAATTTTAAAAACCTGATGTTTTAAAAAACCAAATGTATTAATGTTAAATAATTCAATTCGGTTCTTTAGAATTGGTGATGAACCGAACCAAAAATCGATGAAAAGTTTGTAATTAATCATAACATATTACATATATAAATGAAATTTGAAAGCTTTGATTATGAAACTCTAAAAATTTACGGTCGGCTCTTATGTGGTAGCATATTCACGCTATCTCTCTTTCTCTGTAAATCTTCCATAAATTTCTTTGCAAACCCTCATCTTTTTTGCTTTTATTCGGTGGAATATTCGAATTTCTCATATGGTTAGGTTTGGTAGTTTTTTTTTTTTTTTGAAGTTTGGTGTGATTTTGTAAATTACTATGGAGAGATTCAATGGTAAAAGTTCAATGGACTTGTCTAACTGATCGAGTTCCATCTCATGTCCTCCCACTGCATTTATTCCCTTATAAATTGGGTTATTTTTTGCTAAAAAATGTGCTCGAATTAAAGGGGTGATATAGATTAAGATGATTCAACTAGTTCATTTCTTAAGTGGGTTTGATTTTTAAATGGGCCAGAATAGAAGGAATAGATATAGAGGATTCGTATAGTGACTCGACTAGTTCATTCTTAAATTGCATTTTTTTGGTTGAAATTTGTTGGATTGAGCGGAAATCATATAGTAGAAGATTGAAATAGAAGCAGCGGCTTTCGATTTGACAGGAAGCTGAAAACGCAATCGGACGACACCCTCTCCTTGCGTTTTTGAACTGTAAGTGACATCGCCGATCATTTTCTTTAATTCTTATCATAGTAATTTTTCTCTGTCTGATAACCTTAAAAGTTAGGATCTTGGTAGAATGGAAGACATTTTGGATGATGGAACAAAAGAGGTGAAACGAAACGACGAGGGAAAATTGAGATCAAAAGTTTGAAAATTTTCTATGGGGCACATTCTTGACCCTTTTAGGAGTACATTAACTCATAAGACAGTTGAGACATTAATTTGCACACAAAATTGACTTCGCTCAACTCTTATAGGAGAACAAATTCTGCAACTAACCGAAGAAGAAACTGAGTTTTATGAAGAAGTTGAATTGGGTAACAATACTGTTTTTTATATATTGTTTTTAATAGAATGATTATACTTTAACATTTTATTTATTATATTGACGCTTTGGCAAATTGTATGTAGACTTTGAAAAACTTTCAATCGTATCGCAATCACAAGAAGCAGAACAACCACAAATAGTGTAGGACTTGACAATGTATTGATATGACTTGCTGGAGGTATTGTTTAACATGCTTGTTTATTGTAACAATTGTCACCGGTTATGTTGTCATGGAATTGAATATCTTATAGAAATTATGATTTAATCAATCATATGCTGGTAGAATTGTTTCATTTCTTTTTGTCTATTAAAAATGATGTTGAATATATAATTTAATACCTTGATTGACTTAGTGTTAAGTGTTTAATTCAGATTTTGCCGTGAAAGAGATGAGTCGGTATTCCCGTGTTTCTAAGGAAGAAAGATTGCTGGTTGTGTCATGTTTTGAACTTTTAATTTATGATGTGAACTTTATATTTTGGAGTTTGGACTTTTATTTTGTGGGATGTAAACGTTAATTTGGATTTTTTTTTTACATATTTTAAGAATATATGTGATGCAGACTTTATGTTTTTTGACTTTAAATTAATTTTTTTGGACTTTATATTTGCTGATTATGATACACTTGAATTGAAAAAACCAATATATATCGATACGTTCGTTTTTTTTTAAGTTTGATTCTATTTTTAAATATAAAAATCAAATTTTATTCGGTTCATATTTTTTTATTACAAAACGAACCGAACCGATATACACTCACCCCTAGTTCCTGTTAATTTTCTTTTTCTTTCTTCATAAGTTTCTTTAAATCTCACAAACGGACCTCAGTAAATATTTAGCAGAGGTCAAAAGTAAGGGTGGCCAGTGGGCGTCCCGACCCCGATCCCGACCCCCCCGGTCCCGCCCCGACTCCAATAATAAAAAAAAACGTTGGCGGGCCTTGAACTCGGGACGGGACAATGTCTCGTCCCGCGAGACCCGAGCCCGCCCCAGGCCCGCCCGACCCCGACCCCTCCCTTTGTTCCCCCTTTGCAAATATGACCGTTGCACCAACGACCATTTTAGATTTTGGCCGTTGGCCAACGGCCATTTTAGGCCTCCTCCCCCCCCTCCCCCAACCCTCCTACCCCTTAATATTTATTTTTAACCCATAAGTTATTATATTTACACTTTAATCCAAATTTCCAACTATAAATAACTCATTTTCTCTTCATCTGTCTCACAAATCTTCCTACAATCTCTCAATATATCTCTCTACAAGTCTACATTGTTTACTAAATATTCAATTTTATTTATTCATTTGGGAATTGGGAGTGAAGTTGGCAACTAGCTTGAGGATCTTCCATCGAGGAAAGTTTCAATTTGCAACCTCTCGATTACACGTCGACATTACGTTGGCGTTTGGTACATTCGTTCCTTCATTAAATTATTATTGTCTGTTTATTTTATTTAGCGCACTTAATTTTATTGTCTTTAATTATTTATTATCATAATTAAAATGGAAGGATTAAAATGTATGTTTAAGGGTAAGGGTAAGGGTGCTTCTTTTAGTAGGGGCAACCAGGGCAAGGGTACTACTTCTAGTCATCTTATTCCTACACAGGATGATTTTGTTGATACTCAACATTTTCCTACAATACCATTAGATTTAGACAAGGAACTATTTTCTGGAACTCAAGAAGACTTTAATTTAAACGATGATCTAGATAATACACCCACTAATGTTGATGACAACACACCCACTAGTGCACCTTCAACTGAAATACCTCCTATTCCCCATAGTATGAGACGAGGTCCAGCAAAACGACCATTAAAATCAGATGCATGGACATTTTTTGATAGGGACGTAGAGAATCAAGTAGCTATATGTAAAATTTGTAAAAATGTTTTAAAATTTAAAACTGGAAAAGGTCACGGTGGGACGGGGGGTTTAATTAGACACGTAGTAAGTGCTCATCCAGCTAGGTATGCCCAATACCAGGCTTCAAAACCGGGTGAGCAAACGCCCGCTCCATCGGGACAAGGTTCACATACTGATACTGTCCCGGACCAATTACAGGGTCAAATTAACCCTATGACGGGGGAATTGTAGGCTCTAAATACAATAAATATAGAGATAGGGAAGCAATATCAAAATTAGTTGCTGTGGAGGGTTTGCCTTTTTCATTTCCTTCATCTCCCGATTTTATTCATTACATTAGAGATATATATGATCATGTTTTTAACGGGTTTCCTAGATCAACTGTTAAGAGAGATGTATTTAAATTCGCGCATGAATATCAACAATATTTACGTTTTTCATTATATCATTTTAATGGCAAAGTATCTATCACGTCTGATATATGTCGTAGTACTAACAACCATGATTATTTAACCGTAACTTGTCATTGGATAGATTATAAATGGTCTATGCAAAAACGTATTTTAGCGTATAGATATATAGATGATAGGCACACTGGTACTTTTATTGCAGATAATATTTATCAAGTGTGCCATTATTACGGAATAACCGATAAAATTATGACATTACATTAGATAACGCTTCTTCTAACAATTACGCAATTACAATTTAAAAAAATAGTTTAACTCCATCTTTTCCAGATCATTTTCATATAAAATGCGCGTGCCATATATATAACTTAATTGTAAAGGATGGTCTATCACTTTTTGAAGACATTCTTAGTAAAATACAATTTGCTATAAACTTTATTTTTAAAAGTAATAAAGTACAATGTAGAAAAGAATATAAAAAAACTTGTCACGATTGTGGATTACCTTATAGAAAAATTCCACAAGAAGTATCCACTAGGTGGAATTCTTTATACGAGCAACTACTTGTTGCTTATGACTATAGAATACCTATAACTTTATTTTTTAACTCTCATAATAAAAATCCAGCCGATATGATTTTAGACAGTGATTGGGTAAAAATTTCCGAACTTATTGTATTTTTAGAGAATTTTTTTCAAGCAACAAAAGAATTTTCCGGTATATATTATCCTACTATTTCAACTATGTTGTTTTATATAACTCTAATATTTTTATTACTTAGTAAATATATGGAAAAACCAGCTTATAAGGCAGCTATTAAAAAATGTTTGTCAAAATAAAAAAATATTTTATTCCTATTCCCACTATTTATATTATTGGTTCTGTATTAAATCCTACTATTAAAATAGACGGTACTAAATCACTAATTGAAACTATTTACGATTGTATAGAAGTACTACCACCTCCAAGTCCCAAAAATCTAAATCACCCACCACCTATTGAACAAAGTCAAACTAAAGAAGAAGTGTTGTCTAGCGTAGAACACCAATGCAAAAAAATATATAGATTTTATCAAAAAGAAAATGCTAGTAACTTACCGGCTTCCATACCATCTTCTTCATCTTCAACACAACCTCACAAAAGACATGTTGTTTCTGCGGCTAGTATTGAAAGCCTCGGAAATAGAATGTGCGGCCGTACCTCTACTACTAACCAAATTAGCGAGTTGGATATTTTTATTTTGCAGGGTTACATCAGTATCAAGAAGTTATCAATGAAGATGGACATGAAGACTTGCTGAAATACTGGAGGGGGAATGAGAAGACCTTTTCGACACTTTCATTGATGGCCCGAGATGTTTTGAACATTCAAGCGTCATCAACTGCGTCTGAAAGTGCTTTTTCTGCCGGCAGATATCAAATAGGATACCACAGACACTCATTAGCCGGAGACAGCTTGGAAATTGCAATATTATTCAGAGATTGGATACGAGCGGAGCGGAGAAGGTGCGGTCAACCGGAGATCAACGAAGAAGAAGATGAAAACTACAACGAAATCTTAGCCGAAGGTAGTGGAAGCGACGTAGATCAATTTGACCAACAAATACCAATTCCAACCGAAGAACCACAGGAAATCATCAAGCAATTAGAACAGGTTTTTTTGAGAATGTAATTTTTTAATTGCAATTTTATTATATAATTTGCAACTTTTGGACAACACCACAAAGTTGCAATTTAGATTTTAGACAATTGTATTTGTATTACAAAAAAATCATGTCTATTAAATAATATAAGAGGCACAAAAACAGTCTTGGGATGTTTTTATTACACTATCTTGTTTTGTTTATTGAATTTTTTTTATACATATGTTATTAAAAAAAAAAAAAAAGGAAAACCCGCCGGACCCGACCCGACCCCGCCCCGCTCCGATACCGACGGGATCGGGATCGGGACGGTACTGGAGCAAGTCCCGCCAGACCCGACCCCACCAGACCCCGCCAAACCCGACCCCGACCCCTTCTCCTGTCCCGCCTCGACCCTGCCAGACCCGGCCCGCCAGACCCGAGCCCGGCCCACTGGCCACCCCTAGTCAAAACTCAAAAGTATTAAGTTTTGCTAAATATAAAAGATTAAAACTGTTCAATGCAGACTTAGGAGATTATTTCCAACCTATCCTCAAACTTATGGGACATTTTTGTCATTTTGTTCCCAGTATTTGCAAACGCCCAGCGTTCACTGCCAAAGCTCAACGATAAACCCTAGAAGTAGAAATGTGGAGAAGAAGAATCACTTCACTACTATCCTCTTCACTCCACAATGCCCCAATCACCAAAATTTCTCAACCCATATTCGCATCTTCCCAAAAGTTTCCATCTTTGCAATTTTCTCAACAGCCCATCTCCAACATTGGATCATTGGGGTGGCAGTTTCAAAGAGCCTACAGTCTTTTAAGCCTAAATGATTTGCAAGATAACAAGGGTGCTAGAAAACAGAAGACCCGAAAGGGAAGAGGTATCGGGTCGGGTAAAGGAAAAACGGCGGGTCGAGGACATAAGGGTCAGAAAGCTAGAGGCACGTATAAGTTCGGGTTTGAAGGTGGACAAACCCCACTTCGTCGCCGTGTCCCTAAACGTGGGTTTAAGAACCCATTTAGTCTCGAATTTCAGGTATTTTTTCTCAAAGTTCAAATTTTTGAATAGTTTGAACATGAAAAAAGTTGTATAAGTTAACATTAAAGTAATTTTGATTGAGGGGAGTATTTATTGAGTAAATATGACATGTCACACATTAGTTTCTGGTTATTCTACACAACTTTTGTTAATGGGAAATTTTATGAAAAGGAAGTAGGACATGTAAAATGGGAGTGGTAGTTTGGAAAATTTGATAGTTTGTGAGTGTTTTATGTGAAGGTAGTACTAAATTAGATATTTTACTGCTTTGTGGTATTGCTTTGATCTCAGCAGTGATTTCTTGTTTATAGCTGGGATCACGTTGAAGTTCAAATTTTGAATAGTTTGAACATTCGCGAAAACATTATATGTAAACTAATATTGTTAATTAATTGGGAATTGGTATGTTTTGGTGTGTTGGTTGAAGAAGATTAAGAGCTGATGAAGCTGAAATTACTGTGCTTTTGTAGCGTTTTAGGATTTGGTTGAATATTTTTGAGGAGGAACTTCTTTATTTTTCTCTTTAATAATATCAGCATTTGATGGATGAGTATAAGCTGTAATGCACTAGCATTGAGTTAAGTCTGGGTTGAGTGGGGTAAGACGAAACTTATTTGTTCCCTGTCATCTACCTTCATTTTCTTTTTGATTGGCAATAAGGTCCCAGTAATGGACAAAGGCATGAAGTGACCTCATCACACAAAAGTTCTAAAATTAATAAGGCATGAAGGAGATGCATACAGTGGTGAAAAGAGTAGAAAGGAGATAAACAGAAACCTATAACATATGTAGAACAAAGATCTTAGCACCCTTTTGAAGCTTTGATCAGATTATAACTTTTAAGGTAAGTGGTATGTGTACATCATCACTATGTAGTTTCAGGGTCAACTTGATATAACTGATATCTAAACTGAAGTTCAATATCACTGAATTATGTGTCATATTATAAGTAACAAAAGAAAAACATTAACATAGAAGGTCTCAAAGTAGTAACTTTGATAGCAAAATACTTATGTACTCAAATCAATTAAAATTGAAGTGAATTGCCAATAAACTTGAAGATAAATAATGTAGGGCCATTGGGCAGCTGGCATTTCAAAATTTCTCAAAATAAAGGTGGTTACTTGATGGATCCTAAATCTTAAGCATAACCATATTCTTTAAGACATTGAGCGAATAAATGGCAACATCAAAATATTTCACCTATAGGGAGAATGTGCTGATTGCAACTTCATCAGTCTATAATAGGAGCTATTCTTTCCAAGGGCAAGCAGCTGCAGCCTGCAAATGCTACCCTTTTTCCACAAGGACCACAACCTTTCCATTTTTAATCACAGCTATGGTTTCTGCCTTCTGTATTTTTGATAAGCGATGAGCCACAACTACACTTGGTTGGATTCTTTAGTATCGCTCTTGCAAGTGCTATCTTTGCTTTTGCCCTCCTGAAAGTTGAACTCCTCTTTCACCACAATAAGTTTCATAGCCATCCTTTATAGCACTGCCCTAGAAGATCAACGTTTTTCAGCATTTTGTTTCATAAATGAAGCTGAATGGCATTAGCAGGGGAATGGAGAGATTTATAATTATCATACCTTATAAATTCATGAGCATTAGCACGAAATGCAGCTTTCTAAATTTCAGACTCTGTAGCTTCTTCTTTCCCATAAATGATATTGTCGCGTATTGATCCAGTCATCCAGCAAAAAGGGTAGGTGCTTGACCCACTAGAGCAATCTGTGATCTTAAGCTCTTCAACTTATAGCTTTGATGTCTCTGTCATCAATCAGAACTTGTCCCTTTATTGGATCATACAATCTTTCTGTCAAGCCAATAATGGTGAATTTTCCAGAATCACCTTACCCAACAGGTGCTACCATTTTGCCATTGGAATATTGCTTGATCAGCCCTAGAGGGTTCAATCTCAGTCTTCTGATCTAGGATAGCAAATACAGATGCGACTGCACTGCTACCTCTTGCCAAATCAGAAGTCACACTTTCAGAGTCTGCTATATTATTCCCGGTACTCATCAAAAGGAAGAAAAACAGGTGCTTTGAACTAAGTAAGTTTTTGTCCATTAGTCTTCCCCCATGCCAACATGTTAAGGAAATGGCAGCTACGATCAGAAATTGAGAGCAAAACAAGCCAGCACCAGAAAGCAATGACTGTCTAATGTTTTATTTTCTGGGGCCTTTCTGAGTTTTTGCAAAGAGGTCCAACATTAGGCAGTGGTAGTCCTGTGACTGGTAACTGCTTCACTTGCTTGCTGGCTTCCTTCACTCTGCCTTTTGGGATCTTTCCTGACATTCTTTTCATCAAAACACTTCGCGACTAGAAGCTTGCTATGAGTAAAGGTTGTATAGATATTAGTACAAGTTCTACCTAAATACGTTTTTTGCACCATACAGGTGCCATCCAATTATCATGTCAGGAGGAGGCACAACTTTTTTTTTACTATAATTCCCTTTTTTGGATGATATATAGTAAATAGGTTACTAATATTATTTTGTCATCGAGTAAAGATATGTGAAGATTTGTTCGGTTGTTAAAACCACTGATGGCTGTAAAACTTTGGAGTAATGTTAGTGGTTATCTTCTGATTAATTGTTCCTTGTTTATTTGCTCCATGCAGCCAGTTGGGTTGGGAAAGATTGCAAAGCTGATAAATGCTGGGAAGATTGACTCGTCAGAGTTGATCACAATGAAAACTCTAAAGGTAATTGTAGATTATGGGGTAACAATAGCATGACATTGCTTTTTAGCACCTTGTTTTACAATTCAACTTGTTGTGCCAATAGGATTGTGGTGCAATAGGGAAGCAAATAGGAGATGGAGCCAGGTTGATGGGGCGTGGAGCTGAACATATTCAATGGCCCATCCATCTAGAGGTAATATTCAGTTAAGACTATTAGAATATAGCCTTTCTTATTCTTAGTTTGCTTATATTTTCTTTTGCTCTTGGTTTGCTATAGTTTTTCTTAGTTTACTTTTGTTTTTCTCTAATAGATTAAATTTGGTATTACACTTCATATAAAGTTAATTTAGTAGAAATAACATCAATTATAGTTTGTATTTGAATTACTAAGTGGATCTCAATTTGTACTGCTATTTATAGTTAATGAGTTGCAAGGTCTAAGTAATTGTGAAAGCTCACGTCAGTTTAGCACTTCCAGAAATGTGCTGTGTACCAACAAAATATTGATGGGAGAGAGTGGATATTTTCTTGTTCCTTAGATGTCTCTTCTGAATCACTCACTTCTCCCTGAGAAAGAATAAGGTGAAGAAACCAGAGAAGAGAAAATGACAGAAAATATTTCTTCCCCCCCCCCCTTAGTACAGCTGGGCCTGGGCATGGATATGTTTGGCATGATCCTATTTTTTCTCTCTTTGTTTAATAGTATCAACTTACTGAGAATATGCATCACATTTGCCGCTAAAATGGCCATCGATGCCTGTCATCTCAATGTACTCATCCAACACCAACTGTTGATGACAGGTCTCTAGGGTGACCGCTAGAGCTAAAGCAGCCGTGGAAGCAGCGGGTGGGACTGTAAGGAGAGTGCATTACAACAAACTTGGGTTGCGGGCACTACTGAAGCCCGAGTGGTTCGAGAAAAAGGGCAGGTTGCTCCCAAGACCAGCTAGGCCTCCACCGAAACTGAAGGATAAGGTGGATAGCATCGGGCGGTTGCCTGCCCCAACCAAGCCACTTCCTTTTGCAACTGAAGATGCTGAGGCCATGTCCGCTGTCCCGGCTTGATACTGACTAGCTTTCTTCATGTTTTATAGATCTACATTCCATTGTGATGGAGCAGTTTTTGGCTTCATAGTAGCTTGCCCGACAACCTTTATACTTGGTTTTGAGTGTTCCCCAATTGCCGTAGATATTCAGAAAATAAAATCTTTTCACTTGCTGAAGTTTTTGAGTTACCTAACGTTTTCACTCAAGGATGTATTTTCATAGGTACTAACTTTTACTTCCTTAGATTGAAACTGAGTGTCTTAATATTTCATTCCAAACGCAGGCATATGAAGATGAAAGTTTTTTCTAGAGATGATATCCCTTTTCTTAACATTCCAAAGTCTACCTTTTCTATTTATGAGATAAAGCTTCGATGTTCTGGAGATGCAATTTGTACAATCTAGAGCAAATTGGACTAACGCCTACATTTTTGAGTGATGAGATAAAGCTTTGATCTTCTAGACAGTTTGTATCGCAAATTGCATTTTTGATATCTAATATATTCGGTGTATATACTTTGTACACAATATTCCAGTTTTCAGAGGGCAAAGTGCGCGTATAGCCGATTTGAGGATCCCTATTTAATGCATACTGCATAGTCAAAGTTCAATATTTCTTTTACAAGTTTAACCACTTTAAATCAACTTTCTGACATGTGAGTCTGAAGGTTTAGTAATGCTCTCTTTTGAGTGTTCCCAGAGTTCTTATTTCTAATTACATTCTTGTTCTTTAAGCTTTTCTACGGAGAAAGTCTACTTCCTGTCTTTTTTTTTTTTAATTACATGGGGGTGGGGGAAGAGTAAATGGGGAGGTGATTACAACGTGAGAATTTGAATCCTCACCAACAAGGTGAAAGTTCAGGTAGCAAACCAATAGCTATTAAATCCCTACTTCTACTTCCTGTCAGTTTCACATTCTTCTTTTTCTTTTAGTCATTCTTGTATTATTTTACTTTGACCCTTTTACTTGCACGTAATTTTTGGGGATAATGGTGAAGAAAACTTGGCCATTGTTCCTTCTGATCGAGCTGTTGAACAGGGTTATTTTCAATTTTTGAACTTTTTTCTTCTTTTCTTGTTTTCATTTCTGCAATTTTCATTGTTCTGTATAGTAATTTCTTCTATTTTCCTGGGCTAAGTTCTTGAGGTTTGCTGCATTCCCTTCTTTTATTTTTATTTTTTTGGCCTTAGCAAATGATCATTTAGACACTTTAATTTTATGTTAACTAACAAGGGAAAAAGACCACTTTTTTTTATAAGCACACTTGTGTGATGAAGGTATTCAGAGCTCTTATATTGTTACATGAGGATGAAGTGTAAATAAATGGATCATGGGTCTAACTCAACTCCAAAAGCTAGCTTGTAGGGTAAGGATTGTCCAAGTCCATATAAGTAGTCCATGTTCCCATTCAATTTTCCGATGTGGACTCTTAACACTCCCCGCACTCCCAGATCTCGTTAACTGGAGCATGGACAATATAATTTGGAGGCCCAACATCAGTGAACAAAGAATTAGAATGAGTCTGGCTCTGATATCATGTAAAGAAATGGATCATAGGCCTAATTCAACCTCAAAAGCTAACTTGTAGGGTGATGATTATTCAAATCAATACAAGGAGTTCATGTTCCCATTTCATTTTCGATGTGAACTTTTAACATGCTGTAATATGTCCGTGACATTCTTCTATTGGTATTTACTATTTGTTCATCCTAGAATCTTTTATAGTCTTCACATACCTAAAAATATATAAATTCCGAGCTAAAGCTATATGTATCAGGCCTTAAGTTAACTGCGTTAAACCTTTTTAGGCAATTTTACAGCATAATTAAGGTCTAGAGGGTTGATACATATCATAGTACTTCGATGGAAGTATCAAGTATGCGTATGTTCTTTTTGCGTTAAGAGATAAATAGAGAACTTGATGATCTCATCAATGTTCTTTTCTATGACATTTCAGACAAGCAGTGGCAATGTCCAAACTCCAGAGATAGAGCATAGTTTTTAGTAGCACAACATGTGTCCTCACTTCACAATTGGTCAATTTTTTTAACCTTAGTTTCTTCAAAAGAATGATGTCCTCTAGTTTGGTCATGTACCAACACTGTTAGATATTCTTGTTAGGGTTTGTCCTGAATTTTCTATTTTGTTTAAATTTTATTATAATTGTGTTTTATTTTAAAAAGATTTTCTTGGTGGAAAATATTTGTCTGTGGAAAAAGATTTGATAGAAATATACCCGTGTGTATATCACGGGAAACCGAAACCAAATTGCCTGTTGTACAAATTTCCATAGTTATAGAATTCTTGTACAAGTATAATTAGGATTTATTGTTATAGTAGGAATATGATTTTCCATAATTAGGGATTGTAAATTGTATATAAATACCTCTTCATCAATGAGAATAATCAAGAGATTATTTTTTTCGCGGTACCAGATTGCAGACATATTTACTAAGGGTTTCTCTTGGTTTTATTTGAAAATTTTAGAGACATTCTCAGCGTATGACAACCGCCCGCTATGACTGCGGGGGTGTGACAGAAATATACCCGTGTGTATACCACGGGAAACCGAGACCAAATTGCACCCAACTTTGTTGTACAAATTTACCTGTAGGATTTTTGTACAAGTGTAATTATGATTTATTGTTATAGTAGGAATATGTTTTTTTTTCATAATTAGGGATTGTAAATTGTATATAAATACTTCTTCATCAATGAGAATAATCAAAGAATTATTTCTTTTAGGATTTTATCATATTTATCATTTTTCTTGAATGAGAAGTTTTGGACTTGTATAAATAGGAGCTTCTGTTTTTACGATCTTAATCTAATTATAGTAGGCAAGCTACTTTCTTAATAAAGAGAAGTTGGGGACATAGTAAACCTCCTACTATAAGAGATCCTGTCTTGTTTAGGGGGAGATTATTCTCCCAATAGTTTTATGCTTTTATATTAGTTTTTCCATATGTAGATCAATTGATCAAGTAATATTAAAATATTATGCATTTTTAGTATATTTACTTTGTCATCTGATTTATCGTCATTCAATGTTTGCAATTATAAGTTTATGTATGACGTCCTGATTATTTCAGTCCCAACACTTGTAGCTTAAGTTAGCTCACATATATTATTTTCCTGGATGATCATCTCATGTGACCTACTCCTACTTGTTTGGACTGAGTCAGAGTTATTCTTATTGTCTCGTGAGTCTTATATCTGCCATATGGAATATAATGATTGGAATTTTATATTGTCTGACATAACTGAATAACCTATTATTCATATTGTCAAAAAGGGAGATCCAATAAATTACTATAGTTTCAACTGTAACATATGGCTAGGCATTCACATGCGTGCTGCATAATTGAGATTTGAGAGTCCTATTTTTCTGATTGGTTTATGTAAGAGCTTAATCAAATTATATCTTCTGCTGGATCTCCCATCACTTTGATCCCCACTGTGAAGAACTGATGATGAATTAAGAAAGCAGTAAATTCTTGTACATTAGATAAGTCATAAGTATTAAGATTTGCTGTGTGAAAAACCGATAGAGGAGACAAAATCGGCGAACCGCTGGTACCATGTTCGAGGAGTCTGTTTCAGTCCATAGAGCGATTTTCACAACAGACACATAATACGGATGAATAGGATCCCTGAAACTCATAGGCTGATGTATATATACCGTTTAATGAAGATCTTCATGTAAGAAAGCATTCTTGACATCAAGTTGACGAATGAGCCAAGATTTGGATAGGGCAATGCTGAGGACGGTCCGGATGGTTGCAAACTTTACGATCGGGCTGAACGTTTCATCACAGTCCACTCCCACCTGTTGAGACCTGCCATCACCTACAAGACGGACCTTGTACTTCTCAAAAGAACCATCCGATTTCTTTTTATGTCTAAAAATCCACATAGAGTGAATAATGTTAGCATCAAGTGGACGGGGTACTAGGTCCCACGTCTTATTATCAATAAGAGCATTATATTCGTCAATCATTGCGACTTTCCAATTTGAGTTGGACAAGGCATCATTCGGATTACGAGGGACAGGGGAAGGGACAACTGAAACAGATTTGTTAAGAGTCCCAAATGAGAACATGGACTCCTTCTATGGACTTATACAATCTTCACCTTACAACTAGGTTTTGGGTTGAGATAAACTGGGCCCCCAAATTATATTATCCACGCCGAGGAACTTAATGATTCTATTCATCAATATGAAGGAATTTATACAGGTACAAGAAATCCTATCTAAGGAAAGAAATCAAAACCAATAAAGAGAAATATTACAGGATCTTACAAAATTCTGGACCTAACTCAACCCCAAAAACTAACTTGTAGGGTGAGGATTATTCAAGTTCATATAAGGAATTCATGTTACCATTCCATATCAGATGTGAGACTCTTAACACTCCCCCGCACGCCCAGACATTGTTAACTGGAGCGTGGATAATATAATTTGGGGGCCCAACATCGGTGAACAAAGAATTGGAATGTGCAAGACTCTGATACCATGTAAAGAATGGATCTTGGGCCTAACTCAACCCCAAAAGCTAGCTTGTAGGGTGAGGATTGTCCAAGTCCATTTAAGGAGTCCATGCTCCATTCCATATCCGATGTGAGACTCTTAACACCCCGCACGTCCAGACCTTGTTAACTAGAGCGTGAATAATATAATTTGGGGGCCCAACATCGGTGAACAAAGAATTGGAATGTGCGTGACTCTGATACCATGAAGGAATGGATCTTTGGCCTAACTCAACCCCAAAAGCTAGCTTGTAGGGTGAGTATTGTTCAAGTCGATATAAGTAGTCCATATTTTACATTCCATATACGATGTGGAACTCTTAACAGTATTGCCAACGGAATATGGAAAGAATATCTTAGATAATTAGCACGTTTATTTTATATAAGGTTATTATCATTGGAGAAAGTAAATGTTTCTTTTTCCTAAATTATGATTTTTCCCAAACATCTTCTTCTGATTTGCTATTTTTATGTCATTTTTTTTAAATATGTAAATTTTATTTCAAAAATTAAGAAATTGATGGCCAATTTAATAGCGTGTTTGGTCAAGCTTATTTTTCTCCAAAAGTACTTATTTTCTCAAAAAAATGCTTATTTAAAATACTGAAGTGTTTTGCCAAGCTGAGCTGTTTTCAAAAGCTAAAAAAAGCAGCTTCAACCATAACCATCATAGAGGGATATAAAGGTTCTTACCTGTCCTGGTGGTCAAGATTGCAAATTTGATGTTCTTTTTGGTTTCCTCATAGTCTTTCCCATTTGGTACAGTTTTTTTTTTTGTGTCGTGAAATAGTGAATATTCTCATGGCTTGATCATCAGTCAGGCAGAAAGAAAAGAATGATACCTATACCTCGACCATTTACCCAAATGACAAAAAATCCTTTCTTTTCTTATTTCTTTAGTTAAAAGTTTTGTTCTTTCTCCTCCTCCCATTCCTCTTTTCCTTGTATGAGTTCATCTTTGGCTCTTGCTATTACCTATAAATTCCAAAAAATCTCAACATTAATCCCAAGTCAATAGAATCAATTCTTTGTATAAATATCAATACCTTAAGCTTTAATAACTTGCCAAAAATGGCTACTGCACCAGCCTTGAAGAGATCAGCGTCCATAGCTGATAGCATGCCAGAAGCCTTGAGGCAAAGCCGGTACCACATGAAGAAATGTTTTGCCAAATACATAGAGCAAGGCAAGAGGATGATGAAACTTCATAACTTGATGGGTGAATTAGAGAAAGTAATTGATGATCCTACTGAAAGGAACCATGTTTTGGAAGGCTTACTTGGTTACATATTATGTACTACAATGGTATAGCAAGAACCATATGCCCTTATAACTAGTCTTTAATATCTTTTCCAGATTTTGCAGGATGTACACTTGTTCTTAAAACCTTCTGTGATCGAATTTTGCAGGAGGCTGCAGTTGTTCCTCCCTACATTGCCTTCGCTACCAGACAGAATCCCGGGTTCTGGGAATATGTGAAAGTGAATGCTAATGATCTTTCTGTTGAGGGTATTACAGCTACGGAGTACTTGAAATTCAAGGAAATGATAGTTGATGAAAACTGGTATGATATACTTTGCAGCTTATCATACCTTTTACAGTTTTATACCTTCAATCAAAGAAAGCTCATCAGAGTTACCTTTGTATGAACATGAAAATGCAGGGCAAAAGATGAATATGCACTGGAAATTGATTTTGGAGCAGTAGACTTCTCAACGCCTCGATTGACCCTATCTTCTTCAATCGGAAATGGTCTCAGTTATGTTTCCAAGTTTCTAACTTCAAAGCTAAATGCTAGCTCCACGAGTGCACAGTGTCTAGTTGACTACTTGCTCACTTTGAATCACCAAGGAGATGTATATCAACAAAAACTAAACTTCATAAATAAACCTTTTCTAAGAGGAAAAGATGATTATTACAAATTTTCTTTATGTTCAACTGCAGAAACTGATGATCAATGAGACACTCAGCACTGTCTCCAAGCTTCAGGCTGCACTGGTTGTAGCAGAAGCATCTATATCTTCCTTACCAACTGATACACCATACCAGAGCTTTGAGCTAAGGTAAATTTGTTTTTGAACTTCCATTTCGTTCCAATTTTGGTATGGTACAGAGTAATAAGTGGCTTCAATTCTTGTACAGATTCAAACAGTGGGGCTTTGAGAAAGGATGGGGTGACACAGCTGAAAGAGTCCGAGACACCATGAGAACACTTTCTGAGGTGCTTCAGGCACCAGATCCATTGAACATTGAGAAGTTCTTTGGAAGGGTTTCAACCGTTTTCAATATTGTTTTGTTCTCTGTCCATGGATACTTTGGCCAAGCTGATGTTCTTGGCTTGCCAGACACCGGTGGTCAGGTAAGCATCTAATAGCTTCTGAGTTGAACTTCTATATACTGACAAAGTAGAAAAATTTTAAAATACCAGGTAACCTTAACAATAATCAAGCTCCATAAAAAAATAAAAGGGGGGGGGGGGATTAAGTACCTGCAAAAATCAATACTGACAGTGTAAAAGAATTTTTAAACAATCAGGTCACCTAAAAGATAATCAACCTCCATAAAAAGTGGGATTAAATACCCACAAAATTCAAGCAGGTTACCTGCTACAACAGGTTAAAATACAGTATTCTTTACACGGTCATAGTATATAAGTTAAATCAATTGCTTGTTGTATCAAGTACATTGACACTTTTCAGCAAGTTTAACCACTTCTGCTCTTGATCAACAGGTGGTTTATGTTTTGGATCAAGTTGTAGCTTTTGAAGAAGAAATGCTACAAAGAACTAAACAACAGGGGCTCAATATTAAGCCTCAGATTCTTGTGGTGAGTTTCTAGACAATCAACATGACTATGCAATTAAGTAGAGGCTGTTTAGAAAAGTTAATATCATTTCTTGTTTGCATAGTTAACCCGGCTAATCCCAGATGCAAAAGGAACAAAGTGCAACCAGGAACTAGAACCAATCCAGAATACAAAGCATTCCCACATCCTCAGAGTGCCATTTAGGACAGAAAAAGGAGTGCTTAATCAATGGGTTTCTCGATTCGATGTCTATCCATATCTGGAGAGATATACTCAGGTGTGTATTTTTATATCAACCTTGCTCATCCAAAGAGGTATTTTTCTTAACTTACATTTTTTTTCCTTGACTAAAGGATGCTGCTGACAAAATCATCGAGCTAATGGAAGGAAAGCCTGATCTAATCATTGGTAACTACACTGACGGGAATTTAGTGGCATCATTAATGGCTAGAAAACTTGGGATAACTCTGGTAACTTTTCCTAATCATATCCGATATTGTTTCTTCCCCAAGTTAGTGTCTTAGTGTCGTCCACTAACCTTGACCATCTCTGTAAAGGGAACAATTGCTCATGCTCTGGAGAAGACTAAATATGAAGATTCTGACATCAAATTAAAGGAACTCGATCCTAAGTACCACTTCTCTTGCCAATTCACAGCTGATTTGATTGCAATGAATTCAGCGGATTTCGTTATCGCAAGCACATATCAAGAAATAGCTGGAAGGTAAGAACTAGAGCTACAAAGCAGAGAGCTACCAAGTAATGCATTCATATGAATTTAGCATTGCTCTTTCACTATCATCAAATACACATCACAAATCCGGTAATGTATTTTCTCAATTTTTTGAAACTTCATGGATCTCATTCTTATGTGCTAACATTTGCAGCAAAGACAGGCCAGGGCAGTATGAAAGCCATAGTGCATTTACCCTTCCAGGGCTTTATAGAGTTGTTTCAGGCATCAATGTCTTTGATCCTAAATTTAACATTGCTGCTCCTGGGGCAGACCAGTCGGTGTATTTCCCTTACACAGAAAAGCAGAAGCGTTTGACAGATTTCCGCCCTGCCATTGAGGAACTTCTTTATAGTAAAGTGGATAATGACGAGCACATGTAAGTCTTAATGTTCAAACTTCAGCTTAGTGCCAATAGGGACATCCCACAATTCTATGTATTAATGTTTTACTTGTTTCAAGCACAGTGGATATTTAGAAGACAGAAAGAAACCTATCCTCTTCACCATGGCAAGGCTGGACACAGTGAAGAACACAACTGGACTAGTTGAATGGTATGGCAAGAACAAGAGGCTCAGAAGCTTAGTTAATCTCGTTGTGGTTGGCGGTTCCTTTGATCCTACAGAATCCAAGGATAGAGAAGAAGCAGCTGAAATAAAAAAGATGCATGTGCTGATAGAGAAATACCAGCTTAAGGGTCAGATTAGATGGATAGCAGCTCAGACTGACAGATACAGGAATAGCGAACTCTACCGCACAATAGCAGATTCAAAAGGAGCTTTCGCGCAGCCTGCTTTGTATGAAGCATTTGGTCTTACAGTCATTGAAGCAATGAACTGTGGATTACCAACCTTTGCTACCAACCAAGGTGGCCCTGCTGAGATTATTGTTGATGGGGTCTCAGGCTTCCATATTGATCCAAATAATGGAGATGAATCAAGCAACAAAATTGCCAACTTTTTCCAAAAGTGCAGGGAGGATCCCGAGCATTGGAACAGGATTTCAGCCCAGGGTTTAAAGCGCATATATGAATGGTAACTCACAAATAAGCCATTGTGCAAATTACAGAGAGGCATATATCTTATTGAAATTTTCTTAATCCTCTAATCCTGATGTTTGCAGTTACACATGGAAGATCTATGCAAACAAGGTATTGAATATGGGATGTGTCTACACTTTTTGGAGGACATTGTACAAAGATCAGAAACAGGCAAAGCAAAGATACATCGAATCATTCTACAATCTCGAGTTCAGGAACTTGGTATATTGCTGCATCACATTGACATTATACTCCAAACATCCTTATGGGATATATTTTTCTTATTTTGCTTCCTAAATGACACTTGCTGCAGGTAAAAGATGTTCCTATCAGAAAGGATGAAACACCACAAGGACCAAAGGAGGGGGTAAAAGTTAAGCCACAGATATCACAAAGGCAAGCTCTAAAACTTTTGCCCACAGTTTTTCAAGAGACTTAGTATATTCCAGTAAATTAGAATTATACAGCAAGCAGCTTACTTCTTCTATTCACCTTTATAAATCGCCACTTATGTCAATCAAGTAGACAAAGTCAACAAATTGGGTTTTTTCTTTCCTATGCTTGATTGTTAATACTCCTACATTGTTTATGGGGTAGTCTTCCTTCATTGGTTTTTCCTGTACTTCTTTCCCTCCAACTGTACTGATATATCCATTTTTTCTGTGGTACCAGGCGCTCACAATCAAGGCTGCAGAAGTAAGATTTGATCCAATTGCATGAATCACGGATAATATGTTTCTTTCCACCCCTCCCCTTTTGACGAGGTAACTAACAATTTAAAGTGTTATCCTGCAGGTTGTTTGGAGCTTCTTGAAGGGTCCAAAATGAGAAGGAACAGCCAGACATGATACTTGTTCCACCATTGTCAACAGAAACACACAAATAAAGACAATGTAATTCATTTGTAATTCAATTTCAAGACAAAAATAAATGAAAACCAGCAGTGATGGTGTTCTTGTTTGCTTCCAAGTGCTCAAATCTTTCTTTTTGAATATTGGAAGTCCAACATTTACTTGCACAAAGATGGATATTCACGGCAAGTAAATCCCTCTTATTCACAAAGTATAAATTACAACTTCAAGCAATAATTAAACAGACAAATTTCTCAAATTGTAAGTTGGAAATCGATATGAAAATCAAAATCTTAAGCATAAATAACGCCAGCTTACAAACTTGGGTGTAATATCTACCCCAAAAATGTTGAGGAGGTTGAAATTGTGGTGCATAACTTGATGACAGTTACTAAGAGTGCATTCTTTACCCTTTGCCAGTGAACCACACTACTTTTTATTTTCCTCACTTTCATATTTCTCTCTATTCATTTTATGGATTCGCATAGTTAAGTCATTGAGTGTATTTGTGTGAGAACTGCTGGATTACACAAATTAAGAAAGTTAAGTGCCAGGCTAAATGGAGCTGAAGCAAATGAGAACATAACACTAATAATGTAAAACAAATATAACACAATTTGTTTTATGGGCAAAAGGAAGTTGGTTATTTCTACTAGAATATGGATTGGTTTAACGAATAATTTCATAAGCACGTATACCTATTGGCAATGAATTTGCAAACTAATGCAATAAATTTTCATACTTCGGCATGTCATCAAACCAAGGTATTTAAGTTCCTGAGATTGTCTTAAGATAAAGTAATGTAGCACAGAAATACAAGAAATGAGACAAGAGTTTACAGGAAGACCTTACATAAAGCTTAGCCATAGACAAACCAAATCAGAATAAGAAAGCAAATCCCTTCAGCAAAGTTAACAATACATTACTTGGTAGTAACAGAATGAAACTCATTTATCAATGTGTTTACCACTTCACTTCCATTATGTTGGAATCCTTCACTATATCTACCAACTCCATCATTCCCCCCCACCTAGCTCCATTTTTCAGCAGATACATTGTAGAAACTCTCAACACTTGCTATGATAGCATATGTAGAAATTCCAACTTTAATGAACAAATACAGTATCATTCCGCCTAGGTGGTCTGTCAGGAATACTTCCTGGCTTGAACTTCGAAGCCTCGTGCCTGGCAAGTTCTGGGGGAACAGGACTGTTGCTTTGTGTGAGCATTTGCTTAAGATCATAAAAGACTTCAGTATCATGCATGGTCAAGAATGTAGTGGCTACACCTGTCTTTCCTGCACGACCTGTACGTCCAATACGATGGGTGTATGCTTCAATGTTGTTTGGCATATCAAAGTTTATCACATGGGCCACATCAGGTATATCAATACCACGACCAGCAACGTCAGTAGCAACTAACACATTATACCTCTTGGTCCTAAATCCTTCAAGGCTGATTTCTCTCTGCTCCTGTGACTTTCCACCATGCAGTGTGGTTACCCTGTAGCCATTTTTATCCAGATTCTTGGCAACACCATCAGCCTGCTTCTTAGTGTTGATGAACACAATAGCCGTCTTATCACCAAGCTCATCCAGCAATTTCTGCAGCTTATACATTTTCTCGCCTTCCTTTACCATGAACACGTGCTGAGTGATGAGGTCAGTAGTCTTTCCAGCAGTACCAATAGTCACGACAACAGGATTTCTTAAGTATTTTCTAGCCAGCCTCTCTACAGCAGGTGGCATGGTAGCACTGAACATATAAGTGGTTCGATAAATCCTCTTCTCATCAAGCTCTTCATCCTCATTCTCCGGTTTCATATTACTCGAAGGCATAGCATCCAGTACACCAACAACTTGAGGTTCAAAACCCATGTCAATCATTCGGTCAGCTTCATCAAGAACAACATAATTACACTGGTTCAGAACACAATAACGTCTCTCCAAGCAATCAAGAAGTCGCCCGGGGGTTGCAATCACAACCTCACAACCTTGCCTAATCTTAAATCCTTGCTCCTCTATGGACTGCCCACCAACAATAGAAACAACTTTAATACCCAAATAATGCGCAAACTTAACAGTCTCATCCTCAATCTGTTGCGCCAATTCTCGCGTGGGGGCCATCACAACCGCATACGGCCCCTCCGCCTCATTCTCCTCACTCAACGGCGGTAACCTAGTGATATAAGTCAACATAGGGAGAACAAAAGCAGCAGTTTTACCTGAACCAGTCTCTGCAACACCAATGACATCACGCTGTTGAAGTCCAAGCGGAATGGCAGCCATTTGAATAGGAGAAGGCTTCTTGTATCCAGCCCTCTCAACAGCCTTAAGCAACTCAGTAGTCAACTTGCTCTCAACCCAATTCCTCATAGGTCGAGGTATCCTCGACCCTTTATAAGATATATTATGATCCTCCCTGAATATTCTCCAATCTCTCTCCGTCATTTCCTCGAGCTTCTTATCAGACCAATGTCGATCAACCCTCATATCGAACGTGTCATACATATCAGCATCAAGTTCCTTCTTCTTCAATGCAGCTGCTTCTATAGCAGACTCTTCAACCCCGTCTTTTTTCCGTATCTCATCCCTTAACTCTCTCTCATTCTTCGCAGCGAGCTTCTTCTGCTCTCTTCTATCCATTCCAGCACGAAATCCACGACCGAATAGTAATCGCGCTTCGTGAGGGTTTTGGTATAGCGCGTTCATGTCACGTGATGTGTCCTCGGTGTTCTCCCAATCGAACGAAAACCGAAACTTCTCACTAGGTTTAATTACGCGTTTTTTAGGTTTTTTAGACCCGAGGTACTGCTCTTTAATAGCATCAAGTTCCTTTTCTCTTTCTCGTTCGGCTAATTTCTCCAATCGAGCTCGTTCGCGTTCTCTTACCTCTTCGTCGCGTTCTCTATCGCGTTTACGGCGCTCTGCTTCTCTTTCTCTGTCTCTGGAGCGGTGGTAGTCGCTTCGATCTCTATCGCGGTGGTCTCGGTCGTGGTCGTTGTTGTCGGTGGAGGAAGGGCGGTTGGCGCCTTGTTGTTGGAGAAACTGTTCGGAACGGCGTTTTTGTTCGGCAATTTCTTCGTGGCGGCGCTTTAGGGCTAGTTCTTCTCGTTGGGCTTTGGTGAGGAAGACGGGTTTCTTTGATGGATCGGATTTGGTGGTTCCGAGATCGTCCACTGATCGACTCATCTCTCCGGCGGATTTAGATAGGGTTCTTTTTCTGTAGCGAAAAATAATACAATACACTTGAGTTATGCAGGGCAAAAGTCCATAAAGTCTCTTATATATGCATCACACTTTTAATAAGGGATAATAACAACATACATACTGAAATTCACGGCGCGGAATTTGATAAGGCAAAAATTATTTTTGAACTAGAGAAAAATAGAGCAATTATACCCTATATTTATATTTTTAAAATGGGTAAGACTAGGGGTGGCCAGTGGGCCGGGCTCGGGTCTGGCGGGGTCGGGGTCGGGGTCGGGGCGGGAGAAGGGGTCGGGGTCGGCGGGGTCGGGATTGGGGTCGGCGGGCTCTGGCGGGGTCGGGTCTGGCGGGACTGGAGCAAGTCCCGTCCCGATCCCGATCCCGTCGGTATTGGGTCGGGGCGGGGTCGGGGCTGGGGCTGGGTCGGAGTCGGGGCGGGATACGGCTGGTTTTCCTTTTTTTTTTTTTAAATAACATATGTATAAAAAAACTCAATAAACAAAACAAGATAGTGTAATAAAAACATCCCAATTCTGTTTTTGTACCTCTTATATTATTTAATAGACATATGATTTTTTTGTAATACAAATACAATTGTCTAAAATCTAAATTGCAACTTTGTGGTGTTGTCCAAAAGTTGCAAATTACATAATAAAATTACAATTAAAAAAATTACATTCTCAAAAAAAATCTGTTCTAATTGCTTGATGATTTCATGTGGTTCTTCGGTTGGAATTGGTATTTGTTGGTCAAATTGATCCACGTCGCTTCCACTACCTTCGGTTAAGATTTCGTTGTAGTTTTCATCATCTTCTTCGTTGATCTCCGGTTGACCGCACCTTCTCCGCTCCGCTCGTATCCAATCTCTGAATAATACTGCAATTTCCAAGCTGTCTCCGGTTAATGAGTGTCTGTGGTCTCCTATTTGATATCTGCCTGCAGAAAAAGCGCTTTCAGACGCAGTTGACGATGCTTGAATGTTCAAAACATCTCGAGCCATCAATGAAAGTATCGGAAAGGTCTTCTCATTCCCCCTCCAGTATTTCGGCAAGTCTTCATGTCCATCTTCATTGATAACTTCTTGATACGGTACAGAACCCTGCAAAATAAAAATATCCAACTCGCTAATTTGGTTAGTAGTAGAGGTACGACCGCACATTCTATTTCTGAGGCTTTCAATACTAGCCGCAGAAACAGCATGTCTTTTGTGAGGTTGTGTTGAAGATGATATGGAAGCTGGTAAGTTACTAGCATTTGCTTGTTGATAAAATATATATATATTTTTGCATTGGTGTTCTACGCTAGACAACACTTATTCTTTAGTTTGTTCAATATGTGGTGGGTGATTTAGATTTTTGGGACTTGGAGGTGGTAGTACTTCTATACAATCGTAAATAGTTTCAATTAGTGATTTAGTACCGTCTATTTTAATAGTAGGATTTAATACAGAACCAATAATATAAATAGAGGGAATATGAATAAAATATTTTTTTATTTTGAGAAACATTTTTTTAATAGCTGCCTTATAAGCTGGTTTTTCCATATATTCACTAAGTAATAAAAATATTAGAGTTATATAAAATAACATAGTTGAAATAGTAGGATAATATATACCGGAAAATTCTTTTGTTGCTTGAAAAAATTTCTCTAAAAATACAATAAGTTCGGAAATTTTTTCCCAATCACTATCTAAAATTATATTAGCTGGCTTTTTATTATGA
This sequence comes from Anisodus acutangulus, assembly GCA_029783415.1. Lineage (NCBI taxonomy): Eukaryota > Viridiplantae > Streptophyta > Magnoliopsida > Solanales > Solanaceae > Anisodus > Anisodus acutangulus. The sequence goes on from CM056501.1 coordinate 28,504,812, forward strand.
GAGTTAAAAAATAAAGTTATAGGTAATTTATAGTCATAAGCAATAAGTAGTTGCTCGAATAAAGAATTACACCTAGTGGATACTTCTTGTGGAATTTTTCTATAAGGTAGTCCACAATCATGACAAATTTTTTTATATTCTTTTCTACGTTGTACTTTATTACTTTTAAAAATAAAGTTTATAACAAATTGTATTTTACTAAGAATGTCTTCAAAAAGTGATAGACCATCCTTTACAATTAAGTTATATATATGGCACGCGCATTTTATATGAAAATGATCTGGAAAAGATGGAGTTAAACTATTTTTTTAAATTGTAATTGCGTAATTGTTAGAAGAAGCGTTATCTAATGTAATAGTCATAATTTTATCGGTTATTCCGTAATAATGGCACACTTGATAAATATTATCTGCAATAAAAGTACCAGTGTGCCTATCATCTATATATCTATACGCTAAAATACGTTTTTGCATAGACCATTTATAATCTATCCAATGACAAGTTACGGTTAAATAATCATGGTTGTTAGTACTACGACATATATCAGACGTGATAGATACTTTGCCATTAAAATGATATAATGAAAAACGTAAATATTGTTGATATTCATGCGCGAATTTAAATACATCTCTCTTAACAGTTGATCTAGGAAAACCGTTAAAAACATGATCATATATATCTCTAATGTAATGAATAAAATCGGGAGATGAAGGAAATGAAAAAGGCAAACCCTCCACAGCAACTAATTTTGATATTGCTTCCCTATCTCTATATTTATTGTATTTAGAGCCTACAATTCCCGTCATAGGGTTAATTTGACCTCAGAATTGGTCCCGACAAGACGTCGGTATGTGAACCTTGTCCCGATGGAGCGGGCGTTTGCTCACCCGGTTTTGAAGCCTGGTATTGGGCATACCTAGCTGGATGAGCACTTACTACGTGTCTAATTAAACCCCCCGTCCCACCGTGACCTTTTCCAGTTTTAAATTTTAAAACATTTTTACAAATTTTACATATAGCTACTTGATTCTCTACGTCCCTATCAAAAAATGTCCATGCATCTGATTTTAATGGTCGTTTTGCTGGACCTCGTCTCATACTATGGGGAATAGGAGGTATTTCAGTTGAAGGTGCACTAGTGGGTGTGTTGTCATCAACATTAGTGGGTGTATTATCTAGATCATCGTTTAAATTAAAGTCTTCTTGAGTTCCAGAAAATAGCTCCTTGTCTAAATCTAATGGTATTGTAGGAAAATGTTGAGTATCAACAAAATCATCCTGTGTAGGAATAAGATGACTAGAAGTAGTACCCTTGCCCTGGTTGCCCCTACTAAAAGAAGCACCCTTACCCTTACCCTTAAACATACATTTTAATCCTTCCATTTTAATTATGATAATAAATAATTAAAGACAATAAAATTAAGTGCGCTAAATAAAATAAACAGACAATAATAATTTAATGAAGGAACGAATGTACCAAACGCCAACGTAATGTCGACGTGTAATCGAGAGGTTGCAAATTGAAACTTTGCTCGATGGAAGATCCTCAAGCTAGTTGCCAACTTCACTCCCAATTCCCAAATGAATAAATAAAATTGAATATTTAGCAAACAATGTAGAATTGTAGAGAGATATATTGAGAAATTAGAGAGATTGTAGGAAGATTTGTGAGAAAGATGAAGAGAAAATGAGTTATTTATAGTTGAAAAATTGGGTTAAAGTGTAAATATAATAACTTATGGGTTAAAAATAAATATTAAGGGGTAGGGGGTTGGGGGAGGGGGGGCTAAAATGGCCGTTGGTGCAACGGTCATTTTTGCAAAAAGGGCAGGGTCAGGGTCGGGGTCGGGCTCGGGACGGGGTCGGGTCAAGCGGGCCTGGGGCGGGCTCGGGTCTCGCGGGACGAGACACGTCCCGTCCCGAGTTCGAGTCCCGCCCCCGTTATTATTATTTTTTTTTGGCGGGGTCGGGTCGGGCTCGGGACGGGGTCGGGCCGTTCTGGCCCACTGGCCAGCCCTAGGTAAGACTAACCCCTTTACTTTTTACATATTAGTCATATTTATCCTTTTGTGAACAAAGTTTAAAGTTTAAAGTTTTAAAAATTACCCACAAACGTTACGGTCCCCGATTCTCAATTACATTACCCTATTTCACTTCATTAACCCATAAACTCGTTATGTGATAACTTTGGATGGGTCTTTGCCGATAAAGCTCAGGCAAAGCAATGAATTGAAGCTGATGGCCTTCATGATTTAATAAATTATATTCAATAATATTTCTCTATTTCGAAATAGGGGTAAAAATGCATACACACCGTACTCTCCAGATTCCACTAGTACGATTATACTAGTATTACTGTTGTATATTCGTCTTTCTGTTTCTATCTTTCTTATATTTTTGTGATGGCCTTTGCGGTACGAACTGAGCTAGTACCTTTCGCTTAACAATGTATTAATCATGCAGAAAATTTGCTTGTGACTATGCAAGACTCTTCACAGTAGTATCCATTGACTTCGACTTTAGTAATAACTAAATTGGTTTTTTTCAAATCCATATTGTAACTAACATTTGCTATTGCAGAGAAGACCAATTTCAATATGGGATAATATGCTCAAAAGGGCGTGATTTCTAGTAGCGCAAGTGTTTCTACGTCGACAAATTTCATCAATTACCATATTGGATGTACCCAATTTGCTCTTTCACTGTGATTGAATTTTGTATATGTCGGTTTCGAGTTGGAACTGTCATTATACAGTACATAACCAAGAAAATGTTGTTGACCATCAAGTTACATGCTTCTTGATGTCGTTGTCATGTTTTTAGATGCCTCTGTCTGTGAAGTAACAATCTTAATAGAACACACATGTATATACTTGTGGTGAACTGTTTCTATAATTGATCAGAGGACTGAGCAGAACTACACTGGTATCATGTTTTGGTTTGTAAGTGAACGCAGTATATCATATTCTGAATCACCACAATGAGTATGACTTCAAGTTTTCCTTTCTGTAGCTGATGAAGAATATCTAGTACTGAAACTTACAATAAATTTGAACATTTGACAGACCAAAATACAAAGAAGAAAAGAACCGAAAAATTATGACAAAGAATAGCTACTGGCAGGCTACAACTGTAGGTTCCATAGGGATCGAGCTATCTCTTTCACACATTTCAGGACCAATGCTTATGATCCCTTCTCCCTACAATAGTTAATATGCCAAAATGTTAGCTTGGCTTTTTAAAGTGGTAAAATTCTTTTATACTGTCACTGTATAGAAGTTAATTGAACCTCTAACTGTTAATACAAAAGTCGTACCTTTGCAATATTTCTGAAATATGTAGTGTTATAATTTCCTGTAGGATATAAAGCTTCAATCATATCTGCTAGGACTAGTTGGGGTTGAGAGACAGCTCCATCATACCAGTCTTCAACAAGCAAAAGGTAAACACTATCAGTCCTAGAAAAAAATTTAGAAAAGGTTCTCTATTACTATGAGTCCACGGGTTCAAGCCGTGAAAACAGCCTCTTGCAGAAATGCGGGGTAAGGCTGCATATAATAAACCCTTGTGGTCCGGCCCTTCCCCGTATCTGTGCATAGCGGGAGCTTAGTGCATTGGGCTGCCCTTTTCTATATTACTACTAGTTATTTCTTAATTTTATTAATTATGCATTCAACTCTGAATAACCTTGATAGAAAAGCTTTGACTCCACATGCTTTGAGGTAAAAATATGCACAAACAAGAACGGAAACCTACCAAGGACTGTAGAATTTTGCACTCTTTTATCATATCTCCACATGCTTTGATTTGAGAGAAAAGCAAAGCAAGATTGATCTTCCAAATTTATGTTTCCAAGAAATGTGGAGCCATTATAAGCCCCTGGATCTGATGTATATGTTTCATCAATCAATACATCCACAGTCTACAAAACAAATAATACAAATTAGCAAAAGGAAATGACAAATTGATAATTTAAATGATCAGAAGCAAAAAATAAGAATGAGAGAATTAACTTACACACAAAATGGCATGAAACTCTTCCAAATCATCAGGAATAGACATATTGTATGTCACTTTGTTGATGGAATCATCAACATTGACTCCACCAGCATCCTCTACAAACTGCACCATTTATCAAATTAATACAGCTAAACTCAAGAAAATGATAAAAAAAGTGTTAGAAAGCTATGTTGCTCAGACTCTAAAAAAATACTGCCGCATCCATGTCAGATCCTCCAAAAATGCACTACTTTTAGAGGATCCAACACGCATCCGCCGACATTATTGAAGAGTCCGAGCAACATAGGCTGAAAGTGAGAAAGATCTAACCTTAAATTTGTATGGCTCTCTTGTAAATGTCCATACTCCCTATAAAAGAAAATAGGTGTATGTTAAAGAGGAATTTTTAAACAAATAATAAATAAAGGGTTGGGTTCAAGAGTCAATGTACACACATCTTTATACTCCATCCAGGAGACAGTTGGTTTAAATTTATTCCTACTAGTTGCAGCTTTGGTCAAGCACAAATAGTTCTCCTTAATCTATCCACAAAAGAAAAACAAATCCTTAATAAACAAGAAATTCTTCTAACTATTGTCATCATAATGAAAATTGAGCATGTCTCAGTTCTTCACTTACTGCATCATAGACTTGGTTTGCCCTGTTTTCCAAATTCGCGAAAACTCCCAAGTATTTTATCCACTCTGCACGCTGTTAAAGTAATGCAAATTACGTGTAAGAGACCAAAGCAAAGCTCGACAAAATAGAAAGAAGCTTTAGCTCATGATTTTAACTTCTATATACTGACAGTGTAACAAATAATTGTCCAAAATAAGAGAACTGGTAACCTGAAAATACGACAGGCTACCTGCCACAACAACTTAAATTACAATATTAATGTTAGAGTTATGTGCATTGTCAGTGTACATAAGTTAAACCTTTAGTTCATTAAGTACCTGGAGAGGTGCATCTTCACCAATAGGGACAAATGTGGCAAAGTTGCAGGGTTGAGCTTCATCGGTGTTGGCGATGAAGTGAGCTGCATATTTTGTAAGTTGTTGAGGGTCATTCTTGTCGATGCTCTCTACTTGTCCGTCCTGGTATAGTTTTAGTACGCATTGAGAGGCCACATATGTTGATGTTATGCCTTTCAAGTTTCTCAATAGGCCTAGTAGCTGCAATATTCCATGCAAAATTTATCAAATTTGCAAAAAATGTCAATCTGGTAATGCAGCTATCAGAATAGTTACTAAAGCTGTGCATTCTTACCTCGAAAAAGGAAACTGGGAATTGAAGGAAAAAGAAAAGAATAACAGTCAGTACACGAGTTACCAACATATACTAAAAAGACATGTAAAGCTTATAATATGATGTTGTAAAGGAAAAAATAAACAAGAAGGATGGTTAAAATGGTGTACCTGGAAAAAAGTAGTCAGTCTCGATTGAGTAGTTTGCTAGTGGGATAACGAAAGACTTTATTCTTGAGGTACAATACTTTGTTCTACTGGCCATTCTCGTGTTGTTCTGCAGACAAGTTACATATTGAGTCAAACTAGAACTGTTTTGCTGGACTCCTGTTCTTAGATCACAAAAGAACTGAGAACTTGCAACTAGCTGGAATTCATGCAAAAGCATTTTGTTATAGTAGATGACCAGCTCTAGTTTCCTATATTAACGCGGGCACCAAGGGGTTCAACATTTACTACATATACATATTTTGAACCCCATTCTTCCCCTGAACGCAGGTAAGTTATATATATCTAGTTGAAAGAATTTAAAAATAAAAATTATTGTAAGTCTGCAACATTATCACAAAAGAGTAATGGGTAATCTGGCATCCTTAATCTATAAGATCTTGTTCTGCCAAAGGTATGCTCCTAGCCTCTTATACATGGCTGTAAAAATCCTCTAGCTTCTCTTAAGAAAAAAAACAAGAAAACAAGAACTAATTCATGACCTTTCTAATTATTGTCATTATCAAGATCGAAAATAGTCTCAACAATGGCAACAACAACAACAACAACAACATACCAAGTGTATTCCCACAAGTGGGGTCTGGGGAGGGTAGGAAGTATGCAAACCTTACCTCTACCTTTGTGGGGTAGAAAAACTGTTTCAGATAGGCCCTCAGCTCAAAAGAAACATAGTCAATAAATAAATTAAAGAAAAATAAGACAACAAAATATCACGATACAGAACAAATGAAGCAACAATAGTAATACACAAATAAGAGTATGGATCTACTCGAAACCTAAGTAATACTACACAGAAAAGGAGCTGAGGAGATGAAGAGGCGAGCCCCCTACCTCTCTCACACACAATACGTCAAAACTCAACTACCTACTAACCTTCCATCCTAATCCTTGACCTCCAAATCTTCCTATCTAGTGTCATGTCCTCATTCAGCTGAAGTTGTGCCACGTCCTGTCTAATCACCTCTGCCCAGTTCTTCTTCAGCCTACTTCTACCTCTCCTAACTCCTAACTCCTGCTATCGCCAATCTCTTGTAGGGAATTGTTGGGTTCGTAAGCACATCGGAAGTTTAAGATTTTCTTACCCAACAATGATCCTGACATGGCTTATATGATAATCATGTTTATATTCAAAACATACCAAAAGAAAACTTACAGGTTTTCGAGCGCGGGATTCAATACTAAGGTATCCACGTGATTTGAATCCTCGACTGCAAGTTCCAACTCCAGTGTATTTCCTTTGCAAGAAAGCTATGAAATCTTGCTTTTGGAACTGAGAAGTTATTTTCTGTAACCTTATAATTATGGGGTATGTGTTGTTTATATAGAAGTTCAGGACAAAACCTAAGTAGATTTAAAACAGGAAAACCTGGCCCATGTTAATGTTCAGTGGACCAGCTACATCCAAGGTGGACGGCCAGGCCCCAATTTTGGGCTAGTAATTTCTGGCCCAATTGCTTCCCTGTATTTGTCCGAGTACCATATAATATATCCAACACATTTAATTAAATTCGAAATCCAATTCGACTTAATCAAATAATTTCTATCAAATAGAAATATTTCATAATTATTATAAATTAAATATCTCGATTCTCAATCGAATATTTAATACTTTCTCAATACACTCTTAGATCGAAGAAACAATCGCATATAGTGTGACCCTATAGGCCTTCACATATCGACATTAATCTAATTAAGGTCCATACGAAACTCCTAGATCGCGTCGTATGACGAACTCAATATGTGAAGTACTTTTACATGAATCCAAAAAACTTAACCTTTATGCGGAACTATAAATTTCTTTCATTCGCGACACACTCGATTAAGCTTAGGATTTGCCAAATGTCTATCCAAATGGCTTAATCACTTTATCTCACATTTATTAGTTGACAACTAGACCATATTCTAAATATGTCTCTTGTACTGGCCAGTGACTTTAGTCAACCTAATAACATTGAGAAGTTGAGTGCTCTCTCGAATTTTCAATCGAGGAATGAATCCTATTCTTGGCTCAACTACCACCTTGATTTACATCTTGATGCACCCAACACAAGCCGTATCTTATCCAGAAGGAATTTAAGCTTAGAACTTGGTCAAAGTACATCATTCTGTAAACAAGGTGCGTATTGACCTCAAGTCAAAGGACCTTTATATTCCACACGCCGATAACACTATAGACATGTATAACAAATAGTTTATCGGCAGGGTATACAAATACTTCTCCAAAGTATCCATGTGTCCATCACGAGTAACCATTACTCGTAGTTGTGAGACATACTACATTCTCCAAGAATGTGATGCAGACCACATGTCGACTTATAGCATATCATCGATATCCCATTCTCGATGATCATTAGTTGAGGCTATTTTGAGAGTACGTTCTATCATTAATATCTCACTCTATTAATGACAATGTAAGCTCAAGGGATGCACATATATGAATAATTTCAAACAATCAAACAATAATTCAATAATTGCAAATGCCATAAATATTAATCTCATTAATGATACGAATGTGTTCAAGTACATTTTGTCCCTAATATAGATTGTCTCTAGGACATACATACATACTTTCATCTCTCACACCTCCTAACTGGCGCATCCTTACACCTCCTCTTCAACAATGGCATTAGCAATTTATCAACTAACATCTTGGTTTGTATTGATCAATGAAATAATGTAGTAGGTAGTGACACTTTTATTTTTTTCCAGATTGTGACCTAACCCCATGAGGACTTAGTCAAGAAAACGTCATTAAAGAAAAAAGCTCTTCCGGAGCTCAAAACAAAGCTCACAGAGGAACTTGTGCCATGGAATTCAGCAACCAAAAAGAACTTGTGAGTTCTTGAATTGCTAATTACAGATGATCAAATGAAAAAGAAGTATTAACTCTTTTTCTTTTTTAAATATTCTTGACCCTACTACCTCCAAGGTCCAATATCTGTGGTCCAGCAACCCTTATCATCTTCTTTTCGAGTAATCCTAGCCTTGAAATCACTTCATTTTTGTTATACATTCAACATCTTCCACTTGAGCAGGCAGCTCCTTTTCTAGTTTAGCTGTTAAACATGCATGACTGCCTTTTTTCTATGTTTAAGTTCTATGTATTGACCGTCAGGTTACTTATTAGGTAATTTTTGGTAATCTCGATGAAAAACATTAATTGGTTATGACCTGATAAAATGGTAAGAAACCTACTATGATAAGTTAAAAAATACTTGCAGTATAAGAAATCTTTAAATTGTGTAAATAAATAATTTTTTCATGCCATTTCTTAATCAGAACTAGAGCCTGTTCTAGCAATGGACTAACAAATACAGTTACATAATCTCTTTTATTAAGGGAACTATCAACATTGACTCTTGATCAATCAAACTATCATTGTCTTCTGATAAGAATAGCAGAGACGATTGTGCCATTTTCATGGCTTAAGCAAGTTAGTACTTAATTAATTACTAGTAATTAAGAGTACCTACCTGGATGAGAAGATAACTCTTGCCATCAAGGGTGTTCTTAATAACCTTAAAGGTCTGTCCATAGTATATCCGAAAATACGCAGCATCTTCCACTTTTGATATATTCCCAACTTTCACTGTTGGTGTTGCTGCACTTGCATACTCCAAACTCTGGATGCACCACAACAAAACCAACAAAATTTGCACACACAAACTAGTAGTAGAAGTAATATGTGAATGTAAATACATCATATGGTACATACAATGAGAAAATGAATTCAAATTTCAGCACCCTTCAGCTGCATCAACCTATAGGCCAAGGGATTGTGAAGGGGTGAAAGAAATGCTAAGAATCTAAGTGTATATATAGATTTTTTTCCAGATTATTAGTGCAATTTAATCGGTTATAGCAGATTATCATATCAAGCTCACTATAACTAATAGTGTTGAAAAACTCAAATATTAAAGTGGGTAGTGGAGGTGGGGACATATTTCACAGAAACAGTTGAATTTGGGATATGAATTATTTGCGTCCAGTAGTGTTGGCATGTCCTTTTTAGTTCTTTTTACTGGTTATTTACAATTTCTGTGACCCGTGAGTACTGAATATTTACTTATTTTTGTCATCTTGTTTCCATCTGTTTTCTGTTTGTTCTAAGTGCTCAATTTTTTTTTACTATTTTAGCATCCCCCATGTGCTGTCCATTACCATCATACCTTCACTTTCCTACAATTTCTGACTTTTATCATTCAATCTTAACCTACCCATCATTATGTCTTACATATATTTGCATTCTCCCTATATCTATGATCAGAAATTTTGAGAAAGGAGTATAATATGTCAAACAAAAGATGTTAGTTTATAAGTATTTATTTATCTTATCTAAGGAATCAAAGTTATACTAATTAACTATTTGGAAAGAGATAGATTAAAAAATTCGAACTTCTCGATTATGAAATTTATTATATCTATATGATGTAATTTAAAATCCATACAATCAAGAAAACTCGCGGTGAAAAGTAAATATAAATAGAGATATATATTCTGCGTTTAAAGATCTTAGAATCTCAAATTAAAGCCACAACAAAAAGTTGGTGCTTCTTGTAAATATTTAGACTTAATTGGGAGAACAAACAGCAATCAATGTAAGTATATAGTGCATGATAGTGAAAAATGAATTACTCCGTATAAACAAGAGAAATTTAAAGAGACAGACAAAAGCATATAGAATTGAATGTACAAGTACAATCTTGGACAGACACTTTTAGGTAAGAAATAAGTGAGGACAAAAAGAAACCAAACCAAACCAAACCAAACCAAAGCAAAAACATATGAGCATGTTGGTTGGAATTTGATGCTATTGCTACCTTAAGTCTTATCTTTGCTACATTTTCACAGTCTCAACAGTTTTACGCGTGAACATTCAACTCTCAACCTGCAAAATTATAAGGTCTTCAATGAATAGCACCAACATCTCTTCCTTTTTTTTTAAAAAGGTTAATCATTTAGAATAGTCAAAAAACTAATGATCGGACTAGCTAATTCGAGTTTGCACCTTCACTAAAGGAATAAAAGACTTGGCTCCTTATTTATTGAAAGGTTCTCTATTCTAAAATTTGAACTCGAAATCTCTAATTCAAATGAAAAAATTTCAATTATACCATGACCACTCGTCTTCACCAAGAAGTAATAAAAATAACACTGTCATCAATTTACCTAACAATACTGAATAATTTAATGATTTCATTAGTTAAATTTAGCTTTAATAATGGCGAAATATTGTAAAGACATTTTACATTATTATTGCAATTTAACCTATATAATAGCATGTTATCTATTTTATTTTTCAGATTACTAGTTATATTTCAATTGAAATGAACAAGTATCTATAGTTATTTTTTATGCGACATAATAACTGTCAATATGTAGAACTGAAACTCGTGAAATAATAGCAGAACCAAATGAAGGAAGACAATCTATAATTTCAGATGTCCAAAATCTTTAGTTGACGATAAATACAAGGAATATAGGAAGTAGATGGACACTTGAGCAGCTCAAAATTAAGATAAACACTTGCAACAATCACAAAACAAAAACTGATCACTGTTAAAAGTATAATTGATATAGAAATTAAAAAAAGTACATGTAGATTTTTGGTAGTATCAAATTCAAGGGGGCTCTTAAATTAGGCCTTCCCTAACAACAGTTATGGTTAGAAGCAATACAACAAAATATTCAGATGTGAAAGACAAGAAAAAGGTCAAAATGAAGGACAGGTTTTCTTGAGATAATTAGGCCATTTCTTTTCTACACCTACATTGCAACAATATTTCCCTTCTTCTTTGTCACCAATTGGGAATTTATTTTGCTTATAAATATCCCATTTAAAATCTTGAGCTTTCTTCTTCTCCACCCTCTCTATTAAGCAATATTCTTCATAGACACCCTTTTTGTCTTCCAATTTGAAACCTTTTTCCTCCAACTCCAAGCATTCACCAATATAGATCCACAACGTTTGCAAAGTTGCAATCACACCCACCAAAGTTCTCATAGTTGTTGTCCATGGTCTTGTGACAAAATTATCAAGAAATGTTTTATCTTTGGAAATAGAACTTCTTGAATCTGACTTTCCTATATTATATATAGGGAAATTCTGGACTGTAACTAGGTTTCTATGAATTTTAAGTGTCCTAGAAGGTGTCACTTGTTGATAAAATGTCTTGGCTGCTTGCCTGGTAGCTATAAAAAAACCATGATTCACTTCAATTTTTCCATGCACTTCAAAGCTTGAGGAATTTGAAAGGCCATCAGTGTCTGCATCATCCAACAACTTGTCAAATCCTATTGAAAAGTTTGCTTCTGTTTCATTGAATCCATTATTGAAGCTGCTGTTGTGACCTGCCGTTTAAATGGATCAACGAAGAAAATTAACACTACATTAGAAAAGCTACATTTTGGACAATTTCATATTATATGACCATATTTGGTTAGTTATAAAATTCCAAAAATAAAGATAGACCATTTTACATACAAAATGTACGATGGTTTTAAACCTACCATGATATATTCAGAGGCACTACGGGTTCAATTAAACCCAATATTTTCAGCACGTAAGCATTAAGTATATATATATATATATATTGTGTGCGTGAAGAAGTACTTAAATTTTAACACATAATATTAAAGATGAATTGGATTAAGTAGTAAAACTTTAAGGCTAAACTCGTCACGTTTAAATTTTAGCTCGATCTCTTATGAAATTTCTATAGCTATATATAAGAATATGTCATTTAAATGAAATATAGAAATTAAGGTGTAAATTTTCTTGATTTAAAACTAAAAATTATATAATACCTTCAAGCCCATTCTCTTCTCTCTGAACAGTCTTGTAATCCTCAAGAAATGTCTGTCAAAGTAGAAAGGAAAAGTAAATGCATAAAAATTCAATTCTGAGATTTCTATCGGCGCACGTTAGTCTAACATGCACCAATCCATGGGGAAGAGACCGAAATCCACATCTCCGCCGGAGACAAGCCACCGGAAGGGTACTGTACCAGGAACAAAGCAAAATAAGAACGGTGATGGAATTTCTCCAATGGCCGGCCACTACAAATTTGAGAACTCGAACTATTGATGAAATTGTGCAAGTAGGACTAGTAACAAAGACGATGGCGAATGTAATTACAAGTAAGGATGATAAAGTTAACAACGATGGTGTATCAGTTGGGAAATCAAGCCCAGTGAAAAGCAATTGGGGAATGGCTTATGGCAACAAAATCACCAGTGATTGTGGATAGGCAGTCATGGGCGGATGAAGTTGATAATAGTAATGGTAAGAATACTGAATCCATGGCTTCTGTATGGGATAATTTCGATAGTTCAAAGGTGAGTAATGCTGGTTTTAAGCTGGAGTATGTGAGTCCTGAATATGAAAACATTGAGTCTGAGGTAGAATACTGGAAGCATGCTATGTGCTTGGGGTTCATCCCCCATTCTCCGTGTTGAATGAATTTATACAGAGATTGTGGGGGAAGCATGAGATAAATAAAGTGGTTATGATGCAAAATGGAATAGTCATGGTTAGGTTTGATGCAGCTGAAGGTAAGAATGAAGTCATTCAAGGGGGTATCTATCATTTTGATAATAAACCCTTGATTGTCAAGGCATGGAATGTTGGGATGGAGTTCACTAGGGAGGAGCTGTACTCTGTGCCTATTTGGGTGAGATTGTTAGGGCTAAATTTTAAGTATTAGAGTGCTAAGGGGTCAAGCAAATTGGGAAGTCTAGTGGGTAAGCCACTCATGGTAGACAAGAACACTCTAAAGAAGTTGGGGTTAAAATTTGCTAGATTACTTGTAGAAGTGAAGATTGGCACTCCTCTACCTGATGTGATCTTATTAAAAAATGAGAGGGGTAATATTATTGAGCAAAATGTGACATATGATTGGAAACCATCCTTGTGTAAGGTTTGCCCAAAATATGGTCATAGTGAGGAGGTATGTAGGAGAAATAAGAATGAAGTGCCTGATAATGATCCTACTCAGGTTGAGCCTCAACTTCAACCTGTTGTTCAGGATAAGGGGAAGGATAAGGTGTCTGAGATGCCTGTTGTTTCTGGGCAAAATGTTGAGGTGGAAGATAAGCAGCAACAAAATGATCAAGCAGGTAATGGGGGTGGTTGGAGGAAGCAGAACTACAATGGATGGCAGGGTCATACAAATAGGGGAAGATATAGAAGTGCTCATTATCATAATAATACTAGTGGTGATAGTAGGGGGAATGAAAGTATGCCTGTTGCAAACACTTTCCAATCACTTGGAAATGAGGGTATTAGCAAGGAAACTGCTAAAATTGGGAGGGGACGTCAGCAATCTCCTCCTGAGAATGGTTAAACTTATGAGCTGGAATGTGAGGGGCCTTAATGGCCTCAGTAAGCAGAAGGAGGTTGTACTTCTCTGCAATAAGTTGGAATTGGGAATAATGTGTTTTATTGAAACAAGAATAAAAGTGGATAAAGTGGGAGTTATTGTAGGAAAGATGTTTGGGGGCTAGAAGCTTGTGAACAATCATCAATATCATTATAATGGGAGGTTGTTACTAGTTTGGAGACAGGATTGGTTTAATGTTGTGATAGTGAGTGAATGTGCCCAAGCTCTGACCTGTTCTATTACTTGTATAGCGTTGCAAGTCCAATTTCATGCTACATTTGTGTACGCTTACAACCTCAAGAAGGATAGGAGAGAGTTATGGAGTTATTTGGCTCAGTTGAATATGGGGGCAAGCCCATGGATAGTGTTGGGTGACTTTAATACTGTGTTGACTTGTGAAGACAGAATTGGTGATAATCAGGTCACTTATGCAGAAGTTGTGGATTTTTAGGAATGTCTTGATGTCTATGGACTAGTCGAATTGCCTAATAATGGGTGTAAGTACACTTGGAATGACAGGCAGGATGAAAGAATTTTTTCAAAAATTGATTGGGACTTTGTTAATGGGGAATGAATAGATGGTATGCCTGAGTGTAAGCTGATATTCTACCAGAAGGTGTAAGTGATCACTGTCCAATTGTGGTCCAAAAGGTGCATGAGGAGACTAGGAAAAGAAAGGCATTTCAGCTTTGTAATGTCTGGTGCCAACATCCAGAGTTCAATATCATTGTTGAGGCTGGGTGGAATACACAAGTTGAGGGGTATACTATATTTAGGGTGGTCAGAAAGATGAAGTTGTTGAAGAAGGAATTAAGGAAGCTGCACAGGTTGAATTACAATAATATTGTAAACAAAGCAAATGAGGATAGAAGTGCTCTAAAGGAGTGTCAGTAGGCCCTACAGACTAATCCAGGGGATATTAGCTTACAACAGGAAGAAAAAAGCCTGAGAGTGCAATTTCAGTAGTCTCCTAAACTGGATGAACAACTTTTTATTCAAAGAAGTAAAGCTACCTGAATTAAGTTAGGGGATGATAGCACTAAATATTTCTTCTCCATAATTAAACAGAGGAAACTAGTGCAATCAGTGTGTCACATTTTGGATGAGCAGAGTCAGGTCCAACATGGTCAAGAGCAGATTGCTGGGGTGTTTGTTAGGTACTATCAACAATTGCTTGGTACTGCTGGAGGTTCAAGATGTAAAGCATATCCAGGGTTCTTTACTCAGGGGACACAATTAACTTTGGCTCAACAATGCACTTTATTGAGGAAGTTTACTGAGAAGGAGATCAAAGAGGCCATGTTTAGTATTAATGTGAATAAGAGCCTTGGCCTTGATGGGTATGGGAGTGGGTTCTTTAAAGCTAGCTGGAATGTGATAGGGAAAGATGTATGTACAGCAGTTATGGACTTCATGGATAATGGGAAGATGCTTAAATAGCTCAATGCTATACTAATTTCCCTTATTCCTAAGGTGAAGAATCCCACTAGTGCAAGTCAGTTTAGGCCCATATCTTGTTGTAATGTCTTGTACAAGTGTATTTTCAAACTACTTTGTACTAGACTAGCAACAGTTTTGCCTTATTTAGCATGTGATACTCAAGCAGCCTTTGTCCAAGGGAGATCCTTAGTGTACAATGTGTTGATGTGCCATGAGTTGCTTAGGCACTATAATAGGAAGACTTCAGCTAGGTGTTTGATGAAGATAGATCTTAGAAAAGCATATGATATGGTGCATTGGGAGTTTGTCCAGGAGATGTTAGTGGGGTATGGTTTTCCTCCTAAATTTGTGGAGTTGGTAATGGCTTGAGGGATTTGAGATAAGGGAATCCTATATCCCCATTGTTGTTTGTGTTGGTGATGGACTATTTGAGTAGAATTCTGAAGCAAATGAGCTCCTTACCAGAGTTTCAGTTCCACCCTATGTGCAAAGGGGTGAAACTTACTCATCTCACATTTATGATCTTCTGCAAGGGGAATGTAGCCTCAGTTCAAAGAGTGATAGAGGCATTAAGGCACTTATCTACAGCTACTGGGCTGAGTGCTAATTCTGAGAAGTCCAGTATATATATGACGGGTATGTCTGATGAGTTGAGGTTGACTTTGCTGAACATCACTGGGTTTAATGTAGATACATTTCTTATGAAGTATTTGGGATTGCCCGTCTCCAAAGAAGTGGAATAAATTAGATTGTCATCAGTTAAGTGTGAAGATCACTGAGAAAATAAGGGCAGTTTCCTCAAGGCACCTTTCCTATGCTGGTAGACTTCAGGTGGTAAACTCAATATTGTTTTCTCTTCACAATTTTCGGGTTCAGTGTTTATACTATCACAAAGTGTGTTTGACGGATATTGATAAGCAGTGTAGAGATTTTATTTGGGGCAGTACTGAAGATGCAAAGGTGGCATTAGTAGCATTGGAGAGGGTATGTACACCAAAGAAACATGGTGGATTGAATGTGAAAAACAATAGGAAATGGAATTTGGCTTCTGTGGGTAAGCTAATTTGGTTGTTGGTTACTAACAAGGAGTTGCTGTGGATACATGGGATCTATATGAAGGATGCTGAGGATTTCTGGGACCATATCCCACCTAGTGATAGTAGTTGGTATTAAAGGAACTTGAATAAGCTTAAATTGGGTATGCAACATTGGTACAGGAATGGGAGATATATATTGACAGCTTCTAGAAAGTATCCAGTCTCCCAGAGTTACTTATCACTTATTGAATTACAACCAGTGCTTGAGACTCATGGTCTGATGTGGAACAGGATAATGCAACCCAAGCAGTTAGCTTCACAACGGAGGTTATTGACCAAAGATAGAATGGTGGGCATGAGAATCATGTGTGACACTGCTGACTGTGTGTTGTGTGGTTCTGAGGAGATGAAAAGCTCTACACATTTATTTGTTGATTGTGCTCGGACAAGATCAGTGTGGGATGAAGTAATACAGTGGGTGAGGCTGACTCTACCTCAGTTGGAGCCTAGGAGGGCATTAGACAGCATCAGGAGGAAGGCTTGGTGCAAGTTTAAGAAGGAAGTGGTGGCTGCTATTCATGGGGCGCTGGTATACTTCATTTGGCAAGCTAAAAATTGGAAGATTTTTATAAAAGAGTACTGTAAGTAGTAGTTTTGTAGTTACTGAGATTAAATTCATAGTGAGGGAGAGGATACAATTGTTTTTAGGCTCAAAAAAGGCTAGGAAATGTATAGGATTCATTGATGCACTTTGTACTTGATCTTGAGGCTTGTTCTTTTCTGGCACCCTTCCTAGAAGGTGGTTAGGAGGTTCGAGTGCTCTTTAGTTTGTATTACGTTTGGTTGTTGGTGGTAATAATATTTTACAGTTTATTACCCAAAAAAAAAAGTAAATGCATAAGCACATTGGATTCTAGGGATTAATTAATTATGAGTGCTAGAAAAAGGTCTAAATATGGGAAAGTAGTTGTTTTACTTAGATTAATAAATTTACCTTCTCAAGATCCCTGTCTGACATTCCTATCCATCTCAAATTTTCCACCAATCTATCAGATTTGAGGTCCTGATCATGATCAAAATCTCCAATATCAATGGACCTCATTACATTCTCATCTTGTTCCATGAAATTGAATGAACCCCCCAAGTCATGATGGATTTGGTTATTATTGGGAGGAATTAGGAAAGAGAAGTCATCAACAGGACCACTTGAATTATTTCCACCCCATGAGTCTTGATGATTGATTAGATTTTGTGAAGTTAATTGGGTTTGGTTTGTGGTTTGATGGATAAAACTTGATTGAGGCATGACATAGCCAACTTGAAGGAAATCTTGAATCTCCAATGGAGGTAATGTGAACCTATGCTGCAACCTTGCACACTCTAATGCTATATCAACCTGAACAAGTATAAACAAAAGAGATTTATCTTCTATACACTAATAGCGTAAAAGAATTCTTATACTATCATGTCACCCAAGTAATGGTTCATAAATTAAAAGGGAAACTAATAACATGTAAAATAATAAGGCATATAATTACATGCTACACACTAACTGTTTAAAAAGAATTTTATCCCAAGTAACATTCCACAAATAGCATGCTTAATAATAACATAGAAAATAAGACAGTTTACCTGCTATAGAATAAAATACATTGATAGATTAAAAGCTCTTTAAACCGGAAGTTTATATAGGTTATTATAACCATAAACAAGGCTGGGAAACCTCCCCCAGAAAAATTCAAGAAGTAGATTTTCTTTTAGTTTTATCTTGTCCTAATATTTTGGTGATATTCATTGTAATAGTGCCACATTGTTGTAGAATTATGATATTAATAGCACATTACCTTAGATGGGGGAAATGGCAAAGTTCCATAATTTGGAATAATGGGCTGAGTAGTGTTGTTGAAAGTAAAAGCTTCATTTGACAAATATTGCATCCATTTATCATCAGTTGGTGCAGAAACATTATTCATTGGAGAGCCATGAAGAGCCATAGATGATGAGCATGTGGCTGATGATGATGATGGCATAATTCCATACTCATGATGATGAGAGCTTTCTATATCATTTTCACATCTTCCCCCCTCAGAATAAACATCAATGCTAGAGGATCTATCACTTATTGCTGCTCTACCATAATATTGCTCCCCTATTTTTGGACCATTATTCAAACTCTTCTTCATTACCCGGCAAAGTGCATAAGCATCCTGTAATTAAATCCCATGCATGCAAAATTAACTTGGATACATAGAATTAAATGATCTGCGTTAAGAAACTCCAATTATGTAAACCTTTGTATATATGTGCAAGCGCATTTGATAAAATGGAAGTCATTTTCTAGAAAAAAAAAATTCGAAATATTACTTATTTTTTGGAAGAAAATTTTCAGTGTTAGGTTGGATTTAGAAATAAATCCAAGATTTGAACATACGGGTTCAAAATTGGGATTCTACCACAATTTATTTGATAAATTTGCCGTTTAGAATATATTATTTGTACTTATGTAGTGAATTCGTATATACAAAATTTGAGTCAAACTATTGTGTTCAGATGAATCCGTAATATGTGCTCTACATCCGCCTCTGGTTGGATGGTGGAAAATATATATTTTCTGTAATTCATTTTTATTGAAGATTTATAATAACATTAACAAGCGGAATAGTATGAATTGTTTTAGTAGTATAGATCGATAATAATATCTAAGTGTTGATCAAAGCAATAATGTGAAGTTAAACATTTAGATAATTGCGAAGGAAAACAACCTCTGAGCCAAATCATTTTTCCTTTTGATGAAATATATTTTCCATCACTAGAAAATAACTTATTTTTTGAAAAATATTTTCCATCTATATTTGTGTACCTGCAAGCCATTGGCAACTTCACATTCTCGTTCGTCTAATCGATATTCATGCATAACCCAATTAGTTCGAGCTCCATGAGGTGCTCTCCCTCTATAATACACCAATGTTTTCTTCATCCCCACTGGCCTCATCTGTGAATTTACCTTCCTGTCCTTCCCCGTGGCTTTCCAATATCCAGCTTTCGTTGCCCGATTTGTCCTCGATCCGTTTGGATATTTACGGTCACGGGGACTGAAGAAATACCATTCAAGATCTTTGCTAGGCAATAGAGACTTCCCTATATTTAAGGAAAGAAAAAACATTATTGTCTGAGTTTTCACTAATCGGATTTAAAATATAAAGAATTAACCTCACGAAGAAGTCAAAAAGAATTCAACATCTACTATATATACATATAAAATAATTTTAATCTTATATATACAGTGTAATTTTCTAATAAAGAAAATTCAGATGAACCCTGTCTAACCCTAATTTCTCCCAAAAAGTGAGATCTTCATGGGAATTGATCAAGAATTATTGAGTATGCGAAAAATTTGACACAAAATGAAAACTGAAAATGACGTGAAAGAGATTCTTGAACATGGTAATCATCAAAAGGACTCACCCTTGTTCTAAAAAGAAAGTTGGGATTAAAATAATTTTTTTTTTATAAAGGAGAAAAGAAGGGTTGCAAGTCGTGAAATAGGAATTGCAATCATGTCATTTTCTTTTTCCACATTAACTTTTGACTTCAATAAGTCATCATCGAAGTAGCAAGTACAGTCTTTAAGATTCAAATAGAAGATCAAAAGATGTAGGGACCAATTATTACTTCCTTTATAGCTTTATATATAGGAACATGAAATAGGAGTAATATTAAATTAGATGGAGTATATATAATGATTTTTGACTGTTAAAGTGTGATGCAAAGAGTCCATAATCAGAATATATTAGTCATCAGCACGCGTATGAAAACGCTATTTGGATTTAAACTAAATATGATTTAATTATCTAATTATAGGTGTTTTAATTTTCATATTCACGTACTCAGGTTTTGATAGGAAAAAAAATCCCTTGAATTTCAACTTATTTTCTTCAGTTTGCGCGAACATTTATATCATTTATGAAATTAAAGTAATGGCCTGACTGCAAAACATTAATTAATGAACACATGGTTAAGGAAATAATGGCTGGTAAATATCTTTGTTATACCTTTCTTGAACATCACTTTGATTTGAGATAAATCTTTTTGGCTAATTAATCGAGTCTTTTCGTTTCTCTAAAACCTTCAAAATGAATGGTAGTTTAATTTATTTATCTTTCAAGTTTGAACAGACGCATCCTCTTCATTATAATTGATAAATAGTAGAAGCTTAATATTACACTTAGAATTCATAAGCTAGAACGTGCATGTTGCACATCGTAATTTCTTTTCCTTTCATATAGTACTTGAATTCACATATTAATTATGTGAACTGGATTAATTACTCAATATTTTTTTTTGGGTTTCTCTAAAGAGGAAAAAAAAGAAGAAGGAGAAATGATTAAAAGAGTTAGATATATATAAGTACCTGGTAAATCCCATGGCTCACATTTGTAAAGATCAACTTCAGGAATGATCTCAAGTTCAATTTTCTTGGCATTAATCTTTCTATTCAAATAATAAGCCACAAGTTCTTCATCAGTGGGATGAAACCTAAAACCAGGTGGCAATGAAACAGGTGCCATATATATGTATGTACTTCTAATTTGGAACTTCTCTCTTCAACTTTTTTTTTTCCTAATTTAGCAAATATATAGAGCAAGATATTGAAGAAGAAGAAGAAGAAGAGGGTTAAATTATTGGGAATTCAACAGTTAGAGAAGAAGGACGAGGAAGTAGAAGGAGATTAGATGTGGGGTTTATATGATAAGAGAAGACAAAAAGAGAACAAGTCCAAAAAGCAAATAGGGTGGCTGTCACCCCTACCTTTAGCTACTTTTACCTTTAAATTTGTTTTTTCACATCAAATGATAGCTTTATCAATCTTTCTTCTCAAGCTCAAACAACAAACTCCTCTCTCTCTCTCTCGCGCTCTCGCTCTCGCAGACACACTATCTAAATCTTTCTCACTATGCACATAAATACACTAATAGAAAAATAGGAATCAATGACGGATAAATAATGTAGTTAAACAATAAAACCTATCGCTAATTCTATTTAGTTATAAATTTGCGATGAATTATCAAAAAAATCAATGAACTATGAATAATTTAATGACGAATCAGTAGCTAATTAATTCTAGTTTTTTTTAGTCCACGAAGAGGTCTCCGAAGGTTGTGCGATATGAGATGACATACATATATTCTCATACGAAGTCCAGATTTAGAGTTAGCAATTTTAGGATGAGTTTAAGTTTTGTGCACCGTCACAACTTATTTGGATAGTTGTTACATATCGCTTCGTAATATATCTCTTATATTGTACTATATTATTTTGATAAACACAATATTTCGATAGATTATATCGTTTTTCATCGGTTCATAATGTCACGCAACAACAATCTGAAGAATAAAACTTAAAATATTAACAAAGAGAAATAGGGTACATGTAGAGTTATTAAAAAAAAGGTAGGATAAAGGATAAAATTAGATTATTAAATAATAATTAAATGTAAAATGAAAATTGTTGGAAATTTGCCTTTGGCGGGGAGGTGCGTCCACCCATATTTAATGAATTAAACACTAGTGTTCCGCATGTTGGAGGCTTTGTATCTTCTCACATGCATATTCTACTAAGTGAGTAGATGACCGTAGGGCCAAGAATCATCAAATTTCGTTGAGAAATGAAAGAGATATTGGTCCACAAAGTAAGGTGTTTGAGGCATGAAAATATGGTGTGGGACAAATCTACCACATCGGTGGGAAAAGGAAGAATTGATCTCTTTATAAGTCTCTAAAGTGGTAAAGGTTTGGGACCCCGGGTATCCCATGTGTTTAAAGGAGGGAGGACCTAGATGTGCTTGGGTTCAAGGCTAAGCCCACACACGCGCCGCCGCCACCCGCCCGTCCGGTCCGGTCACGGGTCGTGGGCTGTGGGGACTTTCTGATATTATCTTTTTGGACCCCAAATTGCTTATTATTTACAGTTTGGTCCCTAGAGTTTCTGGAAAGTTGATTTTGGAAGTGACGGAAGGCAGAAACTTTCTGCCTACCGTTTGAGCTATATTCTGGAGCATTAACCACCCATTAACTTGGCTGTTAACTCCTCCATAAACAGCCTCCTTCAATGACCATAATCAGCCCTCTTTCATGGCATTAAACCTGTCATTATAGCCCTCCCTAATGGTCATTAACAACCATATTTTGGGCAGTTGAACATCCCTCCTCCATGCTATATATTGAGCTATTTTGGCTCAATTGTGGATGACACATACAGATAGAAAATAGCACAAAACGTAGCACAAAATAGTGAACAAAAACACTGCAAAACAGTGACGAAAGAAGCACATATACACAAGATATACACAACAGAGACACACTATATACACAGAGACAAAACAGAAGAGAAATCAGAAACTCTTCCTTCCTTTTTCATATCTTCAGCAAGTCGATTCATATTTGTTTTATTCGTCAGACTCAACCTATTTGCTTTGTAGTGTTGAGATTAAAGTGTTGTTTTATCTTGGGAGACTATTGTTCATTAACGTAAAAACATATATACGGGGCAATCTTGTCTTAAGGACAGAGTGCAATCACTCGACTCGACACACCGTTGTAAC
The DNA here is from genome assembly GCA_029783415.1 of Anisodus acutangulus. Taxonomy (NCBI): domain Eukaryota; kingdom Viridiplantae; phylum Streptophyta; class Magnoliopsida; order Solanales; family Solanaceae; genus Anisodus; species Anisodus acutangulus. The sequence continues at coordinate 28,527,745 of CM056501.1, forward strand.
CATCCAGATTTAGTTATTTCTTGATTTCAGGTTATCAAGATTCAAGACACAACAAATTTGTGGCAGTTATCAACATTGGCCTATTTGTTCAACAAGATTCAATTTCTGAATATTGAATGTTTGTTCATCCTTTCGAACACTTGTAATATTTATTTACTTCCCGTACTGCTTTACTATAGTAGAATACCAACAAAAATAAAAAAAGGTAATAATGTGATCCCACCAAATTGACCTTTTACATAAAATGAAATTTTTCGTCATTACATAACGATAAATTTAATGATACGATACAATAATATTTTAGTAACAATCAAAATAAATATTATATTTCAAGTAACTACGATTCAATACGATAGGCAACAACCATCCAAACAAGTTGTGACCATAAAAAAATTACATTATCAAACCATTCAAAAGAAATCTATCTAAAAGTAAGCCTCCTTAAACGGTGGGATTTGAAATCTTACAAATTAGATATGTTATCTGTTATAATATTTAAAAATAATTTGATGGTGTAAAAATTATGTACAATACTAACGATGTATATTACTTAAACTCTTTCATATTATGTAGGTACTTTTGCATATTATCTATCTATCTATCTATCTATCTATCTATCTATCTATCTATCTATATATATATATATAGTTTGTGTTGACATAAATATTATTTCAATATTTACAATTATTAAATTTCATTTTAATATGTGTTCGCAAATACTGAACTTGGGATTATGCATAAAGGTGTATTCAAGGTAAAATGTTAATGTTTGCTTACAAATCTTAAAAACTTTTAACAATTTCTTACGAAATAAAGTTCATGTCCAAACATAACTAATTAAAATTATCTACAAAAATTTTCTTCTTCAACTTCAAATTCTTATTTTAGTTTCAACCAAAACATCATCCAACGCCTACTAATTCTAGGTGCGACGTGGTTGGCACTTGACCTTAATCTAAATCCACTATTGCATACCACAATACAAAGTTAGAACTATTCTGCTTGTTTAAGAGAGTAACAGTGATCCTTTCATGAGATTCTATTATATTTTGAATCTCTTTAATAAAAATCATGTCGCTATCCATAACTTATGTTTATACATCGTAGCAACATTCTATGCTTCAAATTTGTCCATTCTGCTAGCTAGTAGAGGTAGCCATAGATTAATGGTAAAGTACCAACGTATAGGGTAGTAGCTAGGGGTATTTGTGTAATTGCAAGAAAGACAATTCTTCTTTTGTTTGATTGAAGAAAAAAGAGAACTGTCAAAGAGAAACTAAACTGTATGTATGTATGTATTGGCGGCTTTCGTAACTGCCAATCTGATAAGAATGTTCCTTTCACATGCGTATTTCCACTCCCTCCTCGCCGATCTACCGACAATTCATCGCCTAAAAACTCTCCTAATTAGTGCCTGCACCTTAATATATACTCCTACACCTTCCCTATAAAAGTATAACATACTCTAAAAAATGTTCGTGCACAAAACATCTCGCGTTAGCACGTCTGCAGAAGGGTCATATCTCACGGTGTGTGAGATAGACAGTCTACTCTAATGCAAGCATTAGTAGCTATTTTCACGGCACAAATTCGTGACTTATTGATCACACTGAACAACTTTAATGTTTCTCCAAGTCTCCACTTCTATTAGATAATTTTTCAATGCTCCCTAATGGAAATAGTCGAAAGTTTTCAAAAAAGTTTAGCCACCGGTTTGATTTAAACGATCAGGCATAGCCCAACTATGAAGTACATCAGTAAGTGTTACAATAAAACGCATATCACGTCTTGCTTGTGAATTTCTAATAAATGTGACTGACCTAATTTTAGTTTTTTTCTGTAATCATATAACTGTTGGGATTACAAGGACTTGCAAGAAACGGAAATTACAAGTAACTGCTAAAGTAAGAATTGAAATTACAATTCAACTAGAAATCTGAAAATTACAAAGATGAACTAGAAAACTGAAAAACTGAAAAACTGCTTTGTTTGCTTGCTGAGTCGAGTGTGGCACTCTGTCCTTAAGACAATATTGCCCCGTATGTATCCTTTATACGTCCTGGACAATTCGTCTCCCAAGATAAAACAGCAATGGAACACTTGAGCAAAGGAAACTCAAGAGCTACCTTGAAGAATATTGAGCAAGAAATGATGCAAGGAAGATGTAGGAAGAAACTGTTTTGCTTGTGTATTTTCGTGTATATATCAAGTATATTTTTCTGTTCTTCTCAACAATGGTGTAGGGGTGTTTATATAGGTGAGGGAGGGCTGTTTAACTGCCTCCATAACAGCCATTATTGGCCAAATAATGGCCATTATGGAGGTAGTAAAGTCACCAAAATAAATGGTGAAAAGACCAACGGATTTGACCATTATAGGAGGAGTAAGTCAACCAAAATAAATGGTTGAATTGAGTGCTGGCGTTCTGTTTCGACCGTCGAAATTCTGACTTTCGGAAAACTTCAGGGACCAAACTGTACATCTTGAAACTTCAGGGACCAAACTGTACATCTGAAAGAATTCTGGTCCAAACTGTACTTCTGAAACTTCTGGGATCAAACTGTACTTCTGGCAAAGTTTTCTGGGCCAAAAAAATAATATCAGAAGGCCCACAGCCCACAGCCCGTGACCCGTGAACCCGAGAACCCGGAACCCGGAACCGGACCGGACGGGCGGGCGGCGGCGGTGCGCGTGTGGTCTTTCCTCGAACCGAAGCACATCTAGGTCCTCCCTCCTTTAAACACATGGGATACCTCTTGGGGTCCCAAACCCCAAACCAATTTCGAGTCTTATATACACAACAATTCTTTCTTCCTCTACCGATGAGGGAGAATTGAACACAACACCACACTTTCCATGCTTCAAACACCTCACTTCGTGAACCAATATCTCTTTCATTTCTCAATGAAATTTGACGATTCTTGGCCCTACGATTATCTACGTACTTAGTAGATCATGCATGTGTGAAGAACCGGATTCTCCAACATACGTAACACTAGTGTTTAAGCCGTTAAAGTTGGTCGGTCGCAACTCCCGCCAAAGGCAAATTTCCAACAATCCCCTCTTGAAAGAGATTTTGGCGCACTCACATGGTGTCTTTTCATTTCCAAAGAATATTTCAATGGACCGATGTTGCATAAGGAGAGGTAGCATCGCCTTTGAACCTTCCATAGTTGAATACCATCGGACTTACTTATCGCGGTGAACGTGATGTCTTGAACCGTCAGTGTTTAGTGTAAGTCAAGTCAATGGTACCAACACAACAAATTCCCTTACTCTCTTCTTCGTAATGTTTTGTCCGTTTTGGCCATGGACAACGTCTTGGATTCTTAAGTGCGTTCATTTTGAGGCAGCCCGACCTCGCACTTAAATAGGTGGTCTCCTACAAGGTATCCTGCTATACCCCACTTCACAAGTGTTAGGAACCATTAAAAGTTTCCCAAAACCTAACCTCAACTGTTGAGGAGCATTATAGGTTTTGAAAACTTAACCTTTACCCACACTGCAGATAACACTTAAAGTCTATCGCGGGAACGGCTTTGGATTTGGTGTTTCTTTTCAGAAATCACTATCCGAAGTGCTCATACTTCCATCGAAGCGATCAACTGAACCTTTACAACTTAGTTTTTCCATTGAACCAAATTACTGGGATCTCCAGTTAGTAAGGTTGGGTTACCGCTGTATTAGTCCTTATATTTTGGGTTTTAAGCCCATTCCCCTAGACAGGCAAGCCATCTGATCTTTGGGTAAGCCCTTCGTCAATGGGTCTGCTATATTATCCTTTGACTTGATGTAATCAATGGATATTATACCCGTGGTGATCAGTTGCCTAACGGTCTTATGCCTCCGTCGAATATGACGAGACTTGCCGTTGTACATAGCATTCCGTGCCCTTCCTAGAGCCGACTGACTGTCGCAGTGGATCATTACCGAAGGTACGGGTTTGTTCTAACACGGAACATTCTCTAAAAAGTCATGAAGCCACTCAGTTTCTTCTCCTGCTTTGTCTAAAGCGATAAACTCCGATTCCATTGTGGATCGGGCGATGCAAGTTTGCTTAGAGGATTTCCAAGACACAGCCCCACCACCAATTGTAAATACATACCCACTGGTGGACTTGGTGTTCTCTATATCAGATATTCAGTTTGCATCACTGTACTCCTCTAGTACAGCTGGATATCTCGAATAGTGTAACCCGTAATTTAACATGTATTTCAGGTATTATAATACCCGATTAAACGCCTTCCAGTGATTATCACTCGGATTACGGGTGAACCTAGCCAACTTATTGACTGCGTAAGCAATATCAGGTCGGGTGCAGTTTGTTATATACATCAAACTATCGATCACCTGCGCATATCGCTCCTGGTATACAGGTGCACCAAGATTTTTATCAAGCTTTTGATTTGTATCCATTGGTGACTTTATCGGTGAACTGTCTAACATCTCAAACTTTCTCAAAACATCCTCGATGTAGTGAGACTGAGATAAGACCAGCCCGTCAGACGTCTTAGAGATTTTAAACCCTAAGATGACATCTGCGATACTCATATCCTTCATGTCGAAGCATTGTTTCAACATGTTCTTAGTCTCTATGATTACCCTAGGACTGCTTCTTGTGATTAACATATCGTCTACATACAGGCATATCATAACAAACGAGTCAGAGTTACCTTTCGTGTAAACACATTTATCACACTCATTAATGGCGAACCCCTTCGATAGTAGAGTACTATCAAATTTTTCGTGCCATTGCTTCGGGGCTTGTTTCAGCCCATACAGAGATTTGATAAGTTGACAGACTTTCTTCTCTTGCCCTTGAACCACGTACCCCTCGGGTTGGTCCATATAAATTTCTTCTTCCAAATCACCGTTTAGGAAGGCTGTCTTAACATCCATCTGGTGTATCTCAAGGTCACGCAAAGCTGCGATCGCAATAAATACCCGTATGGATGTCATCCGGGACACCGGGGAGTAGGTATCAAAGTAGTCAAATCCTTCTGTCTGTCGATAGCCCTTGACTACCAACCTGGCCTTGTACTTGTCTATAGACCCATCTGCCTTGTATTTCCATTTGAGTATCCACTTACACCCCAACGGTTTATTTCCCGGAGGAAGATCAACTAACTCCCAAGTATGGTTGTGCAGAATGGAGCTTATTTCACTCTCAATAGCTTCTTTCCAGATCGGTGCTTCTGGAGTTGACAACGCCTTAGCAATTGTCCTTGGTTCATCATTAACCATATAAGCTACAAAGTCATGACCAAAGGATTTATCCTTCCTGGCCCTTTTACTTCGCCTTAGATCCATCTCTGGAGTCTCCAAGTTCTGAGAATCTGAAACACTAGATTTCGGATGTTCAGCCACCTCGAGATTCGCTAGATCTGAACCATTCAGATCCGGGCAGTCAAGGACTCCTGATTCTTGAGAGCTTTGTGCATAACTTCGTTTGAGAGAGGTTATGTCTTTCTCCTTTCTAGGAAAGGTACTTTCAAAGAATAGAGCATTCCTTGATTCCATTATTGTACCCTGGTAGATATCTGGAATATCTGACGTATGCACTAAGAAGCGATAAGCACTACTGTTATTTGCATATCCGATGAATATGCAATCTACAGTCTTAGGCCCAATCTTGACCTATTTTGGCTTGGGTACTTCAACCTTTGCCAGACAACCCCACACCTTAAAATATTTGTAGGTGAGTTTCTTTCCCTTTCATAATTCATATGGGGTTTTGTCCTTACCCTTATGTGGGACTCTGTTAAGAATCGTATTAGCGGTAAGGACAGCTTCTCCCCACATGTTTTGGGGAAGACCGGAATCGATAAGCAAAGCATTCATCATTTCCTTTAATGTGCGGTTCTTACGTTCCGCCACACCGTTTGATTGAGGTGAGTATGGAGCCGTCGTTTGATGAATAATGCCTTCTTGGGCACAGTATTCCTCAAAAGGCGCTACATATTCTCTCCCTCTATCGCTACGAATGGATTTAATTCGTAGGCTAAGTTGATTCTCAACTTCTTCTTTGTAACGTCGGAACGCTTCAAAGGCTTCATCCTTACTTTTCAACAAGTAAAGGTAACAATACCTTGTGCTATCATCTATAAATGTCACAAAGTACTTGTTCCCCCCTCTAGTTTGTGCAAACTTCAAATCACATATATCTGTGTGAATAAGTTCTAGAGGAGCGGTATTCCTTTCGACGGATCAAAAATAAAGCTTGGTGAGTTTTGCCTCTACGCACACCTCACATTTATGTTGAGGGTTTATGTCGATAGAAGGCAACAACTCCATCTTTACCAGCCTTTGAATAGACTTGTAGTTTACGTGTCCTAATCTATGATGCCATAAATTAGAAGACTCAAGCAAATAAGAAGAAGGTTCAACTTTATTTCCTTGACGCAATACAGACATGGCATTCACTTTGAAGAGGCCTTCACAGACGAAGCCCCTCCCTACAAATGTGTCATTTTTAGTGAGTACAAACTTATTGGATTCAAATACTAGCCTAAAACCAGCATTAACCAATAAAGGTCCAGATATTAAATTTCTTCTAATCTCTGGGACGTGCATCACTTCATTCAGAGTAAGTTCCTTGCCGGAAGTCATCTTCAGGACCACCTTTCCAACCCCCATCACGTCGGAAGAAGCGTTGTTGCCCATGAACAGCTTCTTGTCAGCGACTGGTGTGTACGTGGAGAAGGCATCTTTGTTGGAACAGATGTGCCTAGTAGCACCTGTGTCCACCCACCACTGCATCGGATTTTCCACCAAGTTGGCTTCTAGCACCACTGCAGAGAATTCCTCGATCATGTCATCCAGGAGCGTGTCCTTGACGACGTTTGCTTGAGCCTTGCCTTTGACTTGGCTTTTCTGCTGTTGCTCGATTGAGCTTGCGGCATTCCTTGATCCTATGACCAGGTTTCCCACGGTGATGACAATTACCTCTCAACATCTCTGCTGCAGGGTTTTGCCGCCTTTCCGAACTTCCGCTTCTTGCTTGAGTTCCCTTTGGCCTCAGCCAGATTCGCCTTTGCCTCAGCATGTTGTCTACTCTTTGGCAAGGTCTTCTTATTATCTTCCTGGATTTGCAGTTTGATAACCAGCTCTTCAAAGGTCATCTCCTTTGTCTTGAGTTTCAAGTAACTCATAAACTCATTCCATGAAGGAGGTAACTTTTCAATCAGCGATGCAATCAAAAACTGCTCGTTTGGCTTTAGTCCTTCCAAATCCAGGTGATGTAAAATCATTTGGAATTCCTGGACTTGGGACATCACTGTTTTGATGTCCACCATTTGGAATTTTAGAAATTTCCCAACGATGAACTTCTTAGTACCCGCATCTTGTGCGTTGTACTTCTTTTGCAGTTTTTCCCACAGCTCTTTGGCGGTGCCAACGGTAGAATAAACCGTGTAGAGAGGGTCTGCCAAGCAGTTCAGTATATAGTTCTTGCACATGAAATCACTATGATTCCACGCATCACGAACCATCTTCATGCCGTTAACGACATGGATACCAAGGCCCCCTTTACCCGTTTCAAAGAAAGTAAGAGTCCATTTCATCTCCAAATGTGGAGGATCTTCCGTAAAGGAACCTGCCATGCCCATAATCAAAGTAAAACAACATCTTTGTTGTCATCTTAAATTCTCGATCCCATGAACTTTTCAGGCGATCACGGTGGTGTGAAGAAGAGAGGAGCTCCAACAATCGGGAAAGCGGCAGTTACGCCTTGAACAAGATGCGATAGCCGCAGAGTGAAAGCGGCGGGTTATCGCCTTGGCCAAGATAGCGGCGATGGGGAAGGCGACGCGTTGCCTCGAGAGGCAGCAGCAGTAGCAACAACATCGGTCATATTTCTAGCCATGTTATTGCAGTTACCGTAAGCAAAATATTGTCTTAAGTTGTTGGGATTACAAGGATTTGCAAGAAACGGAAATTACAAGTAACTGCTAAAGTAAGAATTGAAATTACAATTCAACTAGAAATCTGAAAATTACAAAGATGAACTAGAAAACTGAAAAACTGAAAAACTGCTTTGTTTGCTTGCTGAGTCGAGTGTGGCACTCTGTCCTTAAGACAATATTTCCCTGTATGTATCCTTTATACGTCCTGGACAATTCATCTCCCAAGATAAAACAGCAATGGAACACTTGAGCAAAGGAAACTCAAGAGCTACCTTGAAGAATATTGAGCAAGAAATGATGCAAGGGAGATGTAGGAAGAAACTGTTTTGCTTGTGTATTTTCGTGTATATATCAAGTATATTTTCTGTGCTTCTCAACAATGATGTAGGGGTGTTTATATAGGTGAGGGAGGGCTGTTTAACTGCCTCCATAACAGCCATTATTGGCCAAATAATGGCCATTATGGAGGTAGTAAAGTCACCAAAATAAATGGTGAAAAGACCAACGGATTTGGCAATTATAGGAGGAGTAATTCAGCCAAAATAAATGGTTGAATTGAGTGCTTGGCGTTTCTGTTCTGACCGTCGAAATTATGACGTTCGGAAAACTTCAGGGACCAAACTGTACATCTTGAAACTTCAGGGACCAAACTGTACATCCAGAAGAATTACGTCCAAATCAGACTTTCAAACTTGGGATCAAACTGTACTTCTGGCAAAGTTTTCTGGCCCAAAAAGATAATATCAGAAGGCCCACAGCCCGTGGCCCGTCCTTTAAACACATGGGATACCCCTTGGGGTCCCAAACCCCAAACCAATTTCGAGTCTTATATACACAACAATTCTTTCTTCCTCTACCGATGAGGGAGAATTGAACACAACACCACACTTTCCATGCTTCAAACACCTCACTTCGTGAACAATATCTCTTTCATTTCTCAATGAAATTTGACGATTCTTGGCCCTACGATTATCTACGTACTTAGTAGATCATGCATGTGTGAAGAACCGGATTCTCCAACATACGTAACACTAGTGTTTAAGCCGTTAAAGTTGGTCGGTCGCAACTCCCGCCAAAGGCAAATTTCCAACAATAACTGTATATTTAGATGTTACTATAAATTATAATACTCCCTCGGGCACAATTTATATGATACATTTTTTTTATTTTGATCTATTCCAAAAAGAATAATATATTTTTATATTTAAAAATTATCTAACTTTAAACTTTCACTTTTATTCTTAATGAAATGATTTAGAGTCACACAAATATTTATGACTTGTTTTAGATCATAAATTATAAAAATCTTTTCTTTTAAATTTTATATATAATTAAATTATATCATATAAATTAAGAAAAAAAATTAAGATAACTTTTGAGAACGGAGGGAAATGGGAATACGGTCATGATACAGCATAGAAGAAAAATAAAGGTAGCGGGTGTCGTGATGGGGCCTACTTTTGCCACGTGAATGAAAAGATCCAACGTGGCAAGGGGTGTGGGGGCAAGGATCACTTGTCGCAGTCTATTGTCGTTGTCACCAAAATTTCCTGTGTGCTTTTCCTTTTCATCAATCTATCTTTTGGTGCTTTTCCCCTTTTTTGAGGTTTTATGTTCTTTCTTCTTCATTATTAATACATTATTATATTCAACTCTACTGTTCTTTTTATTATTTTCCTTCTTATTCACAGTAGCGATCGCATGGATCCCTAGGCTTCAAGGAATAGTATAATTACATTCACCATTCATATCATACACCAAATGATTTTCGAGTTACCACATTTTCTTTAGTTTTAGTCTTCTAGATAAGCTATAAAAACAACTCAATAAGCAAGTTTTGATTAGGTACCTCTATTTGTAGTTCATTGTTGTAGGGTATACAATTGTAATATATATATATAGAGAATACAATTATAGTTCTAATAGAATTAAGATTTCTATTTTATATTAATTACACTAAATATTAATTACAGAATATATTGTGAATATATATGTAATATATTCACTATCACACCCTCTCAGTCGGAGCGGGAGGAGTCCGGACGCTGAGACTGAATCTGAAGTCAAGGAACAGTTGCCGAAGAAACCCCTTTGTGAAGATATCTGTGTACTGATACGAAGAAGGAACATGCAATACCCTAACGTGACTCATTGCAACCTTCTCACGAACAAAGTAAGTATTCATCTGAATATGGTCGGTTCGCTGATGCTAAACCAGGTTATGAGACAAGTAGACAGCAGATATGTTATCACAGTAGACCAAAGATGCCTTACGTATGGGACAATGAAGCTCAAGAAGGAGATTTTGGAGCTAATATAGCCCGGCAACAACATTCACAACGCCTCGATATTCTGTTTCTTCACTCGAATGGGAAAGCATGGCTTGCCTCTTGGCATACCACGATATAATATTATCCTCCAAAAATACACAATAGCCGGACGTAGAGCAACGGGTGTCTGGACAGCCTGCCCAATCTGCGTCTGTGTAAGAGAGCAATCTAGTCGGTGCAGGGGGATATAAATGAAGTCCATAGTCAAGAGTGCCCTTATCGTACAGAATGATACGCGTAAGAGCTGTAAAGTGAGGCTCCCTAAGAGCGTGCATGAATAAGCATACATGTTGAACTGCATATGCAATATCAGGCCAAGTGAAGGTGAGATACTGAAGAGCACCTGCGAGACTCCTATAAAGAGAGGGATCGCTGATCGGATCCCCGTCATCTGCACTGAGTTTGGACTTGGAGTCGACGGGAGTGGGTATGATCTTGCAATTTGCCATTTTAGCCATGTAGACGATCTCCTCTACATACTTACGCTGACACAAGAACATGACATGTGCGGATTTGGTCACTGATATCCCAAAAAAATAACTCAATTTACCCAAGTCAGTCATAATAAATTCAGACTTGAGTAGAGCAATGATCTCGTGCTTCAGTCCATCTGAAGAAGCTGTCAGTACAATATCATCCACATATAACAAAAGGTAAGTTGTGTCAGTACCTCGATGAAAAATGAACAATGAATTTTCCCTCTTGCTGCACACGAAGCCGATCTGTATGATGTAAGTGGCAAACCGCTCATATCAATCCCTGAGGGCTTGTTTCAACCCATATAGCGACTTACGAAGACGACAAACATAATGAGGAGCCTCCGAATGCATAAAACATGGCAGTTGATGCATATAAACGATTTTTTTCAAATCCCCATGTAAGAAAGCATTATTTACATCAAGTTGGTGAATAGGCCAATTCTTCCCTATAGCGATGCTCAAAACCGTGTGGATGGTAGCTGGCTTAACCACTGTACTGAAAGTCTCACCACAATCAACATCTTCTTATTGCCCTGTTCCATTTACCACAAGTCTGGCCTTGTGACATTCAAGGGCACCATTATCTCTGAACTTATGATGAAATAGCCACATACAACGGATTACATTCACTCCCTTAGGTCGCGGAATAAGATCCCAAGTGTGTTGTGAAGTAAGCGCATTAAACTTCTCACGCATTGCCGCATTCTAATTCGGGTCAAGTTTGTCTAAGGTTGGGTTTTTAGGTAGCGGGGAGATGGTTTGAGTGAACAAATTAAAATGGACTTTTGGTTTGAAAATCCCGTGATGTGCACAGGTTTCCATACGGTGGGTTGGGGGCTGGATCAGGTAAAGTGGAGTGGTAGGTATGGACTGCAGGTTGGACTGGATGGTTGCGGGACTGGGCCGGGATGAAGTGGGCTGGGTCGTGTAGCCACTAGTCTAGGCGATGGGACTGGGATGTGGGGTAATTGAGCTGGGCAGTGGGTCACTGTTCTGGGCGGTGGGACTGGGTCGTGGGGTAGTTGGCTGGAAATTATTGTCATTGGGCTAGGCAGTTGGGTAATTTGGCTGGACAGTGGCGGTAATAGGTGGGGCCGATGGGATGGGTGTCGTGGTAGTGTGGTCCGTAACTAGGGCAGTAGATGACGAATTGGTATTTGGCCAATATAGTGCATTTTGAAGTAGAGGTCAGGTGTCCGATTCATCAACGAAACCATAATCAGTAACTCAAATTTTTTGGATGTTGGCAAATGGGAAAATGTACTCATCAAACGTGACATGGCGTGAGACTAGGATTTTGTCTGTGGATAACTCATAGCACAAGTATCCCCTATGGTTTGATGGAAAACCTAGGAAGATGCAAGGAGTGGAGCGAGGTCCTAATTTATGAGGGACCATGGAGGCAAGATTTGGGTAACAAAGACAACCGAAAGTTCTAAGGTGATCATAGGAAGGGATCCGACAAAAGAGAATTTCGGTGGGTGTCCTATTTTGGATCGTACGGGTAGGTAAGATGTTAAGAATATGTTCTACCATTTTTAATTCATATACCCAAAAGGTAAAAGGAGAGACGCATGAAAAAGAAAGGTACGAATTATATTGTTAATGTGCGGAGAATTCTTTCGGCTTTACCATTTTGAGGGGAAGTATGGGGGCAAGAGAAATGAAAAATCATGTCATTAGCCACACAAAAATTATGAAAAAGGAGTTATTGAACTCACAACTCACATGGAAACGTTTTGATGTCTTTTTCAAATTGGGGTTTAACCAATGTACAAAATTCAAGGAATTTGGAGTAAACTTGAGACAAGTTTAAGCGGATAGACCCAAAGGAAGTGAGAAAAGTCATCTAAAAATATCAAATAATATTTATGACCTAGGTTGCTAGTTATAGGAGATGTCCATAAATCCGCATGAATAATATCAAAGGGGGAGAAAGTAATACTTAAAGAAGACATAAACGGAAGTCTAACATGTTTCCCTAGATGACAAGAGGAGCAACTATGAGAAAGTTTCCCTTTATTACATTGAATTAAATTGCGGTTTCTAAGAGAATAAAAAACATGAGCTCCCGGATGACCAAGTCTACTATGCCACGTTGATGGAGATATGGCAGCTAAAGTGGTGGGCGGAGTGACATGGGCAGTGGACGTGGATAAGAAATGATAGAGGTCTTCCACACTATTGCATCTCGTAAGAAATCTCCCCGTACGTAGGTCTTTTACAAAAAAAACCAAACAGGTCGAAATCAATGGATACAGAATTATCAATGACAAATTTTCGAACAGAGATTAGGTTCTCGATAATGTTAGGGACATATAGTTCGTGTTTAAGAGAGTAGTGGGGTGGCGGTGATGTAGTTAGTGTGTGGCCAAACCCTTGAATTGGAATGCGATGATCATTTTCGACCATAATAGATTGAAGAGTATTTAAATTGCGCAGTTGAAGAAGATTACCCGAATTATTGGTGAGGTAAGACGTGGAGCCCGTATCCATATACCATGCATCATCAGGCTGTTGGTTTGATGTGTAATGGGCCTGATGGCTTAGGCCTACCTGGCGAGCCATTGGAAGGGCTCCCAGGATGCTGGTCCTCGGCTGAGCCCACTGAAAGTGCTATTTTTGGGCCTCTGGAATGCTGCTGGAAGGGCAGGCCTAGGGCAATGGGTCAGCCCACTGATACGGTTGTTGGGCCTATTGTGGGCTGCTCGTACGATTTGGGCCTGCTTCGCGAGCCGCTGGATGGGCTCCCATGATGCTGGGCCTCGATTGAGCCCACTGAAATTGCTATTTTTGGGCCTCTGGAACGATGCTGGAAGGGCAGGCCCAGTTACCGGATAGTGGCTAGGGCAGTGGGCCAGTCCAATGTTGCGATTGTTGGGCTTGTTGTGGACTACATGTATTGTTGGCCCAATTTCCATGAGGAGGATTTGTGACATCGGATATTGAGGAAGAGGAAGCGGAAGAAGATATGTGGCTCGCGGGTGACGCCATGAGGGTATCCGAAATTTGGTAGAGAAGTAAAAGGGTGTAGAAATGGTGTATATCAGTTGTATACCATGGGTATACGACCTACTGAAGAGATAGAAAAATAATAGGATCTCTATTTTACATTAGTTACACTAAATATTAATTACATAATATATTATGAATATATATATATATATATATAATATATTCACTATCATTTACTAGCTAAGTGATGTTTGAATTAAGAAAAAGTCTTTTTGGGATGGGTGAACTTAATGAATAGTGGAGGAGAAGAAAGTGGCAACGAGGAAGGAGTTTTTAGTGAAATATAAACTACATCATCTAAGCAATGTAAGGTGAAGTTTAAGAGAGACAAATAGATAGTTTAGACAAATATTACTCCCTCCATTCTATTTTAACCGCTATTTTATCAAAATACAATTTATCTAAAAATAATTGTCACTTTAAAAATTTAAAATAAAAATTAGTAATTATTTCCAAATATACTCTTGTATTAAGGAACTATTTCTTCTTAATAGTACTCAATTCTCAAGAAGCATCTAATAAATAGAGGTAATTTAGTAAGTTATATCTTGTATTTATTGTTTTTCTTAATGGATGTAAAAATAAATTAAAACAACAGTTAAAATTAGGGTTGTCCAACGTGGCGGGGCGGGGTGGGTCCCGGCGGAACGGGACCCGGCGGAACTGGGGGAGGGTCGGGACTCAGGTTCCGACGGGCCGGAATAGGTGGGACCGGAAGAGGTTCCGTCCCGTCCCACATCCTGTAGGTAGAGGGGTCGGGATTTGGGGGGACGTGTCGGGTCGGGATCGGGATTTTGCTACTTAATTTTAAAAAATAATATATATAAACACTTCAATAATTGAACAAGATAATGTAATAAAAACATTCCAAGACTATTTTTGTGCCTCTTATATTATTTAATAGAATTTATTTTTTGGTAATACAATTTCAAAATTGCAACTTTGTGGTGTTATTCAAAAGTTGCAAATCACATAGTAAACTTGAAATTAAAAAAATTACACAGTTAACCATACTTTTTTCTAATTTCCTCACAATGTCTTGAGGATCTTCGGTTGGAATTGAAATTTGTCGGTCAAATTGTTCGACGTCGCTTTCTGTTCCCTCGAACAAGATTTCATTGTAGTTGTTATCTTCGTCTTCGTGTCTCCCGCCAATGAATGTCTGTGCTCTCCTATTTAAAATCTCCCAGCAGAAAAAGCGCTTTCAGACGTTGTTGATGACACTTGAATGTTCAAAACATCTCGGGCCATCTTTGCTAGTGTCAAAAATGTATTCTCATTCTGACTCTAGTATTTCAGCAAGTCTTCATGTCCTTCATCATTGATAATTAATTCGTACGGTACAATACCCTGCAAAACATAAAAATCAAATTCGCTAACTTGTGAAGAAGTTGAACCACTAAACATTTTATTTCTAAGGCCTTGAATACTAGCAGCAGAAATCACATGTTTTTTACAAGGTTGCAGCGAAGTAGTAGAAGATGATACAGAAGCCGGTTGATTATTTACACTTTGTTGTTGGTAATATATATATACTTGTTTGCATTCAGTGTATATGCTAGATGTAACTTCTTCTTTAGTTGGTTTGTGAGTTGGTTCTTCAGTTGGGTCTGTTGGAAGTACTTCTATACAATTATAAATCGTTTCTATTAGTGTTTTACAACCGTCTACTTTAATAGTCGGATTTAATACCGCACCAATAATATAAATAGTGGGAATAGGAAAAAAGTATTTTTTTAAACACTTTTTCAATAGATGCCTTATAAGTTGATTTTTGCATATATTCATTAAGTAACAAAAATATTAGAGCTATATAAAATAATATATTTGAAATAGTAGGATAATAAATACCGAAAAATTCTTTAGTAGCTTAAAAAAATTTCTCTAGAAATCCATTAAGTTCTAAAATATTTTCCCAATTATTATCTACAAGCATATCCCTTGGATTTTTATGATGGAAGTTAAATAATAAAGTTATAGGTTGTCTATAATTGTAAGCAACAAGTAGTTGCTCATACAACGAATTTCACCTAATCGAAACTTCTTCTGGATTTTTTCTATAAGGTATCCACAATCATGACAAATTTTTTTATATTCTTCACGTCTTTGTATTTTATTACCTTTAAAAATAAAATTTATAGCAAATTATATTTTTTTCAAGAATGCTTTCAAGAAGTTTTAGACCATCATTTACAACTAAGTTATAAATATGGCACGCACATCTTATATGAAAATGATTAGAAAAACATGGAATTAATCAAATTTTTAAAAGTCTTATAGCATAATCATTAGAAGAAGCATTATCTAATGTAATATTCATACTTGTATCATTTATTCCATAATAATCACAAATTTCATTAATATTTTGTGCAATAAAACATCCAGTGTACCTATCATCAATATATCTATATGCTAAAATATGTTTTTGCATAGACCAATTTTGATCTATCCAATAAAATGTTACCGTTAAATAATCATTATCATTAGTACTACGGCCTATGTCAGAAATGATAGTCACTTTGTCATTAAAATGATACAATGCATAACGTAAATATTGTTGATATTCACTTGCAAATTTAAAAACAGCCCTTCTAACAATTGATCTAGGAAAACCATTAAAAACATGATTATATGTTTCTCGAGTGTAATGAATAAAACCAAGAGAGGAAGGAAATGAAAAAGGCAAACCCTCCACCGCAACTAATTTTGCCATATTTTCCCTATCTTTGTTTTATCATATTTAGGACCAAAAATTCCCCTCGTTGTCGGGTTAATTTGACCTTGTACTAGGTCGGGAATACTATGTGAACCTTGTCCCGACTCAGATGGCATTGTCACACCTGATTTTTTAGCATGGTATTCATTCCACCTAGCTGTGTGTTCGCCTTGTATATGTCTCAATAAACCTCCTGTCCCACCTTGACCTTTTTCGATTTTAAATTTATAAACATTTTTACAAATTTTACATCTAGCTAGTTGATTCTCTTGGTCCCTATCAAAAAAATGTCATGCAACTGATTTTAATTTTCGTTGTGTAGGGCCTCGACTTATACTAGGGGGAATAGAAGCATTTCAGTTTCAGTTTCAGGCTGAGACTCAGTCTGAGCCTGAGGTTGAGGTGCACTAGTGGGTGTGTCATCTAGTGGTTCGTCTAAATTAAAGTTTGGTTCATCTACCTCGTCATCTAATGGTATATCATTAAAAAAAGTAATTTTCATCTGTATGAGTAAAATCAATGAAATCATCGGGACTAGGAATAAGATTACTGGAACAAGTACCTCTGCCCTTGTTACCCCTACTAGAAGAAGTCTTACCATTAAACATACCACTTAATCCTTTCATTTTAATTATGCAAATAAATAATTAAAGATAATAAAATTAAGTGCGGTAATTAAAATAAAGTAACAATAATAATTTAAAGAAGGAACGAAGGTACCAAACACCGACGTAACGTCGACGTGTAATCGAGGTTGAAAATTGAAACTTTGCTCGATGGATGATCCTCAAACTAGTTGCCAACTACACTCTCAATTTTTTAACTTTGATATAATATTTAATAGTAGGAAGATTTGTAGAATTGTAGAGAGATAAATTGAGAGATTAGATTAGAGAGATGGTAGGAAGATTTGTGAGAAAAATGAAGTATTTATAGTTGAGAAATAGGGTTAAAGTGTAAATATATTAACTTAGGGGTTAAAAATAAATATTAAGGGTAGGAGGTCCAAAAATGGTCGTTATAACCGTTGCACAACAGCCAAAATTGAAATTTGGTCGTTGTTGCAACGGTTATTTTTGCAAAGAGGGAGGGGGCGGGACGTGATCGGGACGGGACGGGTCGGGATGGGTCGGGTCGGGCCGGGATCGGGACGATCCCAGGCCCCGTCCCGAGTTCGAATTCCGACACCGACAATTTTTTAAGGGTATCGGGACGGAGCGGGCCGGGTCGGGATCGGGCTGACCGGCCCACTGGACAGGCCTTGTTAAAATGGGACGGGGGAGTATTATGATTAAAGTTCGTTTGCTGCTTGTTTCTATTTTATTACTAGCTAGTTAAGATAAGTTTATTAATTCTACTGTATTTGTGTAGTTGTAAGTTTTCCTGTTTGCCTTTCTTTTAACTTGCCACATTGGATTGGTAGAAATGCATGTATCCAATTCAGCGAAAAGGAACCTATTCTTAATATATTGTAGATTAGTCTGAACGCAACATACATTGTTTAAAACTCAAATTCATTTCCCCTCATGCATTCAGACCTCATTCTATTATATATATATATATATATATATATATATATATATATATATATATATATATATCAAAAAGAAAACATAGTTTTATTCTATTTTATTTTATGTCTTACTGTTCACACTCATTTTTATACTCTCTAACCCAAATTATTTAACTCAACAATCTTTAGCATTTGAACTTTGTCATATTGGAAACCCCATAGAGAAAGAGGGACATAAAAGTGTTCTAACTTGGAATGAGGAAAGTAGTTTGAACATGCATTCAGAGTGACGTAATCATAAAATTAATCAACATATTAACTTACATAAACAATTTTTCTTCCACTTAAAGAAGAAAACACTTGCCGAAAGGGTGTCTCCTAATGCACAAAACGAACGTCACATGAATCGACAGCCCAAAAGAAGAAAAGTAAAAAATAAAATATTTTAAAAAAAAATTGTTGGGATTATTATTATATTAAATTAATCTGAAGGCACAAAAGCAATCACTTGTTCCTTCTAATAATCAAAGTATTTCGTGCTCTTTTATAGATCATATTTTTCTTATTAAATTAATCTCGACGACCATCACAAAGACGTGTTAATTAATTAGAATTAAGAAGCTTTATTTCCAAATCTTCCCATGCATTAAAGCTTCTAAGTATATTACTTTATCCAACTCATCCTGAGATCTTCCATCCTTAGCAATATAATTTTATTGACTGATAAATGATACTAATAATCATGCTGAATAAAGTTAAAGCCCCAAAATTTTGATAACAATATTGGATAAGGTTTTTCAAAAAGAAAAAAACGTAGATGTTTGACTAGATTTGCATTGGAACATGAGAAAGAGGAAAATAAATTTTTGAGTTAAATCCATTTATAGGATTAATTTTACATTAAAAGTATCACCGTTGAATAAACTAATTTTGACGCTTTCCAAATCAAGAACTACATCTGTGTCGGAGTTAAAAAGCTTCCAAATCTGCCTTTTTCTTTTTTACTTAGGGGTTACAAGAAAACATGGAAACTTGGGGATGTTAACTCTCGTATTATTGCAGTTCAAGTTTTGATCCTTTGCACCAGATCATATATAGTAGGCGTTTGGCCATAGAAACAAAAACAATCACTTTTTTTTGAAATTTTTGAAGTTGGAGTTAAAATTATGTTTAATCATAATTTTTGCAAATAATATTTAGTTATTGAAATATATTTTTCTTAAAAATATAAAATATGATTTATACCCTCAATTTTTAAAAACTAGTAAAACTACCCAAAACAATTAATAACATAACCAGTGCGTAAACACTGTTCATCAATCATTTTCTATTACATTAAGCATGATTTATATAGACTTTCTTTAATACGATGATATAATCAAGTTTACAATTATTCGCATCTTTAACGTGTATCATCATTAATCACAGGCATAGGCTTGTTCACTGATGCATACGAGCTACAAAACTAAAATGACTTAGTGCGTTTCTTTTCGCCTACGAGCTACTATATAGTATTACACTTTGTCAATTCTAGATATTACTATTACAAAGATTAATTAGTAATCAACAACACTAGTAATAGTTATTCTTTAATATAATTATCTCACATTGTGTGAACAATATGTTCCCGTCGAGCATGCATTTTCCGATCAGCTGAATTAAATTGTGTCAAATTTATAAAAATAAAAAATGTAGGGTAAAATTTGAAAAGTGAAAGATAAAACCAACAACAAAAAAAAAATATGAAAATAAGATTTGAGGTGTTTTTCAAATTTTAAATACAACTTCAAATTATATTTTGAGTTTTTATAGTTAAACGCTAAATTTTAAAAAATTCAAAAAAAAAAGTAAATAACACTCATGGTCAAACGAGTCCAAGTATCCAGACTTTGCTTTGAATAACATTAAAGAAGAAAATAAACTTAGTATTAGACCATTGAAGAGAAGAAAATCCAAATTTATAGTCTTCTAGTTAATTAACAGCTAATGTCACGATTTTTCTGTATTTTTTCTTTTGATTGGGTTCATACGAGACTTTTTTTTAAGAAAAATGTATTACATAAAGTAGGGGAAGGGAAATGGCAAGAGATTACAAAGTGGGGAATCCAACCCTCACCAACAAGATGAAAGTTCAAGCAGTCAATCAACTGAGCTACTAATTTTTTTTATTGAATCCATACTTATCCCATTACTTATGAGGAAATTTGTTCGAAAAGTGACATTTATTACACTAAATAATAAAGGTCAAACCCATCGTCAGCCATATGTGGTCATCCAAATTTATTACTTGAACACCTCAAGTAACACGCTTGTTCCATTTAGACACTTCAGGTGGGTCTACGCCGTGTCATTTAGACACTTTTCGCTGACTTGGAAACTTGCGTGATTTTCACATAAATAAGGCGCATGAAAAGCCTAAAAACAAAATTTTCTTTTTCTTTTTATTTCTTGTTCTTCATTCTTTTTTTTTCAAATAATTTTCTGACGAAATTCCATTATTTCCGATCTGATTTCATTTTTTTTCCGATATGGGTTTCAAATCTAGCAATTTCATTTTGTCTCTTTGAATTATTTCGAATTAATTGGGTCTAAACATCATTAATGGGATCTTAGAAAGCTTGAAGGTTTAAAATAGGTTACTTGATTTGATGAAAAAATTGAGAAATTAATGTTGGGTTTGTCTTCGGTCTTCGAGGAGAATCTTTAGCTGAAATTATAACAAATTTGGAGAAGCTTCTCTTGAAATTTTGAATAAAAATTGTGGTTGGAACAAGAATACATATGAAGATGGTGAACACCAAGAACATGTTTTCTTTTCTTTTTTGAAATATTAATTTGTTTTCAAAATTTATTTTTTATATTATTATTTGATCAATCACCACATGTTCTAATTTAATTTATCATTTTACCACGTCATCAGCGAGTATACCACACACATTTTACATATTTGGCTGATTATACGAAAAGTGTCTAAATGACACAGCAAATGGCCACATGAAATATCTAGATGGAACAAGCATTGCTTGAGGTGTTCAAGTGACAAATCTGAACGAACACAAATAGCTGACGATGAATTTGGCCAATAATAAAAGTGACATTATCCTTTACTTTACCAACACAAGGAAATCATGCAACACAATTGAGATGTTGTGCAAGTCAAGTAATTTATTTATCTAAAAACTAGATATGGTTGCCCGTGCTACACACGGGACCAACAAGAAGAATCGAAGATCTCACATCAAAGGCAAGCTCTGGAACTCCATTCCATCAAATTAACAATGTTGATATGATTTAGCACAAGGAAGATGTTGTTTTGAACAACTAACCCAAAAGGTCTTTCCCCAACCAAAATCAACTTCATAGACTGGAACTTAGTCCGCTGCATATGAACAGATCAGCAGCATCGGTAATTTTCATTGCATTACATATCAAAACTATGAACAGAAAGAAATAATACCTCCATTATTTTCATTAATGAATGAATATATATATAATTTATAATACAATTTACAATATCTATAATATGGAAAATCCTATTCCTATTCTACTCCTAAAACCCTATTTTATTTGTACAAGAATTCTACAATTATGGTAAGTGTACAATGCTAATTAAATACAAATAACATATTACCAAAAATAGATATACACGGCTGTGTATACCATGTATATCACGGTCTCCAATTTGTCTTGGATTTCCGTGATATACACGGTATACACAAGGCATTGTATATGCCGTGTATACCGTGTATATCATGATATACTTTCACACCCCCGCAGTCATAGCGGGCGGTCGTCGTACGCTGTGACTGTCCCTAAAATCTTCAAATAGAAGTAAGACCCTTAGTAAAGATGTCGGTGATTTGGTACCTAGAAGGGACATGGAAGACGTGTACTTGTTCACGAGCCACCTTTTCGCGAACAAAATGGATATCCATCTCGATGTGTTTAGTGCGCTGATGTTCAATCAGATTACCAGAAAGATAGACTGCACTAATATTATCACAATATACCAAGGTAGCCTTCTGAATGGGACAATGAAGTTCTAAGAGAAGATTACGTAACCAACATGATTCAGATACCACATTGGCTGCCCCTCGATACTCGACCTCGACACTGGAGCGTGATAATGTAGACTATCGCTTTGCAGACCATGAGACCAAGTTATTACCAAGAAACATACAATAACCAGACGTGGAGCGTCTGGTATCTGGACATCCACCCAATCAGCATCTGTATAAGAGACAAGTGTAGAGATCGACGATGGATATAGATGCAAGCCATAGTCAAATGTTCCCTGGATGTATCGTAGAATGCGTTTGAGCGCATTCATGTGCTAAATCCTAGGATCATGCATAAACAAACACACTTGTTGTACGACATACGTAATATCTGATCTCGTGAAAGTAAGATACTGAAGAGCCCCTGCAATACTACGATAGTGGGTGAGATCCTCGTAAGGTGAGCCAACCGCAGCACGCAGCTTGGGTTTAGTATCAACTGGAGTGGAAGTAGACTTACACGAGGACATACCAACGCTCTCAATTATCTCAGTGGCATACTTCCTTTGTGAGAAGAATAACTCAACTGCATGACGAGTGACAATAATCCCAAGAAATAACTCAAGGGCCCCAAGTCTTTCATAGCAAACTCAGAAGTGAGTAGTGTCATGATAGATTTGCGTAAATCATCAGAAGAAGCAGTCAATATAATATCATTCACATATAATAAAATATATGTCAGGGAAGTACCACGACGATATATGAACATATAATTATCAGACCTGCTGTGAGAAAACTCAATAGTAGATACATAGTCTGCAAATCTCTTATACCAAACCTATGAGGCATGCTTAAGCCCATACAAGAACTTCTTCAATAAACAGACATGATTAATATATTTGGGATCTCGAAAACCCAAGGGCTGATGCATGTAAACTGTCTCCTTAAGATCACTATATAAGAAAGCATTCTTCACATCTAGCTGATGAATGAGTCATGCTTTTGAAAGAGCCAGACTGAGAACAGTGTGAATGATAGCCGATTTGACCACCGGACTAAATGTCTCACCACAATCTATGCCAACCTGTTGAGTTTTACCATCACCTACAAGACGAGCCTTATGTCTCGTAAAAGAACCATCAAAATTATCTTTATGAGTAAAAATCCACATAGACCGAATAATATTAATACCAGAAGGACGGGGTACCAACTCCTACGTCTTATTTCCAATAAGAGCATTATATTCGTCGTTCATAGCTAATTTCCAATTCGGGTCATTGAATGCAGACACTGAGTTACGGGGTAGTGAGGATTTAAGAACACTAGAATTTAAATTAAAATGTCTTTTTGGTTTAAAAATACCCCGTTGACTACGAGTAGCAGGTCTGTGACTCGGGGGAGAATTTGGTGAATTTTGGGGAAAATTCGGATGGGTGATGCACTGGCCTGCTGGCCCAACACTGGAAACCGGACTCGGTACTGGAATAGAAACCGGGGCTAAAGCACTCTCGGTAGTGGGCTGGACTATCGGCCCAATAGCTGGACCTGGGACGGGGAAGGGATGGGCAGTGGGTATTTGTGGGCATGCTGGCTTTTCTTGGTCACCGGATTGGCCCATTAAGTGGTGCATAATGTATGATGAGACTTCGTCATCTAAAAAATTATACGAACCAGGCACGGGACTACTAACTTTTGCAAATGGAAATTGGGTTTCAGTAAAAATTACATGGCGACTAATAATGATTTTATTAGACGATAAATCAAAACATTTGTAATCACGATGATTAGAGGGATAATCCAAAAACACACAAGCGGTAGAACGGGCTTGAAGTTTGTTAATTGTAGGTGACGGAAAAAGTGGATAGCATAAACACCCAAAGACCCTAAGATGTGAATAAGAAAGATTCTTATTATAGAGAATTTTAAGGGGAGAGTCATATGCTAACCCTTTGGTAGGAAGTATGTTAAGGAGGTGATTAGCTCTTTGTAGAGCATGATGCCAAAAAGAATGAGGTACGTAAGAATGGGTCAATAAAGTGTGGACAATATTATTAATGGTACGAATTTTTCGTTCGGCTTTTCCATTTTGTGAGGACGTATGAGGACAAGAGAAATGAAAAACTATGCCATTAACATCACAAAATTTCCGAAATAACCCATTATCATATTCTTTGTCATTATCACATTGAATATTTTTTATTTCCCGTTCGAATTGGGTACGGATGAATGCTCTAAGTTTTAAGAATGTGGAAAAACTTGAGATTTTTTCGCTAACGGAAAGGTCCATAAAAAAATTAGAATAATCATTCAAAAATAGAACATAATAACGATGGCCCAAAGAACTTAGTCCATAAATCGCTATGAATAATGTCAAAAGGCATCAAAGTACGAGAAGTAGAGGCTACAAATGGTAATCTAACATGTTTTTCTAAATGACATGAATGACAAATTGGAGTACTACGCGTACCCTTACAAGAAATAAAATTGCTTTTATGCAAGGAGGAAATGCCACAAGGAAGGAGTTAGAGCTGCAAATGTCGACGACATGGCTTGACTCGAGAAAGTGGTAGCGGTCGTGATTGGATAATGATCTCCCCTACTATTGCATCTCATGAGAGGTATCCCCATTTTGAAATTCTTCACAGAAAACCCAAATGAATCAAAATTAACAGAAATCCAATTATCAATGGTGAATTTTCGGACAGACATCAAATTTTTAATTAAGTTAGGGGCATGAATGGTATTTTTCAAAACTAGAGGTGGATGTTGGGGAGACAAAGTTGTATGACCTAACCACGAATCAGAATGGAGTTGTCATTACCAATAATAATGCCACGATTTTTGCTCAAATTGAAATAAGACGGGAGAGTACCTTGGTCGAACGTCATATGAGAAGTGGCGTCGGTGTCCATGTACCAATTCGGGTCTGGAGGATTTAATCCAAGTGTATGCATTGCGGCCTCAATATCGGTGGGTGTCGGGATCGGATTCGGGCCAGCAGCAGTGAAGGCCTGCGGGGGCCGAGGCCCAAGCAGACCGACCTGCTGACCCAACCCGGAACACTGCTAGTTGGTGTCATAAGAACCCGAGAAACTGGGTCGATGATTGGGCTGGATCGGAGCCCAATTCGCTTGGAAATAACTGGGAGGGAAGTAGGCGGGACTGGGCCACTTTTCCAGGCCTACTGCCGGCGTTGCTACTGTTCCGTTCGTCGTTGTTGTTGCCTCCGCAATTTTTGCTATTATTTTTACGGTTTTGACTCTCTTTGCCGCCACCGTAATTGCAGTTTTGGCCTGAATTGTCAACAAAATCGTGAGAGTTATCGGATGAAGTCATCATCGCCACGAAACTTGCGCCGGTAGTTGCCTTTTTTGCCAAGCCATCTTCTTCTAACGTGAGCATTGAACGGGCTTGATTAAAAGGTGGATGCGAATTACTTTGACGGAGTAGAGTCCCAACGCCATTATAGGCCTCAGATAGGCCTGCAACCATATGTAGAATAAGACGATTATTGGTAACAGACGCTCCAACGTTACGGAGTTGGTCCGCCAATTCCTTGAGCCGTTTAGAATAAGCTGAAACATTCAGAAAATCTTACATGCTGACTTGTGAAAATTCTTGCTCAAGAGTGACAACTCGGGAATGTTGGGTATCCTGGAATATATCACGCAATCTATTCCAGGTAGCCATAGTCGTAGTGTCTGGTTCAATGATCGTCTATAAAAGGTCGGTAGAAATAGTGGAGTAAATCCACTGAAAGATGGTAGCATCAAGAGTTATCCATAACTTAGGATCCTCCGCGGGTGTAGGGACATCGGTTGTGCCAGGTGCCGGAGGAACTATGTGATGGAGGACTTGATGTGAGATTGCGTGAATTTTGAACAATTCTGTCCACGTTGCATATTGGACGTTTTCCATCTTAAGAACAATATGGATGTGGTTCTTGATGTTGGAAACAGTAAGGGCAAGATGAAACATGTTCTTTGACATAGATATAACGAAAAAACAATAGGTGAATGAGGGATTTGGAAGAAAAATTGGGAAGAGATGAGGTAATGTTGCACGTATTCCGATAATGGACACGAAAACCGAGGCAATGGAAGAGAGGAAATCGGTAGAAGCAAGTTAGACCTAGACTTCTGATACCATTAAAGAAATAATCTCTCCATTATTTTCATTAATGAATGAGTATATATACAATTTACAATATCCATAATATGGAAAATTATATTCCTATTATACTCCCAAAACCCTATTCTATTTGTACAAGAATTCTACAATTATGGTAAGTGTATAATGCTAATTAAATACAAATAACATATTACCAAAAATAGATATACACGGCTGTGTATACCGTATATATCACGGTCTCCAATTTGTCTTGGGTTTCCGTGATATACACGGTATACACAAGGCATTGTTTATGCCGTGTATACCGTGTATATCATGGTATACTTTCATGAACATGCCAATGTTAGTGGTAATTCTTTCACTGTATTGAATATTAAAGATACGAACCAAACCATTCTATTTATCCTCCCTGTGTAGTAACCCGAGCCATGAACGAAACTTGAAAATTTTCGAAAGCATTTCCAAAAATGGGAGCAGTTGTAATCCTTCCCTTCATGTTCATAGCAGGAGCTAGTAGAAGAGCTGGTAATTGGTAATGTTTGGCTTGAGCTACACTGATCAAAGTCTCCCGTATTCTTATTTAATAGTCGTAGAGTCTTCAATATGACATCAATCGCGGCTTTTACTCGAATCTGGGACTCTGGGTTGGATTTCCTGGTGAGTTGTAGGCATTATGTCTTCATGTCGAGCTATTTTGGACCCATTTAATACAAATCTTCTAACTACGATTCTCGCTTTTATACCTACAGCTAGCTGAAAACACACCTTAAAGTCACTCTTGGCACCAACCTGCATTGTAAATTCAGCAGTTATAATAAGAAAATGGAGAAGCTCTATTGAGCATCTAAAAGTGGACGCAATGCAAAATATAACCTACAAGGAACATCAAAATATATAATTTGTTCAATGGTATAAGGACCATTAAATATCTGCTACGGCTTTTATGAATAGTTGAGTACCACATGACTAAACAAAGAAAAGAGAGAAAGCGAGCTATGTTCACCAATAGAATAACTACAATACTCAGAACTTCAAGAGTCTAAGGACATACTTGGAAGCATCTGACAAAAAAAGGTTATCATCGGCCTAGAGAAATCAATAATCATGCTAGCTTTAAATCATATGTATAAGAAGTAATCACTGAGAAACAGAAGGATGATACATGAACTTTGAATTACATCAAGTGACTGATATGCTCTGCTTATTAAATTTGTGAGATTTAAGCTATATCTAATACAACTAAGTTTTGACCTTAAGTTGCAGGACTTATGCATTAGTCGACTTCAAGAATAGATGAAAACTTACAAATGACATTCGTATGTGGTAAAGCATTCACTTTTTTTTTATTTGTGAGTCATCTCTACACTTCTATGTATTCCTAAAACTCATTAACCTGATAATAGTAAGTTATACATCAAAAAATAATGTAATAAAAACAAATATGCAGATGCACTTCCTCGACGCAGCTTTAGGCTTCTTCTTATCACAAATGAACTTTCACTCTATATTTTTACTCGTTGGACCCTTATTTTAATTCCTTGTGTATTTACCTTGTGTCTAACAACCTTCAGTTTTGGATAATTTCATCAGAGTATCGTGTATCTGCTAATTGTGATTTGCACTGCATTAAGCAACTGAGCTAGATTCCAGCGTACATTCCTTTACAGAATAAGGATTTGTTGGGCTTACACAATTGAGCAACCCATGTTTCTTAGTCGCCACTTCATTGACACAACCTTGATTATTGTGTCAAAAACATCTTTCACATTCTGAAAAATGCATACAAAGTAGCTTAGTGAACAAACGATGTTCGAGAACAATTTTCGTAGATAACCGCCCAAAAAAATTAGAAGAAAACACTTACTTGATGAAACTGAAGGCATTCCATTCTACATAAGGTTAATTTACAGCAGAATTGAACGTGTTGTACTTTAGAGTTCCATTCTACATATGTTGCAGCACCAATTTGTTTCCTTAGCTCCACATCCTGCATTCAAACTAATTGAGTTATAGAAATGTGCCATCTATATCAGGAATTGTGAAACTCATAATGGTATAGCAACACAAACTTGGGTAGGTGTAATGATATTTGAGACCATATGATCACTGATCAGCTAGATACTGGTTGTGTTATACACACTTTTTTTTTAATCCCTAGACATCTGCATTCAAGTATGTAAGCAGTTCTACAAACAGATTACCTATTTTTCTCCAGGAACAATATTTATGAAGAGCTGGATGATGAATCTATTTTCCATCGCAACCACCGAAAGGCAAAACTAAATAATTTCATCTTCCGACTGAAGTTTGCAATCAACTTACATCTATGTTAATTTTTATTCAACTGTGTATATGCCAAACATGAAAGTAAAAATGAGAAAATTTGGCTACCACTTAGCCATGATACAAATTTCAGAATTTAAACCATCCGATTAAACATTAAAGCCAAAAAAATATAGGCTAAATACCTAAAGACCCCCCTAAACTTGGTGTGTTTTATTTAGACTCCCTTAAACTATCAGTAGTCTTAATTATCCCCCTGAACTTGGATATTTGATAATCTTTACCCCACACACGATCTCATCCTAAGAGAGTGAGATACATCCGCCTACCACATGGATGTGTGAATTAATATTATGAAGCATGTAGTAGCTTTGGGTGGACAATCTTGCTAAGGACTATAATGCACATTATTACCCAGAACAAGAAATAAGAACAGATAATGCATGCTAATATAAGCTGCAGGTTTCTTGCACGTCTAAATGACAAGAAATCGCATTAGAATCGCCACTTAAAATCTACTTCGCTCATTTAGCTCCAATGTAATAAACAAACTAACCAGTGTCCACAATTTTTTTAATTTAGGCAGCAGTTTACCAACATATTGATACCTTTAAGATTTCACATTTCAGATCTTAGCTCAAAAGTTGTTCACTCAGGTATTACTTATCAAAGCGAGGGATTTGTCATAGGTAAAGGCAAAAGCTATTCTCACTCGATCATTAATTAATAGATGCAAAAAGAAAGAAAGAAGAAAGAAACATGAAAAACTCACACATTCCACAAATCACAAGTATAGCAGAGGCCAAGAAACAAAGAGTAACTAATTATCACATACAAGTAAACTAAACTAAGAATTATAAAACTAAATTAAGAACCGAAGGCGAGAGAGGCGGCGAAATGAAGAAGAGAAATAGAAATCTTTTTTTCGAAATATGATAAAGGCCCCTCTACGACGTGCATTAAGTTTCTGCACAATTTCATTTGTAAATTGGTAAAGGTCATTAATGTTTGATTTTGCAACTTCTGCATGCATAAGTAGAATCAGTTATGAAAAGAGCTAAAGGCACAGGTACTTCAAGAGAAAATTATGTATCTTCGAGAGTTAGCGTTGGCGACAAATATAGTATGTGAAATTCGACAAATATAGAAAGTTGCAACTAAGAGTTCCACTGTATAACTTTTACTATTAAATGAAAGTCCTTGCAAGCAGACCTTTTATGCAATAACTTAATACTCCAATAATACAGAATCCAAAGCAAGAATTTATCCTAATACATCAACTTTAATTACAAGGCATCTCAATGGTTGTCACTGGGATTACTTATTTCTTACCACCAGATCATCGTTCATCCATGGGTGAAACGGGTCTGCTAGCCGCATCACCGAGCTACAAAAAGAGAGAACAAAAGGTGTAAAGATATTTTGAATGTTAGACATACAAAATTATAAGATTATTGATCAAGTTCTTTTACAAGTAAAGAACTAACTTTTAAAAAGCATCATAGCCTAAAAATTTAAAATCTTTAGTGTTTTACCTTTGAGGAGAAGTAAAGGTCCCAGCAAATTGTTCAGGTATTGTCCCTTCCTTCACAATCATGTATGCTTTGAGAGTATTCAACAATTGGTTGTACTTCTCTTGGCATTGTGAAGAAGATACAACACCATTATTTGAAGATATTCTAATACCACCAACATGGAGATTTGTCTGTTTAAAAGTATTGCTAGGAGCAGCTCCTAATCCCAACATGCATATCCTTCCGGATCTCTTTTCCTAGCACTTTACCAATGGCAACTTTCCATGTTATGAATTTAGGAACTGAAAAAAGAAAAAGGAAAAGAAAAAGATATCAACATCAATAAAACAGTTGCAACTAAAATTGGAGATGAGTCGATTTCTGACAGTCATACCAGCAGATTCAGTTTTGGGAGAAAAGTGATATGACTGGAAAATTAGGTACCAAATTAAACTTACACCATACAACATAAACTTTGTTTCTTATGCGTGGCAAGATAAATTTGTGCTCGTCCAGGCTTTATCCCAGCCTCTGCCATCTATGTATGGAAAAGTCAATTATGAATAACTTAGCTAAAGTAGAAGGAATAGTTACATGATTAGCAAGTTTAATCAGTAAATTGAAATAAGTGATGTAGCATCTTTTACCATTTCAGCCCTTCTAGAATTAGGTTTGGAGCCAACGGTGTGTGGAATTGTTTGCTTCTTCCGATTTTTCAGCATTTCTTTTACACATTCTAACAACAGGATACCTCAAAGTCAAATATACAAGTGATAAGCACATAAATACGCATCTGGATGTGTTTCTCTCTTGAGCTGAGGGTCTTTGGGAAACAACCTCCATATCTTAGGAGTAAGGTCTGCGTACACTCTACCCTCTCTAGATTCCACATTGTGGAATTTCACTGGGTATGTTTATGTTGTTGTTGTTCTTCTTCTTCATTGGCACAGTAGTTCACGAAAGAAGTCCTTGATCCCAAGCAATACCTATTGGAATCCATAATCTTATCTTTGATTTTAAGTGGGTCGTTGAACTCGTCCTCTCAACTTCTTCCTACTTGCAGCCCACTTCTTCCCAATAGGATGATAAACATATCTTCACGCAATTGGCTCATGTGTCATAAAACAAAAACCGGGCTTCAAAAATAAAAATTGGTTAGTTTATCTTTTACTTGCAAACAGAAAATCCAAACGCATTAAAATAAAGATACAATTTCAAAAACATAAAGCTTATACCTTTATGTATTATCAAAGCAGTGGTTGAAGTATTGACTTAGGTAGATCAGGCCATTTGTCAAAGCTAATTGGACATATGGAACGATCAGCTACTAAAAGGCCACATAAGCCTGCGAGAAGGTCTTGTGCTTCACCAATCGGTTGCTCCACGTAATCAAATAGAACCTCGATACATTCTCCCCGAGATAAACTTAATACTTCTCTAGTCCTCTGTTTGAGCCTTTTGCGATCTCCTTGTGAATTAAAAAACAACTTAGAACAATTGTTGAAAGAAGCAGAAATAACATCTACTGTTCAATAAGCAGAAAAGTAGCAGCTCGCATCTCTCTTTGTCTCATATCTTTACTTTTCTTTGCTTATCATTTAATCAGAAAGGAAAAAAAGTTCCCTATTAGTAGAAAATTATCTTCAGACCAGCAGGCCCTTGAACAGAATCAACAGAACTATTTCATATACCACAACCTCAACTACCACAACAACAACAAGAACTACAAGAAATGACAAGTCATAGTCCAAGAGAAGGAGTGTCACATACTGAACCAGCTTTAAACACAACTATGAAATGGCTTTTTTACTGTATGTATGGATACAAAAACAATCACAAACCCCATCAACTACAAAGAAAATAAACCAAGGGCATAGTTCTCTGACTTCTTATTGATTATCTGATCTATATTCTGACATGAGATGGTGCCAGATTACCTAATTCAAAACAACAAAGGCAGAAAATGTAAACGAGAGGAAGATGATTACCTATTGCATCAATAGTCCAATGATGCATAGACTCACGTGTACGACGCTTATTGGATGGTGCCGCTTGAGTCGTGACCTAAATTGAAGGAGTCGGTTGTGCTGTGGCCTGAAATGACCGAGCCAACTGTGATTCCCGCAATGTCATGCATTTGCGGAGGTTACCAGTACCCTCCACAAAAAAACCTCTGCAATTCTCCCTTTTTTTGTGGTGTGCCATAGTTTGCAAGAGTATCAGCTACCATATTGTGTTCCCTGTACGTATGAGCCAGTAGTGGCATTCAGCTGCCGGAGCAGGTCAAACTGCATCCTGCCAACTAGTGAAGCTCCAAGAATGAATATCAGGTGCCAGCAGGTAGTGCGTCAGAATGAGATAGGCTCAATGTATCATTTCTTGACCTCTAAAGGAGCTGAATGGTGGTTGATTTCGATGCATGTAACATGTAATACAAGCTCTCAGAGAGTTCAAGTGCATTCTCCCATTTATTCATACTTATTAAACCTTTAACGAGGTTAACAAAGTCTGTCAGCTCTGGAACCGCACCTTTCTTTATCATGTCCGCGTATAATTCAAATGCCAGATCAATTTTGTTTGAAACAGAAAGACACTCGATCAAAGAAGAGTAGATTTTCTTATCAAGATGTGGAAATGGCGAAGATGATGAAATCTCTTTAAGTAGCTCAACGGCAAATTCAAGTCTTCCAGCTTTTTGATAGCTATCAATTAGAACCCTATAAACTGGAATAATTGGAAGAAAATTTTGGTTGCTCATGTCCTCTAGTAGACCCAGACTGATTAAGTACTCTCGTCTGAAGCCTTCAATAACCTTAAGATGGCTAGCCCTGTGTTTTGGCCAACTTATTTGTTTCATTTCCTCTAGGAGTTGGAGAGCCTCATCCAAAAGTCCTGCAGCACAACAATGTTTTATTGCAACTGAATAGGTTATGTAATTTGGCGCACAACCCTTATTACCCATCCTCTCGATGAGTTCAAGACATTTATTCACTTTTCCAGCTTTGCCAAATCCATCAATCATTGCAGTATAGGTCACAACATTTGGATGACAACCCTTTTCTTCCATCATCAACATAAGTTTATAAGCTTCATCTATTTTACCGACTTTACAAAGGCCATCTACCATCTCTGTATATATAACAACATTTGGAGGGCAAGAACTCTCAAGCATTTTAGACAAGACTCTTACAGCAAGATCCAAACGTTTATCCTTAAATAGCCTATCAATTAGAGAACTGTAAGTGTAAACGCTTGGACTATATCCACATTCTGACATTTTAGCAAATATTTCCTGTGCATCATCTAGCTTACCAACCTTGCAAAACCCATCAATTAATGCATCATAAACAATATGATTTGGCTCGCATCCTTCTGCTAACATGACATCCAAAATATTGCGAGCTTCTTTCACCTTGTGTGCTTTGCACAAACCATCCACCATAGCTCCATATGTAACAACACTTGGCTCCTTATTACCATCATCAAGTTCAACCTTGAAGTACAAATCTACCTCAGGGGTATCTAAACTCCCCTTCATTCTTGCATAGATCTGGCAAGCCTTCTCTGTGTGTCCAGCTTTACAGTATCCATCAATCAAAGCAGTGAAAGTGACAACATTTGGGATGCATCCTTGCATTAACATTGATTCAAAGAGCTCATTTGCATCTGATATTTTCCTTTGCTTGAGGTAGGCATGGATAATAGCTGTGTAAGTCACTACATTAGGAGTACAACCCTTTTCAATCATTTCATTAAACCAATTACAAGCCTGTTGAATAAGGCCAGATTTACAAAAGCTATCAATCAAAATTGTGTAAGTATAAACATCTGGAACAACTCCATTCCGCTTCATTTCTTGGAACAACAGGAATGCCTTGTCCACTTTGGAGGCATTACAAAGAAAACCAATCACTTTCGAGTATGTACTGGCATCAGGTACAAAACCTTTGCTCATCATTTCCTTAATAACACTAAAAGCATCCTCATATTTTCCACACGCACAGAGACATCGAGCAAAATTTACCACATTAACTTTATTCAGTACTAGTCCTGCAGTCAGCATTTCACCATACACATTTTCAGCCAATTCTAGTACATCCTTACTTGGTAACTCCTCATTGCCACAAATACCACCAATCAATATGTTGTAAACTACGTATCCTGGCTGACAGCCACAGCCATCCATTTTTTTGAGCAGTTTGTAGGCATACAAGTAATCTCCTGATCTACAATATGCATGTACAAGAGAATTAAATATTTTCTGGCCTGGATAACAACCTTCAGAAATCATAAGATTCAGAACCCTCTTGACGCGACCAAGTTTTCTCCTGTTTAATAATGCACAAAGAAAAACTTGATATGTTACACGATTGGGAATACACGAAATAGTCCGCATTAAGTTGAGAAAATTCATTGCTTCTTCAAAGAAGGAACCTTCACATAATCCTGAAATCATATTAGTATAAATCACTGTATCAGGGACAAACTCTTCCTTGTCAATTAAATCAAGGGCTTCTCTCCATTTACCCACTTTGCACAACAATCGCGTAAAGCTATTAATTGTAAGCTTATCCATCTTAAAATTCAACTCTGACATCTCCTTGTAAATTAAAGAAGCAGTCTCCAATCTATTTACTTGTAAAAACACCTGAACCAACGCATTATAAGTCACCCCCGAGGGCTTATA
Organism: Anisodus acutangulus; assembly: GCA_029783415.1. NCBI lineage: Eukaryota > Viridiplantae > Streptophyta > Magnoliopsida > Solanales > Solanaceae > Anisodus > Anisodus acutangulus. Next base: position 28,562,315 of record CM056501.1, read on the forward strand.
ACCGAAATCCTTGAGCCTCTCTAGCTCCTCCAGTGCTAAATACCACAACCCATTCTTGCAACACTTCCTTATCAACACATTAAGCAACTTTCCAAGAACTTCCTTATCGTCTTTTCCTATATCATGAACAAAATGTTCTGGTAGACCATTGTTTACACCACATCCTATAGCATCTAACAAAGCATCATAAACAGATACATTATGAACATAGCCAATTTGCCTACCAACCCACTTGAAAAACTTAACACCTAATTCAAGGTTGTGTATATTTCTCAACACATCAACTACTAAAACAGGGTTGAGTTTCTGCCTAAACTGCCTAAGAGATTTATCAGTTGTCTCCCCAAACCCATCATTACTGTTCTTAATTGCATTTATCACCAAGAAAGCATCATTATCTGGAAACTTACCAGTCTTGGGTTCAGTTTTGGAGCTACCCAAGATCGAATCCTGCAAAAAGCCCAAGTCTTGGACTGAAAAAGATGATTCTTTTAACTTGTTTTCTTGTTGTGGGAAATATTCATTATTTTCAGGGAATCTCAATTGTGGGTCTACTAATTTATCAAGGTTATTGTCGGAGCATATGAATCTTGAAGAGATTTTGAATGGATGACCAAGAAAACGAGTGGGAAGAGCATACTTGAATAAGAGCTTTATGGTCATTCTACGGCTAAGGGGTTTAGGGAGGCGCCGGATGACAAGTGAAAGGGCATTGCAACTCTCTTTCCTTCCTGTAAGTAATTAGAAACTACCCCCAATTCAAATATAATAAGTAGTACTCGTCAAAATAATTGTTATTTTAAAAAAATATAGATATAATTAATTATTAATTTTCACTTGTTAGTAAATTAAATTAAAGAATAAATAAAAATAATTTAATTATATTACCTGTTTAATTAATATTTTTTTAAGGAATGTACCGAAAAAAATAACATGAACGGGACGGAGTATTAGTCTTACACTAATTTTGTACTTTTTTCTTTTATTCTACTATCTTCAATATTGTCTAAAAAATCGTGAAATTCACTATTATAACATTTTGATTTGGGGGTCTAAACTCTAAACATGGTCTTTCCTAGCTTTCTCTTTTGCCACCCCAGCTTTTCTCCAAGGGAATTCAATAATTTTTATATGACAAGAAAATGTATTCTTGCCCTATTTTCAGTTTATAACTTTTTGGTTAAGTAGATTCGATTAAATCCATTTACGAACAGTTCAACACTTAGATTTACGCATGTGCATGCACATGTGTGAGAGAGTAACTAAGAAAGAATATGTTCAACAAGCTGAAGAATGTTCAACGAACGGAGAGAGTATGCTCAACATGCTAAGAGATAGCATTGAGCAAATTGGTTAGTGGCTCAACAGGCTGAGTAGAAGTATTTGACTCTAATGCTATGCAAAAGAATTTGAATATTCAACCCAAAATTTTACGACTACGATGGAATAGCCTAAGTCCGTTATAACAATACGATAATATCTGCCATTTTATCAAGTATTTCTTATTAGCATATGAAAACATGACAAAAAAAAAAAGAATTTCATTAGAACACTAATTAGTCCATGAACTCCAAAAGATAAAATGACCAAGTTTGGAGCACGAGCATCAAAGCTTTTAATGTTCTTATATTAACCATCAATAGGATGCCTTCAACTCGAGATTTTGATTCATAGATCTGGTCATCAAATGTGTATCTTACTTGTTGGAATAAATTTACATATTTGGAAGTTACACAAAATAGTCTAGGTCACAAAAATTTTAATTAAAATATTTGGAAAAATCATAATTCAAGAAAAAGAATTGTTTGAATTCTCAAATAATAATAACAACCTTATATAAAATGAATGTAATAACTATCTATGATTGTCTTTCCATATTCCATTGGCAATACAAAATTGCACTTTCCCCTCACATGTTAAGCACATTGACTGATTAAATAGCTTCTCTCACAAGAACCACTATTGTAATGATGTTCAATTTACATTGGGAAGAAAACGGAAACTGCTACTTCTTCAGTAAACATCATAATTTCTGTAGACACAAAGCTGGTTTTCTTCCCACCACTTCTTTGCTTCCTTCTCAATAAACTTTTTCCTACTGCAAAATTTAACCAAAAAATGCATTTGGTAAGCAGTTTAACATATTAACAATGTTAAGAGTCTCACATCGGATATGGAATGGGAACATAGACTCCTTATATGGACTTGTACAATCCTCACCCTACAAGCTAGCTTTTGGGGTTGAGTTAGGCCCAAGATTTATTCTTTACATAGTATCAGAGTCAGGTCCATTCCAATTATTTGTTCACCGATGTTGGGCCCCCAAATTATATTGTACACGCTCTAGTTAATGAGGTCTGGGCGTGCAGGGGATTGTTAAGAGTCCCACATCGGAAATAAAATTAGAACATGGACTCCTTATATGGACTTGGACAATCCTCACCCTACAAGCTAGCTTTTGGAATTGATTTAGGCACAAGATACATTCTTTACAGATGTTGATCATTGGCATAATTATAGCATAAGGAGAGGTGGATCAAGAATTAAGTCAATAGATCTCCTTTGCTCATGTGGTGACTTTAAAGTGATAGAGGATTCTAATTAAAAGACTTAATAAGAGCCAGTGGGTGAAAAGAAAATCGGGATAAAGCAAAAACATCTTTTTGGATTGAATCCGCTTTTGTGATCAATGGCAGAAAAGTAAAGTAGACGTGGATGCAGAGTACCATACTTATTGTGTGTGTGTGTGATTGTCATATATACAACCACATACATATGCATAAAGTTCAAGCTTAGGATAGTAGGTGAAGCTGCGCTCGCTGCCAAAATACTCTATGTGCCCTTGCGTAAGCTAGTGATTAACATACTTGTAATTTGCTCTACCTCTAAATGAACTTATAAGTTCCATTATTTTTAATCAAAAGCTCAAATGTTAGTTCGTTAACTTCCCTTAACTGCTATTTTCCTTACTTCATTATGGAAGTGTAACTTACATGTCTAACATTTAAATCACAAGCCTGCCTTCCATTTTGTTAGCCATGATCTGTGTTCAAACCAGCAATGCCGAAGAGGTCTAACTTACATATCTAACTTAAGAAAGGAAATATACCTGAACCTGACTCGCTTGATTCCCTTCTTTCCACTTGGCAGCACTGTCAATGTAATAAAGACACCGAGCTGATACTCTTCCACCCATTCGACTTTTGATGTTCTGAGCGCAGCTTGGCCATGATCAGCAGATTCTTCTGCTGATCTGGAGTCCACATTGTTTTCTTTGTTATACAAGGATCTTAAAGTACTGGAGAATACAATCGGAGAACCACATAGGCTATCCATATTTCTGTATTCTGCGTTTGCAAGAGGCGCACACGAAGGCACAACAATTCGGTGATTTTGGCTATCTGAATATGTTGATGTAGTGTGCAGTACATTTGCAGAAGCTTGAACATTAGTTTCTCTTCCAGCAAAAAAGCTTTCTGACATTGCCTGAAGCTGCAATTAACATAACATGGTCCATCGATAAATTACTGACAAATTCACAAAATAATCTTTTAAAAGTTTGTGCCACGGGGTAATAAATTGAGGCATATTACGGATTAGATTGTTTAAGAGAAGGAGACAGCCAAAAGAATTAACTCACAGAATAGTTACCCTTGATGTCAAAGCTTTAATAACTTCTTTTGCTGCTTTACTCTTGGAAGCTTCCTCTTTAGCCACTGCCCAGGCTTCTTCAACTATTTGTTGACTCTCTTGAATTTTCTCCTTTCTTGTTTCACATAATCTTTTAAGACTTTCAACCTACAGTAAATATCCAAAGCAGTCAGAATATTGAGGCACCATTATTAGAACTTATCACCAATCAAACATTTTATGAAAAGAGAAACAACATATTTCCATATAATTAGCTTGTGAAGAGAATCAATCTTCTGCTTATCTAAAGTTCTTATAGTAGAATGTTAACGCACGTAATGTTCATGTTATGCTGCAAAAAATGCAGAGCCTATGGAAAAAGAAACATACATGTAAAAGGCATACATACAGAAAAAACTTACAAAGAAAAATGCCTTCTCATCAATGTCCCTGGACCATCCGGCTATACAAAGTAACATATCTCAGCATTCCATTCTGCAGCAGATGTAATGTGATCTTTTATATTGGAACCCTTAGTAATTTTTTCTTCTTCCCTCACACATTCCCTTCAGCATATCATCCACTTAATGCAGATCTAGGTAGAAGGAAGGGGGTTTATCCGAATCCCCTTCGTCGAAAATTACACTATGTATACAAGGTCAAATTTATGTTTTATGTATATAGATTAAATGTTGAATCCTCTTGACACAAGCTAGCATCCATGGCAGCTCAACATCAATGGACATAGATGAAGCTTTGGAAGTTCCAAGGAGACCCATGATAAGATCTCAAACAAGGAAATTTCAAAAAAAGCTCAATGGGTTGCAATTAGCAATTAAAAAGTGTTTTGTGACGGAAGATTCTTTTCTATTTTTGTTTCCGCACTACTAATATTTTAGTTATAAATTTCGGATCTCCCTAACCTCATCATCAGAGCGGTTCTATCAAGATTCTGTTCTTGATAATCTTGGAGATTTCTTGAACAAAGAGAGGAAAAAAAAACTTTTAAAAAATCAGAAAAAAATGTAGCGTGAACAGTAAAAAAGGGTAGCCTGGTGCATTAAGCTCCCGCTATGCGCAAAGTCCGGGGAAGGACCGTACCATAAGGGTCTATTGTGTGCAGTCTTACCTTGCATTTTTGGAAGAGCATGTTTTCACGGATAAACCTATGACCTCCAAGTCACATGGTAGCGTGAACAGTAGCATTTTGAAAAAAAAAAAGAAGAAAAAGTTATTTGCTCTCCAAGTAATTTCTTTCATCTATTTGTTTTCTAAAGGTTAAGATAGAAAACAAGAAGAGGGGATCCTAGATCTTTGTGGTCTTGTTTAAAAAAAAGTTCCTTTTTGTTCGAGTCTTGTTTCAACTAAATCCTAATTCTTTCTAGGATTGGTTCTTCACTTTCTTTAGTGCTCAAATATTCTTTATTTTACTACTACGAGCTTGATACAAGCAGGTTTATTTATAAATCCATAAAGTATTTTCCCAAATGTTATTTGAGGGGAAAAAGACAAGAGTGAGTGAGAGCAAATTTGTTTGTAACAGTTACTGGGAGATAGAGAAATTGGAATCAATTTTCGTTTTTCTAATAATGGAATCAATTAAAAATATTCAATGTGATAATGACAAAGAATATGATAATGGGGTGTTTCGGGAGTTTTGTGTTAATAATGGAATCAATTTTCGTTTTTCTTGTCCTCATACGTCTTCACAAAATGGGAAAGCCGAACTCAAAATTTGTACCATTAATAACATTGTCCAAACTTTATTGATTCATGCTTCCGTACCCCCTTCTTTTTGGCATCATGCGCTACAAATGGCTACATATCTCCTTAACATACTTTCTATCAAAGGCTTGACGTATTTATCCCCTCTTCATATCTTATATAATAAGACTCCTTCGTATTCTCATTTTAGGGTCTTTGGGTGCTTGTGTTATCCACTCTTTCGGTCCACCACAATTAACAAATTTCAGGCTCGGTCTACCCCTTGTGTGTTTTTGGGTTATCCGTCTAATCATCGTGGTTACAAATGCTTTGATTTATCGTCTAATAAAATCATCATTAGTCACCATGTTATTTTTGATGAATCCCAATTTTCGTTTGCTAAAGTGCGTAGTCTCATGCCTAGTTCGTATAATTTTTTAGATGAAGATGTCTCCCCGTATATTATCCACCATTTATCGGACATGTCCCGCACCCAAATCCACCAGCGAGCCCACTGCCCGTTGGGTCTACTGTACCGCCACAGTCCATTGTTCCCCGTCCAGTGATTGGGCCAGTTTCGGTACTTGGGCCAGTTACCCAGCCAATCTAGCTGTTCCAATCTCGGGTTACGCCACGATTCTTGTGTTGGGCAGCGAATTACTGCTTGTCGATTCGTCACATGTCCCGATATTTCCCAAAATCCGCCCAATTCTCCCCCGAGTCAAAGACCAGTCACTCGTAGTCAACGGGGTATTTTTAAATCAAAAAAACATTTTAATTTAAATTCTAATGTTCTTAAATCACCCCTACCCCGTAATTCTGTGTCTGCTTTAAATGACCCGAATTGGAAAATTATTATGACCGACGAATATAATGCTCTTATTGATAATAAGACGTGGGAGTTGGTGCCCCGTCCATCTGGTGTTAATATTATTCAGTCTATGTGAATTTTTGTTCATAAGGACAATTCTGAGGTTCTTTTGCAAGGCATAAAGCTCTTGTAGGTGATGGTAAGACTCAGCAGGTTGGTGTGGATTGTGGTGAGACATTTAGTCCGGTGGTCAAGCCGGCTACCATTCGCACTGTGCTCAACTTAGCTCTTTCGAAAGCACCCATTCATCAGTTAAATGTGAAGAATGCTTTCTTAAATGGTGATCTTAAGGAGACAGTCTATATGCATCAGCCCTTGGGGTTTAGGGATCCCGAATATCCTCATCATGTTTATTGAAGAAGTCTTTGTATGGGCTTAAGCAGTCCCCACGGGCTTGGTATAAGAGGTTTGCAGACTATGTTTCGACTATTGGGTTTTCTCACAGCAGATCTGATAATTCATTGTTCATATATCGTCGTGGTTCTTCCCTGGCTTATATACTTTTATATGTGGATGATATTATCTTGACTGCCTCTTCTGATGCATTACGCCAGTATATCATGACAATGCTCAGTTATGAGTTTGCTATGAAAGACTTGGGGCCCTTGAGTTACTTTTTGGGGATTGATATCACTTGTCATGCATGTGGGTTATTCTTATCACAACGTAAGTATGCAACTGAGATCATTGAGCGAGCTGGTATGTCCTCATGCAAGTCTACTTCCACTCCACTCCAGTTTTGGCCCGAGTTGTTGGAACCGGGAGGATGAACAGTGGATTCGGTCATCATAATCACAGGACTAGCACCGGTAGCCGTCTTTTTAGCCATGCCCGCTTCTTCGAGTGTAAGCATAGAACAAGCTTGATAAAATTGCGGAAGTGGATTGCTTTGACGAAGAAGCGTGCCAACACCACTATAGGCCTCGGTGAGGCTTGAAACCATTTGGAGGACAAAACGATCATTTGAAACAGGCGCACCAACGTTGCGGAGTTGGTCGGCCAATTCCTTCAATCTTTTGCAATATGCCGAAACGTTAGGGAAATCTTCCAATGGACATGGGAGAAATCCTGCTCAAGAGTAACAGCTCTAGAATTTTGGTTATCTTGGAATATATCACGTAGTCTATCCCAAGTCGCCTGCGCCGTAGCGTCGGGTTCAATAATCGTTTGCAAAAGGTCGGTAGAAATTGTGGAATATATCCACTGAAGGACGGTGGCATCAAGAGTCGTCCACAACTTAGGATCATCCTCGCATCTTGGCACCTCCGTATCCTCAGGAGCCGCGGGGATTATGTGATGGATGACTTGATGCGAGCGTGCGTGAACTTTGAACAGTTCGACCCACGTCGTATATTGGACGTTTTCTATTTCAAGAACAAGAGAGATGTTATTCTTGATGTTAGAAATTGTAAGGGCATGATGAAACGTGTTCCGTGATGTAGACATTGATAGAACAATATGTGATTGAGGAATTTGGAAGAAAATTTTGGGAAGAAAAATAAACACCGCCGGGCATGGAAACCGAGGGAAGGGAAGGCTTGGAAACCGAGAGAAGTTGGGCGGAATTTTGTGGAGAAAAAAAGTAACCTAGACTTATGATACCATGAAAGAAATAATCCCTTGATTATTTTCATTAATTGAAAGACTATATATACAATTTACATATTTCCATAATAGGAGAATCATATTCCTATTCTACTCCTAAATCCTTATTCTATTTGGAGACTAACTATACAATTATGGTAAGAGTACAAGACTAATTAAGGTACACTACAACTATACAAAACCATGTACAATAAGGAGACCAAAACCGAGGACATCATCCTAACCGAGAGCATCCCAATATACATAGGATATACACATGTATAACGTGTATATCTTATGTATATTGAGTATATTTAACACTACTAGTTTATAGTTCAAGGTAGTAAGATAACTTCTCCGTTCATATCTTTGATTTCTTTCTGGTATCCTTTCGAAGGCGATTAGTTCTAAATAATAATTGTTGTCTTAAGTTACTCACAAAGCGGTCAATATCCGAATCTATTGTTTTTGATTGGTTATCCCAAGTAAAGGCGTTAGATTTCTTCTTATAAATCTATACGTTGTTACTTGGATCTTGTCAAGACTTTAGAACTTATGTTCATGGAAATTCTTGGATTGTTCCTTCGAATTTCCCATATCTTTATCTTTTTTTAGTTTTCATATTTCTCTTCTATTTTTGTTTCCGAACTACTAATATTTTAGTTATAAATTTTGGCTCTCCCTAACCTCATTGTTATCAAAGAGGGTCCAAAATCTTCTTTGAGGACACAAGTTTAATGCTCGCTAACCACAGTTTCTATTCTTTTTTTTAGCTTTAGGCGTTTTTTATAAAAAAATTGAATCCCCTTGGAAATTATCCTGCTTCCGCCAATCATGTTAAAACATGGTGTGGCAGCAAGTATGCACCGTAATTTAGGCCACTATTTCTTCTTGGAAGTTATGGTCATGAGAAGAGAAACTCTACTCCGCACACAAAATGTATTAATACTTCCTCAGATAGAACTTTGTTTCGCGGGACTAGTGCTTGTAGAAGATAACACATTTCTTTGCTAAAAGTAGAGCTGATTCACCTGTAGCACCGCTCCAATATACGGTTTAGCAAACGGCTGACTACTATGATCATCCCGCTTATATCCTTTACTACTTATTGACTCAATGTATTCATCTATTACACAAGCGGGAGATCAGTTGCAAGAATTGTGTTATATGAGTTTCTTACAGAGTGCTTAAGTGGAATAACATTCAAAAAGGAACACTTTTTGCTCGCCTGGTGTGTTCTGGTATATGGAAATCAAGAACGTAGATAAGTTGACAAAAGCTAGTCTATTCAGAGATCTATACCTACTAAAGAATGATACACTGTGGAAGCTAAATAGACAAACAAACAACTACATTTCTATTATCTATGAGACTGTAATCGTGTGGAAAAACAAATTTAGCCAACACTCACGAACCAAGGTTATTAGGGATCAACAATTAAGCAAAAATTGCCTGGTCTTTTTTGACACAGTTTGATAAAATTCATTTGCAAATCAGGATTGTAAATTAAAGTGTTTTAACTTTTTCACACAGCATAATGTAAGAGATAACTATAAGCTTCATGCTGAATTACTTCACACAAGTACACATGCAAAGCAACATTTATGAACGGAGAGAGACGTGCATCAACCTTAGCAGTAAGTATAAGCAATTGAATCATGATGTAAGACAACTGGATATTAGGAAATTGCCTGAGTTCTTAGCTTGCAAACTTCATCAAGCAGGATCTTGTCTGATTCTGATGAGTCTTCCTCCTTAGTTAGACCCCTAGAAGGGACAATTTTTGGTTCTATCGGAATCTGCTGCAAATAAGTTGGAGGAGCTGAAGCTAGTGAATTCCTAGCATGATGATTTTGGGTTATCGTCTGTCCTCCATAGTCTCTTCTAAAGATTTCAGGACAAGGAACTTGGCCCCATCTTGGAAAACCATCCAAAAAGGACATAACGGGATCAGAGAATTGCCTACTTTCCCCTAGACTGTTGACAGCCCTCCTGTCAAAGCATTGATTGTTCATCATTCGACTTGATGTAGTATCTTCCTCTTCACGCTCTACCTTCTCGCGAGTAAATGCCTTTTGGGTAATCAGTAATGGTCTTGGACTATGATTTTCAAGCTTGGATGGCCTGCTTGAGTGAGCAATCCTCTGAAGTAGGTAAAAACATGGATCACATGCCCGAAAAGCTTTAGTCTTGTCAGGAGCCATAGAGGCGTTTGTGGTTTTCTTTCTGCAGCATGTGCGGCAGAAGAGAAGGCCACAATTGTAACAGTTTTGCTTCTTCCTTGTAATTCCAAAAGACATGCTACATCCTCTACAAGCTGATTGATCAGTACTAGATGCAGACTTGTGCAAACATATTGCTGCTGTAGTACTTGATCCACAAGCAATATATTCCATCTGTCTGTCTTGCAGTGCCTCAACTAAAGTTGGCAAACTTCTATCTTTTGTATCACCTAATCCTAACTGTCCATTTGCACCTTTCCCCCATGTGTAAACACTTCCCCTTGATGTTAGCACGGCCACATGATATGATCCCGAGGATATCTCTGTAACAAACTCCTCTCTAAGTTTTCCTTGCACAAGCACTAATGATTTATCTTTGGCTTCTGGATTGCCCAGTTGCCCGTGCACTGCACTTCCCATCGTATAAACTTTTCCTGTGCTAGATAACACAATGGTTAGGTTACTTGCACAGGAAACTTGAACAAAATCATGATCAACAAGTTTTGCCACACAGGTCGGTAAAAGCTTTTTTTCCTTGCCATGATGACCAAGCCTTCCTTTATCTCCGTCACCCCATGTAAACAGCTTTCCACCTGGATTGTTGAATTTAAGACGATCAACAATGACTTCCACTACTGCAGCTGTATGCCATGGCCCACACGCAACACATTTGACCCACAAACCTCGAAGCGACTCAACTTCTTTGGGCTGAGCAACACTTTGGAGATTTCCATGACCAAGAACTCCAAAAATTCCATCTCCATAAGTAAACAATTGTCCAGATGTCGATACAATTGCTGTGTGCCATTCCGCACAAGCTACATAAGATATTTTCACACCATCCAAAGAACCACATACTCTGTTTGGTAGCCAATGGCTTCTCTTCTTTTCTTCACCTTCTAACTCAGCACCAAAAGAGCTGTCACCCCATGTGTACAGTTCACCAGAAAAGGTCAGGGCACATGTTTGGTATTCCCCACAAGTGACAGATTTTACACGAACCCCGTTAAGAGAGTCAACCAGTTTTGGTCGTGCAGTGTCCATATCGAGTTTATGCCCAAGCCGTCCATTCTTTCCTTCACCCCAGCAAAAAACTTCACCCTGTTTGGTGACTAAGGAAGCATGACTCCTACCAATTGATATTGCTTGTACATCGAGCATCACAGTGGACTCAAGAAGTTTGGGTGATAAGGCGTCCAACTTCACTTCCCCATCTCCCAAGCACCCCCCTTCCGCTCCTTCTCCCCAGATAAAAACATCCCGCAGTACATTTTTTCCAAATGGTCTTGACTCATTATAACTGGATGGCAAAAGTGGATCAGTTTGGATTTCAGTCCCAGCACAAGATGCTCTCTTCTGGCTTAAGTCATCCGGTTCAAAATATGACGAACATGATGTAAAATTATCCATTACATTGTGCACTCTCGATAGACTTGATTCCGAGAAAAAGCTTTCGGAAGAACATGAAAATGACTGAGTGGGACTCCCCGCTAAGCTGCGAACCTTGATCAAATAAGTATATATCATTTTTAGATTAATGGAAAGTTAAGGATGTCTTTTTTAATTCTCTCAGATAGGAAAGAATGTATTTAATACATTTTCCAAATGCAAGTTTCTTTTTTTGATGGCTGAACTCGCAAAAGAAAAGTAACTGATATCAAAGTACAGGTGCACTAACCGACAGCAACATTTGAACACAATTTCGTATATGACACCAAACCACATTATGGAGAAGCACTAACAAGTAATGACTAAAGATCTCATAAGGATTATGAAAGTTTTTGCTTAATCAATTACATACTACAATTCTCGAGAAGCTATAGAATAAACATTGACCGTTGTCTATAAATAATCCTTTTTTGCTCTCTTATTATTTCATCCATTTATTATCTTCAGTAATTTGTATTTTTTCTGTTTATCCTTCACAGGTTTACAAACAGGACTTGTTACAAATTCACTGCCAAAGTCACCACTCCACTCATGGAGCAAGTACTAGATTGTGTACTGGAAACAGAAGCTTTTGGAGTAAATTCATAATGTTAGGAACTATTAGAATTGTAATCCATTCACATAAGTCAAGTGATAAAGCTACTAAAGAACAATATCAAAGCTAGTTTCCAAACAAGATCAAAACTGTAGGACCTTCTGAAAGATCGACAAAGATTGCACACAGGGAATAATAACGGTTAGTTATCAGTTAATCACCAGTTTAAGCATTGAGAACTTAATAAGCAAAGACAGATTTCAAGAACCTGAGAAGGTCTGATTGTCTTTGCTGAAAGTCCAAGAGTATGTTTCGTCCGCATATAACCCGCTGGACTACTGATGCAACTGTGGGCGCCTCTTTTGCTTTTCAGGGGGTCCATCGTTCTGTGATGGTGAGTCCTGGATATTACAGCTCTCAAGCCTACAAACCATGTTTTAGCCTGCATTTTGTCCTTGCAAATCTGAAATGAAATTTATAAAGAAAAGAAACAATAAATTTTAGCAAAAGGATAAACAGAACTACAAATCACGCATGCTTGTACAACATCCTTCAATTAAGCTAGGAGTAACGGACAATTTACCAGATCAAGAGTACGCTCGCCATTTCCATATATAAGTGATATGCACTGACTTTCCATTTCAGGCTGAAGAATTACCTTAATTAGAAAACAAAACATTCTTGTCAAATAAAAGAAAATTTCACAGTTTAAGAATATATCTTGAGAAAATGCCATGTATATTAATATGTAAGGTAGCCTCACTGCTTACAGTACTTTGGCCGCGGATGATATTTGTGATTGAACTTAACTTCAGTTGGTTTTCCTTCTCACCAGAGTACCAAATCAAAAACTTTTCATCCTGGAAACAAAGAAAAAATTATATACTTCACCTACAGTAATTGAAACATGAAATGGCAATGATTCGGCCTGAGATGTGGTGATACGGGTCTCACTTGCTTTAGATGAAAATTAAGAGTTCGAAAGGATAAACAGACATAGAAACAGATACACAAATACCAATCATTATATTATCTGTTATGACAATTTCTTTGGTTAAAAGGCAATGAGATATGTTTCATAAAAACTTTACCGCGGATAACCTTAGAGGGTAGAATTTGGGCTTCCCTCTTCTTCCATACTTCAAGAGATGTGCCCCCTTCTTCAATGCAACTATTGCCTGGACATTGTTTGAGAGAGAAAGTAACAGTGGGGAAAAAAGGAAAAAGATGTTAGTAAAATAAAAAAATTCTACTGGTTGAAAAATCGTACCAACAGCAGCGTGACCCCAGAAAGACAATAAATAAAGGGGTGACAACAGGAAAAAAAATAGTTTATCACTCTACAATTAGCAAGAGATTATCTAACAAAAAACTGTAAAAATCTGCAGTTTGATCCACATGCCTAGTAGAAGACTCGTGAGACAACAATAAGAACAACTACGCCTCAGTCCCAAACAAGTTGGGATCGGGTAATGAGCCAATCATCAAGGAAACTAATATTGGTGAGCTAACTTAAGCTATAAAAAGATATAATGGTGTTGATGAATGACCAAACAAGAGGATATAATTCTTCTGAAAGAAATTAAGGTTCAAAATTTCTGATCAAATGTGAAGTTAGATCACGTGTTGTGCTTCGAAAATGTATGCTATATCTCTGGTGTTTGGATATTGCCACTGCTTTTCCGAAATGTGATAGACAAGAATTTTGATGAGATCATTAAGTTTTCTATTTGTCTCTCAATGCAACAAGAACATATGCATACTATGATATGTATCAGCCCTCTAGACCTACATCGTGCTATACAATTAGTAAAAAGGTCTAAGGCAATCAACTTAAGGCCTGATATATATAGCTTTAGCTCGAATTTTATATACTTCTAGGAAGTAAAGACTAGAAAAGATTCTTGGAAGAACAAATACTTAAGTAAATACAAATAAAAGAATGCCACAGCCCACAAGCATATTATTCATTCCTCATGGAACAATATAAGAGCTCTAAATACCTTGATCAAACAAGTGTGCTTACAAAAAAAATGTCCTTTTGTCCTTGTTAGATAACATCACTAAAACTAAATTGCCTAGATGCTCATTTGCTACGGCAAACAAAAAAATAAAACAAGGGAATACATCAAACATCAAGAACCTAGCCCAGAAAAAAGAATTACTTGACAGAAGAATTCAAAGCAAGAAATGAAGAGAACAAAAACCTGTTCAACAGCTCGATCATAAGGAACAATGGCCAAGTGTTCTTCACCCATTATCCCCAACAATCACATGTAAGTATAAAAGAGTCAAAGCCAAAAAACACAAGAATGACTAAACCAAAAAGAAGAATGTGAAACAACTGACAGAGGAAGTGGACTTTAGTTTTTCCTCAGTAGAAAACCTTAAAGAACAAGAATGTATTCAGGAATAACAATTCTGGGAACGCCCAAAAAATGCTAAGTGAATATCTAGTGGAAAGAATTTAAAAAAGCTTAGTACTTGAAACAAGTGCACTGCTAAATTCATCTATAATCAACAACACTAGTAGAGAGTTGTTAAAGAAGAGAGAGACAGAGGAGGGAATGAAAATGACTTTTTCTTTCAATTCATTGATGTGATGTGATTCTACGATGAAGAATAAAAGTCATCAACCAACTTTTTTTTTACTCCCTTCCTCCTAATTTATGCTTACTTTTCGATTTTCAGAGTTAATTTGATTAAATTTTAAAATTAAATTAATATATTTAAAAAATATTATAAATTATAACTTTTTCATATTAATTTAATTAAAAAAATTAAAATATTAATCAAAATTTATCATACTTATTTTGGAGTTTCTTTATTTTTATTTATTTATTGTGTTATTTGATTCTATATTTCCATGATGACTCTTCCTTCTCTTGGGGCTTCGTGCATATATACAGAAGGGAAAAAAAATAAGAAATAGTTTCTGAACTAATCAAGTTGCACGTGTGTACAGTACGGAACTTAAATTCCATAATTACATGCTCTTTAGCCCTTTTTATTTTATTTTTTATTTTTTTGGAAGTCCAATGAAAATTAATACTACAATGATTAAGTTCTTTTTCATTTAATTTTCTTCTTTGCCAATGACAATTTAGTGATTTACTATGGAGGTACCCAAAAAAGTTGTTTAGATGGTGTTAATTTTTGGAAAATACTTACTCTTATAGGATATTTATTTTCCGTCTCATATTAATTATTCATATTCTTAAAAATATTCGTTCTAAAATACTTGTCAATTTATAGAATCAAAATATAATTAATTAAAGTTTTCCTATTTTGTTCTTAATATTAATTGTTTTTTAAAGTAGTCAATATTGATTAGATTATAATTTATTGGAGAGAAATGTAAAAATACACTTTTATTTATGATTTCTTAAAGAGTGTGTAAAGGAGAAAGTAGACAAATATTATGGGACGGAGGGAATATTACATTAAATAATTTTATTTTAAGAGTTATAAATTAAAGTAAATATACATTGCCAGCAAGAGAATTACAGAATATGAGAGTTGGTAATACCACTGCTTTAAGGATATATGTATTGCATTAATTTGGTGTATATATTAGGTACGAATATATATTTTTTCTAAAATTTCCCTACTAATTATTTTTATCTCAATACCATAGAGTATTGTTGGATATGTAAAACAGTACAGGAAGTAAATAAATATTACAAGTGTTCGAAAGGATAAACAAACAAGCCAATATTATAATTGTCGCTAGCTGGTTGAGTCTTGAATCTTGATAACCTGAAATCAAGAAACACTAAATCTAGATTGTTACAACTGTGGCTGAGTCGAGAGATGACTTTCTGTCTTTAAGACAAGATTATCATGTATATATGTTTTTACGTTAACGGACAATAGTCTTCCAAGATAAAACAACAACTAATCAACACTACAAAGCAAATAGGTTGATTCTGACGAAGAAAACAAACACGAAACGACTCGCCGAAGAATGAAAAATGAAGGAAGAGTTTTCTGTTTGTTCACTATTTCTGCTCACGTTTTTGTTCTCTCTTCTGTTTGTGTCTTTTTGTAGTCTCAACAATTGAGCCAAAGGCTTCAATATATAGTATAAGGAGAGGGACTTCTCAACTGCCAACTAATGGCACAATTTGGGTCCAAAAAGATAATATCTGAAGAAGCCAGAAGCCCAAAGACCCACGACCCGAGCTCGGATTGGACGGGCAACGGCGTGCGTGTGGACTTAGCCTCGAACCCAAGCACATCTAGGTTCTCCCTCCTTCAAACACATGGGTTACCCCTTGGGGTCCCAAACCCTTAGCCAATTTTGAGACTTATAAAGAGAACAATTCTTCCTTTTTCCACCAATATGGTAAATTTGTCCCACACCATATTTTCATGCCTCAAACACCTTACTTCGTGGACCAATATCTCTTTCATTTCTTAACGAAATTTACGATCATTGGCCCTACGGTCATCTACTCACTTAGTAGATTGTGCACGCGTGAAGAGACAAAACCTCCAACATGATGAACCCTAGTATTTAAGTCATTAAATATGAGTGAACGCACCTCCCCACCAAAAGCAAATTTCCAACAAGTATATTTTTGGACTCAATCAATTTCGATATCCAAGTAAGTCAAGAATCTCAACTTCTTTCTCCTTCCCTTTACGTACTCGTCATTTTTCTTTCCTTTTTTAAAACATAAAAAAAATCTAATTCTTTTGTTTCGTTGGAAATATTTTATTGCTATTTTTGTTTTTCCGTCAATAATATGACAGCACGCATCCCTTTAATGAATTTAGAAGTAATTGTACTTTTGACAAAACTTAAAACAATGGATTATTATTGGATATTTCTAATTAAAATTCAGTTGATTTGGCTTTCTTTTTCTTTTTGGAAAAACGTTAGTATGGCCTTTCAGTGTTTGCTTATAAATACGCCTTAATAATTCTTCACATACATACGCATTCATAAAAGCTTTTACAGGCAATAGCTTTCTTGGTCCCTAAATTGCAGGTATATTTTGATTTTGATCTTTGTGATATATGACGAGCATATTTAACTTTTAATTAGTCGAAATGTGTGTTTTCAATCTTTTTATGTAAGAAGTATTTTGTATTTGAACTATATTACCGATAAATATAGAGTAACAGTACAAACTTAACATAACACATGGGTAATTAAGTGGTGAACGACTAATTATTATGGTAAATTTGTGAATATTCACAAGAAAACGGATCAAAGTACACATTTCAAATATTTGAAGGTTAAATGTATTTAGTCAGATATCACAAGGATCAAAATTAAAATTTATCAATAATTGAGGAACAAAAAATACTATTAACCCAAGCTTTTAATATTTTCTTTGTTTTATTCGTATCAAGTTTTCTCTGTTCTCCGTTTCTTGGAGGGGAAAAAAAGAGAAACTCTTCAACCTTCTTTCTTTGTAGTTAATTTGACCTACATGCAGATGAAAATAAAAAAACAGAAGAGGACGTTGGCAATTCTTTTTTGATGAAAACTTAGCAAGTGAAGTTACAAAAGGGGGGGAAAAGAATTCCTATTTCATACATTTTTCATACGTCTAGTGTTTTGGTTTAAATCCGAGTAGAGACACAAAATAGGTAAAAAAGATTGTATTTACGACTTTACGTAAGTATTGATGGGCTAAACTATTCGACATATATGTATTGCTAGAGGAATACAGATAATAAAAGAGTCAAAAGAGTGCAAACTAAACTTTAATACCAACAACAACAATGATTCAATCTCTAGCTAGTTGGAAACTTTGAATCTACTATGTAAGTTCTTGTTACTATAAAGGCAGAATATTTAAAGAGTTTTCTAAATTTGACACATTTTATTTAAACTCCTCTTAAATTATACATGATTCTAATTATTTCATATGCTTGACTTTTTTTATAATAGTTACCCTCTCGGACAATAATTGATCCTGATTACCTCCTGTACTTGACCTTTTTTATAATTCAAGTGATTTCAAATGACATTTGACGCGTGAGAGTGTAAAATAACAGTCACATCACATCATATCATACCACATGAGGCTGGCGTGGAAGTGAGGTTCGGTACCCAGGTCATCCAGAAGAAAGGTAGTTTCAAGTACCTTAAGTCTATTATACAAAAAAATGGGGAGATTGACGATGATGTCACACATTGTATTGGTGCAGGGTAGATAAAATGGATGCTCTCTTCCGGAGTGCTATGTGATAAGAAAGTGCCTCACCAAAACTGCCACGATCCAAACCGTAGGGCCGCGACAGGCACCCGGATCCCGCCCGCCGGGTACCACCAATCGTACAACCAACACCTAATCATAATTATTTACCGACTAAGCCAAAAAAAATTATAGAAAATCTTAACCAGAAATTCAATTTTCATATATGCATGCCCACACCAAGGCTGACAAGGCCACACATGACAACTAACCACAGGACACCTGTCTACAAGCCTCTAAAGAATACATGACATCACAAGGACGGGACAGAACCCTGCCATACCCGTATGCGTATGCAAAAATATTGTACCACGACCAGACTGCAACTCTGAAATAAATAGAGAGATCCAACATCAGCTAAACCAGCAACCTACTAGCGTGAACCGTCACCTTCTTTAACTGAACCTGCGGGCATGAAACGCAGCGTCCCCCGACAAAAGAGACGTCAGTACGACTGATGTACTGAGTATGTCAGGCATGAATAATAGCATAACAGGGATATACCAATAACTGAAACAGAAATAACTGACCAATAGTGCATATCTCTGAATGTCCTAATACATATGCCTAAATGTCATGCACAATGCAGTATACGTATACATAGGCCCCATTGGGCATCTTCCTTATCATAACAACCTTTGTGGGCATCATTTCATGTCGGCCTCTGTGGGCATAATATATCTAAATGTCATGCATAATGTGGTAAATACATATATACTGGCCACACAAGGGCATCTTCCTCCCCACAATATATATATATATATATATATATATATATATATATATATATATATATATATATATATATATATTGGCCATTAATCAGGCATCTTCCTTCATTAAGCCACACAAGTTTTATCATTATCATATCCCAGCTGATCAGGTGGTCTGCGTTTTCCGTTTCCCGTCCCCAATATACGGTCTTGGGTAAAACATGAATGCAATGCAAATGAAAATGCATGAATCACAATAAAATATCCTGAATGACATAATTTCCTTGTACCTTCGGCTAACGCCGTAAATATTAACATATTTTTCGTATGCCTTAATAAGGACTTAGAAACATATTTAGACATGATTTTAACATAGGAATCAATAACATGAATATTCTTAACTACTAGAAGTAGAA
Source organism: Anisodus acutangulus (assembly GCA_029783415.1). Lineage (NCBI taxonomy): Eukaryota > Viridiplantae > Streptophyta > Magnoliopsida > Solanales > Solanaceae > Anisodus > Anisodus acutangulus. The sequence continues at coordinate 28,581,654 of CM056501.1, forward strand.
TAAATTATAGAGCAATATCACAGTTACATTTCGTTACATGGAACATGCCAAAAGAAAGAAATAATCTACCTTAACATACCTTAATAATAATGGAATCAACCCCTTTTAATAGATGCCTCTGCCTACAAGTTTCAAGTCATAAAAAATGTATGCCCAATTTTTGAATAGCTCTATGAGAAACTTATTTGAAAAGATGAGATGAAGATCTAGGGAACCATTTCAGCTTGTATATAGTGGGTAGTATGGAAAGAAAGAGAACATCCCATAGCCAAAGTAAAACAACTTATCTCTTTACTGATCAAGAAAAGACAATGAAAACAAAGCGGCAACTTACCCACTAATGTCCTCCTTAATAATTAATCAAGTGACCTGCCTCCGTATAATTTATCAATCACACTCATAATTAATTTTGTGATCTCAATTCACTTAAACCTTGATAACTTATAAGACGTTCATATACTCAATGTCATAATTTTCTAATATGTCACTAGTCCATAACCTCTTTGTGCACGTACCAAATTTATTTCCTTTCCCGTCGTCACACTTGCCACGTCCAAAATTATTTCAGAGTTTTATCCTTTTATATGCTAAACTCTTTATTAGCATACGTAAATATGATCCAAAATTTTCCCAACTCTCGGGTCTATTTACACACACCTAGCGATTTTCCTACACCTAACGAGTCAAACCGTAACATGAAAGTACGGGATGTTACAAAAACTTATAGGTAAGTTCTACAAAGTGGTGGTTAGACCAACTATGTTGTAAGGGACAGAGTGTTAGCCATTCAAAAACTCCCATGTCCAAAAGATGAAAGTTGCGTTAATGAGAATGTTGCAATGGATGTATGGGCACACTAGGAGAGATAGGATCAGAAATGAAGACATTCGAAATAAGGTGGGAGTAGCCTCGGTGGAGGACAAGATGCGAGAAGCGAGGCTGAGATGGTTTGGGCATGTGAAGAGGAGAGACACAGATGCCACGATGCGTAGGTGTGAGAGGTTGGTACGGACAATTTTAGAAGAGATAGATGTAGGCATAAGAAGTATTGGAGAGAGGTGATTAGACAGGACATGGCGCAGTTCCAGCTTACCGAGGACATGACCTTAGATAGGAGGTTATGGAGGACCCAATTGAGATAGAAGATTAGTAGGTAGTCCCGCTTAGTCTTTCATACTAGTAGCGCAGTATTGTTTTATAATTTTCTGTCATTTGATTTCTGCTGCTATTTGTTGTCTCGTATACTTCAATTATCCTATTTATCTATGGTAGTTAGTGCTTCTTTTTTCATAATGGTCTATCATGTCTTATTCGCTTTCGTTATTTTCATTTTCATACTATTTTAAATTTCTTATCCGTATCTGACTTTTTCTTTTGATTAAGCTTTCTCTTGAGCCAGTGGTCTTTCGAAACAACTTCTCTACCTACCAAGGTAGATGTAAGGTCTGCGTACATTCTGCCCTCCTCAGATTTCATATTGTGGAATTTCACTAGGTATGTTGTTGTTGCTGTTGTTGTATTTTCTTTTATATCTAGCTATTTCGATGGCAATTTCATTATCTCCTTTCATATATCTTCTCTTTTCCTGCATTAAAATACAATTGCCAATTTTTCCTTCTTTTACTATTTTTCTTTGAGAGGGTAACAATTATAGAAAAGTTAAGTATAGAGCGGTAATTAGGACTGGTTATTATTTGAGGGGTTAAAGATTATAGAGAAATCAAGTACAATGAGGCAGTTAGGACCAAGTATAGTTTAAAGAGAATCTGAATAAAATGTGTCAAATTTAAGGAATGTTTAGATATTCTGTCTATTATAAATATTTAATTTGAGTCCATAAGCCGGCAGTTAAATTACGAGAATTCATCATAAAATGAAAACTTTACGCTGCATCGACAACCTCTCAACCAAAAAAATTATATCACGCAAGCAAGGTAAAAATAATTTTAAATAAATATATACACACATTATTAAATTCCCTTATCAAATGGTAATATTTCATTCTAGCATTTTTATTAATATTCTAACATTGCTCGCCACCAGCTATTTAAAATAAAGACTTGGAATTGGAATGAGACTAGATTTGGTTGCTGGATTGTCGGATACTTGTCACTTGTCAGCTGAAAGAACAGAGCTAAGAACCAAATCTTTTCTACCATATTTTATGTATCAAATGCTTACAAACATTAAAATAAAATAAAAGAATGAAAAAGTAGCAGTTTTCAAGTATATAAGCAGATTTCAATTGCCACTTTGTGTAGGACCCTTTATTCAACTTGATTTTAATCAACTATTTCTTAATAGTTTTCTTTTCATAAATTGATCTCCTTAATTCCCACTTTATAGTGATACTCTTAAGTCCCACTTTATAGTGATACTCCTAAGTTGATTTAAACTTTATGCCATTACGAAGTTTAGCTCTAATCCCCTTAATAATATGTTACTATTCTCTTATTTAAATTAGCCAGCATGTTTGAACAGCGGAAATATAAGACTCCCAATTCCCTCTGTAGTACAGTTATTTAAAATAATATTAATCAATGTGCTAATATCTTAATCTTATTAGCTCTACTTTTTTTTTTGGAACCCTAGAAAAACCTGCACCGGCTACCCTTTGAGTGGACACTAGGTAATCAGCTCACTGTGCAATGGTTGTGAAAATCTATGAATATCGAGTTCAAGGTTTCATCAATGGTGGAATTATAGTCGTACAGAAGAAGAAGATAAGATATTTCTATTATGATGAACTGAGAAATTTGACTAATTACAAAGTACAAGCTAGGGATGGCAACAGATCGAATTTGGGCCGGATCCTACTAGATCCAGATCCATCGGGTCCATAAAAATCAGATCCAAATTCGGATCCACGGATCGAATCTGGATCCACATGTAAAAAAAGTTTGCCTTGCTAAGAATTTTTTTTTGAACTGACAAACGATTTTTATTTAACTAACAGTTTACTGTGTTTTAATTTTGAAATGTTCATATGAGATATTTTGTTCGTTGTCTCGTTTTGATTGTGAGCTATTAATTGAAAATATTGGACAATGACAATAGTTGTGGAAAATGTTGATTAGTATTTTCACAATGCAGAACTTGCATGTGCTTGAAATCTTCACAAATGAAGTGAATATAATTTTAACTACTTGTCTATGGAGATGTTAGTCATTCACTAATATAACATTGATTTTATTATCGAAGTTACCTATTTATTTTTTGGTTTTTGAGTTAACGCGAGGATAAATTAAACTTGTTTTGAGAATTAAACTTGCAAGGATGTGCTTAGCAATTTTAAGAAAATACTTATAAAATTACATTGTATGTTATGAATATATTTAATAAAAACGGATCCACGGGTCGGATCTGGACCGAATACGGATCTCAAATACAAGATCCAGATCCAGATCCGATCCGTCAGAAATGGATCCGGGTCCGATCCGGATCCGTCGGGTCCAAATTTTAAAGATCTGAATCCACCGGATCCGGACCGAGTTCAGGATCCACTGACATCTCTAGTACAAGCTGCTACTTATAACCTTTAGCTAAGAAATGAAATGGGAAAATAGGAAAATAGGAAAATATCTACTGGCACATGTTGCCAGCTCACCTATTCTCTAACCGCCTAACTAGCATAACTAACTAACTGGTTTATGCTCCACATGGACTAACTAACTAGTTAATTAAATCATAATACACCCCCTCAAGCTGGAGGGTGCAAAATATTGAGCACACAAAGCTTGGCTAACAAATGATCATGTTGAGCATGTCCTAACCCCTTAGTCAGTAGGTTTTCTACCTGATGATGAGTGGAAACATACACTGTCTGAACTATCCCATGCTTGATCTTATCTCGGATAAAATGACAATCGAGTTTTATATGTTTAGTACGCTCGTGAAAGATAGGATTGGCTGTTATCTGCATAGCGGATTTACTGTCACTGCAAATTGTAACATGCATTTGTATTGGAACATCCAACTCTGCAAACAAGCCTAACAACCATGTAATTTATGCTATAACTGAGGCCATACTGTTGGGATACAATTGTTGCAGGAAACGGGAAGTAAGTAACTATTACAATAGTAAGAAAGGATAAACTAAATATTACAATAAACTGGAAATCAAGAACTTAACAAACTGCGTGTGTGATTTGCTGAGTCGAGTGATGACACTCTGGTGTTACTCTTGAAGAACTTTGAGTATAGTAACTTTGCTAGAGAGGAAGAAGATGAATTCAGAAAATCTGGAGTATTTTCTAAGTGTTGAGTAGTGTTCTTCAATTGAGCGAAAGGCCTCAATTTATAATGTAAGGAGAAGACCCCTCAACTAGCCAACTAATGGCCTTCAATAACCATGTAATGACACTTGATTGAGGGGTTACATTCAGCCAAACAATGGCGGAATTCATGTGCCAAGTAATGGAGAATCAATGCTCCAAAACCAGCACAAAGGTCAGATCTTTCCAACTTCCCGTCGCAGTATTCTGCCTCCGAAGCTCCGCGACTCTGTGAATTAGCGTCGTGGCTCCAGTGACTGGCCAACCAATTAACGCCGCGGCTCCGACGGTGTGGCGTCACGACCCTTCACGGCTCCGCGATGATTTCCGACTCGTTTCATCTTACACTTCGTACACTTCTTCCTTCGTTTACCAACGTGGAATACTTTGTCATTTGGCCAATAACCGTCCATAATTCTATGTCTGAAACGTATTACATACGTACCAATATCTCTTTCGCTAATGAAATTTGCGATACTTGGCACTACGTGTGCACGTGTGTGAAAATGACGTTTCCGACGTGCGGCCCCAATTGTTCGAGTCATAAATTAATGGGATATACGTAATTCCATATTTAGTAAATTTCCAACACATACTCCTATATTCACCCTTAGCTGAACTCCTTGAAACAATCTGCTATTTTTTTTTATTTCCAAGAAACCAAAGACTCCAAACTTGATCACATATCTAGTCACAAATCTCCTAGTGTTTGGGCAAGCTGCTCAATCTGAATCACACCAACATGTTAGTTCACAAGAAGGCTTTGCTTGCAACCAAATAGCTTGCCCAACTGTATCCTTAATATATCTGGCCACTCTGGTAGCAGCTTCCCAGTGTGATCTCTTTGGGTGTTGCATGAATTGGCTGAGTGTTTGCACTGCATAACTTATATCAGGTTTTGTGATAGTAGCATACATAAGCTTGCCAACTAGTCTTTGATATGAGTTGATGTATTCTAATGCAGCATCTCCTGAAAGTCCAGCAACTTGATCATATTCCATTGTCGTCAATCTCAAATTAGACTCCGATGGTGTAGCAGCATGCTTAGCACCACTAAGTCCTATGTCAGAAATGAGCTTCAATATATACGTCATTTGATTCGAAATGACACCAGCCTTAGATCTCAAGACTTCAAATCCCAGGAAGAGTTTAAGTTCCCCAAAATCTTTTAGTTTGAACTGCTTATGAAGAATTTGTTTGGCTTCAAAATCAGGTGTGCACTACTCCCAGTGATGAGTGAATCATCAACATAGACCAATATGATCACTATTCTTTCCTTCCTTTTCAGAGTGAAGCTTGAATCCAATAAGGAAGTGGTAAGTTTAACCCGCGGCTCGCGACGCGATGGCGTCGATTCCCTCTCTGGATTGATAAATGTTGTTGAGGAGTCGCCACCTAATTATTCTACGGTGAATTAGGGCACCTAGATGTTAATAATAAATGCTGCAAAATGAACTCTGATTACTGGTCTGCGAAACTATGAGATTCTAGGTAAGGGTTCTTTATTATCCTAAAGGGAAGGGGTTATGCATCATTTAAGATCCGCTAACTCGCGGTTATCCGGTCAAACTCAGGTTAATATTATGCTAAGGAAAATGCATGTTTAAAGTATAACGTTAATTAAAAGGCGTGCAAGTAATTTAAAAGGAATGCATTTTTCGACAATGTAAAAGATTTTACCACTTGTTCTTTTGCGAGTCTCGCAAAGGTGTTTGCGGTTTTGAGAGATAAATTTCCAACAAAAATCCGACAAAGTAGGCATGTCATTTGTTTATATAATACATGTAAAAAATTTAAAAAGGGCATGCATTTGTATGGCATTGTTTATAAAAATACATGTAAAGTGATTTTTGGGAAAACATGCATTTGTGTTGCATTATTTATAAAAATACATGTAAGTTTGATTTTGGATAAAAACATGCATTTTTTACAATTGATTGTAAGGAGAAAAGCAAATTATTTATAATGCCCAAGAAGTGATTTTTTTGGAAATCATTTTAAGTTACAAATTTGAAAAAGACAAACTTATTTGTATGATTAATAAAGAGAATAAAAGATGACCAAATTATTTTGAAAGGTTTAAATATGCATGATGAGCCTAAAATGAACTAGCGCCGAATTTCCGATTTTAAGACTAACCGAGCTTAAAAATAAATAAACTAGTGACGAATTTCCAATTTTAAACTAATCTATCTGTTCAAGGCCTAATTATTCTAAGCATTCTAATAATCGTACAAGATTGAATAATTATTACAAACCGAAAAATAAAAAAAGGGACGGTATTAAAAGAATTAAAAAGCAGCGACTAGGGCGGATGACGATATCATACCGCCCTATTTATTTAGAAGTCCCGAGGCCGGAGAATGCAAGGAATGTGGATGTGGGCCTTCGATTTGACAATTGCCATGATGAGTCTCATTAAGAGATTCTTCGTTGCTCCTGGTATTTCATGTAAACAAAAGAAAAGAAAAGGATTAGTGACGGAATATGAAAATATATACATAAAAAAATATAAATAAATAATTCATAAAGAGTAATGTGTTGTTGGGCTTCATTCATGGGAATAATGGCAAAGGACCGATATTAAGAGTACAAAACTAAGCCCGTGACACATGAAAGGAGGTTGAGACATGAGAGGAAAAGAAAAACTAACTAAGCTTAAATGACATCTCATATATTCTGTAGTCTTAGAATATATATATATATATCAACAAAGGGGATGCATTATATCTAGGAGTTCAGAGGGACATGAATTAAAACCAACAACTCACAGAATGCTTTCACGTCCTTATACAAATTAACTACTAAAAGGGAAAATTCAAAGTAGCCTAATCATACTCTGCTAGAACATGATGAATAACAGTAATATGACCAAAGCTAAGCAAATTGCTGACATATCCACTCTACTCTTTTGGAAAAATAGGCATGTTTCCGGCGAACTATTTTCACAAATCAGAACAAAACAAGAATAACTAACAGACAAGCAATTTCAACTGGGATGCGAGGCTTGTTAAGAACAGCAAGAGTTTTCCCTGTTCATACTATTTTCACTCAATTTCAAAATAATCAAACTATCTCAATCCCTTCCTCACACAGATGTTATATTATGAGAGCATGACCATAGACTAACAGGAAGTTGCAGCTAAACAGTGGCTCAGCATGGCATCAATAAGTACAAGCAGGTAATACATGTGACCACAGATGTCAATTAGACAACCCAACATACATGATATGATATATAAAATGGTTCTTGGGAGTTTACATGTGGTAATGAAAGAAAAAACAAAACTTCTCATGGCTGGCGTAGTGATCTTTTAACATTTAAACATGCCAGCAAAACACATCAGTAATTTAGGTTAACTTATAAGTGTAGGAATGGGTAGATAATAAATCAATCATAGTATTTCACATATGAAAATTCAACTTAAACTAAGTTAAGCACATACAATTATATTCATGTTGTACATTTCGACATGCTGACTCCTCAAATAAGTGAAGCAGGCATATAATTAGTTTAAAGGGTATGCAGACACAGTTTTGACCATCCAGAATTAACATCCCTATATGCACAAACTGTATAAGTTAGACCAAACTGAAAGTATATTTATGTCCTAGAGATAATCTGTATTAGGACAAATGTACTTTATACACATTCATATTATTATTAATGGTAAAGAGAATTATGCCTATTTATATTATATCTGACCAAGGTATGCAGTTCACAGCTAATATATATTGGAGATCATTTCAAAAGGAGTTTGGAGTTAATCTTAGCACAATTTTCCACCCTCAGACTGACGGGCAGGCCGAGTGTACGATTTAAACACTCAAGGACATGCTACGAGCTTGTGTATTGGACTTCAAGGGAAGTTGGGATGATCATCTATTCCTTATTGAATTTGCGTACAATAGCAGTTATCATGATAGTATCAGGATGGGAGATATGAAGTTTTGTATGGACGAAAATGTAGATATCATATCGGATGGTTTGAAGTAGGTGAATCAGAATCTCTTGGGCCTGACCTAGTGCACCAAGCCATAGAGAAGGTGAAGTTGATCTAAGAACGATCGTTAACCGCTCGGAGTCGTTAGAAATCGTGTTCAGATGTGCGACGGCGGGACCTAGAGTTCCAAGTGGATGATTGGTTTTTTTTTTGAAGACTTCGCCTATGAAGGGTGTAATGAGATTTGAAAAAAAAAAGTTCAGCCCACGGTATATTGAGTCATATCCCATAATTCAATAAGTCAGCCAAATGGCTTACAAATTGGACCTGCCTTCGGAGCTGAAGTTTGTTCATCCAGTTTTCCATGTTTCTATGTTGAGAACATGTGTTGGAGATCCTTCCCGGATTGTACCTATTGATGATGTACAGATTACAGAGAATCTATCATATGAAGAGGTTCATTTTGCTATCCTAGATCGATAAGTCAGCAAGCTGATGACTAAAGAAGTAGCCTCCGTGAAAGTTTTGTGGCGAAATAAGAATGTGGAAGAGATGACATAGGAGGCGGAAGAGAAAATGATGCACAAATATCCACACCTATTCCAGACCAACGCCGAGATTTCAAGAGAAGCATAAGGTAAGTTCTATTTTCATGCTATAAGTCTGATGTGGATGTGGTAATGTATGTGATAATATATGATTCTGTGAACAAGTAGTTGTATTCGCTGGTTACGCGACAATGATTAGATATGTAACCCCAACATTCGAGGACGAATGTTTCTAAGGGGGAAGGATGTAATATCCCGTAATTTTGGGCGATGGTTGAATATCTAAACGTATGCAAGTAGACCCGAGTCTCGGAGAATTTATGTTATATTTACGTATGTTAATAAAGAGCTTAGTATATGGAAGGATAAAACTCCGAAATAATTTTGGATGTAGTAAGTGTGACGATGGAGATTAATAATAGTTGTATATCCCCAAAGAGGTTATGGACTAGTGTCATATCACATAAATTATGACATCTATAAGAAGGTTTTATAAGTCATCAAGATTTAAGTGAATTGGGATCACGAAATTAATTATGTGTCTGATCAATTAATTGTGGGATTAATTAATTTTAGTGGAGGGGACAAAGTTGAGTGGGAGTTTTGGCGTGTAGGTGTAGGACTTAAGAGAATCACTTAAGTGGAAGCATTCCACTAATATGCATGTAAAATTAGAGGAGGGATTACATGTGAGTAGATATGTTAAAGTAGCATTACATTAATTTGGGAAGTGACATATGTTTAAGGGGGGAAGCATTACTTCGTTCCTACTATTAAAGGGAATGAAGTCTATTTCGTTCTTAGTATTAAAGGAAATTAAGGCCAGATAAACCCTTTACTAAAGCACTCAACTAAATGCCCCTCTATGAACGATGAATTAGTGCAAAAAAAATAAGAAAAGCTTGGTTGGTAATTTTAGGCGTAACACAGGGAATACACAACAACGTTTACTCTACTTTTAAGCTTGGGTTCGAGGTATGTTAAGGCAAATTATTTCCTTCTTTTGGCATGTTTCATGTAACGAAATATAACCGTAATATTGTTCCATAAATTATTCTACTCTTAGTAGTTAAGAATATTCATGTTATTGATTCCTATGTTAAAATCATGTCTAAATATGTTCCTAAATCCTTATTGAGGTATACGTGAAAGAGGTTGATATTCACAATGTTAGCCGAAGGTACAAGGATATCTGTCATCCGATAAATTCAGAAAATGTTTTATTGTCATTCATACATTTTCATTTGCATTATATTCATTTATTACCCTGGACCCACATGTGCTATGCACACTACTATATGGTAAATATTGTATATATGTAGAGGATATGGGGAAAAGAAAGGCATTATATACGCGCACCACCTGCAGCTGGTACATACTATCACGTAAAGAAAGAGCCCTATGAGGCCAATATTGATGCCCTGTGTGGCCAATATAACCTGATGTCCACAGATGCGGTTATGAGAAGGAAGATGCCCTTGTGTGGCCAATATTTATACGTATACCGCATTTGCATAACATTTAGACATATATATTAGGGCTCTTAGAGGCATTTAGTGTTGGTCGGATGTTTCTGTTTCAGTTTATTATTGTATTCATGTTATGCTATTATTCATGCATGACATACTCAATACATCAGTCGTACTGACGTCCCTTTTGTCGGGGGACGCTGTGTTTCATGCCCGCAGGTTCACGTAGACAGGACGACGATATATGTTAGTAGGTTGCTGACTCAGCGGTTTTGGAGCACTCCCCTTATTTCGGAGTGTCGGTCTATTTTGGTACGGTATATTTTTGCATGTCTATATGGGTATGGCGGGGCCCTGTCCCGACCTTTTGATGTCATGTATTCTCTTAGAGACTTGTAGACAGGTGTCTTGTGTGTGATAGTTTTGTATGGCCTTGTCGTCCTTTGGGATATATATATATATATATATATATATATATATATATATATATATATATATATATAAGTTGGTTTTCTGATTAACAGTTCACATAGCTTTTTTTTTATATACCATTTTCACATGTCGGTAGGATACTGGGTAACGACCATTGTGGCCGTTTTAATTATGAATAGGTGTTGACTGTATGATTGGTGGTACCCGACAAGTGGGGTTCGGGTGCCCGTCGCGGCCCCCCGATTTGGGTCGTGACACTAGACCATTCAATTGTCGATGTATTATGGTGAATTTATACTGTTACTTCATATTTGAAGTAATATAGCTCTAAAAATTAGTCTAAATATCATATTAATTTATGATATAAAGGGACCAAAAACATAAGTTTTAATTAGCTGAAGGTTAAATGTGTGTAGCCAGATATTACAAGGACCACAATCAGAATTCATCAGTAATTGCAGGATCAAGAGTGTAATTATCCCTAAATATAAAAAAATGTACTTAAAAACTTTGAAAATAGATAATAACGATTCCAAACACCATGTGTGTTTGATACTTGTTGTCAATAATTACGGCCATTATAGTTATTAATATCAACTCAATGATGTTATTCTTATACTTTATCTATGGAACCTCTAAATTAATCGTACTTTATGTTTACAACGGCGCAGAACTAAATGAAACCCTTTGGAACTCGCATTAAATTTAATGATTTTGTGGGCTACAGTACTATATAAGCTTTTGCTATACCCAAGTATAGAATAGCAAATAACTAAATATAGGTCTATCATGAAATCATCCATGTGGGAAATTAGGCAGTAGACTATAATTATTTGGATTTTCCTAGTGGAATTTGTGCAGCTAGATGTTGTGCAGGCATGTGCAGACCAATATCAAGAAAGAACTATACTTTATTTCGGCTATTTATGAAGGCATACAAAAAGGGAAAATGATTTGCCCTCCATAAAAATTAAAAGAAATATTCTTGTTAATTAATTCCTTTAGATCAATAATTGTCCTTTTTCTTGGACTACCGACAACTAAGAATTAATTAAAACTAGAGAGGGAGGTGTAGAATTGAATGTTCTAAACACAAAGATTTGAAGTGATCTACAATTTAATGAGAACTAGGTGATTATTGGTGTTTATCCTAAAAAAAAAGATACAGTCGAATTTGTTATGTGGTTTAAATGATAGTGGATTGATTTGCTTTAGACAATGTAAATAACGAGAGATAAATAATGAAATCAAGTAATAAAGAAATAATGGTATGATAAATTGAGCATGATCCGTGTGAACTCGGAGGAATCTCATAATGAGGATGATTTCGATTGAACACTCAGGCTTTGAGAACACTTCGAATTCGGAGCAAAAGAATATAAAGAACGAAGTGAGTATGATGTCTTGCTATTTTTTTCGTGATGCCTTACAATAGGATGAGAACATCTACTTATAATAGGACTATGGGGTGCATGATCCACAAATCATACTCTCTTAATTACCAATATTAATGCTTCAATATGAGGTAATAAAACCTAATAAAGGCTAGAGATATTTAGGGGATAATGGTCATATTCTTGAGTTGACTTTTATCCGACCACAAGTTTATATTCGGTGCCATGGTCGCATGTTTGTATCCGGTGTTTTGGCCACAAGTTTGCATCCGGTGTCATCTTGAGTCACATCTGACTGATCATTCATGACATGTGTCGCTTCCTAATTCGTCCAGCTCTTGCCAATTTTTACGACATACAATTGGCAAATTTCTTAAATTATAGAGAAGTAAAATGCAATTTTATCGCAAGATACGACGAGTGTTAATTTCTTGTGGACGGGGGAATAGATGATAGTACTCCTTAATTAAGTAAGTATTTTATTTCTTATAGGACAAAGTTGAATTTTTGAAGAATGGGTCTTTAAAGGGGCCTATTAAGATATTAATCACATGATTTCCCCTTTTAAGGAATGTCATAATGTTACTAATATGGTAAACTACAACTCCCTTAACCTTTTTAATTATGTGATTAGGACTTGAAAAGTAAAGACAAAACTAGCTTTCCAGTGATGGAGTTAGAAAGTGACTAACACATTGGTCCAAAATATTTTTGATCAATGAAAAGACAATGACCATAGTACATTTGGGTCCAAAAGTAAGAAAGTGCTGACACATATTTATTAAAGTAGCCAACAAACAACATCAAGTGGGTTCAATTTCAATCACACTGGAATAGAAACTAAAAAGAAAGATTTAGAGATGATAGAATATGGAACTGTGTGTTTGGTTTGGAGGAATAGATGAAAGTTGGATCTTTTTGTTTGGTTTAATTGGACTATCTTGTTCTATGAAATGGAAGCAAAGAATTTATTGTTCCCTTTTGGATCGTTAATCTACTTTACAGGAAAAAGAAGAATGGAAAAATACTCCCGATTTTTTTAAAATAAGAAAAAAAATTCCAATTTACCCCAACCCTCAGGTTTAATTTGTTTCTTTTATGTGGTAGTATTATACATAATTTCATATATTGAGAAATAGTCTCTTTGCCTATCTTTTTTCTTCAAATTATGAGTTTATTTCCTGATATATGATCTAGTACTTGCTTTCCCAAACATTTAAAAGTATTCTTTTAGCACCTGATACTTATATCAGTTACTTTTACTTAGCTAAATCAAATTAGCTCTTAGTACTAGTTGTTCTATAAGAAAGAATTAAACGTGTAAAATTAGGTTGATTTAAAGTTTCTCCAAGTAAAAGATCCCTTAAATTTCTTAGAAGCAAGAAAAAGAAAAGGAAACTAGAAGGGAGTTGTTATTGTGTAACCATCTCTAAAGCAGATTCAAGATTTAAATTTTATGAATTTGGATATTTAGAAGGCCACTGATCATTTAAGTTTTCTGGGTGTAGATATAAATTTTTTGACAAAAGTTAATGAGTTCAATAGAACTAATATCTTATCATGTACGTTTGCTCCTATCATTTCATTTAAGTTGTTGGAACAAGGATACTTTTAATTACTTACATATATATTATGACAAAATGCTCACTCACGTACGAATTTAATTTCTTTTTTTTTCATGAGTCAAATGTGTAAAAAAAAATTGATAATGAGTGATAAAATTTGGACTCAAGACCTTTCTTTGTTTTGATAGTACATTTTGTGACCACATACTTTTTATTATTTAATTATATTATGACTCAACAGGCTGAGGCTAGCGGAGAACCACAGATTATGAAGGATGTAGTGGTGGAGAAGGAAGATATATGGTAGAATGTTTCATTAAACAATTGAACATAGTATAGTTTGGTATGGGGTATCTGACAATAGCCATGATATGATAAGTTTACATATTTATTCATACCTTCATCAATCAAAATATTTGGGACACATAGCCACAAAGCTGTTTCATATGTAGTCTCTCAGTTTGAAGCAAACTAAACTGAAACCACATGGTGAATCCTTATATATGCCCCTATTCTATGGATAAGTTTTTTGCTTCATCATGCACCGACTTTAATCTAAATAAATAAAGTATTTTCGTATTGGCATTGCAAATTAACAAGGAAAAAAGAAATAAGAGAAACAAATATGGGAGTTGTAACACTAGTATTGAAATTAACTACTGTGCTACATTTTTCCTTTTATTGCAATTTCGACATGTTAAGTACCAATGTGTACACGATTTTGACATTATCCTAATGGACAACGACATATAACAGATTGGCATTTTGGTTTCCAGGATCCCTTTTGTGTGAAACACTAATAAACCCTAAAGAAACAATATATCTCACCAAAAAATGAAAAGGAATTAGCGATTGATAATTTTTATCGTTGAACAACAAAAGTCGATAATAATCCTATTTAATGATAGATTATTTAAAAACATCATTAGCTATAGCCTATACTCTATAGGCTATTTAGCGACAAATTTGCAACACATTTTATAATTAATTTGATTTTTTTTGGTAGTGTTCATCAAATTAATAGAAGGTAGAAGGTAAAGAATAGAAACAAATTCAGGATTTTAAATTATTCGGCAAAGAGTACTTTCACTTATTATCCCAAGACGAAAATGGGTGTTCACTTAATATATATTTAAGTCTAATTCTTTTCAGCTACATATAATTATTGGAAATTTGTCTTTGGAGGGAAGGTGCGTCCACCCATATTTAATGAATTAAACACTATTGTTCCGCATGTTGGAGGCTTTGTCTCTTCTCACATGCATAATCTACTAAGTGAGTAGATGACCGTAGAGCCAAGAATCATCAAATTTCATTGAAAAATGAAAGAGATATTGGTCCACAAAGTAAGGTGTTTGAGGCATGGAAATATGGTGTGAGACAAATCTACCACATCGGTGGAAAAAGGAAGAATTGCTCTATTTATAAGTCTCTAAAGTGTTTAAGGGTTTGGGACCCCAAGGGGTATCCCATGTGTTTAAAGGAGGGAGGACCTAGATGTGCTTGCGTTCAAGGCTAAGCCCACACGCGCGCCGCCGCCGTCCGTCCGGTCACGGGTCACGGGTCAGACTCAACCTATTTGCTTTGTAGCGTTGAGAGTAAAGTGTTGTTTTATCTTGGGAGACTATTGCCCGCTAACGTAAAAGCATATATACGGGGCAATCTTGTCTTAAGGACATAGTGCAATCACTCGACCAAACACATAACGTTGTAACCATCCAAATTTAGTGTTTCTTGATTTCAGGTTATCAAGATTCAAGACACAACAAACTTGCGGCAGTTCTCAACATTGGCCTATTAGTTTATCCTTTCGAACACTTGTAAAAGTTATTTACTTCCCGTATTGTTTTATACAATAGTAAGGCCAACAATAATTAGAGCACTTACAACCAATGTGAGAAATGGTGAATAAGTCAATATAATTAGATATATAAGATAAGGGTGTAGAGGTCTAATTAGAAAAAGGCAAGAAATGACACAAGAGCATGTCATGTGGATGGTTGTGCATAGAGAGAACAAAGGTCAAGATTTATATCTCAAAACTACCCAACATGTTGGCCACTTGGGACAAATCCACATGAGGTTTTTGTCAAGATCCATAGACTTACCTAATTAAAATTGATTGATATTTATGGGCATTTATCAATAGGGTCTGCTACAAGGGCTTCATGTCCACATGCTCTAATTTTGGAACATGACACACCAACACATTGGTTTTCACCTTATTGACAATGGCTCGGAGACATGCTTGAGAATTGCCCCAAACCAATAATACTTACAAATTAATATGCATGCCATGCATCTGACCAAAACCTACCTGCATGTTTTTTGACAACTGAAAGTTTTAAGGTTTTTTTTTTGCACTTTAATTTGTCAATTGCTAGTTTAATCCTTTTGATTCGATTTGATTGCATAATGCACACTTTGTTCCCGATAATTTGACGATTTGAGTGCAATTAATACAATAGCTCCCACCCACCCTAACTTTATACACATTGTCCCTCTCTGTCTCAAATTATCAATATTCTCTTTTACACTTCCATTAAAAATATTAAATAGGAGTAATTTTTTAATATTTCACTCTCATTTATATTTTAAAATATAGTATCTCTTCATTAAATATTTACTCTATTGAATTGTTTGTGGTCTTTAAGAACAACTGATGCTAGGATAAAATAAAAATAAATTTATTTTGTCTTGAACTTCTAAAATAACAAATAATTTGGGATAAATATTTTTAAAAATCATGACAGATAATTTGAAATGGAGTGAGTAATATAAAATGTTTCATTCCATATTCTCAAAGCTTTGATCCCTAACTATTTTTATATTGGTAGAGTACTTGTCGTGCTTGTCTTTTACATGTTTCTAAATAAAAAATAAAAAATAAAAAATAAATTGATTAAATTATTTTTATTTACTTATTATTTCAATTTACTATTGTTCTTTCTTTCATCACATTTATTTCTCTACACATTTAATTTATTAGAATAAGGATAAAAGTGAAAAAAATAATTCACTCTATCTTAATTTTCTAAAATGATAAATATGTTTAAACTAACTAGTTTTAGTAACCCTGATAACTAATAAGAACGGCTGGGGGTAGTTTTTATGGTGACAAAAAATAGAGAAGATAATGAAATCAATTACCCAGGCTGACGTACAAATGAGACATTTATGTAAATAATGAACATTGAGCCTAATTCAACCTCAAAAACTAGCTTGTAAGATGATGATTATTCAAGTCCATATAAAGAGTCAATGTTCCCATTCCATTTTCGATGTGGTACTCTTAACACTCACCGCACGTCCAGACCTTGTTAACTGGAGCGTGAATAATATAATTTGGGGGCCCAACATCAGTGGACAAAGAATTGGAATGGGCCTGATTCTTTACCCCAAAAGCTAGTTTGTAGGGTAAGGATTGTCCAAATCCATATAAGGAGTTCATATTTTCATTTCATATTCAATGTGAAACTCTTAACTATTTACTTGACTAACTTAAGGTTGTTACTTGAAGTTTGCAACACTTACCTTCAATTTTTTTGATAATTTTTCGTATGTTACCTTTAGAAGATAACAACTTCTATGACTATATTTGTGACCCAAAGCTTACCAAATATGTAAAGATTAAAATTTTACATTTAATATTGGCTTTCAAAATCAACAACATAAAAGCTGATATTTATCTTAAAAGTATAAAAATATATATCTGAGTAATCGAAAAGACGTGACTAATCTTTAAGGAGAAAATTTGTCACCGATTAACCGAAGGTATTTTTGTCACTTTAATTCGCTTTAGCTATAGGATAGGTAATAGAGTAACATGACATATTTTTATGGGTGAATTAGTCTACATATAATATCAAAATAAATTGAACTTTAGAATTACTTTTGAAGAATACACCCTATATATTCTTTGTTAAAGTAGGCCTAGCTAGTAAATTTTCACAAGTCTATAATTAAATTGATACCGCTATTTTGTTGCTTTTAGTTGAATGACCTTCTGTCAGAATTTTCTACCACACTATAGATGCCTAGACTTTATAGATAGATTCATAAAGTTTACTCTGTCTCTACTCAGTTCTTTTTAACTCTCTTTTCTTCATTCTAATCCAAAATAATGGCCTTCTTTGCTCATTGCTGAGCTCCTGCCATGGTCCTAGAAGAAGAAATCGAGCAAAAATAGCTAGACTGTCATTGATGAAGTATAGAGAAAATAGAGGGAATTTGATGCTTGAGAGAGATATATTTCATGTATTTGAAAATGTATCTACAATGTTTTACAAAGATTGTATATATACACACTACAATACATCCAAAAATATCTATTAACTACACAACTAATTCTAACCAAACTCAACTAACTAACTCAACAACCATAACAAACTCAATAATAATATTATTATACACTCCTCCTCATGGTACTCTTGTGCACTTCTCTATTATTTCCACATACCTCCCCTCAAGCTAGGAGAAGCGAAGTTGTTCTTCATTCCTAGCTTGGACACTACATGAGCATGATGAACACTGCCAAGGGCTTTGGTGAGCAAATCTGCAGGCTGTTTTGCAGAGGGCAGATAAACAGCATGAATGAGCCCTTCTTGAATCCTTTCCCTTATAAAATGACAATCAATGTCAATATATTTGGTTTGTTCATGAAAGACATGATTGGCAGCAATCTGAAGCGCAGATTTGCTGTCAGTGAAAACATAAAATGACAACTGAACTTGTATGCCAAGTTCCTTGTACAAACCAGTAAGCCAGACTACTTCTGTAACTGAGGCTACCATAGCTCTATACTCGGCCTCTGCTGAACTCCTCGAAATAGTCACTTATTTCTTAGACTTTCAGAATATAGGTGAATGCTCAAACATTACAAGGTACCCAATAATAGATCTCCTGTTATTGACACATGACCCCCAATCTGCATCACAGAACACATGAAGTTGAGAATTGTTATAACTGGACATAAGAATGCATGATCCTGGTGCCTGTTTAATGTATCTGACTAGTCTCATGCCAGACTCCATATGTGAAGTTTTAGGAGCTTGCATGAATTGACTCAAGCATTGTACAATAAATATTATATCAGGTATGGTATTTGTGAGATATAGTAATCTCCCAATCAGCCTCCTATAAATGTTGAGATCTGCCAATAACAAGTCATGTGCCTGAGTGGATGTTGCAATATTTGAAGTAGATTGTGAATAACATATTGATCATACTGCACAGTTTTGAGCTTCTGGTTCATTTCCATGGATGAGGAGACACTCTTAGCACCTGCTAACCCCATATCAGATATAAGCTCCAAAGCATATTTTCTTTTGTGCATAAGGATACCCTGAGAGCTTCTTGCAAACTCTATACCAAGAAAATATATATAAGTTCTCCTAAATCTTTAATTTTGAATGTTGATTGAAGTGGTTCCTTGGTGTTTTGAATAAGAGTTGAGTCATTACCAGTAATAAATAAATTATCAACATATACAAGTACCACAACTATCTTATCCTTCTCCTTTTGTTTAGTAAACAAAGAATAGTCCATGTGGCTTTGAATAAAACCAGATGAAGTCAATGCTGAAGTGAGCATAATATTCCACTGTCTTGAAGCTTGCTTTAGACCATATAGAGACTTTAACAATCTGCACACATGTTTCTGTCCTCTAGCTGCATTGAAACCCTCTGGTAGTGTCATATATACTTTCTCATAGAGATCTCCTTGCAGAAAAGCATTATACACATCCATCTTGTGAATTCTCCACTGTTTAGCAGCTGCAATAGATATCATTGATCTCACAATGATCATTTTGACCACAGGTGAGAATGTTACTTGATAGTCAAGACCCTCCTTCTGGTTGTACCCTTTTGCTACTAGTCTGGCTTTAAATCTTTCCACTTCTCCTGATGTTTTGTATTCTATTTTGTACACCCACCTACATTCAATTGCCCTTTTCCATTTTGGAAGATCAACCAGTTCCCATGTCTTGTTATCCTCTAGTGCCTGAATCTCAGCATTCATTGCTTCTACCCACCTTTTATTTATTGCAGCCTCTTAGTAGTTATAAGGTTCAATGTCAACAGACACTTGTACCATAAAATTCTGATACACAGATGATAGTCCTGTATAGTCTATTCCATTAGATATGGAATACAAACAGTTACCAGAACTATGTTTGGTAATGTAATCTTTGTGCCATATGAGGGGGTCTACTGGATCTTGCAGATCTTCTAATAGCAGTTTCATATGGTACTGCTCCATTTGGCAATTCTACAGTTTGTTGTTCTGGATTATCAACTGCAGCAGTGACACTCTTAGTGTCTGTGCCTTCACATTTATCTTGTATTGCTGAATCATTGTACATAACTCCCAGGTTTTGTGGATAAACCAGATCATCATAGCAAAAATGCTCATGTGATCTCATAAAACTAGGTCTATCATCTGCGTCATTTTTAAAAGGAAAAACTAACTCCATGAATACCACATCTCTGCTCATGAAAATTATTCTATTTTCCATGTCATAGAGCTTATATCCCTTTTGTGAAGAACCATAACCAAGAAGGACAACTCTCACAACTCTAGGACTAAACTTATCCTATCTAGTTAAAGCAGTAGCAAAACACAGACAACCTATCACTCTTATATGAGAAAGTGATGGGACTTTATTGTATAGCATCTCATAAGGTGATTTGTTTCCTATAATTGAAGAAGGCATTCTATTTATGACATATACAACATTCCCAACACAAAAACCCCAAAATTTGTTTGGCAGATTAGCCTGAATCTTTATGTCTCTAGCTATTTCAAGTATATGTCTATGTTTCTTCTCCACAACACCATTTTGTTGTGGTGTATATGGATAGGAACTCTCATGTATCACACCATTTAGTTGAAATAACTCCCTACAATTGTGATTAAAGAACTCTGTCCCATTGTCTGATCTTACTCCTATTATCCTCATATCAAATTGAGTATGAACTTCAGTAAAGAAATTTCTAAGTTGTGTGGCTACATCTGATTTTAATATTATTAAAGAAATCCAAGTCTATCTAGAGTAGTCATCCACAATAGTCAGAAATTACCTCATTCCATTATATGTTTCAACTTTATAAGGTCTCCATATATCCATATGTAACAATTGGAATGACCTTGTATTTTTACTAGTACTGATAGGAAATGGTACTCTAGTTTGTCTAGCTAAGGGACATACCTCACAGTTATTCAAAACAAAAGAGTTATCATTCTTAAAACATGGAATCTTTTTCAGGACATTCATAGGCACATGACTAGGGATGGCAACGGATCGGATCTGGACCGGATCCTACTAGATCCAGATCCATATCCGTTTTTCATACATGAATCCAGATCCATCGGGTTCATAAAAATCATATCCAAATTCGGATCCATCGGATCCACCGGGTCCATGGATCGGATCTGGATACACATGTAAAAAAATTTGCCTTGCTAAAAACGTATCCATGCTAAGATTATTTTTTGAACTGACAAACTATTTTTATTTAGCTAACAGTTTACTGTGTTTCAATTTTGAAATGTTCATATGAGATATTTTGTTCGTTGTCTCGTTTTGATTGTGAGCTATTAATTGAAAATGTTGGACAATGACAATAGTTGTGGAAAATGCTGACTAGTGTTTTCACAATGCAGAACTTGCATGTGATTGGAATCTTCACAAATGAAGTGAATATAATTTTAACTACTTGTCTATGAAGATGTTAGTCATTCACTAATATAACATTGATTTTATTATCGAAGTTACCTCTTTATTTTTTAGTTTTTGAGTTAACACGGGGATAAATTAAACTTGTTTTGAGAATTAAACTTGCAATGATGTGCTTAGCAATTTTAAGAAAATACTTATAAAATTACATTCTAGGTTAGGAATATATTTAATAAAAAACGGATCCACGGGTCGGATCTGGACCGGATACGGATCTCAAATATAAGATCCATATCCAGATCTGATCCGTCAGAAATGGATCCGGATCCAATCCGGATCTGTCGGGTCCAAATTTTAAAGATCCATATCCTATAAAACGGATCTGGATCCACCGGATCCGGACCGGGTCCAGGATCCACTGCCATCTCTACACATGACACAATCTGTGATACCATGTAACTGTATCAACATGTTGAATTGCTGCCAAACACTTAGTCATCTCTTTTGCCTTATTTTGTGTGTACATACATTGTATATACAGTCCTTCTTCCTCAATAGTCAATACCAATCGCCCTCACCTTCCCAGATGAGAGATCCTGAAACACACAACATTTAGGAAAAAATGTAACACTGCAATTCAACTCCCTTGTTACCTTAGAAACATACATGAGATTAAAGTTAAATGTTGGCACACACAAGACATTCTTAAGAACATCACATCCTCCTAGATGATAGTCACCAACATGTGAGATTTTAGCCGAGTCTCATGTGGGCAATTGCACCTTTACTGCATTTTCTATCAGATTCTTATTTTGTAAATGTTTCTGATTACCAATCATGTAATTGGTTGCACCTGTGTATACAATCCATTTTAACACTCCTTTTGTATTAAAGTTAATTATACATGCCATGTTTGCACTAGCATTGACATTTCCTACTGTATCTTTGATGTCAAGCATGCTGAGAAGTTGTTGATACTGGTTGGGTGTAAATTAACTAGCTGTCATATATGTCCCTTGATAATGCTGATATGGATTGTATTCTGGTACAAAGTGTGGTCCCTGTGTGTAGGACTGTGAGTTTGGCATCAACATTGTTCTATGATGTTGATATGTCTTCCCAAACTGCATGTGATGATGATTTTGGACCTCACCTCCCTGTCCAATATCCTTAAATGTCAAGCATTCTCCTGTCACTACATTTGCCTTCTTATATTTTCCTTTAAAACTCTCCGGCTATCCATTAAGTTTGTAATGGTCATCTTGTAGATGTCCAGTCTTGTGACAGAAGTCACACTTCATCAGTTTAAAATAATCCATTCCTAAGTGTCCTTTGCCATGGTAAAAATCACATACTGCATTAGGATTATATGGTTTATTTTTGCCTCAGACCTTCACTCACATTTCTTGTTGTGAACATGGTTGATGGCTCCATTGTATCTTGCATCATCATTTGGCTTTCCTCCTGGTTGATCATGGCATAGACTTGATTCAAGTTTGGTATTTGCTGCATCATTATCACTTGGCTTCTAGCTTGGTTGTAACTATCATTAAGTCTCATTAGAAATTGTAGCATTCTTTGATACTGCAAATGATCTACAAACTCTTTTGACTTAGGACAACAAGATGGTGGTGGTATAATTGAATCATATTCATCCCAGAGATCCTTAAGCTTGGAATAGTACACAAACACTGATAATGTTCCCTGTCTCAATGTGACTATTTCCTTATGCAACTGGAATGCCCTCGAACTATTGATTTTATCAAACCTGTCCTTCAAATCCTCCCATATCATATAAGAATCTGAATTAAACAACATTCCAGTGAGCAAGTTTTTACTCACATTTCCCATCAACCACGACACTACAATGGCATTACACTTATCCTAAAGTCTGGCTAATTCACTATTGAATGTTTCTCTCTTCACTGTGCCATCTATAAATTCCATTTTATTCTTTTCCAGTAGAGCCAATTTCATTGCCCTACTCCATAAAGTGTAATTGTCCATACCAGTTAGTATTATTCCAACCGACAGCGAACCGGGTGCATCAGATGGAAATAGGTACAAAGGATGGTTGTGGTCGATGTTCATCGTTGTCGTCGCAGCTAGGGGTGAGCACGGGTACAGGGTACCCAGATACCCGATCGGAACTGACACTAATGGGTAGGGTCTGGGTAGATATATTATAATAACGGGTAGGTTTCGGGTAATAAAATTAGGAACTGATCAATGTCGGGTCCGGTTCCGATTCCGATAAATAGAGATCGGGTACCCGAACCCGGAACCTATACCCGGACCCTATTAACCCGTCCCCTATTTAAATTATTTAGTTTTGGGCTTTGGGGCGTTTAATTTTTTGGTCCAGTCCGGTTGATAGGGTTCGACCAACCCCTAAGCCTACTTCTCTTTCTAAACTAAAACACAAATACACAACCGAGTACCGAAATGAAATTTCATTGTGGATTCTACTTGGCACCTTCTGAAGAAGAAAAAATCAATTTTTAGATAAATATCATGACTTGTCATAAAAATATGCCTTTCAGTATGAATTTCATTCTATGAAGAACGGTGAGAGACATAATTCCTACTGATGCTAGAAATGATAAAATGGAAATTGATATACCTTCAAAGTGTCATTGTTGAAAATTTTTGAAAAAAGAGAACTTGAACATCTACTTTGCGCAGAAAATTATTCTTAAGAAATATGGAAGATCATGTGTGGCCCTATTGGCATCCCCTGTACCAACATACCATTGAAGCAACTATGATGAACTGGTGGTAATGGAAAACTAAAATTCACAGTGTTATTGTTCATGGTGAAGTGCATCCCTACAATGATTGTTTGAGAATTGTGGAGGGTAAAGTGTGGAGCCAAATATGGCAAAGAGAGACATAATATTCAGAGGTTAATTAGTTTTATCTCTACCCATTTACAGGGTACCCGGGAACCTACCCGAAACCGCAGGGTCCGGGTAGGTTCCGAGTAGTAAATTTAGGAACCGATCTTTTACTGGGTAGGATCCGGATAGTTCAAAAAAATTAGGGTACCCGGACCCGCTCACCCCTAGTCGCAGCTACATTAACCATATCTTCTCCATTTGCTCTCATTGTTGTTGAATTTGTGATTCTTCAGACTTCAATTGCATGTACGATAACAATATTTATCCTCAAAATCCGATTTGATACAAGTTTTCGATATTCGACTTCTTCGATTGCAAACACAGATCTTTCGAATTCCTCACTGCATGTGACTGAATTCCTCTTGATCAACACCGTACGGTGGCTCTGATACCATGTTAAGCTTCTGCAATGGTCCTAGAAGAAGAAATCGAGCAAAAATGGCTAGACTGCCATTGATGAAGTACATAGAAAACAGAGGAAATCTGGTGCTCGAGAGAGATGATATTTCATGTATCTGAAAATGTATCTACAATGCTTTACAAGGGTTGTATATACACACTACACTACATTCAAAAATATCTATTAACTACACAACTAACTCTAACCAAACTCAACTAACTCAACTAACTAAATCAACAACCATAACAAACTCAATAATAATATTATCATACACTCCTCCTCATGGTACTCTCGTGCACTTCTCTATTATTTCCCCACTTATTCTATCTACATCTTTTAAATTATCTTGTTAAACAAATCCAAAGCTCGTACATTCGGACAAACAAGATGATCTGTGTTACATGTTCATATATATGATGTATTTATATGAATTATGAAATGTGCTAATTTTATGAAGCATTAATTATAAATTGAAATAATTGATTTTATGATCACTTGGCAATAATTTGACATCAATAATTGCGTATGCCCACGGTACAATCTGTATGATTAAATGTTTTGGCGGATCATCCATTATTAATATAGTATGTACTAACAAAAGGTGGCTAAATGGATTGAAATTTTAACATAATGGTTACAACTTGCAACTCTTGTTTTTAGCACATTAAAGGCAATGAACTGTCAGAAGAGAGCCCTTAAGGCCCAAATCAGCAGTGAGTGACCCAGTTTAGGTCTTCTTGAAACATAGTTGTGTTATTCATTTCAATTTATTATGGAAAAAAACATAAGTTTATGCTCGCATATAAAAGTTGATATAGCATTTTAGTGTAAATTCCATCGTCTACTCCAATATAAACTTAATGGCCTTCCGCCTTTCCGCTTATTTTTAAATTTAAAAAGACGCTCTAAGAAGTTGCAGTGAATATAAATGTAGGAATGACTATATTTTTTATTTGCATTCATGTCCTTAGAACAAATTGTTGGAAATTAGCCTTTGGCGGGAGTTGCGACCGACCAACTTTAACGGCTTAAACACTAGTGTTACGTATGTTGGAGAATCCGGTTCTTCACACATGCATGATGTACTAAGTACGTAGATAACCGTAGGGCCAAGAATCGTCAAATTTCATTGAGAAATGAAAGAGATATTGGTTCACGAAGTAAGGTGTTTGAAGCATGGAAAAGTGTGGTGTGTGATCAATTCTCCCTCATCGGTAGAGGAAGAAAGAATTGTTGTGTATATAAGACTTGAAATTGGTTTGGGACCCCAAGGGGTATCCCATGTGTTTAAAGGAGAGAGAACCTAGATGTGCTTCGGTTCGAGGAAAGACCACACGCGCGCTGCCGCCGCCCGCCCGTCCGGTTCCGAGTTCCGGGTCTCGGGGTCACGGGGTCACGGCCTTCTGATATTATCTTTTTGGGTCAAATCCGTTGGTCTTTCACCATTTATTTTGGTGGCTTTACTACCTCCATAATGGCCATTATTTGGCCAATAATGGCTGTTATGGGGCAGTTAAACAACCCTCCCTCACCTATATAAACACCCCTTACACCATTGTTGAGGCACAGAAAAATATACTTGCAATATACACGAAAATACACAAGCAAAACAGTTTCCTCCTACACCTTCCTTGCATCATTTCTTGCTCAATATTCTTCAAGGTAGCTCTTGAGTTTCCTTTGCTCAAGTGTTCCATTGCTGTTTTATCTTGGGAGACAAATTGTCCAGGACGTATAAAGGATACATACGGGGCAATATTGTCTTAAGGACAGAGTGCCACACTCGACTCAGCAAAAACAGTTTTTCAGTTTTTCTTGTTCATCGTTGTAATTTTCAGTTTTCTAGTTGAATTGTAATTTTCAATTATTACATTAGCAGTTACTTGTAATTTCCGTTCCTGCAATCCTTTGTAACACCAACACAAATTGTGTTCCTTATTATAGGAATAACTACCAGACTCTATGAGTAGGCCCTTCAAAGTTATTGGTTCCATATTTAGGGAATGGTTGAACTCTTTTTTTACCTCCCTGATCACCTTTGAAACTCGACAAAGCTACCTCATTTCCACAAGAACGTAATGTTACGATCAATTAATAGGATTTGACCGGAAAGTGTTCTTGTCTTTATATTAGCCCGGGTAGTCCCATTTCTGATGTTTTAGTCTCCTTTGGAAGTATGGTACATCTTTACATAGATGATAAAATTAACGCGTACATGCGGCAGATAGAGAACTATGTGGAACAAAAGGCAAAAGTAGAAACTCAAATGCACACTTTTATATTTTTATGTAATAGAAGTAAAAGTTCAAATACACAAGGAAATTAAAGTCCAGTAGGAACACTTATTTTTCTTTCTCAGCACAGCAAGAGGCAAACACTTGAAGTTCAAATCACAAAGGAAAGACAAAAATAAATACCAACCAGGTTGATCCAAAACGTCAGGGCGGGCGAATCCAATTAACTACTGGAATTCGTAGGTTCAGAATGAGTATGATCTTATTAAATATATACTTATTTATTTTTTCTTTTTGTTTTTTATTCAACATGTTGAGTTGAATCAACAAAATCCGTTCTATTCAATGCCATGCATCTTCCTAAGCATGACAACACACTGGTAGACCTTTTCAGGATCTGGAAGAACACTGGAAACACTCTCCCTCTTAAGGCATCTCTTTATCCAGCAACCAAATTTAGGACACTCTTCTTCAACCTTAAAACCCCCGAAAACATCGTAAGCATGGAACCAAGATGTCATGGCAATGGCTATGACATCAACGTACCCAAAGTTGTCTCCTCCAAAGTAATCTTTGTCACCCATGGCTCCTTCAAGCTTCTTCAAGATTTTTATGAAATCCTTCTTTGCAATTTCTAGTTCTTCACCTTTGCTCTTCCATATGCCCATTCCTGCTTCAAATATCTGCATACACCTCAAAAAACTATTAAAACAAATTAAACTATGCACATGTATGGAATATTATGGTGTATTATGAGACTAAACAAAATACTCTCTCTGCACTATTTGATGTGATACAAAACAAAATTTATAAAAATTAAGGACTTTTGAACTTATGATCTATAACTAAAAATAACCAGTTGTGTGTGTTTAAATCATTTTATCCACGCTAAAATGAGAATTTTAAAATTAAATTATTTTTGACTATATAAATGGGTTATTCTATACTAAAAAGCGTATCATATAATTAAGACAGAAGGAAAATAATCAACATCCCCTGCGATTTTGAAACACATAAGATAAAGTTATCAAAAATATTTTACCCAAGTACGTGTGAAGTATCAATGTACGTATTACTGATTAGTTGTTACTACAATTGATGCAGACTCATAATAGGTAGGTACATATTTTTCAATAAAACTTTTGAACTATATATAAATAGAGTTCGAGCCAACACTCAATGCAAAAATCTATAACGACCACTCTGTATACATTATAGAGTTTTTAACTTCTATAGTTCTATTATATATATATAGACACGATTAAAAAATGTATGCAATATAAGAATACTTTTATAACTATATGAATGTAATTTTAGTAATAAAAATGAGATTAGTAAATTGAAAAATAAAGTACGTTACCTATTATAACATGATAATGTAAAATTTACTAATAAATGTTGACCTTTTTGTCGATAAAGTCAGCCCAAAAACGCACAAGAAGGCAACAAAGTATTAGGGGAAGGATATTTGTCATCAATATAATACACAATGTTATTGGACTCTACTATTGCCTTCCCATTGTCCAATAAAACTGGAACTTTCTCATAAATTGGGTTGGATTTGAGAAGCAGATCACTTTTGCCACCAAATAAGCCTTCTTCTTGAGATTCATAGGCAACATCCTTTTCAGCTAGACCAATCTTAACTCTCATGCAAAATGGGCTTGCCCAGAAATCCAATAGACGCAATTCATCTTTTGACATCTTTAATATTTTCTGTTTGATGATAGGTTTGGGACATGCTGGGCTTTATATATATATATATATATATATATATATATGCAAGAATTTGAAATTCCAAAGTGAAAGCTGTTGGGCTGAACTTCCAAGAAGACATTGAAAATCTCGTCATTTAATTTGTCTGTTGGTTACGTGAGCTGTCCTTTTGTCAGGCATTTCAAACATTTGTATTTCCTATCCATGAGGATATAGTTATTAGTGGTCGATCTAAATGTATCATTTCTTTCTTTCTCTTTTTTTTTTTTTTTTTTTTTTATAATCCAGGTTTCCAGGCTTGCGCCTGACTACTTCACTGGTATTACCCAGACGTCCTGGAGATGATGGGACCGGTCCTTCAGCACCCCACCACCAGGTAAATCACGGGATGTGCACACATGGTCAGTGTCTGCTTGCGTCCAACGGATCAATGCTACAAGGTTTACCCCTCACTAGCCTCATCCACAAGGCTTGGCGGAGACCGAACCCACACTGCAACATGCCCGCGCGGCTTTTAGCGCCCAGGCTTTACCACATGTATGTGCCCCGGAGGACGATATCCGGAGGGGAGAATCGAACTTGCGACCCTAAGACCGCAAAGTTGACTCCCTGCCAGCAAGCTGACCCCTCTATATCTAAATGTATCATTTGTCATAGGGTTGAAGACGGTTACACAAAATAATTTGTAGAGCGTAAAAGACTCAAGTGTTAATTTATGAAGAGTAGCAATACATATATACAATGAGATTAAACATGTATATTTGAAATCGTCTATGCCTTCATTGACGAAATTAATACATTAAAGTTTTGTTCTTGAACAACAAGACAATTTTAGCGGTGATCCCGAAGGTAGCACAGCTAATTTGGATAAACCAAAACTTCTATAAACACTATATATTTATAAAACCTTCGTGAGATTTAAAAGAGAACATTGCATTCTTTGAGTCTTTGCTATTTTATCTCTTATCTTTTTTTTTTAATATTTACTTTGTTTTATTGATCACTGATCATTCGTAACGGTTTTGCAAATTAATAATTTTTGTCTCTAGATGTTGTGTTTATACTTTGTTCTAGTTACATCTAATATCTAGTTTAAGCAACTAACAAATTATAAATTGAAAGTAAAAAAAAAAGTAAGTATTGTAAATATCTTAACGGTCTCTTAAATTTTTCAGTAAATTTTATTTAGATATTTGAATTACGGCATATAACAATTGAGTGCCTGAATTACATGATAAAATGTTCTTATTAGACACTTTCGACTCATATTTTGAAAAAGTTTATATATGTGTTCTCAAACGCCCATTTCGTACGCAAGTTAATTACAACAACATACTCACTATAGTCCTATAAGTGGGGCCTGGGAGGATGGAGTGTACTCAAGCTTTACCCCACCTTTGTGGGGTAGACAGGTTATTTTCGGTAGATTCTTGGCTCAAAAAATTATTTTCCAGAACAACTTTGAAAGAACTGTAAGACAAAAAAAAAGGTACGATGAAAATATTGAAGAAAGAAAAGTACTAAAAGTAAAAATAGTAATGATAACCAAAGTAAAGAAACAAGAACAGTATAATATCCAAAAATAAAATAATGTTAGCATAATAATAATAATAATAATAAAGGAATAAATAGGTGCTCTAGACTAGAACTATGTTCTACCAATAGGAAGTGATCAGAAATGCTTGATTACCTATTAACCATCTACCCTAATCTTTGACCTTCATGTTCTCCTATCTAGGGTCATGTTTTTTGGTAAGCTAAAGTTGTGTCATATCCTATCTAATCAGCTCTCCCCAATTCTTCCTCGATTTACCTCTAACTCTCCTCAAACCTCTCACCGTCAACCTCTCACACCTTCTCATTAAGACATTTGTGCTCCTCCTCTTACATATTCGAACTATCTCAGCCTCGTTTTTGCATCTTGTCCATTATAGAGGCTACTCATAGCTTACCCGATATATTTCGCTCCTAATCTTGTCTCTTCTAGTATGCCCACATATCCATCTAAGCATTCTCATTTCTTTTACCTTCATTATCTGAATGTGAGAGTTCTTTATTGGACGATTCCACCCTTGTACAACATAGTCGATCTAACAACTACTCTACAGAACTTTCGTTTAAGTCTCGTGACACATTTTTATCACAAAGCACACTGGATGCGAGCCTCCATTTTCATTCACCCCATCTAATACGATGTGCGACATCCTCGTCAATCTCTTTATTTTCTTGGATTATAGACCTAAGATAGTTGAAATTTCCTCTCTTGGAGATGAATAGTGTATCAATTCTCACTTCCTCATTCGTCTCCTATGATGCGGCATTGAACTTGTACTGCATGGTCTTTGTTCTAGTCCTGCTCAGCCTCAAGCCTTTAAACTCTAGGCTCCGTCTCTAAACCTCCAGTCTATTGTTAACTACGTCGCGTATTTCGTCAACCAATACTATGTCATTTGCAAATAACATACACCATGATACTTCTTCTCAAATATGTAGTGTCAATTCATTCATCATCAAGGCAAATGAAAACGGGTTAAGAGCTGATCCATGGTGCAACCCCATCTCTATTGGAAAGTGTTTTAAGTCTCTTCCCACTGTCCTCACTCGGATCTTGACTCCATCACCATTCAATATAATATTAATTAATATGTAATCAATCGAACACTACTTGAAAACAATTCATATATGTTCTTAATCACTCAAATAAATGTCACTGCATGTACAACTCTAGACTCCAAGAATCTCCATAAAATCTCCCTCGCAACTTTATCGTATGCCTTTTCTAGGTCGATGAACATTATATGTAAGTCTCTTTTCCTCTCCAATCTCCTTAAAAGGTGAATGACTTCCGTCGTCGATCGCCACGGCATGAATTCGTACTGGTTCTCAGAAATAGATACATTCTTTCTCATCCTCATCTCGATCACCCTCTCTTAAACTTTCATAGTGTGACTTAGTTCATGGTGTATGTCTCCTTCTTTAATTACACGTTAACATCAATTGAAATTGAAACTAATGCATATAATTAAATGAAGTAGCATATTTTAAATGATTAACTTACTTAAGAGTATCGCCTAAAAATAATTTTTCCAAAAAATTGGGTTGAAAATTTCTGAATTTTTATCATGTGTTCGAGTTTAATATAAAACTTTATATAGGATCTAAATAATATATACTGACAAATGGTTGTTATCGTATTCACCCTTCTTTTTCTTTTGGATCAAAGTAGGAGCCAGTTAGGATGATCGAATAAAAATAACTTTTAAGCACTTGAGCTTAAAAGCACTTATGAATTGCTGAAGCTAAATTAGAAAAGAAGCACGGTGCTGAAACTTAAAATAAGCAGTTGATGTGCTCGGATGAAAAGTCCTCATAAGCACTATTTTACGTGAAAATGACTAAAGTACCCTTAAATCTGTTAACACTAAACTAAATTGATTATTGCAAGATTTTAATTCTAAATCAATTTTACTACAAATTTATTTTAGTTTTAATTATTTAAAGTTCTAAATTTATTAGAAAATTTACGAGAGGTTTAATTAACAGTTTTTAGTTTATATAAAAATTAATTACATTAAACAATAGAATATGTTAAAAATAAAGCATTTTATTTGATAAAAATCGGGATTTAGTTATCCCGCACGACTTGAAATTGAAACAACAAACATTTGCACATCTGGGTTAATATATATTAGAAGTTTGTTTGAGGTAGAATTCATATTTGAGCAAATATATGAATCTGCTTTTGGGTGGACGAGGCATATGTTATACAGCTTGGAAGAATAATTGTTCCAAGAATTAATAAGATTCTTTGATCTGATTTCCTAAACTCCATGTTTTGCTAATCTACTGCCAACTACCAAGCATCAATGGATCATGGGTTGTTGTTGCTGGGGATTCACAGGCAAGGTTATTTGTAGTTTCTTTGTTGGAGTTGTTATTGGGGGGAAATGAAATGGAGATGATTAGGGGGGATTTGTTCAAGAGGCATAGTGATTATAACATATTTATTGATGAGATTGGGATGAAGTTGGATTTTATTTGGGCACCTTATGTGAGTAACTTGACTGATTTGGTTCTAGGGTTTGAAGAGAAAAAGAGTTATCCTGATGTATTTGTGATTGGTACAGGGCTATCGGATTTGTTACATATAAATAATGCTACTGATTATGCCGTTTCCCTAAAGTTGTTGGCAGACTTGGTGGTGTTGTTGTTACCAGTACCTTCAGATTTTGTTAATGATGGAGCTGGCACGAATTTAGTTTCGAATCGGTTGCCAAACTTCTTTTGGTTGGGAATGCCAAAGCTAATAAACTGATGTTGAATACAGATGAGAAGCGAGAGAAGATGACTGATGTGATGTGGCAAGCTTATACTAATGAGCTTTAT
Source organism: Anisodus acutangulus (assembly GCA_029783415.1). Lineage (NCBI taxonomy): Eukaryota > Viridiplantae > Streptophyta > Magnoliopsida > Solanales > Solanaceae > Anisodus > Anisodus acutangulus. The sequence goes on from CM056501.1 coordinate 28,614,594, forward strand.
AGAAGTAAGCTGCTGCAACAATCTGGTGGACCCCTTTTGTTGCTGGATGTTCATGCGTTGAGTAACTATTGTGGAGCTCGTTGTACTACTGACGGAATGCATTATCATAGGGTTGTATATGAAGCTGCAGTTCATGTAATGCTAAATGCATTGCTTGTAGAATCTAATCAGAATCTGTAATGGAGCCAGTGTAATAGAATTAGTTTGTAATTGCTAGAGCTTTCTATTTGTATGGGGATTCTTTTCCTGGTGCTACACTTGGCAACTGAAGATCAATGGCGAGAAGTTTTTGATGGTTGTTCATACTGAGGTTCACATTCTTTTATCCCCTTTTCTTCAATTGTATGATAACTGATACTCACACAACTTATGTACTATAGCAAGGAAACCCCTAATGTCTCACATCCAATTTCAACGCGAACATGTATAGAAACTTGCATAAATGTTTCTGATAGATGTTTGATGGTTTTAATGTCCAATCAGATGAGTTACACCTGTATTCAGTGTTTCTCTTGTATTCTGTATAAAGTTAATCTAATTTCTCCCAAAGCTAGTTATATATGGTACATATCTTTGGTTCTCTTTGTGCCCTTTTGTTCCTTTCCCGTCAAGTTGAACAACTCTCAAATTTGTTCATTTTAAACTCCTGCTATTCTGTGTCAAAATCATTGTTGATAGTGTAGTCCAACAATCCAACTTACTTAGAATGTATGCGATTGTATCCACACAAAAGTAATAGCTGAAATTTTGTAGCTATAGTTAGTTTAACAGTCTGCGTCACCTGCAATACAGATCCTTAGCATTAAATTTTATTCAGTGATTATTTTTTTACACTCCCGAAGCAATCCTATGTCAACTTGTGGAATAGTTTTACCCTCGGACTCCTTACATAGATTACCTTTGCAGTTAGAGGAAGATAAGCTGCTATAACTACTTCCAGACTTTGTCTGTTTCAGGGTCAAAGCTAGTTCTGTAGTTCTGTTGTTCGTTAGAAAGTCTGAGTCGCTTAAGTTTTATACTAGTGTATAATATATTATTATCTTCTACCTTGAAATCTTGCATTGGAACTTGGTCTTCCAAAATCTTCCTGCTCTCCTGTAATATCTATATGTTGGTAAACCTCGTGTTTTTATGCTTTAGAGTATATACATACTTCAAATGCATGCAGGTGAATAATTCTCAAGTTTTGGTTTTTTTGTAATAAATTTATTTTCTTTTTAAATAGGTTATACATTGGAAACTATACAGTTTGGAAATTAGTTGTGTAGTTGATGAACTAAAAGTGGACTTCTAAAGATGTTTTAACGAAGCAAAAGACATGTACATTTATAGACAGTTACATAACTGCATTCTAGGGAAGTAGTTGCACGATAGCATTATAGTTATGAGCTGCAAACCTTAGTAGATGTCTAGATACTTGAAGATCATTGACAGAAGAGATTTTCAGAATGCTGTAGTTATGCCCATGTATTTTTTGGATAAAGTAATAATGAATTTATTGATATAGCACTAAGTGAATGCTAAAGAACTTGTCCTTTATTCAATCTACCCAATATTTTCCCTACTTCAAAATTGTCGTTTAAAAATTGAAAAAAGGGAAAAAAGAAAAAGAGAGCACTACAGATTCTATTTGAGACTTATTAGGATGTATGAGATGAAGGGGAGCCCTCGAGCAACGGTAAAGTTGTCTTCGTGTGACCTATGGCTATAGGTCACAGGTTCGAGTCGTGGAAGCAGCCACTAGTGCTTGCATTAGGTTAGGCTGTCTACATCACAACCAATGGGTGCGGCCCTTCCCCGGACCCTGCTAACGCGGGATGCTTTGTGCACCGGGCTGCCTTTTTTTAGGATGTATGAGAATTGAGAAGGGTGTGTGGTGCTTGCTTTTCTTAGTCCCTTGAAGCAAATTAACTGGATTCAGAATAAAGAAGTTGCAAACACAAATTATATAGAAGGTTGTCTCTAAAGCTAATCTTTCAACAGAAAGAAACTGGCCAAAATAAAATGGCTTTGTGGAAATATTGACACCTCTCAAGGTTGCTCAGACATCACCACGCCCTTATTTGCCCCTATACTTGTACTTTACGCTGCTAAAGGAGGGATGCTCTGTTCATTCCAGAAGAAGTTATCTGGATCAACCAAAGTCTTGATTTTGACCAATTTATTAAAATTATCCTTGAAATACTTGAGTCCATAAACACGGCCTTCTATGTAGCGGTTATTCTCGTTATGATTGACCCCTATGTCAAAGTCTCTATAATTTAAAAATGCGCATCTCGGGGATTTTGACACAAAAGGAGTCAAGTAGTTGTACAATACTCTGGTCTGGTTCAAATAGAAGTTCTCTGCTTCCTCCCAATTTGCTGCATACTGGATTTTAAATATATTTCCTGCTCTGGGGAAATGGAGTTTCCCATTCTGGGATCTCATTCATCCTTCCACCATATGCATTGAATACTAACTCTGTGTCTCCTAATTCAATCATTTTATCGAATATATATTTCAACTTATCCTTGCGAATGGGTTTCTGCAAATAGTCTGACTTCCGCTTCAGAAACTTCGCTCCAGGCATTCGGTTGAGCAAAGCATCAGGCTGTGTTCCATTACGGAAATTTGCCCAGAAAAGCTCAGATTCTATCCAACTCATCTCCCTGCAATCCTCGATATGTATTCCTAATTGAGGAAAATCCCTATCCAAGACCAATAGAAGTTTTCTGGACTCTCCAAGAAATAATGCTACAAATGTTGCTTCAATTGTCTTAGTTCCTGTTTGCTTGTCATCAATAGGTTTTAAAGTTAACCTTATAAAGAGATTGTTATCTATTTTATCTGCAATGAATTGCCACCTGTAAACAATGTCAATTGCATTTTCGTCAAGGCTCCTAACTACTCGGAAAACAGTAACAACATCAGGAACTTTCACCAGCCTAATTTTGTAGGCCTATATCACTCCAAAGCTAGCACCACCCCCTCCTTCAATCGCCCAAAATAGGTCTTCTCCCATTGATTCTCTGTTAAGAATTCTACCATGAACATCTACTATGTGCACATCAATCAAATTGTCAACTGATAGTCCATATTTTCTTAACAGGTTACCGTATCCTCCTCCAGTTATGTGTCCACCAACACCAACAGTTGGGTAAACTCCAGCTGGGAAGGCATGGATTTTACTTCTCCCAAATTCTGTAATAAAGTTCGCCCAGAATTGCGCCAGCTTGGACCCAAGCAGTTTCATTTTGGATATCTACATCAATTGAACACAGGTTAGACATGTCAAGTGAACAAAACTGACGTTGGAGACATAAGAAATGCCTTCGTAGTCATGCCCTCCACTTCGGATCTTTAGGTACTTTCCAGTTTTCCTGCAGCAAATGACAGCAACCTGGACATGGGATTCTTGTAATGGAGTGAAAATAGTGTCCAGTTTTGTAGTGGTTGATCTATTGAACCTCCTGTTTCTGATATAGTGTTGTAGCACTGAATCATTTGAGGAATTGTTTGGAGTGTACACTCTTGACAGTATGTGGTCGGATGGATCTGAATGTTTGGATAAGCATTGAAGAAAACTCAGGTATGATGGAGTTGAGGCTGCCAAAGGAATAATATGTATAGCTAAAAGAAGAGAGAGAAAAGAAGAAAAGGCTCGAAACAGAGAAGTCTCCATATCAGTATCCCTAGTTTCCTTTATGAAGAAATTAAAAGGTTAGAAAGAGAGAAGTCTCCATATCAAAATCCCTGGTTTCCTTTTATTGTTTTCTTTTACTATGGGGTTTTGGAATGGGAGCCTTGGAGTAACTGGTAAAGTTGCTGCCATGGAGGTCACAGGTTCAAGCCGTGGAAACAGTCTCTTACAGTAATGCAACGTAACAGTGCGTATAATAGACCCTTGTGGTCCAGCCCTTCCCCGGGTCCCGCGCATAGCGGGAGCCGGGCTGTCCTTTTTTCACTATGAAAGATAATACGATGAGTTAAGCTACTCCGTGCTAACTAGTACAACAAGAGAAGATGCCAGTGAATCGGTTCTTAGAGATATATAAAAAAAGGTCATCAAGCAGACTGCGTGCCTCGTTTTCTTCTTCATAATGCTGCGAGCTGGAACTTTTTAATAGAAATGTTCATTTTTAAGTTTGGTAGTACCAAATGAATGTAGATCCTCTCCATATTTACTTGTCTTGCCATGCCATGCCATTTTTTAAAATAGAGTTCTAATTGCAACTTTGATTTGACTTCTACAACTGATAAAATGCATGATTTCTAATTTAAATGTAACTAGGACAGCAATATGGCAGGTCTCAGAAAACTACAAAAGGAAAATGGCAATTTGGAGCTTTGGATGCTATGATGAATGAAAAAAAAATGTGGCATACTATTGAACGTGTCATATTCATATCCTTGTGGCTTTGATGCATTAGGAATACCACCAAAGGTGTAAAGGTCCTCCATTAAAAGAGGCTCTTTGGTAGAGAACGCTAAACCCCATGCTCTATACATTGTGAAACCAGATTAAACGGGTCAGTGGGTTCCGGAGAATGCTTGAAGCAAATAAATAAATAAATAAATAAAGGTGACAGGAATAAGGGATAGTGTTTTGATCATTTGACAAAAACTCTATAATATCAGGGAAACATTCGTCTCCTTTCTATAAGTAAATCATTTTTTTAAAGGAAAACACGACTCATGAGGATATGCTCATACATTTCATCAAGTTCAAGGATCAATATTCTTAATCTACAAAGCAACAATTCTAACAGCTTTGATTCAGGTTCTGCAACTTTTGACTGGAAAAACAATTGCTTGATAACATTGCCTTCCAAGTGGCAAATTCTCTCTGATTACATTCAAGTTCACAAGGATTTAATGAACAATAACATATAACACAATTGCACAGCTTTGCTCCGCAACATCTAAATCAGGTAGTCACTTGTCCAACATGAACTCGAACAAAAAGCCCAACATTGCTACCAACCTTGGGCAATCCAAAAAGGAAATGAGCAATAGATACAATTTTGGCATGAGCTCTAAGATCCAAACTGCTTGCCTTGAAAGGTCTGACCAAAATTCCAGTTCTTGGGAGCTACATTGTAAGACGTCAAGGTGACCCCATCACCACTAGTCATCTCAAAAGAAAGCGGCTGATTCTTCAAGTCAGCATTAATGTGCCAGTTTTGGCCCCAATTCCTACCCATAGGAAGCCAGCCTGTTCTTGAACCCTTAACTTTTGCTGCTACTATGTCACCTGAGCCTGCAACATTACTGATTAAAACTGACAAGAATATTCCAGCGCCACCAATAGTGAATCGAACTCCACCTTCCTTTCTGCACTTTATTCTGTTCAGGATTAAGAAACCAAGCATATGGTTAGGTATCCATACAGGATAGATTCAACCAAGGAATTCTAAGAACTACTTGCATTGTCCAATTAAAAAGGGGGATAAACATGTAGATTTACCAAATATATAGCCTCTTTTGGGATCGGAAGGATTTCTGCAAGTATGTACTGAGCTACAAGAAATTAGCAGAAAATGTACTGAATGGTCCAGCGGAAAGAAAAGACATTTGAAGGTGATGGTGTAATCAGTCTTAAACCTTTGCATGGTGCTGCTTGGATGGGAAGGACATCTAATTTCTATACCAAATATAATGCAGCTCCAATAATACCTAAAGCTCCTCATTTGGTGGATGGCGACATGGATACCTCTTCGTAAGTGTCTCCCTATATCTATTTGAACACAAATCACCATTGACTTAAGTATATGAATGGCCCTAAAGTTCTCACGGTAGAATTTTTTTTATAAGGACAGGAAAGATATTTCTCAAAGGCTCATAAAATTTATTCAAAGTAGAAGGAATGGCTAATATAAAGTAAGCGGACATTTTATGCAGTTTGAAAGTCTATGTTATGTTACCAGTTGGTCTACTAGAATCAAAAGCTCATCCTCTAGGCAGGAAGGAAAATCCTTCAAAAACCGTGTAGGTTATTTTACTATCTGAATGCCAGAAACAAAGCATGCAGCTTGACCTTCAAATGTATCTCATAAACTAAAGTGATTGTCTTCCTTAATGTTGTCCAACATCTTAACCCCGACTAGTTAGAAAAGAAGAGTAGGACAGCCCACTTAGTCCAAAGTAGCACTAAACAGATATCATGAAATGAAAGCTCGATAAACTCCAAGTGAAATCAATTAACCTATGCCAAATCCACGTATAGCAAAACTTGCGCTTTCTTTGACCAACTTCTGCAGTAAGAACTCTAGCAAGCAAAAATGTAAATTCCCAATAGGATAGTTTAGAAAGAGAAGTTGGTTATTCAGCGACCCAACCAACAGGGTGACTTGATTATCTAGCCTTGCACCGAGAACTTGAGACATAAAAAGACGTCACTCCATGTAAGTACCTTCTTTTCTTTTTGCTCGTTGCCATTCCATCCAAGTACTACAGAGGTTGATATGCGGACATATGCACCCATCCCATTATACCTAATACTATAAAATTTTATATTCCAGGTTTCATCTGAGGCCCATCTGATTTAGAAAGTTACTGAAAACTTCTCCAATCACAACCAAAGTCAGTTGCAGGAGAAAAGATCAGTAAGTCTATTGTGAAAATCAAACCAAATTATTTTCCAGCAACTAAAAGCAACCAAGAGGTAAGCCTTTAAAAATACAAGCACTGTCCATAAGCTCAATTCTTAAAAACTAATCCAACCGCACGACCTTTTTCGGTTTTTCAAAATTTGTCACCAAAACTAGTAGTCCAACAGCTAAACCAAACCAAAAACTGAAGGCCACCAAAACCTACTTCCATCAAAGCTGCCATAGTCTGCTAGCATATTCTACAAACATATGTATCGAGAAATCAGCTTAGTAAAGTTTGAAGAAGCACATTTTTTTTCTTAACGACGCAGGTGAAATATGGAAATGTTCAAATTGAGCACTTCTTTCTTGGGATAATGATGGTGTTCAAGCTAGATTGCCCGCACCTCGACTATTCCACTTGGTACCTGCTATCTCCGTCCACCAAGGCTTAAATAGATGGCGAAAATCACCTAGTAATTTTATTGCCTCCACTAGATATAGGAGATTGATCTACATGCCATCGAGTCATTTACCTGTCTCTTCCCTCCTTTCTCTCTTCTAAAGATGCACATTAATAGTAAGAAAGTCTATCTATAGAAAGGAAAAGTTGGTACAGAAGTTGCAGTGATATTCTCTCCATGAAAACCAATCAATGAGCCTTACTTTTGGATGCAACTCTTGGATGTCAACCAAGGGGCAAAATCTTCCTGTTCCAAAATAATTAAGGCAGGCAGGTAACCAATATATATGTCACTAACCCAATCTCCTTCAAACGATTTTTTCTTCCTACACTCTCGGCATAATTCAACTCTTAAAGGGATCCATCAAGAACCGTAGTTGCTCCACAGAGAATCTGAAGCTGTCAACCTATGTTTTAGCTTCACTGTTCCCGAGAACACTTCTAGATTTATTTCACTGCATTTGCATCCACATCATCCCTCTTGGTTCTCCTTCTAGTTCATCTCCCCCTCTTGTTAGCTCGAACAATGAGAACAACTTGTAAAACTAGTCTGTCACCAATCACTGGCAACTGTCTCGTCCTCGAAGTCATGACCAGGAATGCATATATGAACATCCACCAATATGATTTTACATAGAAACCATGCCACCCAAATTGCTAAGGTAAGACAAATACTAAGTGGTCATCGTTTAGTTTGTGTTTGACGGTCGAAGTATAGTTCATCCATTAATACATCACCATCTTAGGGTCGTTACATGATTCTTGTTCTAAAGATAGATCCATAAATTCAATAAAGAAGAAAAGTGAAAGTGATAGGGAGGTAGACACAGTCAGAACCTATAGTGCTGTTTAATTCCCACGAAGCTCTCACTACATTTTCCAACAGAAATGAACTCTAGATCATCTTCAGCAGAATATTTTCATACATACATTTGTTTGGATATTCCATATGTATATATTTTACCACAAGCATTGGCCAAAAGGTTATTAGAGACTTTCCTTAAATAAATACCCTCAAATTACAATTCAGGACAACTTTTGAAACAAATAGAAGATGTACATATTATGAGAATCTACAGAAATCAATGCATAGATATTAGTTCTTCTGATATAGAACATGCATTATCATAGAAATTAGGAAAAAAAAATTGCTCCCTCCACGAAAGTCACTGAAATTACTTACTAAAGAAATAAGCCAATGAAGTCAAAAGTAATAGCTAGGTTCATGTGGTTCATCGATGAAAGACATTTAATATCCATCTGGTCATGTATTGTGTTTCTAATATATTGATTGCCAAATCCCTCATAAACTGATTACAACCATTAAAGTCTCTAATCTTTAGGACCCGTTATACTTCTCATCTGTGTTTCATTTCCCCCCTTCCATTTTTCCCTTCTCTCATATGCAATGTCTATTTCTTTCATCTTTAGCTGTCCCAAGTGTTCATTCAAATTTCATTTCAATTTTCAGTAAATGCCGTTCAGCTACTTCCCTTTTTGTTTATACCTACCATTATATATACACGAATCTCAATCAACTCTTCTCACGGACTTCAACTACAGCTTTAAGAACTACTTAATATTTTTAAGCTAAAACCAAACCAGTTCAAAGAATGTTTTAGCTGGTAGTTGGTAGAACTTTAGGCCATAAATGAGTAAATCAACCAACAACTAAACATCAATCCCAAATCATCTGAAGCCATCTACATGAATACGCATCAATTCCCCCTTTCTCAGTTCCATTTCATTCTAATACTAAATAATACTCCCTCCGTTTCAATTTGTTTCTCTCACTTTTCTTTTTAGTATATTTCAAAATGAATGTCTCTTTCCCAATCAGGCAACTCTTTAATTTCAACATCCCACATGACACATGAATAACAAGATTAAAGGGTATTTTGGTAAATTATCCGTATCTTTAGTTCAAGACCACAAGATTCTTTCTTAAACTCCTATCACGTCAAATTAAGACAAACAAATTGAAACCGAGAGAATAATACTTGAATCAGTTGAACATTTTATACACATATATTTACACTAATTTAATGGGCATATATTCACGAACCTGCGATATTGAATGGGCATATTAGAAGCTTTCCAAATAGCAATCTTCTCAAAAGCTTCAATAGGCAGCACAAAATGAGCATTAGGAGGATTACAATGCCCACCACCATCTAAATCAAACCCATAATTCGGAGCACAAAAATTCGTAGCCGTAACAATAATGGAAGTACCAGGAATACACCATCTTAAATCCTCAACACATCTCACTTCAAAACAAGCACCACAGATCTGACCCTTATCAAAAAGCACAGTACTTAACCCAGCTGTAGCTTTTCCATACCCATTTCTCTCCAAATCCCCGTACCCACACGCGCCGCCCACAACGTCGCGTGGGTCTGCGGCGGCGTAGTAAGTGGCGCGTGCGGGTCGCCACTCGGATTGGAAGGTGGAGGAAGAAGATGGGGACCAGTTGTAGTGTGAATGGACTAATGGGGTTGGAGAGATGAGTGTGAATGCTACCAACAGTGATAGTAGTAGCATACTTGCAAGATTTAAAATCTATATGTTCTCACTACTTGTAGAAAGATTATTCTTCAGCTATCAAACAATTGATGGATTTCTGGTTGCTTCAACTATTTAATCTCATGATTATGAGAGGGAAAAAAAGGGAAAGTTTGTCACTTTTTACAGAGATTTTTATGGAAGTTGCTAGATTTGTGAAGCACCATGGAGTTTTTGGCTACTTTTTTCAACTTTGCCATTTGGGCTTGTCGGCGCCACTTTTTCTTTTACTAACAGATAATACATCTTTTTAAATTGAAAGATACTAGTACTACATTAATTTATACAACATTGTCTCATATAACTTTTTACGGGTGCATTGTTCAAGCAATTAATGTTATATTATTATCCATATATTCTCATTAATTAATACTAACATTATCTCTAACTATTTGGCATTGTTCAAGCAATTAGTGTTATATTCCCACTGTCTTATAATAAGTAGTGTTTTTAGCTTATGCACATCCCTTAAGAAATTATTCATTCCTAAAAAAAAATTGAGTGTATTACTAACTTAATCTTAATTAATGTTAGAAAAAGAAAAGTTAATTAATGATTATATAAATTTATATTTAATTAAATACCGTTATATAAGATGGATAAACTAAGTATATTGTATGAATTAGGCATAGGGATATTAGGCCTCAAGCCTGCATGCAATTTATATGGCCTTTTCATTTTGGAAAGATAAGGCTACTACTTGTATTAGTAGGAATATGTTTGGGCTGGCCCACTCAAACACATCCCATTGACGATAAACCAACACATCGATGCTCCACTTTTTTTTTTTTGGGTCGAACTGAAATTTTATTTAACCAAATAACAAAGTTTATACACAACTATCTTATGTTGGACTCTAGAGCCAGTCCCAGCATTTGTCCCTATAGTAAGCTACCAAAAGCAAAATACAAATGTAATACTAGTTTATAAGGATACCTTTGTAAACTATCTAATATTATCCTTTAATATGTAGTTGCAAGATGATATCCTTGATTAACTGAACACTTGATCTGCTCATGACTTGAAATGTTCCTGCATTCCTTTCTGTCTAAATCTGGTAATTAAATAGTTGTAGCTAGCAGAAATCCTAATATGCTTGCTCTAGATCGGTTGTTATGAACATGTGTAGTGAGCCAAGCTACCTCTTCAGGATAGGAACCAATCTGCCTTGATGTTCCTATCCAAGAGAGGAGGGTTGGCCGTATATGATTTGAGTACCTGCAATCTAAGAACATACGACCCAATGATTTCACAACAGTTGAGTTGCAAAGCACGTAACCTTGAGACACTTGAATACCCCATCTGGCAAGCCTCTCCAGAGTGGCTAGCCTGTTTTGAACTGTCAGCCACACAATAAATTAATGTCTTGGTATGGCTCCTCAGGACAGCACCGGGTTCTTCCATGTAGCTCTGGGATGTTGAGGGATGAAAGAGAGATAGGTTTTTTTGAGGAAAATAAAGTATGTAAGTTGAGGAAATTCTTGTATGGTTTAAAACAGGAGTATAAGTAGTGGTATGAAAAATTTAATGACACATTAGTGGATGATGGTTTTGTTGTTAATGCTTCAGATACATGTGTTTTTTCTAAAATGATGGGATCAAATTGTGTGATTATATCTATATGTGGATGACATGTCAATCTTTGGCCCTAATGTGAATATTGTAAATGAGACTAAAATTTTTTTGTCTTCTAAGTTTGATATGAAAGACCTTGGAGAAGCAGATGTGATTTTTGGAATTAAAATCAAAAGACTTTCTTTGTGTCAGTCTCATTACATTGAGAAGATGTTGAAAAAGTTTGATTGTTTTGATGTTGCTCCAGTGAGAACTCCTTATGATCCTAGCATACACTTGAGAAAAAATAAAGATATTAGTGTTTCACAAACTGAATATGCTAAAATAATTGGGAGTGTAATGTTTCTCATGAACTATACTCGGCCTGATATTGCTTATGTTGTTAGTAGTTTGAGTTACACATAGTCCTAGTAGTGAACATTAGACTGCTCTTCATCGTTTGTTAAGGTACTACAGATTGGTGATTGCATTTTGATAAATTTCCTACTATTTTAGAAGATTTTTGTGATGCAAACTGGGTAACTGACAATGATGAAGTTAGCTCCACCAGTGGCTATGTGTTTGCTTTGGGTGAGGTGCTATTGCATGAAAGTCTTTCAAACAGACTTGTATAGTATGTTCTACCATGGAATCTGAGTTTATTGCTCTTGAGCTGACAGGGCAAGAAGCTGAGTGGTTGAGAAACCTTTTGGCAGATGTGCCATTGTGGGGAAAACAAGATTCTCCAGTCTCCTTACAACTGTTCTTTGCAATTGGGATTGCAAAGAACAGTGTGTACAATGAAAAAAGGAGACTCGCATCAGACATGGTGTGGTTAAATAGTTGTTGAAGCATGGTGTTATTTCTCTTGAAATATGTAAGTCGGAAAGAAATTTAGCGGGTCCTTTAATCAAGGGTTTAGCAAGAAGATGATCCTTGAAACGTCGATAGGGACGGGGCTAAAGCCTATAGATTGGGGTAATATGGTGGATACCCACCCACTTTTGGTCAAACGAAGCCATATAGGCCGTCCATAGACACTACATTTCCTATCCCTATGGCATGTGGTAGTGTTTATAAGGTTGAGTTTATTTGCTCTTAATGATTTCATAACCTTAAGGTGGTCTATGAGATAGACTTGATGGAATCACCTACGTGAGTGTAAAGGTATGAAAGACTTATGTCGTCTTTCTAGAGCGCTCATTAGACCCAAGGTGTGTATGCATGATCATAAATGCACTTTGTTAGTATCACGGATTTTGCATAAAATAAATGATATAATATGTATTGTGGGGGTCTCAACTTATGTCCATGTAGTTCAAGAGTACTTCACTTTTTGGATATTAGTTGTTGCCTCATTTCACTATGTGTTAATTCAAATTGAAAGATATTAACACTTAAGTACATGTTCCTTCCTTTTGCCCAAAATTCATTCATATTCTTCACATTTGCATTAGTGGGGGATTGTTGGAGTTATTACCTATTTCTACTACTCTTTTATTCCAAATAATGTAAAGTCAAAGAATCTTTGTGAGTTTTTTTCATTCTCTCTTTCTTGACTCTTGTGAAAAATACTTTGTACCACATTAGTGGTGGAAAGACTTTTATTTCCTCTTATATTGAAATGTGCTTTATTGGATTAGTAAATGGGCTAGAACAAGAGAGGGGTCTCGCGCACATGAGAGTTGGGCTTCATGGCAAATTCAATTCCGGTTTTGCAAAATAATATTTTTGCTATTTTTGAGCTTACCTAAAATTATTAAAATTCATGCTTACAGGATTAAAGCCTGAGCGTAGCTCTCATACCTCCGAAATCAGTTGTCACCGGTCAAGCTTATACCTCCGGAACTAATTGTTACGAATTCGATGAAGACTTATTCTACCGAATTCAATTGTTCCGGAATCGACTCATTACTTCAGAATTAATTGTTGCAACTATCATTATCCATAAATACTCTGAATTAATGACGATTTTAATTTTCTGAAAGTTATGAGACGTTGCAGATTTCATTCTTTATTTTCTGAACGTTGAGAGACATTTTAGGTTTCAGTCTTTACTACCGAGACCTTGCCATTTACCTATAAATATACCGTTAGAGACTTCATTTGTTGACACACGGAAATCTTTCCTCCTTCTGTTTTTAGGCAAACTACTTTGTGCAAACTCTAAACTTTCAGCCATTAGTGCAAGTGTTTGGAAGTGTTGTGGAACCTTGGGAAGCGACCAGGCTAAACGATTTGCACCGGAGTCGATCTGAAATTGCTTTTAGGGCAGTGGCTTGCCACGACACATCTGTGATTCGATAAGTTGTTCTTTACTGTTTTATTTGTTCTTAATCAATATTGTTTTTTTTATTTTACTAACCGAAGTAATTAACCACTACTTTTGAGCAGATGTCAAATTTGTTGGAAATTTACTGATGTGGGATTGAGTTTATCCCGTCTTTAATAACTTAAACATATGGGGCCTGCATGTCAAAAACATCATTTCTTCGCACATGCCTAATCTACTAAGTGAGTAGATGATGTTAGTGCCAAGTATCGTCAAATTTCGTTATGAAATGAAAGAGATATTGGTACACAAAGTAAGGTGTTTGAGACATGAAAAGATGGAGTGCTTTGGCCAAAAATGACAAATCTCCCTCATTGGTAGAAAATGGAAGAATTGTGCAATATATAAATTCTAAGTTTGAGTAAGGGTTTGGGACCCCAAGGGGTAACCCATGTGTTTAAAAGGAAGAGGACCTAGGTGAGCTTGGATTCGGGGCTAAGCCCCACACGCGCGTCGTCGTTGTCCGCCCGCCCGTCCCGTCCCGTCCGAGCTTGGACTCTCGCTCGGGTTCGTCTCTCAAGCTATTGCTTTTTTCCAAAACTTTCTTTTTGGTCCCTAAAATGTTAACTATTTATATTTTGGTCCCTGAAGTTTTTCAAAACATTACAACGACTCTTTTTTCTACAAAGGACACCAGCCAACAGACATGACTATTCAACAAAATAGAATGTTGCTTCCCTTTCTGATCTTATAAATTGAACATTTTTGTTCAAATTAAAAACACAACACAATACATAATCCTTACATAATTTCTAATACTTTTTTCTATTCAGTTCTATATAAACGTAGAACAGTACACAAAACACATACAGAAATCAGCAATCTGTTCTATATTCATTTACTTCGCTGGGATCAACACAGTTTGCTTTGCTTTGTTGATTGTTGTTGTTTTATCTTGGGAGACTATTGTTCATTACCGTAAAAGCATATATACGGGGCAATTTTGTCTTAAAGACAGAGAGCTATCTCTCGACTTATCAAATCATTATTTCTATTTCATCTTTCTGCAACACTATTACCAATAATTTAAGATAAAAATTTTCTGAGTGTTCGAAAGATGTCTGTAATATTTATGTTTCCAGTTCTGGTTCTAATTCTGGTTTTGGCTCTGTTTCTGCCAACTGTTCTGTTGACAGTTCTATTAACAATTCCGTTGGTAGTTCTGGTTCTACTATTGTCAACAGTTTTATTTCTAATTCTGCTGATGTTGTTCAAGGCACTGCCTCTGGCGCTGCTGAAGAAAATGTTGTTGTCTCTGTTCTTCTGACAGTTTCCAAAACAAACTCCCAGGAAAAGTTCTGGATAACAATTACAACAAGAGAAGGAGACTAAAGATGTTGTTCTATCTTACTGCGTTGAGTCTGTCACGATCTCAGATAAAAGATCCTCCTTCTGGTGAGGATGCAATGGATACTCAGTCTAACACAACGACTGAAGTGGGCCAAAATATCTAGGTCCCAAATGACCTGAAGGCCAATAACAAACTCAAGGCAGAGGCTAATGTTGTACAAGACGAGAGTAATCCTCTGAATCTTGACGACAAGATTGTGAATTTCTCGGCACTGGTGCTGGAGGCAAATCTGGTGGAGAACCCAAAGAATTGTGGATAGACACGGGTGCAACCTGTCACATCTACTCTGACAAGAATGCATCCTCCTCTTACGCCCCAGTCACGGGTAATAAGCTGTTCATGGGCAACGACGCTACCTCTAAAGTGCAAGAGGTTGGAAAGGTTGTCCTCAAAATGACTTCAAGTAAAGAGATCACTCTAAAGGAAGTGATGCACGTCCATGACATCTGTAAGAACTTGGTTTCAGGGCCACTATTGGTCAAGGCTGGTTTTAGACTAGTTTATATGTCATGCATTTTGGATTTTGCTTTACGGAATTTCCTGTTTTCGATGATGCATGTATATATATTTTGTGGGATTGCTAACAAGTTTGTGAATTTTGATTTGACTGTTGAGTTGTTAACAATTTTTGAGATTGAATTTGATGTGGGATTTTGAGTTTACGAATAAGTTTTTGGCAATTTTGTAGCAAATTGTTGTTTATTAGTGTAAAAAAGGGCACGGGACTCGAACTCGGGACGGGACCTGGACTGGTCCCGCTCGGGCCCGTCTCACCCCAGGCCTGATCCCGCCCGACCCACCCTGATCCGACCTCGGTCCCTCCTTCCCCCTCCTCTTTGCAAAAAATGGTCGTTGCACAACGGCCATTTTATATTTTGGCCGTTGTGCAACAGCTATTTTTGGCCTCCCCCCTACTCCCTTAATATATATTTTTAACCCTAAGTTAATATATTTACACTTTAACCCAATTTTCCAACTATAAATACCTCATTTTCTCTTCATATTTCTCACAAATTTTCCTACAATCTCTCTAATCTCTCAATCTATCTCTCTACAAGTCTACATTGCCTACTAAATATTATATTTTATTTGTTCATTTGTATAATTGTAACAAAGTTCAAAAATTGGAGTGAAGTTGGCAAATAACTTGAGGATCATCCATCGAGCAAAGTTTCAATTTTCAACATCGATTACACGTCGACGTTATGTCAGCGTTTGGTACCTTCGTTCCTTCTTTAAATTATTATTGTTACTTTATTTTAATTATCCACTTAATTTTATTATCTTTAATTATATATTTGCATAATTAAAATGGAAGGATTAAGATGTATGTTTAAGGGTAAGGGTAAGGGTGTTTCTTTTAGTAGGGGTAACAAGGGCAGGGGTACTTCTTCTAGTCATCCTATTCCTATACAGGATGATTTGATTGATTATACTCATATAGATGAAATTAATTTTTTTAATGATATACCATTAGACGATGTGATATATTTTGCAACTGAACCAGACTTTAATTTAAAAGATAATCTAGATGACACACCCACTAATCTAGATGGCACGCCCATTAGTGTACCTCAAACTGAAATTGGAACGCCTCCTATTCCCCATAGCATGAGACGAGGCCCCACACAACGAAAATTAATATCTGCTGCACGGGATTTTTTTGATAGGGACCAAGAGAATCAAGTAGTTAGATGCCAAATTTGTAAAAATGTTTATAAATTTAAAATGGGAAAAGGTCAGGGTGAGACGGGAGGTTTATTGATACATGTACAAAGTTTTCACAAAGCTAGGTGGGATGAATACGAGGCTACAAAGTCGGGTGCACCAATGCACTCTCAGTCGGGACAAGGTTCAGACAGTGTCCCGGACCAAGTACAAGGTCAAATTAACCCGATGACAGGGGGAATTGTAGGCCCTAAATACGATAAACATAGAGATAGGGAGGCAATAACAAAATTAGTTGCGGTGGAGGGTTTGCCTTTTTCATTTCATTCCTCTCCTGGTTTTATTCATTACATTAGAGATATGTATAATCCTGCTTTTAACGATTTTTCTAGATCAACTGTTAGGAGAGACGTTTTTAAATTTGCACATGAATATCAACAATATTTACGTTATTCATTATATCATTTTCTTGGCAAAGTATCTATCACGTCTGATATAGGTCGTAGTACTAACGACCATGATTATTTAACTGTAACATGTCATTGGATATATTATAAATAGTCTATGCAAAAACGCATTTTAGCATATAGATATATTGATGATAGGCACACTGGAAGTTTTATTGCACAAAATATTAATGAATTTTGTGATTATTATGGAATAAATGATAAAATTATGACTATTACATTTAATATGTCTTCTAATAATCATGTTATTAGACTTTTAAAAGATCTTTTAACTCCATCTTTTCCTAATCATTTTCATATAAAATGTGTATGCCATATTTATAACTTAGTTCTAAAGGATGGTCTATCACATTTTGTAGAGATTCTTAATAAAGTACAATTTGCTATAAACTTTATTTTTAGAAGTAATAGAATACAAAGAAAAAAAGAATATAAAAAAATTTGTCACGATTGCGGACTACCTTATAGAAAAAATTTCGAAGAAGTAGCGACTAGGTGAAATTATTTATATGAACAACTACTTGTTGCTTATGATTATAGAAGACCTATAAATTTATTTTTTAACGTCCATAATCGAAATCCAACTGATATTGTTGTAGATAACGATTGAGATTAGAGAAGAATTTTCTGATATATATTATCCTACTATTTCAACTATGTTATTTTATACAACTCTAATATTTTTGTTACTTAGTGAATATATGGAAAAACCATCTTATAAGACACCTATTAAAAAAATATTTATCAAATTAATTTTTTTTCTATTCCTACTATTTATATTATTGGTGCTGTATTAAATCCGACTATTAAAATAGACGGTTGTAAATCACTTATTGAAACTATTTATGATTGTATAGCAGTACTTCCACCTCCAACTCCAAAAAATCCAAATGAACAACCACCTAAGGAACCAACTAAAGAAGAAGTTTTGTCTAGCATACACGATGAATACAAAAAAGTATATACGCATTACCAACAAGAAAGTGCTAGCAACCAACCGGCTTCTAGCTCAAAAAAGACATGTTGTTTCTACAGCTGGTATTGAAAGCCTTAGACATAGAATGTTTAGTGGTACCACTACTAATCAAGTTAGCGAGTTTGATGTTTTTATTTTGGAGGGTGTTGTACCGTACCAAACAGTTCTCAATGAAGAATGACGTGAAGACTTACTGAAATATTGGAGGAAGAATGAGAAGACAATTTTGACACTATCAAAGATGACCCGAGATGTGTTGAATATTCAAGAGTCATCAACAACGTCTGAAAGCACTTTTTCTGCCGGAAGATTTCAAATAGGAGAGCACATACACTCATTAGCGGGAGATAGCTTGGAGATTGCAGTTTTATTCAGAGATTGGATACGAGCAAAGCGTAGAAGGTGCAGTCAACTGGAGATCAACGAAGAAGATGACGAAAACTATAATGAAATCTTATCCGATGGAGGTGGAAGCGACGTCGAGCAATTTGACCAACAAATTCCAATTCCAACCGAAGAACCACAAGACATTGTGAAGAAACTAGAAAAGGTGTTTATAGATATGTGATTTTTTAATTGTAATTTTACTATGTTATTTGCAACTTTCAACACCAGAAAGTTGCAATTTTGAATTGTATTACAAAAAATCATATTTCTATTACATAATATAAGAGACACAAAAACAACATTGAGATATTTTTATTACACTATCTTGTTCAATTATTGAAGTGTTTATATATGTTATTATTTTAAATTAAGTACAAAAAAAATAAAATCAGAAAACCCGATCCCGACCTGATAAGACTGCTTTTCCGACGGAAACGGGACTGGACATCGTCAGATCCCGCCAGTCCCGCCGGAGGACCGGTCCCGCCCTTCCCAGTCCCGTCGGGTCCCGCCCTGTTGGGCACCCCTAGTTGGTCCTACTAATTTTTCTAGTGCCTTTCACCATTAGTATTGGATAGAGGAGCTTCTACAACAAAGATGACAAACTCTTCTTGACCTTTCCTTTATTCAACTTTAGTGGAGCAAAGTGAATCTCTAAGAGCCAAATTAAACTATTTATTTTCGATAGGGCAAGTGAATGGAAAATAGACAGTAGTTATTTTTAAAAACAGTTTGTTTTACAGGATTTTTTTCATTTGCAAGCAAAAATTAGTTCAAATATAGATATTGTCTCTGGTTTTTATTTTTTGTGCCCTGTCCATGGTCCTCCCATTATCCTGTCCTCTTATCCGAAATAGAAACTTTTGTTTACAAAAATGTCAAAAATATTATCTCAAAGATAATTTAAACATATAGTAAGAAATTCCAAATATATTTCTCCAAGAAAATACAAATTAAAATCAAACCAAAACTATTGCAACAAAAATACCTTTGTATATTTATATGTATATAAATATTTGTGGTCCAAAAGCATCCATCCCACTCACACAACCCAACCCCCTCGGCCTTTCCCCCACCAACCCCTTTATTTATACGTATATAAATATTGCAACAAAAAATACCTTTGTATAATTGTATTTTGTATTTGCACCGAATTATGATATTAACGTTCTGGGTAAAATAAAATACATGTTATAATGAGTCATAAAAATTATATGCCATTTTTTATATATAGGTGCGATTAATTTCTTCAAAATATATACACCTTATATATCCAACTTTTTCCGTCATCATACTTGAGTGATTATTAATTAAACTTACATTTTATTGTTTAAACAATAATTATATATTCATTTATGAAACATTTTTTTCATTTTAGTCGGTGAATTATATCTTTCTATATTTGTTAGTAATAGTTTAACTTCATTTTTTTGGTTTTACTCTTAATTAACAAATTTTAATGCTACATAAATTTTATTATTTATATTAGACCAAATATTTCAAATTGTTTTAAAAAAAAATTTGTGCCCGGTAAATCATCAAACCTTATATGACATAACTCTAATGTCATGTTTAACATCTAATTTAAATCTTAGATCACCTTATCTGTATTTTTATCTTTCTATGTGGCTTTCACTTTCTTGCACCAAATTATTAATTAAATTTTTTATATAGAGTGAAGTGGATAAACGAAAGGTGGTGAGTTGTTGTGACGTGGAGAAAAAGTGCAAAGGCTAAGTCCACCTGATAGAAAAAGAATATTATATCATAAATAAATACTACTCCCCGATCAAAAAGGGTATTTACTTAGTTATTTACACGCCTCTTAAGAAATAATTAATTTTAAGTAAAAATAGGTATTTTAACTAAAATGCTCATAATTAATAGGTATTGAAATTTGATTATCTAACACTTAATAAAAACAAATATAAAAAAAGTAAAATTAATTATTTTGTATTTGATAAATAAATAATTTTTTATAAAAAATAAAAATTAAGTAAACACTATTTTTATCGGAAGGGAGTAGTAATTACAACTCATCAATTATCTCAACCTCCACCCACACACTTTTTTTCTCTTTTATATTTTTCTTTTATCTGCATAATCCACAACTCTTGGCTTTCCCTGTTCCTCTCTCTCTTTTCAAGTATGGTCCTCTTATATTTTAGAGGCTGTAGATATTTTAGCTTTTCATTATAAATATTACTATTTTTTTAGAAAGAAATTAATAAATTATAGGATAGCAAATGTTATTTAGGTGGATATTTGTCTTTTCTTGGGGTGTAGAAGGTTTTCTACTGGTCCTATGAAGTTAACATGGGCCTTGATTTTTCTCCTTTTTTTCTTTTGACTTAATTATAACAACTTGTAATATTATAAATAAATCATAAATCTAAAATAGAAAATTAATCTCCTCTATGATAAGTAAACATATTTGTGTAAATCAAGTCCTAATTTTACTTTTACTCGTTCTATAATTAACAAAAAAAATTAATATAATCCATTCTTAGGTTTTATTCCTTAAATAGAATTAAGAAATTCAAGCTATCTTTAATTTTCAGTCATTCATTAGAAGTGAAGGTTATCTTAGCACAGGATAATACTTCTGAAAAATTATTTTTTCCACTTTTATATACTGTATATCTTTTGTTCGTATTCAGATAAAATTCATTAAAATATGAATGTTTGTGTTTTCATGATATTTTTGAAGGAATTATATTGATTTTGATAGACAGTTCACAAGCAATTTGGATAACATAGATAAATACACTCACTTTTGTTTTTGTACCACTAAACTAAAAATTTCCACTGCAAAAGAATATATAAACCTAATAAATGCTTCCCAATAAAAATATCTCCAACATTATCTACAAAAAATATGAGGAAGGTGTCAAAATAAGGGCCCACATAAACAAATATTCATCCACAAATAAACCGACACGCGGAGAAACCACAAGCGAGTAGCTTTCCCAACTGTCAACGCGCGAGTATAACATTAACTTCTATCAAATTTAATTTTTTAAAGAATATCGGGAAAATTCAAAGAAAACAATAAAAAAGAAGCAAAGCCACGTGTCGGGGGTGTCTTTGAACGTGAGCCACAAGATTCCATTAATTTTTTTTCCCGAGGTTTCTAAAACATAAACGTGAAATTCCATTTTTACCCTCTTACGTGGCACACCCTCCTTGTTCATTTTCTTCTCTCTTTAACCCAAAAATATTTCGTTTTTTCAGATTGTCGCTTCTCCTTATTCCCTACACTCTCAGTATACTTTATATTGTGTTTTTTTCTGGGAAAGTTTCTTTTTTGTGTGTCTGTTTTGAGTTTTTCAACTTGAAAGATCGAGGCTTTGTGGAGATAAAAAAAAACAAATTTTCACCTCCTATACTGTTTATAAGCAGATCCTTTTGTTAAAGTTTCTTGCTTTTCTTTCCTGGGAATTCATTTTTTTTGTGTTCTTTGCTGTTGATGAGATCAATTTTTCCTTTGAGTTTGTTGAAATATTTATCAGAATTTTCTGGTTCTTGGGTTTTCTCTGAATTTTATGTTTGAATCAAGGAGTGTGATGTTTTGGTGAGAAGGGTAAATGGGGAAAGTGAATGTTTGGTATTGGTGACTGTGCTCTGTGTGAACAGAGTTAGAGGAGTTTTATCTGGTGTATTGGGAACTTGGATAGTGTAGTTTCTTGGAATTCCTTGGATGTTGGGGAATATATTGATTGACTGTGAATCAGTGAGATTGACGGTTGATATTTTTGGGATCTGAAATTGAAGAGAATTGATTGGCTAAACAGTGGGATTTTAATCTATTTTTGGAAAAAAGTGTGAGGAAAGATTTTTACTGAGTTGCTGGTGAGTTGGTGAATTTGGCTCTAGAGGAGTTTTAGCAGCTTCAGCAAAAATCTGCAGGAATGACTGATCAGGTATGCCACTTTTTTACTTTTTATAGTACTACTTTTTAGATGATATCTTGTGTATTCTTTGATTTCTTTATGGTTAATTAGATGTGCCTTGATTCTTAGTGCTACTATTTTTAGATGTGCCTTGCTTTTTAGCAGTGCTAATTTTAGATGTTCCTTGCTTCTTATTACTAGTTTTAGATGTGCCTTGCTTTTTAGCAGTACTAATTTTAGGGTTGAATTTCATTTAAAAAAGATAACGGGATAATTGATTTGGAATTTTCTAATAGATGAAGAGTTGGTGAAACTAGATAATTGTAGGTTTTGAAGAAGAGTGAATATTAGCCTGATAAATCATAATAGGTAGTCTAGGACATTTTCAATTCAGAGATGTCTTCGTTGGTACATAATGTTGTTGCATTTTTTTTTCCAGGTGAATTGCAATTTGTTCTAAATGTAGTGCTTAATAATTCATTGTGGATTAACTATAATTTGATACCAAAGTTATGTTTACACCCTTAAGAATGTATCCAGTAGTATAATAATATGCGTCGAGTTTCAGCCGATTCAGATGGATCAGCTGCAAGTTTGATCTTGATTTTTAAGTAGACAAAATAGGAGAAGAAAATTGCTGGTCTTAACAGTTGTCACTTGTTATCCGGTTCATGTGTTTAAAAGAATTAGGGCTAGTGACTATATGCTTACAAAGACTTCATACACAATTTTGCTAGGAGATAATGTATTAAGACTGTTAAATCAAAAGATGGGAGGAAAGATTGTCATTTCCATATGTTAGTTTCAATATTTACCCCATACAGATGTTTCCTTTTATGCTGCTGATGAACGGATCGTTCATTTGCTAGACAATGGTAAATATTCTTTTATTTTGTCCTGTTCTGCAACCAACTTTAATATACCTTGAATGCACCGCCGCTTGTGATGTAATTAAGCATTCAAATTTCGGCAAGCTTTAGAATACCACAGTATAACTAGTAGCCATTGTTTGCTTGATTAAGGTATTGAAGTTTTTTTGGAGAAGCTTCATATTTTTCACTTCGTCATTTTAGGATCAATGTGGTGAAAGTGGGGTGGACTCGGTCCGTTCCAGCAAGAATCGAATTTCGTCAGATGTGGGAGCTTCATCAACAAGGAGCATTCAGCTGAAAGAGCAAGTTGCTTCTGCAGATGAATATGCTCCCAAGGTTTAATATTTTCCACATTCTCTGTGTCAACTATGCATTCCATACAAAGCTCATATTTGCGTCTTGTCCATTGTTCTTTTTGGCTTAAAATAGGTCAGGAAGCCATATACCATTACAAAGCAAAGGGAACGGTGGACAGAAGAAGATCATAAAAAGTTCCTTGAGGCTTTAAAACTGTATGGCAGGGCATGGAGGCGTATAGAAGGTAGAAAATGATGATGCTTGTTAGAGACATCTCTTTGGTTGTCATTGCATATTAACAGAGGTTCTTGATTAATTTTCAGAGCATGTGGGTACAAAGACTGCAGTACAGATAAGGAGCCATGCTCAGAAGTTTTTCTCAAAGGTTTACTGCTCTTATATACCCCCATTATATCTATATGCCGCCTTTTGAAGTAAGTCATATTCTTTTATGGCTCTAAGGCGTGCAGTCAATGTTAAGTGTCAGTTTGTTTTATGAAGGCATCTGTTGATTCCAAATGTGTTTATGGTGGTCAGGTTGTTCGTGAATCGAGTAATGGTGATGCAACCTCTGTGAAACCAATCGAGATTCCTCCTCCTAGGCCTAAAAGAAAACCAATGCACCCTTATCCACGTAAATTGGCTACTCCAATTAAAAGTGGAACCCCAGTCCCCGAGAAATCGACAAGGTCTCTCTCGCCTAATGTGCCTATGTCTGAACATGAGAACCAGTCTCCTACTTCTGTGTTGTCTGCACATGGTTCAGATGTACTTGGCACGGCAGATTCAAGTAAGCGCAGCGGTAGCGCATCACCTGTTTCATCAGCTGGTCATGGAAATTCTGGTGGTTTTGTACTTTCTGAATCACCCAATTCCATCCTAGAAAATACCTCTTCACCTGCCCAAGCAAACGCTAGTACAAATCCAGAAAACCAGACTTGCATGGTACAACTACCTTTGATACTGCATCTTTTTTTTCCCATACTGCTGTTAGAAATTTCTGATTTGACATCATCTTCTGTTTGATTCATATATTCAGAAACTAGAGTTGTTTTCCCAAGATGATTTTGTTCAAGAAGGCTCAGCTGAGACGCCTTCTACTCAATGTTTGAAGCTATTTGGTAAAACTGTGCTATTCACTGAATCTCAGAGACCTTCCTGTCCAACTCCTGGCACGTGCAAAATAGAGACAGACGTGAACGATGAAGCAGCACTGCCAGCAGTTGCTTGGAACGTAATGCCTATGAAATTTACTGCTTCCAATTCAGAATGCGCGTCTACGTTAACTCTTGGAACCACCACACCATTTTATTACTTGCCATCACAAAATGAAAACCAATGGCCTACCGGATGTGCTTCTTCCACTCTTTTGCCATGGGGATCATTATGTGCCTCATCTGCTTCATTTTCTTGCATTCAAGTGCTTAACCCAATTCCAAGAAAGGGGCGTCCAATCTTCAACGACAAAGATCTGGAAGATAAACAAAATCAGAAAGAAGGATCTTCCACGGGCTCTAATACAGAACCAGTAAGTGCGGAAATGGGTGGAGATAATAAGAACATGGATGTTGAAGCTCAGAGTAGCGGGAAAGACCTATCCTCCTTTAGACCTAGCGAAACCCCTAGCCTGGTGCGGAGAGCAAGTTCCAACAGGCGCATTAAGGGTTTTGTTCCTTACAAGAGATGCTTAGCAGAAAGCGGCATCAACTCCTCAACGCTAAGTGGCGAGGAAAGAGAAGAGCAGCGAACTCGCCTTTGCTTGTAGCTGGTTTCCTCCTGTTGTTTGCTTTAGCTCCTGTTACATTTAACAGTGTAGATTTTCCAGTAACAGGGTGAGCATCTGATTTAGGTTTTGGTCTAACCCTAAAATTTCAGTTGCGAGAATTGACTGAACGAAGCGGAGTAATGGAGTGACATCAAGTGTAGCTTTTCCTTGCAGCTTTTGCAGAAGCTGAGAAGCATATCTCTTATCTTTCCTAGTTCTCCAACCTCATTTTTTCAAATGTTAAATATTGTAACTACATAAAGAGCTACCTACTGCCTCAGTTGAAAATGTGAATTGCAAGCGTTCAACTTAAAGGCTTGTTGTGCAAGAGATGGCACTTGCCTTTGGACCAGACAAAAGTTCTGCTCTCACTTTCGAACTTGAATATTTAGGCAATGATGGGTATAAGAGAGTTGTTTTCTTCGTGTGTTCACTTTCATTAGTACAGATTTTTTCAATAACAGGGTGAGCATCTGATTTAGGTTCTGTATAATCCTAGAATTTCAGGCATCCTAATTTGTCCCTCAATTGTTCAAATATGTTTTCATGAACTTTTAGTCTTGTAACTTCTTGTTTATGAGCTTTTGTGTTAGAAATATTTTTCTTGATTATTTTATTTCAAAGTGGTAAATATATTAAAATACAAGCATAATTCTAGGCTACAATTACGGTAAGTAATTACTAAAATATACATCTATCATATACAGAATATATATAATTATGACTAGTGATATTTTCATATTCTCACACCCCTGCAGTCGAAGCGGGAGGTTGGCATATGCTGAGCGGGAGGTTGGCATATGCTGAGATTATCCCGAAAGTCTTCAAATAAAATCAGCGGAGGACTTTTTGTAAAAATATCGGCAATCTGATAGCGTGACGGGACATGTAAGACATGTACTTGTCTACGAACAAAGTGAATATCTAGTTCAATATGTTTAGTGTGTTGATGTTGAACCGAATTTCCTGAGAGATAAATCATAGTAACATTATCACAATAAACCAATGTCGCCTTCGGAATCGGACAGTGAAGCTCCAAAAGAAGGTTCCGTAGCCAACAAGATTCAGACACTACATTGACAACTCCTCGATATTCTGCTTTGGCATTGGATCTGGACAAGGTAGCTTGCCGTTTGGAGGACCAAGATATCAAATTGTCATCGAGAAATACACAATAACCAGACGTGGACCGTCTGGTATCCGGACATCCACCCCAATCAACATCTATGTAAGAAATAAGAGTGGATGTCGAAGACGGATATAAATGCAAGTCATGCTCGAGAGTGCCCTGAATGTAGTTTGAGAGCATGCCTGTGATCCTCCATCGGGTTATGCATGAATAGACAAATTTGTTGCACAACATAAGATATGTCGGCTCGTTCAACGATCTCTTCTGCATATTTCTTTTGAGACAAAAATAGACCATATGCATGATGTGTGACATCTATCCCCAAGAAGTAACTCAGTGGCCCTGGATCTTTCATTGCAAATTATGAGTCAAGAAGTGCCATGATAGACTTACGAAGAGCATCAGATAAGGCAGTCAATATAATATCATCCACATACAGAAGAATGTAAGCTATACCATTACCCTGTCGGTATATGAATAGAAAATGATTAGACATGTTGTTAGAAAACTCAATATTAGAAACATAATCTGCAAATCTCTTGTACCAGGCATGAGGAGCTTGTTTGAGCTCATACAATGATTTCTTCAGCAGACACACATGATTAGGATAAGTGAGGTCTATATACCTCATGGGCTGATACATGTATACCGTTTCATTGAGTTCTCTATGCATGAATGCATTTTTTACATCAAGTTGATGAAGTGGTCATGTCTTCGAAAGAGCCAGACTTAGTATCGTGCGGATAGTGACTGGTTTGACCACTGGACTGAAAGTCTCACCGCAGTCCACACCAACCTGTTGCGTCTTTCCATCACCTACAAGATAGGTTTTATGCCTCTCAAATGTACTATCAGATTTTTCTTTATGACTAAAAATCTACATAGACTGAATCACATTAACATCAGGAGGACGAGGCACCAAATCCCACGTTCTATTATTAATAAGAGCATTATATTCATCATCCATATCCATTTCCAATTTGGATCATTAAGGGCAGACACAGAATTTACAAGGCAATGGTGATTTGGTAACATAGGCGTGAAGATCGTATTTTTTGTTTGGCTTAAAAATTCCGTGTTGACTACGAGTGACTGGTTGTCGGGTCGGAATTGGAGTTGGGCCGGGAGTGGAGATGGGTTCGGGTGGTGGTAGGGACGGACTGCGCAACAGTGGTTGGACCGCCCGACATTGAAGATGGTCGTGACCCAGTTGACTGCCAGGCACTGGGCCTCAGTGGGTTGTCAGCGAGAGGCTCGACTGGGCTGGCAACCACTAGGCTCGGTAAATAGGCCGAACTGTCGAAAAAAATTGAGCCTGGTTGAGAGGTCAATTTATGGACCAAGTACGGGGGCATGCTATCATCAAGAAATTCGTAGGTAGGAGCCACAGAATCATGCATTTTGGCAAAGGGAAATTTTGATTCATCAAAGACCACGTGACGACTTACGATTGTTTTATTAGATGATAAGTCGTAACATTTGTACCCACAATGGTTTGACGGATATCTCAAAAAAATACACGGAGTAGACCGGGGTTGGAGTTTATTGATGGTAGTAGAGGAAAAAAGAGGATAACATAAGCACCCGCACCCGAATATCCATAGATGAGAGTAAGATGGGTCCCTTCGATATAGAGTTTTGAGAAGGGATGTATAGGCTAATTGTTTGCTCGAAAGTATGTTAAGGAGATACGTTGCCATTTGTAATGCATGATGCCAAAATGATGGTGGTATAGAGGCATGTACAAGTAATGTTCTAACAACGTTGTTAATGGTTCGGATTTTTTGTTCTCCTTTTCCATTTTGAGATGAGGTATGTGGACACGAGAGACGAAACGACAAACCATTAGTTTTGCAAAAATCCCAAAATAGCCATTATCAAATTGAATATTTTTAATATCCCGTTCAAATTGAGTGTGGATAAAAGCTTTAAAGGATAGAAACATGGAAAAACTTGTGACTTTTTAGACAAAGGAAACGTCCACACAAAATTAGAGTAATCATCAAAGAATAAAAGATAATATCTATGGCCCGAAGAGCTTACAACGAGAGATGTCCAAATATCACTATGGATAATATCAAAAGGCATAACAGTACAAGAATTAGAAGCAACAAAAGACAACTTAACATGTTTTCTAAGAGAACATGAGCAACAAACAGAAGAATTGCGAGTTCTAATACACTCAATAATTTTTTTTAAGGGAGACAAAAACAGGCGCTCCCGGATGACCCAAACGTTCATGCTATAAAGAATGAGCTAAAGCTGCAAAAGTGAATGGTAACATGGCTTGATGTGTGGTTGTAGTGATTGGATATAGACATATAGCTCGCCCTGACTATCACATATCATTAGACGCATCCTTGCCTGAAAATCCTTCACGAAAAATCCAAAAGGATCAAATTCAACAGAAACCGAATTGTCATTGGTAAATTTTCTAACTGAAATCAGGTTTTTAATTAATTGAGGAGCATGAAGGACCGTCTTTAAAGATAACGATGGGTTCAGGGGAAATAAGTTTGTATTACCATAACCACAAATTAGAATTGAATGACCATTTTCGATAATTATATCACGATTATTACTCAAATTAAAATAGGACGAGAGATTATATTGTGAGGACATCACATAAGACGTTGCACCGGTGTCTATGTACTAATTTGCATCGGGTGAATTAAGCCCAAGAGTGTGCATTGCGGCCTCGATGTCGGTAGGGGTTGCCAGTGCCGAGTGGGCCTGCTGCCACTGACCCGACAGTGGCCCAAGAATTCCTAGCCTGGCCTAATTTCCAGAGGGGAATGGGCAGAGAGACACGACCCAAGGCCACTTCTAGGCCCACGGTGTCGGCCTACTGCCCCACTGGGCTGCCGGCTGCCACTGGGCTGGTTGTTGCTGTTGGCCGCCACCCTTGCCACTACCACTGCCGCCGCCACGGTTCTTTCCTCCATTATCGATATTTCATCCCTTTTGGCCATGGTTTGATGACAAATTTTCAAATTATGAAGAATTATCATCGGATGGAGCAACAACCATGGCGAAATTCAACACGATGACCGTCTTTTTGGCAAAACCTATTTTTTCTAGGATGAGCATAGACCGGCCTTGATAAACCGGCGAAAGATGGTTGTTTTGGCGGATGAGCGTACCTACTCCACTATATGCGTCGGTGAGGCTGGAAACTATTTGTAACAGGAACTGATTTATAGTTACCGCCGCCTCGACGTTCTTGAGTTGGTCCGACAGAACCTTGAGTCGTTGACAATATGTAGACGCATTCGGGAAATTCGCCATGTTAGTGGTGGAGAATTTTTGCTCAAGTGTGATGGCCCAGGAATTCTTATTGTCTTGGAAAATGTTACGTAAGCGCTCCCAAGCCTCCATAGCCGTGGAGTTGGGCTCAAGAATAGTATGCAGCAAATCACTTGCAATTATGGCATAAATCCACTGGAGAACCGTCGCATAAAGTGTTAACCATAACTCCCTTTCATCATCGGTTTTCGACACCTTCTTCTTGCCTTTTTCCGGTGGGATGATGTGATGGATAACCCTGCGTGAGCGACATTGAATTTTGAAAAGCTCCGCCCATATCGCATAATGGACGTTTTCCATCTCAAGAGTGATGGATATATGAGATTTAATGTTTGAAAATGCGAGGGCTAGATGGAAATTTGATTTTGAGTTAGACATGACTGACGAAAGTAGTGGGAGAGGATCGACGACACAAAGAGGGGGGAGGGGGGGTTGGCCGACGGTGAAGGAAATGAGAAGGTATTAGGGTTTAAGATCTTTCCTTAGAATCTGATACCATATAAGAAATATTTTTCTTGATTATTTCATTCCAAAGTGGTAGTAAATATACTAAAATACAAGCATAATCCTAGGCTACAATTACGGTAAATAATGACTAAAATATATATCTACCATATATAAAATATACATAATTATGACTAATTATGACTAATGATATTTTCCTATTCTATCATTTTTCTCTTGTGATCTCTGAAGTCTCAAGTTTAAATTTAGTAGAAATAAAAATCGCTACGTGATTTCTTCTCATTTTGTCCAAGCCTTGGTGGATAGAATTACATGATATTTGTTACTAACGGGAGGTGGCAGGTCGTCCTCTTTAACCGCCCTACTAGGGGAGGGACACTTTCTGAATATACCTTAAATAAGTTTTTTGTGAAATTAATTGAGGTGCACAGAGCTGATTCGAATACGATGGTTATAAAAAAAGGGATAGGCCAGTCCCATTGGGTGCTTGAATCTCTTAGCGAGTTGGTGGTGATTACCGTGGTGTTTCTTAGGTGTATGTGAAAATGAAAAGGCAATTTGATGCACAAATCATCTCACAATTTGATAGGGTCTAGGAAAGGATCGTATAAGGTGTGATGTATGTAGCCTACTCTAAGACAAACATTATCCCCTAATTCAACAATTTGAATCGTGACCTATAGGTTGTAGGAAGAAAATTTTATCCGCTTCGAGACTTCCTTTTAATGTTCGAAAATAATATAAAGTAAATATTAATTTGAGATAAAAGGAAATTCTTAAAACTAATTGTTAACACTCAAAAATAATTTAAGTGTTTAAACGAATTCAGTGATAGCTGAACTACTCCAGAGCCGAATTTACTCCTAGCCCTCGACTACAAGAACTTCATCGGCTACTAAGGCAGCTTAGCCGAGTTGTTAGTTAGAGGTACAATTGAGACTCACTCATATGCAGACGCCTCAACGAACAAGCCAAAAGGGTTTCCTGACCCATAGAAGCGGTAACGACCAACAAAGCTAAAAGAAAGGGCCATTATCCGAGAAAGAGGAGTAGAGGGCGAGAAAATCGGCACCACCTCTCCCATAGTTTGCCATTGAACTTAGTGGGTTACTTGATGGCTGACATGGGAGGGGGGGGGGTCATGTTGTACAACTTTTTCCCTTTTTTTTGTACTATAAATAGGATCATTCATTGTATATAGAACACACACAATCAATCAAATAACTCAATTTTTTATCTATCTTTATCATTTACTTTTATTTTATCCTTTACTTTATTGTACTCAGCTGCATTCATGTTTATCACCTCTTAGTCTACTCATACCACCGTCCTAACGCTTTTTGGAGTAATTGGGGAATCAATTGCTGGAAATTAGAGTTCCGTTTCCAGCCTAAATCACTTAAGTTAAAGAATCAATTTGTCTCCCGATTTATTCAGCCGATAAAACGACAGAGAGCAGAATTCAAGGCGAGAACAAATTTGGCATGCCTAGTGGGACCATATGTAAATTAATAACAAAGTTTGATTCTCTATGTCAGGATCATTTTTGGCGTATGCGCCTAAGGTCCGGTAAGAAAATGAACCCCGACGCCAGCACACATCCTAAACAAAATCCTCCCAGAAGGGACAACGAACCAGCATCCTCCTCGGGTATGCCTACATGAGTTGATACCCTTCCACTTCCTCCATCAACCCAAGTTGTGAAAGAATCTAGCCAATCTGAAGGTCTAACCATAATGACCACGTCTTTTATTAGACAACAGATCGACTTGGGCATCCACGATATTATGTACCAAGTTTCTAAATAGTTGGCTGACATTGTGAAGCCAATGGTACATAATGAAGTTCAACAAGCGGGGGAGATGGAGACCAATCGAATGCACCTAGGAGAATGTTCGGCTAGTTATGCCATCCCTCTGACGAGCGGTGTTGTTCAGCATGAGACCGTGACTCCCGGTGTTGTTCCTCAGCCACATATGCATCAGCTAGTACCTACTCAGGTGCAGTCGGTAGCACACCTAGAAACACAAGCACAATCGCTTGGCAACCAGTACACTGCATGGTCGCCGCCGAATCTTGGGGGGCAAAGTGTGCCACTTGACCAAGCGAGTCTGCAGTATGGGCAGATCAACATGGCTCGGAGGCCAGTTCAGGCTCCAGGACATTTTGGATTGCCGCCCGTTATGCCGCCCGTTTCTACGAACGACCCTATGATGCAGGCAAACAATATTGGCCAGCCGAATTGGCAGCTGATGACCCCTTGCTATGACTTAGCTCGGCTATCTGGTGAGACTGTTTACAGTGGAATGCCATTCTAGCAGTTATTGCCAGTACCCAATCCATACCTTTCAGGAAGCGTAAATTTTCTAAGAACGGCCGACGTCCTTGGAGAGCAGCTATGGAATACTGTTCCACCTTATCCTCAGGCTCCGTTAGCCGTTCCAGGATCTCAGGTTGCAGGCTTTGGTGGTCATACCCAACAATAGCAATGGGGCATTACCCCACCTATTGGTAATGGCCAACAGACCACCTACAACCTTCAAAACCCTGTCCAACAAAGTGCAGAATGGAGGTCGTTAGTGCAGAATGCCTACCAGCCGAATCCAATCGAGAATCAACAGGAGATGTCACAACTGATAAACCAAGAAATTATTGCTAATACCATGAGGAGGTACTTCGACATCCAACTGAAACCTTTGGACATGCATGTTTATAAGAAGCCTTACCCTGATTGGGTAGATTAGATAGCACCTTTGTCGTGGGGCTTCAAAAACCAGAGTTTTCCATCTTCTCCGGCGACAATGGCAAATCCACTATCGAGCACATCGGTAGATTTACTGCCAAATGTGACAAGGCTGGCCAGAATGAGTATCACAAATAGCCTTCACATGGTACTCCTCTTTGGCTTCTGATTCTGTACAGAGCTGGGCTGACATGGAGGGTTACTTCCATGATAGGTTCTATTGGCCCCAACCTCAGGTTACCGTGATTGATCTAATGAATGTCAAGCAACATGTCGATGAATCAACTGCCGATTTTATCGAGAGATTCAGAAAGAAGGTTGGGAAATGCACCGTACACTTCCCCGAGTCTGAGTGTGCCCACATGATAATTAACAACATGCACCATCAGTGAAAGGATAAGTTGATGGGACAATCCTTCTCTGACCTGAGCCAATTAGCCGAAAAGGCTAGCCAAATAGAGCAGTACGTCCAGGAGAAGGAGCGGAAAAGAGCCAGCCAAAATCGAGGCTCCCACTTGCTATCCATTATTGAAGCGCATGAGTCCGACTTAGAGTCAACCGACTGCGCGACAGACGCAATGATAGCCGAGATTATTAGGGGTAAGATTTACTCTTGCCTAGCCTTGAAAGCCGTAAAAGGCAAGGAGACGAGTTCAACCGATGACATGGTCGGTTACTCGTTTGATATCACGAAGGCAGATCAGATCTTTGATCATATGCTCAAAGATAAGCAGATTCGGTTGCTTCATGGTCATAGGATTTCGCCTGCCGAGGAACTCGAAGATAAGTACTGCAAGTGGCATAATTCATACATTCACTCTACTTCTAATTGTGAGGTTTTCAGAAAGGCGATCCAAAAGGGCATCAAAGAGGGGAGGTTCAAGCTAACCGATAAGAGTATGGCTGAAATGTCCATTGATACCGACCCCTTTCTCGCGATATCAATATATATGGTATCTTTTGCTAAGCCGGATGAGTCAACGTACACCAAAGAGAGACAACCGATGAAAAAGGTGTGGGTCCCAAAGAAACCTACCGAAGGGGAGAAAACCACAAGGACCTCTGTGTTCAATCGGTTAGGCAGCCTACATGACATATACGATGACAGACAGCCATCTCGGAGCAGTTTTCATGGCCTCCCTAAATACTCGAGGGACGTTGAACGAGAACTTCAAGAACAAACCATGAGGTTCAGAAGGGTCCCTATCAGCGCCAAGCATAGGCCTAGGAGGAAAGTACGGATACCAACCAATCGGCAGTCGAGAATGCCTCGAATAGATGAAGAACCACTCCCTAAAACCAAACAGAGGGTGGTCGAGTTTAACGTAAATGAGGGTGTTTCATCCTTACGTATCACGGCGAGAAATGAGGATCAGACGAGACCCCGGAGAATGATTAAACCAGCCACCAACACAGAAGAGGGGAAATGGTTTGTCAATCAGGCTCCCGGAAGGAAAGAGGCACCACCGAGAGTCGCATACAGGACTCAGAAAAGAAGGATGCAACGTGCCAAGGCCTTGCGTAAGATGAAACAGACATTGCATCTAATTTCCAACACCAAGGCAGCCGAAAATTAGGAGATTCTTGAGTTTGCCGTAGCCGAGGTTATCGACCGGACATTCAGCTCAGTTGCTTCAGGGGAAATATCGCATGAAGGAGAGACGTCTGTTGACACCCAATTTTGTCCCGTCTTTTCCAATTTATTTTGCAGTTTTAATTATTTTTAGCACCTCAAAACAATTTTAATCTATATACATACATGCGTATATATATATATATATATATATATATATATATATGTGTATATATATCTCATTATTATTATTATTCACATTTTATTATATCATTTGCATATTTTATAATAATCATAAGTTATCCGAAATGCTATGTTGTTTTATTCTCGCAAAATTGCATCGCATTTCCCTTTTATTAAGCATTAAGCATTTCGCAAATATTATATTTTATTATTATCACGTCGTTATGTTATTTTAAATAATTCATATCTTTTACAAAAAATATATATATATATATAATATATTTTAATATTAAACCCCTCTTTTATATTTTTAAATCCATAACCCATTTTTTATTTCCTAACCCAAAACAATTCCTACCCAACCCAAACTAAAACCCATCGTCCAAGCCCAACCCATCACCCATTTTATTTCCTAACCCACAAAAGATAAACTTATTCGGTATGATTAATAAAGCAAATAAAAGATGACAAAAGTCGTTTTGAAAATCTTGAATACGCGTGACGAGCCTAAAATAAATAAACTAGCGAAGGATTTCTAAGTTTGAATTCAACCGAACCTACAAATAAATAAGCTAGCGACGGGTTTCAAATCTTAAACTACCCTATGAATTAATCCTAAGTTTGCCTATTCTAAGCATTTCAATAGTTACATAAGTGCGATAAATAATATTACAATACAAAGCGGAATAAAAGCTGAATTAAAGAAAGAAATGAAATAAATAAACTCCGAGGAATAATTCAAGTTATTTACTTTAATCCCTGCAAGCTGTCAAGAACAAACGGTTAGAAACAGTTAAATACAAATAACTTCATATCCGTATTCAAAACAGTGAATGTTTTGATCACGGAGGGCTCAGACTTAAATTTTGAAAAGAGCATTCCAATCACGTCGTGGCTGCAAATATATGACTAATGTGGTTTATTTTGATTGCCTTGCCTACTAAACGTGTTGGTCTCTCGGGTGAAATAGAAAAGATCACTATAATCACGTCGTGGCTGCGAATATATAACTTGTCGGTTATTTTAGTCACCTCGCCTACTAAACATGTTGATCTCGGATGAAATAAAAGGTTTAAGTCTTCATCATTGCCCAGAAGTTATATTTCCGTCTTTACAACTGTGGAGGCCTCAAAATCGACGGATATTTTTCATCGGCCAAGTGTCGTATCGTGTTCAAATCAGCAAAATTTTAAAACAAGGCAGCAAACAATAAGCAGGAAGCAGTAATCAGAAAGCAGAAAAACAGAGAGACAAATTCCGAAAAGACGCGGTGTTTAGTTTTAAAATAGTAAAAAACAGTAAAACAGTAATATGAAATCGAGAAGGAAGGGAAGATGGACGCAATATTAATTTGAATCAATAAAACAACAAAGAGAATGCGGTATTAATTCCATCAATAACATAATAACAATGCCAAAAAAAAACAGAAAGTAGCGACTAAACTATCCGACCCGAATTCTGAAATTTCAGAACCAAAAAAAGGGACTAAGAAGCATTTATAAAAAAAAATAATAATAAACAGACCCGGATTATGAACGGTGACCCGAATGAAATCAGAAATTCAGATTTTTTTGATAACCAGCAACAGATATGAAAAACGCAAAAATCTGGGGAATTTATCCGAATCGGGTCGACTTAATTCTAACAAAGGATCTGAATTCAATCGGATTTTTCAACCCCGATCGATTTCTTTCCAAATTTCAGAAAACCAACAACAAGATATAAAAATACAAAATCAAAATTATCCGAACTGGTCGACCCGATTTAACAAAGGACCGACCCGACCCGGAATCAGAATTTTTCAAACCGGATCGATTTCTTTCCAAATTTCAAATAACCAACAACAAGATATAAAAATACAAAATCTGGAAATTATCCGAACCGGGTCGACCCGACCCGGAACACTGACCGACCCGACCCGGGATCCGATTTTTCCAACCCGGATCGATTTCTTTCCAAATTTCAGATAACCAACAACCAGATATAAAAATACAAAATCTGGAAAGTATCCGAACCGGGTCGACCCGACCCGGAACAGTACCGACCCGACCCGGAACAGTACCCGGACCCGACCCGGAATTTTCAAATTTCAGATAACCAACAACCAGATATAAGAATGCAAAAAAAAAAAAAAAAAAAACTGGAAATTATCCGAACCGGGTCAGGCCGACCTTAACAAGACTGATCGACCCTAATCCGAAAACAGTGAAAAAATAGCAAAATTTCAGATTATTCACTACCAAAATTCCAATAATTTTAACTTACATTTTCGGACTCTTTAAGATGATGAACAACACAAAAAAAAAGAAACAATACCAACCTTAGGAGAATCTTAGATTTTAAATTTCGGATTTCAACACTTGAATTCGATTTTCGGACTTCCAAAATTCAGATTTTTCCTCCAAATCCAGATTTTTTTCCCCTTTCCAGATTTTCCTCCCCAAATCCAGATTTTCCTTTTTTTCCAAAAATGAAGAACAAGTGGGATATTTATAGGTGGATTTTCCCCCAAGAACGAGTTTGAAATTTGAATTAAAGGCAAAAAAAATCTGAATTTTTGGGGCGTGTTCTTGGGGCATGTGTTGCAGAAAGGTGATGGGGTAGATTGGTGGTGTCGAGCGGTGTAGGGTGCGGTGTAGGTGTGGCGGGGGTAGGGTGCGGCGTGCGGGGTAGGGTAGGATCTGGCGTGGGGGTTGGGTAGGGTGGCGGTGCGAGGAGAATTAGGGTGTAGGTTTTTTTTTGATTTTGTTTTTGGATTTTGGGGTTTGGGAGTTGGATGTAGAATAAAAGGGGTGTGAGAGTTGGGCTTTGGGTTGGTGGATTTGAGTTTTAATTGTTTTGGGTTTTGGTTGTAAGGAAATAAAAGGGAATGGGTTTGGGGTATTGGCCGATTGGGCCTCGGATGTGGGCTATGGGAGTTGGGGGGAAATAAAGGGGAAGGGAATAAGGGGAATGGGTTTGGGCTTGGGGTTTTCGGGTGGGCCGAAATAAGGGAAGAGGGAGTTGAATTGTTTTGGGGACTTTGGGCTTGTGGGAATAAAGGGGAAGGGAATAAGGGAATTTAATTGGGGAGTTTGGTTTTGGGCTTGGTGAATTTTGTTTGGGTAGAATTTGTATTGGGTTGGAAAAAATGAAAAATGGGTTAGAAATTGTTTTGGGTTAGGAAAATAAAAAATGGGTTATGGATTAAAAATATAAAAGGGGCTTAATATTAGAACATATTTATATATATTTTTTTGTAAAAGATGTGAATTATTTAAAATAACGTAACGATGTGATAATAATAAAAATATAATATTTGCGAAATGTTTAATGCTTAAATAAAAAAAATGGGAACGCGATGCAATTTTGCGAAAAATAAAATAACATAGAATTTTCGGATAAAACTTATGATTATGATAAAAAATGCAAATGATATAAAAAAATGCGAATAATAATAATAATAAGAGGATATACACATATATGCCTATATTTTAAAATTATTTTAAAAGTGTCGAAATATTAAAAATTACGAATAAAATCATAAAAGATGGGACAAAATTGGGTGTCAACAGATGCCCCTCTTTGGCCGGAGACGATGAAAGAGTTTTCGGACAAAGAAGTTGACCCAGTAGCCAATTTTGTCCTCGACCCTCGCTTTGAACGAGGAGTAGGGTGCACCGGTAGAAATCGAATCCCGAGGGGAGAGAAGTTGTAAAAGATGGTGCAGATTCAAATATGCCCCAAAGGTCGAAGTTATGATGACAGTTTGCGGATGTGAAAACTTAATGGGGAAGAGCGGAACGATATTCAAGTAGGTCGTCGACCAATTTGCCTCGGTTCGCCGCAAGAGATAGTTCCACATTGTGATGAAGTTCCTGCAAATTAAAAACTCCTGCAAACTAAAGCTTAAAATAAAATTAGTGTATAACTGCTGAGAAAAATTATAGAGAATATAACTTGGAAATACCCGCATTAGGAGGTGGGCGCCTGACTGAAATTAAAATACCCGCATTAGGAGGTGGGCGCCTGACTGTAATTAAAATACCCGCATTATGAGGCGGAGTGCTTGGAATGACGCCGTTGGATTGGCGTGTTGTGTTGAAGACGTCGTTGTAATGTTGTTGACGTCGCTGCAATGATGTAAAAGACAGTTGTTGTGCTGCCGTAACGTCGAGGACGTTGTTGTAATGTCGTTTTGCTGTAAAAGATAATTGTTGTCTTTGAAACGTCGTTGTAATCTTTGACGCCGTCGTTGTAATCTTTGTTGACGCCATTGTAATCTTTGTAAAGATAATTGTTGTCTTTGAAGACGCCGTTGCGTAGGCGTGTTGTTGATGACGCCGTTGTATGGGCGTGTTGCTGATGACATCATTGTAATGTTGTTGATATCGTTGTAATGTTGTAAAGATAGTTGTTCTGCTTGAAGACGCCGTTGTATTCTTTGTTGGCGTCGTTGTAATCATGTTCATGACGTCGTTGTATGGACGTGTTGTATTGAAGACATCATTGTGATGTCGTTGTTGTAAGAATGTAATGGTGTTGATGGCGTCGTTGTATGGACGTGTTGTGTTGAAGACGTCGTCATATAGTCGTGGTGTGTAGACATAATCTTTGATGACGTTCTTTGTAATGCGATCCGTAAGATGTAGTCTGTTGTCTTTGTCATAATGTTGATGACGTTGGTGTAATCTTTGTTTCTTCACCGACATCGTTGTAATCTTTGTTGATGTCGTTGTAATCTTTGTAAAGATAATTGTTACGATGCCGTAACGCCGATGACGTTGTTGTAATCCGCTTGTTGTAAGAGATAGGTCATTGCTGAAGACGACGTTGTAATGATGTTGACGCGTCGTTGTAATGATAATCATGATGACATCGTTGTAATGTTGTTGATATCATTATAATCTTTGTAAAAATAGTTGTTGTCTTTGCGATGCGTCAATGGCGTTGTTGTAATGATGTTTCTTTGTAGAAGATAATTGTCGTCTTTGCCATAACGCGTCGATGGCGTTCTTTGTAATGTTGTTTTGCTGTAGAAGATAATTGTCGTGCTGCCATAACGTCGAGGACGTTATTGTAATGTTGTCTTGCTGTAGAAGATAATTGTCGTGCTGCCATAACGTCGATGACGTTATTGTAATGTTGTTTTGCTGTAGAAGATAATTGTCGTGCTGCCATAACGTCGATGACGTTATTGTAATGTTGTTTTGCTGTAGAAGATAATTGTCGTGCTGCCATAACGTCGATGACGATATTGTAATGTTGTCCTGTTGTAAGAGATGTAAGTGACGTCCTTGCCGTCAGTTTGCTGTAATAGGGTTCCACATTGTGCTGAATCTTCTGCCGATCCAAACTCATGTGAATTGAAATGTCATCCTGGCACGGGCGAAAATGTCATGCGACGTCTTTGCCGTCGGGTTTGCCTTGTTGTCGTTCTTTGTGATTCGAAATAACATCTTTGTGCAGACATAATAGTCGGGACCCTGTAGGTCAAGATGATGTCTTCGTATAGATGCAAAATAGGAACGTAATCCTTGTAGTGAGTTGTGGTGCCGAAATTCTTTGGGGAATTGATCATAACTGATGTGGCTTCCCTGCTTTTTCAACCTGAAGAACCTGTACTCAAAAAAAATTTGTGAGTTTGGGGAGGGGAGGTTTTGACTTGGTAGCTTTGGCTCTTGATAGCTGCATGTCCTGCTGATTCGGACCTGTAGCCCCTGTCTGGTTCCCAGTCTTGGCCAACCGTTAATGAAAACATTTGTTGAAAATAATTTGTTTATAAGAAAGTATGCTTATCATTAAAAAGTTCTTGTCGAACTGCTAATGAAAATATTTGTTGAAAATGATTTGCTTATAAGAAAGTATGCATATTAGTAAAAAAAATCTTGTCAAACTCTAATGAAAGTATTTGTTGAAAATAAATTGCTTATAAGAAAGTATGCATATTAGTAATAAAAATCTTGTCAAACTCTAATGAAAGTATTTGTTGAAAATAAATTGCTTATAAGAAAGTATGCATATATGTAAATGTTCATCGGCGACATGCGGTGAAACAAAGAAAACGTCTTATCCAAAATCCTCTTAGGTGAAGACTTAGTTTGCCGATGCCTTTCCATGTTTATCGGCGTCCTCGGTGATGATCCCTTAAAAATGCCCCGCTCCGATCTGTGAGAATGTCGATCTTTTGAACGGACACCCGAGTCTTGTGTAGCTTGCTTGCCTGTCCTATCAGGGTGATCAGATGGGTGCATTTTGTCATATGTGATATAAAGGAGAGAATATTTTCTAATGGTGGGACCGAAGCCGATGTGGCCGCCTACGTATCCCCATGAGGGAATCAGGTCATGACGTAGTTCATTACAAGCAAAGGAGATTGTAAGGCGGTTTTTTTTCTAAAATGGGACCGGCCGATGTGGCCGCCTCGTATCCCGCCGAGGAATCAGTCATAACGTAGTTCGTAAGCAAATGGGATTGTAAGGGTTTTTCTAAAAGTGGGACCGAGGCCGATGCGACGCCACGTATCCCGCCGAGGAATCGAGGTCATAACGTAGTTCAGGTTTACAAAGAAATGTGTTTTTGGGGAAATTTGCAATCTAGGAAACGGAACACGACACTGGTTCTTTGCGTATCCCGCCAAGGAGCAACTTTTACAACATAGAAAAAGTATTACATAGAGAATAACTAATCTTAGATATGGTATCTCTTCACTGCATCTGCATAGATGGTTTTTGGCCATTCTATTCTGATAAGGTTGCCCCGGACAACTGCGTCCATCTGCTTTTCATCAATCAGTCTCTTAGTATATGATTCTGTATCTACTTGACTGCGAAAGATATAGCATTGCCCTAGTAGAAGTCCAGATTGTAGTGCAGTTGCCTAAGAGTACAAATGGCAAACGTCCGTGCCGATGCTTGTAACTTATCAACCATCCTGATGTTTCATCCAAATCTGGCTTTGACTTATTCCAAAAAATGCCCCAGTTCTTCCGGTTGTGAGTCTTCCTTATATTCTTCGAAGCCTTGCTTGCTTGTTTCAAATGTGTCACACATTATCGATGCAGTTAGTTTGCATAATGGAAAAGAAAAGAAAATTATTAAACAAAACAGATTTTAAAATAGCAAAAGCAATGCCGATTTATCTTTTTAAGTTTTCAAAAGGTAGAGGCAAAACACATTAAATGCATATATGTGATTCAGGCCTCAATTTGAATCACATTGTTTCATTAAATATTAATGCAGTTAACTAGTTTCTGGGAGAAACAAGGCCGGGGCACAGGTCCAATTTCCCAAATCATCTTCTTGCTCTGCATCCCAAATGGTTGAGTCTTTAGCGTAATCCTCGAAAATCACACTGCATCCTGCTTCTTCTTCAGTAATGAAAAGACTTTTGAATCCCTCAACGAGGTTGGCTGCATTGTCCTCCTTTGATTCCTGAGTGGCGCATGCTCTGACGAATGACTGACTCAGAGGTGGAACAGGCTTTGGCAAAAAAACATATCTCTTCCTTCGGAGATTGGTTGATAGGGCTTTTCCAAGAAAAGATGGTGACATGACCCGCGACTTTGGAGGAAGTACTTCTACTCCGAATGGTGCCCTTAACTGGACTGTAATCATAGGGGTGACAAAGGCTGATGATTTAACCTTTTCCTTTCTCCGGACTGGCACAATAGTCCCTTCCAAATTGTGTTCTTCATCAACAGTAATCATGTTCACATTGGCATTGTCATGATCTGGCAAAGGGTTATCATTTACATTAGAGGAAGGTCCTTTCAGTTGGATAACTCCTTCTTTGATTAATGCCTCAATTTTGTCTCTGAGGGCATAGCAATTTTCAGTGTCGTGTCCAGAGATTCCCGAGTGGTATGCACAATGCTTAGCT
The DNA here is from genome assembly GCA_029783415.1 of Anisodus acutangulus. Classification (NCBI taxonomy): domain Eukaryota; kingdom Viridiplantae; phylum Streptophyta; class Magnoliopsida; order Solanales; family Solanaceae; genus Anisodus; species Anisodus acutangulus. The sequence goes on from CM056501.1 coordinate 28,657,015, forward strand.
TCATCATGCCATTTGGGAACAGGATTGGGGACATTTCCTGGGATAGGCTGGAGTATTCCTGCGGTTCTCAGTCGTTCATACAACTGGGCTCGAGGTTCGGCTAAAGGTGTATAGGCTTTGGCTGGCTTTCTTTCGTGTTTTGCGCGGGGTCTGGGTGCGTTTGGTAGATGGACTCGTGGCTGAGGTAAGTATGCGGGCTGATATTGCGAGGGATTTGGATAGACAGGTGCTCGAGGCAGGCTATATATTGGATGGGTATGGTAGACAGGGTAGGGACCAGGTGGGTATTGATAGCAAGGTTGAGGGCTTTGGGCGTATGAGTAATAATAGGAAGGCTGATGACTTTGGTTGTTTTGATTGTAGTAGGGAGGCTGGGGTGATGGCATTTGGTAGGTTGACATTTGATTTGGCCTATGTTTCTGAACTGTCACCACAGAGGACACTCCGTCTCTCTTCCTCTTTACTGCTCCCTCAAATGAGTCCGACTGGATTGTCTCACTCGTTGCTTGCAATGCTACAAAGTTTGTAATTCTTCCTGTTCTGATTCCCTCTTCTATGAAATCTCCCATTCTTATAACTTCAGAGAAACTTCGTCCTATGACGCTTATCATTCTCTCATAGTATGTTGCATCTTTCAAAGATTGTACAAAAAGAGTGGTCATCTCACTTTCTTCTATCGGGGGTTGAACTTTCGCTGCTTCTGCCCTCCACTTCATGGCATATTCTCTGAAGGTCTCTGTGGACTTCTTTTCCAACTTCATCAGATAAAATCGGTCCAAGACTGTGTTAGTGTTGAATTTAAATCTGTCCACGAAATCTTGTGCCATCGTGCTTCAATTACGCCATTTTCGCGGGTTTTGGCTCGTGTACCAGTCGAGTGCTTCTCCTGTTAAACTCCTTACGAACAACTTCATTATGATGGCCTGGTCTTTACCTACCCCAATCAGTTTGTCACAGTATGATCTTAAATGAGCGTGAGGATTTCCTTTCCCATCAAACAAGCCAAATTTTGGCACCTTATATCCTACAGGCAATTCAATGTCGGGATGCATGCACAAATCTTCGTACTCGAGTCCTTCATGCCCCTTGATGGTTTGGATATTCTTGAATGCTTCTTTTAGGCTATGAATATCTTTCGCCACACTTTCATTGGTTCTGATCATTACATGCCTGTCCATTTCTTCACACTCACGATTTTCTGAAAAGCCATGTTTGATGCTTGTGGTAGCAAAAGGTTGAGCTTCCGTTGCATATACTGGTGCCACATGCTGCTCGGTGGGATCAGCGCCGCGTGCCATCAATATGTGTTGGGATGTCTAGTGATTTTGCGTGGAAGAGGTGTTTTGGATGAGTGGGGTAATTTGGGTATGTGGAGTTGTGAAGGATGTCGGATCATTACGTGGCGGGCTTTGTTGTGGACTAGCTTGTGATTTAGTGTGTTGTGGATTGGTTTTGTTTAGTGGCGAATTTTCGTGGAGGTTTTGGGAAATGGCGATTCAGAGATGAAAAAGTTCGCGGTGCGATTGCATTCGTCCCTTGTTCAGGAGTGGGATATTGGCGCTAATGGACAAGTTGGTGAGATTTTGGAGCCGCTCTATCTCGATCTGCATGGCTGTCATTTGTTGTAACAGTTAGGCGATGTATTTTCTTGGGCGGAAGCATTTCTATTTTCAAGCTTCGTTCATCACCGAAAGAGCAATAAGTTCCAGGCCAGTCTGTTCGGATGCATCTGAATCAGTCATTTTGCTGAATGATCGGGCCTTTGATCTCGTGAAGTAGGGATGTTCCGCCAGTTTTAGTCAACGCGAATCAACCTTTGGGAAAAATAACCTAGGCAAAATAAACCTTCTAAAAATGAAGAAAACCAAGTTAGTATAGGGCGAGTAATTATTGCTTCAAATAATATTCACAGAGTGAAAAACCAGGAGAAAACAACAAAATGATTGTATGGCAATTAAATGTGCATCCTAAAATGCATGGGACCTCCCTTATGCCGGAGGTGGGCCTAAACGCCAGATATGCGAGATTATGACAGATTGATCCAAGCTGCTAAACTGTAATGCTTTTGTCGGAAATGAGACAAAATAAATGTACATTTTCCAATTCGGCATGACATGATTAGGCTTGGATTTGTCTATCATTGTCACGCTACACGTAATATGCTGATTGGTCGTTGGGTTGTGAGACCCGTTGACAATTTTGGTATATTTCTTAATTGTGGAGTCGATACCCAGGATCGACCCACCTAAGGTGTATGCATGCACGACTTAAAAATAAAGGGTGGTATAGCTCTATCCTAAATTTTCTAAGATTTGGCTGACTAGACTCAAGGTTCCCGAGCGGACGGCTCGAGTGAGAAGGCTACGCGGCCAACCGGATGGTCCGGACGCTCATGCATATACCAACTCTCCTAAAAATTTGGAACTTTGAAAGAAATTTGCGGGTGCGCAAAACACACCTCGCGTGTAATGTGTGATAGTGTCAATTTTCCAGAGTGGAAGAAATATGAGCGAAATGCCAATTTAAGGAAAGCAGTAAGAGAATATAGTAATTGAAGCAGTTATGCATACAAAATTTCAACAGAAAATAAATAAAAATAATAGATCAAATAAGGAGCAATATAAAACACAATAATGATTAACCTGAACTTGTTATGGTTAAGAACCTGAATATCTCTAGTGGAGTCGCCATGCTGTCGCACCCCATTTTCGACCCGCTCGCAGGTCAGAGAGCGGAGCGCGGACGTGTCCGGTGATTCCTGGGTAAAAGGGTTGAGGAGTCGCCACCTAATTATTTTTACGGTGAATTAGGACACCTAAATATTAAACTAAGTGCTGCAATGTAAACTCCAATTTTAAGGTCTGCGAAACTAGTGAGATTCTAGGTAAGGGTTCTTTATTATCTTAAAGGGAAGGGGTTAGGCATCCTTTAAGATCCGCTAACTTCTTGATTTATCCGGTCAAACTCAGGTTAATTATTACTAGAAAAATGCATGTTTGAAGCATGAAGTTAAAAGATGTTTGCAAATAATTAATGAAAAAGATGCATTTTAAAAGATGGATAAATGTAGAGATTTTTTCAAAATATGCATTTGTATGATATTTAAAGAGAAATACATGTAGAGTTGGAAAAATATGTATTTGACAATTGATAGTAAAACAATTTATTTATAATGCCAAAGAAGTAAAATTTTGGGAATTAATGAATTGTAAATTGACAAAAGATAAACTTATTCGGTATGATTAATAAAGCAAATAAAAGATGACAAAAGTCGTTTTGAAAATCTTGAATACAGCGTGGCGAGCCTAAAATAAATAAACTAGCGAAGGATTTCTAAGTTTGAATTCAACCGAACCTACAAATAAATAAGCTAGCGACGGGTTTCAAATCTTAAACTACCCTATGAATTAATCCTAAGTTTGCCTATTCTAAGCATTTCAATAGTTACATAAGTGCGATAAATAATATTACAATACAAAGCGGAATAAAAGCTGAATTAAAGAAAGAAATGAAATAAATAAACTCCGAGGAATAATTCGCCGTTATTTACTTTAATCCCTGCAAGCTGTCAAGAACAAACGGTTAGAAACAGTTAAATACAAATAACTTCATATCCGTATTCAAAGCAGTGAATGTTTTGATCACGGAGGGCTCGAGCTTAAATTTTGAAAAGAGCATTCCAATCACGTCGTGGTCGCAAATATATGACTAATGTGGTTTATTTTGATTGCCTTGCCTACTAAACGTGTTGGTCTCTCGGGTGAAATAGAAAAGATCACTATAATCACGTCGTGGCTGCGAATATATAACTTGTCGGTTATTTTAGTCACCTCGCCTACTAAACATGTTGATCTCGGATGAAATAAAAGGTTTAAGTCTTCATCATTGCCCAGAAGTTATATTTCCGTCTTTACAAGCTGTGGAGGCCTCAAAATCGACGGATATTTTTCATCGGCCAAGTGTCGTATCGTGTTCAAATCAGCAAAATTTTAAAACAAGGCGGCAAACAATAAGCGAGAAGCGAATCGAAGCGTAAAAACGAGAGAGACAAATTACGAAAAGACGCGGTGTTTAGTTTTAAAATAGTAAAAGCAAAGAAACCGTAATATGAAATCGGGAAGGAAGGGAAGATGGGCCTTAATATTAGTTTGAATCAATAAAACAACAAAGAGAATGCGGTATTAATTCCATCAATAACATAATAACAATGCCAAAAACAGAAAGTAGCGACTAAACTATCCGACCCGAGATTAAAATTTGAACCAAAGGACTAAGAAGCATTTATAAAAAAATAAACAGACCGGATTATGAGCGGTGACCGAATGAAATCAGAAATTCAGATATTTTGATAACCAAAGAATGATATGAAAACGCAAAAATCTGGAAATTTATCCTAATCGGATCGACTTAACAAAGCGATGACCGACCAGAATCGGATTTTTCAACCCTGATCGATTTCTTTCCAAATTTGAAAACCAACAACAAGATATAAAAATACAAAATCGAAAATTATCCAAAGCAGGTCGACCGACCCGAAGGACCGATGTGGACCTAATCGAATTTTTCAAACCGGATCGATTTCTTTCCAAATTTCAAATAACCAACAACAAGATATAAAAATACAAAATCTGGAAATTATCCGAACAGGTCGACCCGAATTTAACACCGACCGACCACCCGGATCCGATTTTTCCAACCGGATCGATTTCTTTCCAAATTTCGGATAACCAACAACCAGATATAAAAATACAAAATCTGGAAAGTATCCGAACGGTCGACCGACCGAACGATCTGACCCGACCTTAACGATGCGACCCCAGGCAGAAATTTTCAAATTTGGATAACCAACAACGAATAAGAATGCAAAAAAAAAAAAAAGCGGAAATTATCCGACCGGGTCAGGCCGACTTAACAAGATCTGACTCGACCTTAATCCGAAAACAGTGAAAAAATAGCAAAATTTTAGATTATTCACTACCAAAATCCCAATAATTTTAACTTACATTTTCGGACTCTTTAAGATGATGAACAACACAAAAAAAAGAAACAATACCAACCTTAGGAGAATCTTAGATTTTAAATTTCGGATTTCAACACTTGAATTCGATTTTCGGACTTCCAAAATTCAGATTTTTTCCTCCAAATCCAGATTTTTTCCCCTTTCCAGATTTTCCTCCCCAAATTCAGATTTTCCTTTTTTTCCAAAAATGAAGAACAAGTGGGATATTTATAGGTGGATTTTCCCCCAAGAACGAGTTTGAAATTTGAATTAAAGGCAAAAAAAATCTGAATTTTTGGGGCGTGTTCTTGGGGCATGTGTTGCAGAAAGGTGATGGGGTAGATTGGTGGGGTGCGGCGTGCGGGGTAGGGTAGGATGCGGCGTGGGGGTTGGGTAGGGTGGCGGCTGCAGGGAGAATTAGGGTGTAGGTTTTTTTTTTGATTTTGTTTTTTGGGTTTTGAGGGTTTGGGAGTTGGATGTAGAATAAAAGGGTGTGAGAGTTGGGCTTTGGGTTGGTGGATTTGAGTTTTAATTGTTTTGGGTTTTGGTTATAAGGGAAATAAAAGGGAATGGGTTTGGGGTATTGGCCGATTGGGCCTCGGATGTGGGCTATGGGAGTTGGGGAAATAAAGGGGAAGGGAATAAGGGAATGGGTTTGGGCTTGGGGTTTTGGGTGGGCGAAATAAGGGAAGAGGGAGTTGAATTGTTTTGGGGACTTTGGGCTTGTGGGAATAAAGGGAAGGGAATAAGGGAATTTAATTGGGAGTTTGGTTTTGGGCTTGGTGAATTTTGTTTGGGTAGAATTTGTATTGGGTTGGAAAAAATGAAAAATGGGTTAGAAATTGTTTTGGGTTAGGAAAATAAAAAATGGGTTATGGATTAAAAATATAAAAGGGGCTTAATATTAGAACATATTTATATATATTTTTTGTAAAAGATGTGAATTATTTAAAATAACGTAACGATGTGATAATAATAAAAATATAATATTTGCGAAATGTTTAATGCTTAAATAAAAAAAATGGGAACGCGTGCAATTTTGCGAAAAATAAAATAACATAGAATTTTCGGATAAAACTTATGATTATGATAAAAAATGCAAATGATATAAAAAAAATGCGAATAATAATAATAATAAGAGGATATACACATATATGCCTATATTTTAAAATTATTTTAAAAGTGTCGAAATATTAAAAATTACGAATAAAATCATAAAAGATGGGACAAAATTGGGTGTCAACAAGGTGGCGACTCCTCAACCCTTTTACCCAGGAATCACCCCGAACACGTCCGTGCTCCGCTTTGACCCGAGCAGGTCAAAATAGGGCGCGACAACGTCGGGTCAACCAGAGCTGAATGAACAACCTATCGACAATCCGACGGAGGAACCCCGACAAAGGAATATGGCCCCGGTTAGACCTCTAACCGAGGCAATCCCACAGATCGTGTAGTGGATTCAGTCAGAGAATCCCTAGTCGATCCTCATTTGTCTTCAAGAAATGTAAGATATGAGTTCCTGGTCAGCTGAATTAGATGAAGGAGGGGACTCATCCTCGATTTATTTAGCCATGAACTGGTTAATGAGATGTGTGCAGACATTGAAATAGTCATCCTAATCCCATGTGAGTTTTGGGTCAGCCGTTCCGCGCTGAAATAGCCTAGAAGGTGATGTTTGCGTAGAAGACGCAAAATGGGCAACAATAGTCGATACCCTGGCTAGGGACACTTTGAGCACCGTATTTGGTGCACCTATATAAAATATGGTTAAACACCTCAAACCCCTTTACGTCATGGCTTACATTAATGGCAAAATTATTAGTCGGGTGTTTGTCGACAATAGGGCTGTGCTGAATGTGATGTCGTTGTTTACCTTAAAGGATCTTAACAAAACAAAGGAGGATCTCATCCCAACTAACATGAAAATGGCTAGCTTTATGGGAGAAGCCTCTGAAGCATTAGGGATTCTAGTAACAGAAATCATTGTAGGTCCAAAGACGGTCAAATCCGCCTTCTTTGTAATAGATGGCAAGCCATCCTACACCACTCTGCTGGGCAGGGACTAGATTTACACCAGTCAATGCCTTCCTTCTACCATGCATCAAAAGCTCATATTTTGGGAAGGAGACAAGATAGAAATCGTCCCAGCGGATGATAACCCATTCAGACCATGGGTTCAGAACGTATATGTGGCTCCCATAGCCATCACGGAGCAGTATGAAGAAGTATCTTGGGAATCATTTAATCTTACCTCGCGAGGGTTTGAAATAAAATAATTAGCCGAACCACGACTTACCTTGAAGGATTTAAATGGTTGAGGAAACTCAAATCATACGTGACATGTGGCATCGGCTGAACGCTCTAAGTTCTGAGGCAAGGATAGCCGAGGCGTCGCAGATGGGGAACCACAACAAAAAACTAGATATGGCGGCCAAAAACATGTGAACTGCCGATAGGAGTTTTATGCCTAGTTTTGTTTGTCTTTGTTCTACGCTTGTACAAAACCTGAGTATTATTTAACACCCCGTGTTGTGTATGTTTTGTGCAAAGTTTGAATAAACTCATTTTACAAAGACAAGTCTTAAATGAAATGGGCAATCAGAAACTCCAAATCTACAGCTACGGGGACGACCTCCTATCGACTAAATCTATGGCCAAGATGCAGTGTTGTCCTCAGAAGTTAATATCATTACGGATGGCCAAACCAATTTTTTTTAAGTTTGGAAGAATATCAGCATGCCATGCTAATGGAGTTGGGTTAGTTGGATGAAAATCGACTTACAATCATAGAAATAGTCAAAGCCGGTAAATGTAAAATGGCCAAAGCATACGACAAACATATAAAGACTAAAGAGGTTTGCCGAAGGAGACTTAGTTTGGAAATTCATCCCGCCGATTGAAATAAAAGATCGTAAAATCAGCAAAAGATCACCAAACTAGAAAAGGACCCTTCGTAGCGAACCCACGGGTTGCCGGCAATACGTATCAAGCGATAAACATGCATGGAAAAGAAATGAAAAGGGTAGACATTTTCAAGAAAATATTACCCATCGATTTTGGGGCATGCATAAGTAATCAACAGCCACAGACCATATGCCTAGTCGCAAAAGAGGCTAATTTTCCTTCGATTTGGGGTCGATACAACTAAAAAGCCGAATTGGTCAACCTTGAACCAATCGAAGGTTGCACTACATCATCAGCTATTGAAGTCTCAGGATCAACCGAATCAACGGTTGATTGGTCTTCCCTAATTGCTGCAGTCTGTTCCTCATCACCAGCTGAAACAACGTCCACTACCTCAACTACCCCTAATTCTTCAGGGATTTCCACTGCTACCACTTGTGCTATCTCAGCCACACCAATTGACTGGGTTTCAGTAAGAACCTGCGTATCGGCTACTAGAGTATCTTTTGGTTGTTGTTCGAATTGGGCCGATGCATCTTGTAAGGCTGTAGGAAGGTCACATGGCACTTGGACTATATGATTAACTGGTAAATAATTAGTCGTAGCCGAAGAATGATGTGCTTCGGACACCACTTCGGAAGGATTAATAGGTAATGACGGCTTTAAATAAGTTTGGCCCTCCATTCAACGCACTCATTTTCCAGTTGGGCCAGCCGTTCATTACCCATCTTCAGATCCAATTCCCACACAACTTGTTGACTACCAAGCTCCCGTATCTCGTTATCCAGATAGCAGCCTTGCCAAAACAAAGAGGAACGAGAGGAATCATGGGTTTTAATAGTTGACTCTAGAGCACTTATTTCAGGGGTTATTGTCCTTATCTCTGCCTAGATATTCTCTAATTCTGCCTGCAATTGGGACCCCCGCCCCTGCAAATCATGCCTTCGAGCGACACTTCACTGCCTCTCCTCATTTACCTGGGCAAAAGTAGCCTGAACACAATTTTTTTGTTCCCGAAGAGATTCCAAGCATTTCAGAGCTGCGACTGCTTCATCACGGCTATCTTTGGCCGTCTTATGTGAAGAGAATAGGTCATTCAAATCCAAGGCTAGGTCATTATAGGTGGCCGACAGAACTGGAGAGTCCCTCGCCTTCTTCGACAATCGAAACAAAGAGGTCCTCAATGCATGAAGTTCTTCCTTGCTAGTGGGGATGCCCTCGGCTAAAAAAATCCTTAATTCGCTTTTCATGAACACCAACCGGCGAAGAGGGTAAAGGTACGATATCAGCTGAACCAAAATACTGCAAAAGTACGTCCTCAGGTATGACCTGGGCTGACGCCTCTGGGTCATCAATTGTGCTGGCTTCAATCGAGGGATCTTTCCTAGCCGTCTCCTGTACAAAAACAAAGTCAGTTTCAGAAGAGAGGCAAGAGTATAGATAACAAGACTGGAAGGAAAATGAGATACCTCTACGGTTATGTCAACCTTTTTGGCTGCCTCAACAGGAGAAACTTTGATATCGAGGCTAGCTGATGGAAAATCATGCGGGTGTTCATAAGTACGAGCCAAAGAGGGCATCCCTCCGACATGGAGAGAGACGTCATGTACTTTCCACCGCCTATTGCGCCTTATCAATAGTAGCTCCTGAAGACAAAACCAAGAAACATGAGAAATGAAAGATAGCCAATACAAAGGTAGTCGAGACAGATAATGGGTATACCTCATTATCATCCTCTTCAGAAATAGGGACCTCGGCTCTGCGAGATCTTTCATCCCTACGCTCACAAATAACAACCTTTTCACCTAGCCTGGGTTGCTTTAAAATGGATTGCCTAGGCGACGGAGATCCCTTGGTAGGAGTGGTCTCCAAATCAATAAACCCTGAGGGGGATGAAGTTACTAAAAGATACATAAAACGTGTTAGCCTAGAATGTATAAGAAATTCTGGCCAGCATATATGTAGAAAAACAATTCACCTTTTCTCTTCGGCTGCCGCAGCCTGACGGAAGACCAATAGGCAGTAGGCCTAGCCGAATCCATGGAAACCACATTTGAAGGGCCCTCTTTTGTCCTTGGCTTAGCGTTTGATGGGGTTTTCTTCTTCGGCTGGACCAGCCGATCACTATGTTTTACCTGAATCAGCTGATTGCAGTAGACTTCCAGGGAGGATTGGAAGAATTTTTCTTTGGCTACCTTTCACCAGTCAACAAAAGCAAGGGTGGTGTTGGCCCTTGGGGAGAACGACTGCCAGACGAAAAAGACAAGCTTATCAAGATTGTGGGAGGCTACCTCATCTGTCTGCTTGTCATTTAGAGAGCAACAGTGGGTCGAATGACCAACACTACGGTGAGACCATGGTATGTGCTGAGTCAAGACAAATTGTCGTGCCACAAAGTTGGGTCGATAGGGCTCCGTGGTCAACTTGTTATGCCTAGAGTTGTGCTTCAAGCCTCCAGAAGATCCTTAGCAGTAAGGATACACCCCCACACTCAATTCATGACCTTCCGTTGAGTGAATGAAATATTGTCATCGGCTATTTGATGAACCCAATCGGGAGTGGCCCATTTTTCAAGGACTGCGTAATAGTTTCGAGACAGACCATGCAGGGTGGAGACTGCAGTGAAAACATCTTGGGGCACAAGAGGTGTTCCCCGAAGAGTGTCGGCTAACACCGGCGGATCTAACGGAGAGCGGCTGCCATCAAAATCGTCAGGGATGAACTCTGGGAAATACAAAATGATCCACAACTGAAGGAACCACAGAGGATCGGCTAAAGTATCCAGATTTCGAGTCCCTTAACCTAGCTTGAGCATCGCCCAAAACCATGTACAAATAAGACAGGAAGAGGGAGACGAACTTCCCCTGAAACGGCCAAAGCCACATAAATCTCCAGCTCATTTACAATTGCACAAGAGCTCGTACAGACGAAGTAACGGCTAAACCAATAGAGTAGAAAAGCATGATGCTCAGCATCATCGATCGGAAGAGACGAACTTCAGTGGTTAGCGGTCATAAAAGAACCATAGTTGGAAGAATTTTTTGAAACAACAATTCCCAAGTTGGGAACTTTGATTTCACTCAGGGTAGGCGCTTCGGCTCCCAATATCGGAAGGCCTAGTATCGTCGTTACATCAAGAAGGGTGGGAGTCATCATCCCCTAGGGAAAAACAAAAGCATTGGCGGTAGTCGATCAATAACCAAGAAATGCATATATGAGGACGATATTGCAGGAGATATCAGACCCTGATAGTACAATATCGTCGTAAAGACTCATACGCCTCCACTCAGTTCCTTTAGCCGACCTGACCCGGTCCACCCAAGCAGAATAGTTGGCGACGTTGGTCGGCCAGGTGCGTAGGTTAGCCAGATAGCGGTCGGCAGTGAACCAATCGCAGGTGAGGGGAAGGCCATAGGTCACCGGGCTAAGATGTTGAGATAAAAGAACGTCGCCTTGTTCCGGCCTACCATATGGAGCTAGAACCAACTATTCATCAACAAGGACCAAGGCATCGGTTATGTCTTTATCGGCTAGAGTGGTCCCATATATCTTCTGTAAAGAGGAGGAAGAAGACATGGCATCCGAGTAAGAAAATGACCAAGATTAGGGTTTTTTTATGCAGAAAGGAAGAAATCGAAAATGACTATAAGATCAAGTGAAAAATTCTCGGAAAGATGTCTCTTCTTAAATAAATCTCGATGCTCGGCGAAAATTAGGGCTACCTCTTCGAATGCACGGTTGGAAAACATTGGAACCAATTCGTGGTAATAAAGACACCTTGGTTGAAGGGGAAATCAAAATCAAGAAGTAGTCATCATTGCATGCACTGGAGACGAGACGATTGAAGTGACATGCGCGACTGTCAGACTGAAACGATGACTACTTTCGGATACATCAACTCAACAGTCACACTCGAGTTAATGAAGGGGGCAATTGTTAACACTCAAAAATAATTTAAGTGTTTAGCTGAATTCAGTGACAACCGAACTACTCCAGAGCCGGATTTACTCCTAGCACAAGAACTTCATCGGCTAATAAGGCAGCTTAGTCGAGTTGTTAGTTAGAGGTAAGACTGGGATCCACTCAGATGCAGACGCCTCAACGAACAAGTCAAAAGGGTTTCCTGACCCATAGAAGCGGTAACGGCCAATAACAGCTAAAAGAAAGGGCCATTATCCGAGCAAGAGGAGTAGAGGGCGAGAAAATCGACACCACTTCCCCCATAGTTGACCATTAAACTTAGTGGGTTACTTGATGACTGACAGGGGGGTCACGTTGTACAATTTTTATTTCTTTCTTTTTGTACTATAAATAGGATCATTCTTTGTATGTAGAACACACAAAATCAATTAAACAACTCAAATTTTTATCTATCTTTATCTTTTACTTTTATTTTATCATTCACTTTACTGTACTCATCTGCATTCATGTTTATTACCTCTTAGTCTACTCATACCACAGTCCTAACGCTTTCTGGAGTAGTTGGGGAGCCCATTGCTGGAAATTAGAGTTTTGTTTCCAGCCCAAATCTCTTAAGTAAGGAATCAATTTGTCTCCCGATTTCGTCAGCCGATAAAATGGCAGAAAGCAGAATTCGAGGCGAGAACACTAATATAGTCGTAAGCTCAAATTCAATAACGCACAAGTCAAAAAGTGAGTCTGTGACAACATATCGACAAGGCTTGCATAGAACTGGCCCATTGCAAGAAGCATTATTGATATTCCTGAGCCGGAAATGATCTTCTAAAATGGCGCTTCAAGGAGGTCAATGGGCCGAATAACATATAATGGCGTGCCCCGCCCGGATTCTTCATTGTGATACTATAAGATAAACATGCTAATTACGTATACTCCTGTCTCAAATTATTTGTCATTTTTTTTGTTTACATGCTCCTTGATAAATGTTACTTCTAAGAGGAATATTTGATCTACTTTACCGTTATTTATGTATGAGTTATAATCTCTCTCAATTAAATGTTTACTCTACTTATGTGTCATCTTCATTAATTACAAAGGCTGAGATTGAGAAAAAATAATTAATTATGCCTTGAACTTTTAAAATAATAAATAATTTGAGACAATTATTTTGAATAACCACGACAAATAATTTGAGACAAAGGGAGTACTTATAAGGAAACATTTTGTTTTTATTTTATTTATAAGTTTGGGATTGAGGCATAATAAATTCTGTGGAAAGGAAAAAAGTATTTTGAGTAAAATGTTTTTTTTTGGGGGGAGGAGGGGGGGGGGGGGGCAGAGTTGAGTATATATGAAGGATGAAGACGCACAATTAATGGTTCGACTCTTTTTTCTTGTTTTGGTTTACAACTGTTTGAAAAATAATATGTTTAGTATGTGTTGGAGAATTTAGTTTTTTGGTTTTCTAAAACAAGTAGGATTAATCAAGTGCACCATTGTAGCTTGCTTTAACACTTTTGTATCGTCGTGCCAACAACTATATAAATATATGAATAGACTACAATATGATGTTGAATTGAAGGATATTTCAACATTTTGCAGAACTGAATTCCATTGACAGTAAACGTAACAAGATTAAGATGGTCACTTATACATAGAACTTGTACTTATTTTGTCCTCTAAATCTCTAATTAATCAACCAATCTAATGAAGTCTATCGTTTCATTTTATTTCTTGACTATGAGACATGCTATAAATTCTAAATTACTTGCTTCTAATATTTAATATTTGTTCATTTTTATATTTTTACAAATGGCGATATACTAAAGTACTTAAAGTGGTTTACTTGAACCTATGTCAAGTAATACTGATGTATCAATTTCAGTTTATAGGAAGCTTTTATTATCATTTTAGTAAGTTTATATATAGATACAATTGAATTAGTAGAATTGGTGAATTTAGACAACAACAAAAAAAGAAGTTCAAATAATACATGGTACTTCATACTTTCCTTTTTACTGTTGCAAAAAAGAAAGATATATTTTTTAGAAATAATTTAATATAAAACTTCTTCTTTATTTTTAATAAAATGATTTACAGCAATATATAGACTTGTTTTTTATATAAATTTTAAAAGTTCGTTTTTCTTTCTTAAATTTCGTGGCTAGTTAAATTCAGGCACATTATGTAATTTACTGATAGTAATATTGAGGGACCGTGACTATTATCTCTACGTAATAATCTGGGTAAGTCGGAAAGTTCGGTAAGTAAGTTATCTAGGGTTTCAAACCCAAAATCTCACCTCTCCTTGCCCCTCTTACAGTGTTTCTCCTCAAACACTATTTTCATCCAACCCATCAAATTCTTCAATCCATCATCTGGGTCTTCAAGATTCAATCAGAAACTCTAAGTTTTGTACCAAAGGTGCAAACTTTATATCTGTAAGTATCTCTCTGTTCTCATTTCTACTGTATGAAGGATTCTTGAATTATACAGCCAAAAAAGTGGAATATAGTGATATATTGGTTCAATTTTGGCTCATTGGTAATAAAGTTTGAATCTTTTTTACTAGTTCCAATAAGGGATAATACATGGGGAAATCAGGTGGTAGGAAAAAGAAGGTGGGTAATAGTCAAAATCAAAATCAAAACCAAAACCAAAACCAAAACCAAAACCAAAACCAAAACCAAAACCAAAACCAAAACCAAAACCAAAACCAAAACCAAGGGACTGTTGGAAATAGCCAAACACCTGTTGTTAATGGTAGTGTTGATTTGGACTCATCAATTTTCTCAAAAAGAGCTCATGAGCTGAAAGAAGAGGGTAACAGAAGGTTCCAGTCTAAGGATTATGTGGGTGCCCTTCAACAATATGAGAATGCTCTCAAACTTACACCAAAGACACACCCTGATAGAGCTGTTTTTCATAGCAATAGGGCGGCGTGTTTGATGCAAATGAAGCCCATTGAGTATGATTCTGTTATTTCTGAATGTAATATGGCACTGCAGGTTCAGCCCCGTTATGTACGGGCCCTTTTACGGAGGGCTCGTGCGTTTGAGGCTGTGGGGAAGTATGAAATGGCGATGCAAGACGTCCAGATACTACTGCGTGCGGAGCCCAATCACCGAGATGCTTTGGAGATTTCTGGACGATTGGGGATGGCGCTTGGTCCTCGTCCAGAGGCCCAGCAGGATCTCCAAAGCCGCCCATCTCCAGCTGCACTTGGTGCTTCTGCAGTGGGTGCAGCTCCTATTGCTGGCTTAGGACCATGCTTGCCTGCTCGGCCAATGTCTAAGAAGCCAGCACAATCCGGTGGGGCTACAGCTATATCAGTGAACAACAAGCCAGAGAAGCCATATCAAGTTACTCCAGCTGAAAATGGTCCTCAAGCCAAAGTTCAGTTACCAAAGGTTGTTTTGAAATCACCTTCAAATGGTCCTTCCAGACCCCGTGCTGGTCGCAATAAGGATGACCAAAGAGAGCAGGCATCTTTATCAGTATCAAGTGTTGTTCATGGACACTCTAAAGATGTTGCGATTCATTGGAGGCCGTTGAAGCTTGTTTATGATCATGATATAAGGCTTGCCCAAATGCCTGCAAATTGCAGTTTTAGAGTGTTGAGGGATATCGTTAACAAACGGTTCCCAATGTCAAAATCTGTTCTTGTTAAATACAAGGACAGTGATGGTGATTTAATAACTATTACCTGTACGGCTGAGCTTAGATCGGCAGAATCTTGGGTTGATGGTTTACTACCAAAAGACCCTGATGCAGATACAACCGACTCCATTGGGATGTTAAGATTGCATGTTGTTGAGGTGAGTCCTGAACAAGAGCCGGCCCTGTTGGAAGAGGAAGAGGAGAAACCTGTCGAGAGCGAAGAGAATAAAGGGGATGATAGTGGTTCCCATTCTTCAATAAGTGATTCAGTGGTTGAAACTGTGGATAATGAGAGTAATAAGGCAGAGAAGAGAACTACCAAAGAGAAAGCTGCGGCTACAACAGAAAATCCTGACTGCAAAGAGGTTGAAATGGATGACTGGCTTTTCGAGTTTGCTCAGTTATTCAGGACCCACGTAGGCATTGATCCAGATGCTCACATTGATCTGCATGAGCTTGGGATGGAGCTTTGCTCTGAAGCCCTTGAGGAAACTGTGACAAGTGAAGAAGCTCAAGCTCTTTTTGACAAGGCTGCCTTGAAATTCCAGGAAGTGGCAGCTCTTGCTTTCTTCAACTGGGGAAATGTTCACATGTGCGCAGCAAGGAAGCGAATTCCAATTGATGATTCCTCTTCAAAGGAGATGATGGCTACACAACTCCAAGCAGCATATGACTGGGTGAAAGAAAAATATTCTCTGGCCAGAGAGAAGTATGAGGAGGCACTCTCAATCAAACCAGACTTTTACGAGGGATTGCTGGCATTGGGGCAGCAGCAATTTGAAATGGCAAAACTTTACTGGTCCTTTATCTTGGCTAAGAAAGAGGACCTATCAAACTGGGATCCTACTGAGACTCTTGTACTCTTTGACAGTGCAGAATTAAAAATGAAAGCTGCAACAGAAATGTGGGAGAAGATTGAAGAACAGAGAGCTAATGAGCTAAAGGATCCTAGCGCCAGCAAAAAGGATGAACTATTAAGGAGAAGGAAGAAGCAAGCAAATGGTCCTGAAGGTGAGGTGTCAGCTGAAATTTCACCTGACGAGGTGACAGAGCAAGATGCTGTTATGAGATCACAGATCCATTTATTTTGGGGTAATATGCTCTTTGAACGCTCACAAGTTGAATGTAAGTTGGCTTTGGATGGTTGGAAGAAAAACCTCGATACAGCAGTTGAGCGATTCAAGCTTGCTGGAGCTTCTGAGAGTGACATCTCAACAGTTCTGAAGAATCATTGTTCCAAAGAGGAAGCTGCGGAGGGATCTAAGCAAATGGTTGAGAACGCGAACACTGATGAAAGTGCAAATCATAAAAATGATGCTAGTCAAGCTTAGGACAGTGACCTACTTTCAGTTTTATTGGATTGCACTGCCCATCACCTGCATTAGCATTTTTTTCATGCATGTGTCAGAGATGGAGCAACGGAAAGTTTTCACTTTTAGAAGAGTAGTTATCAGGAAGTCTATCTTCTCGTCTCTGGTGGAGAACTGGTGGCATCATAATGTTCTCTCTGTGAAGGTTCTGGCTTATGTATGTGTCAACTTCTGACCGCCAGCCTGACACTAATTTTTCTATATTGAGTTTGCTTTATGAAAAAAACTTATTGATGCTATTAGAAAATTTTGCCTCCGTAGATTAAATACATTTAATTCTGAAGTTATTGTGATAAAAGGAGCTCATGGTTTGAAACCATTAACATCTGTGTTTCAGCAGACAATTGTTCTTAAGCTGAAGCTTATCAAACATTTATTCGCGGAGAGAGAAACATGAATGTTTCATGCTACTTTCTCACCTTTTTATTTGCACTTGTTTGGAAGTGTTGTAATTTCAGAATTCCATGTCAGTACCATGGTGGAAGAGAAATGTCATTGTTGCTAGTATTTCGGGTTGTTGAAATGTAGATGCTCATGTTTTAAGATTGATTTGTTGCAAACCTACTGCATTTGCTGGTCTTGCTTACTATTCAGAAGTTGATTTCCAGATCGTTTCTTCAAGTTCTCCTTTTAATAACAGGATAATAGCCTATTGAAGATTAAGCTTTTACCTAACCGCGATGACTGTCTCCCACTGATTGAATATTTTGCACTTCAATTTTATGATTACTTGCTTGACATGTTGAAAGAAGCAGCTCCCATATTCCATAGGATGCGTTTGTCTAAAAATTCAGTATCACCTTACATGGAGTTTCCAGTGGCTTTCATACCATTAATTTGAATTTTAGCAGAGGAAATCAGAACCTTAAAGCTTCAATTTGCCAGTGTTTATTTTCCTAGTGTGAACCTTTAAATTTTTTAATCGGTTACTACAGTAGCATTATCTCAAATCTGTAAAGGTCTCTCATGGGGGTGGGCGTATATCGGTTTTGTATTCGAAAAATATGAACCGAATAAAAATCATTTAAAAAATAAATAAATAGAATCCAACTTTAAAAAAAAAATGATATGTTCGGTTTATATCGCCGAACGTATCGGATTATATCGGTTTTTCTTAGTGGGCCGGGGCGGGGCGGGGCGGGTCATGGAATTTTTTATTTTTTTAAAAAATTGAATTTCCAAAACTGAAATTGACATTCACACCTACACTATCATAAAATTTCGACGTTGAAATCTATTGTGTATCGTGAGATGTTTACTAAAGAAAAAGGAATATTAGAAATCGATTTAGGGGAAACACAAATTGAATAAGATACTTTCTCACAATTGTTGATGATTACACTAGATGGACTTGAGTATTTCTAATACATATTAAGTCTGATGTGACTACTGTTCTCAAGAACTTGTTTACAGTAATCAAAACACATTTTAATGTAGCTGTCAAAAGTATTAGATCTGATAATGGTTTTGAATTCTTTAATAGTTCCTGTAATGAGTTGTTTAATCAACTTGAAATCATACATCAGAGTTCATGTTCATATACTCCACAACAAAATGGAGTGGTGAAAATAAAACACGTGCACATTTTGGAGATTGCAAGGGCCATCAAATTTCAAAGCCACTTGCAAGCAAGATTCTGGGGTGATTGTGTAGAAACAACATTATATATAATTAACAGGATCCCTTCTTTAGTAATAGGGAACATGTCACCCTATGAGAGGTTGTTTAAAAAAAGGCCTTCCTGTCTCATATGAGGGTTGTGGGTTGCTTATGCTATGTCACTAACTTAGTCAAGAAGGATAAGTTTGATGTCAGAGCGTCAAGAAGGATAAGTTTGATGTCAGAGCCATTGAGTCAGTATTGCTTGGTTATGCCACTAGGCAAAAGGGATATAGACTATTGAATTTAGTTAACAAAACTATCTTTGTAAATAGAAATATATCCTTTTATGAAGATATATTTCCTTTTAGTCAAAACACGTAGGGGATGTAGAGCTACATGTCTCAGATACAGACAGGTTATTTTCCTACACTTGAGTCACATGTTGCTGATACAACATATAATAATAAAAGAGCTTGTTCTTCATAATTATTTTAAATTCTCCATTCGTGGAAAGAGGTGGAAAAAGAATAATTGTCGCAAAAATGGAGAATAATTATTGGGTGGAAATATAATGTGCCAAGAATGTCAGCGTCGACATAGATTTTTAAAAAATCATATTTTATCATCTTTTTTCTTTTGTTTGTTATGTAAATTTGGTGTGGCAATCAACAAGTTGTAGCTGATTCTGATTTAGCTTCTGCCCTATCCAATCAAATAAATATTTGGTTAACAATCCTTTTCAAAGAAAAGGAAATCTTGAAACCAACCCCCTCCCCACATATTTAATGCTATTTATAAATATATTTATTTTTTACAAAGGAAAAATACTTCTTATAAAAAAAAAATTCAAATTTAAATTTAAAATCTCTAATTAAGAATCAGAAAAGATCTCATCCTTACTCTTCAATGATTTAACATGGGGTGATATATCATGCATCTAACTTATCTTTGCAATGACTTGTACAGTCTACTTATGGAGGTTAGGGTGCGGTCCTTTTACAATTAGACAATTTAAAAAAAAAATCTAGATTAGCATATATCAAGAACCTTAAATGGAATTTCCCCCCTTTTTTGGTTCTCTTATTTATCAACTTATTTATTTGTTTATTTTGGGTAGCTTCTAGGAAAGATGATAGAAGTGTATACACGGTTAAAATCGTGTATATCATTAGATCGAAAATTATGTTATTAATTTATTATATTTGTAGAATTATTGTGTAGTGTAATTATGGTATTAGTATTGTACTAGGAAAATGTATTAGAATTATAGTAGGAAAATGTAGAGTTATTTTTCATATTTAGGAATTGTATATTTGTATATATACCTCCTCATTAATGAAAATAATCAAGGGATTATTTCTTTCATGATATCAGCAGTCTATGGCAAATTTTTCCTTCTCCAAAATCCATCATTTTGTTGCCTTACTTGCCATTGGTCGTCGGCCAACCTCCTCCTCCCTTCAACTTTTGTTTTTTTTTCTCTTCCAAAAATTTCTAATTCTCCTCTTGTTCATTCCTCATGTCTTCCTCAAAGAACATGCTTCATCGTTCTTGGGTGTTTGTGCTATCCGTTTTTCACGTTTACTACAATTAACAAACTTCAAGCCTCGTCTACCGCTTGTGTGTTTTTGAGTTATCCATCTAATCACCGTGGTTACAAATATTTTGATTTATCCTCTAATAAAATCATCATTATTCGCCATGTTATTTTTTATGACACCCAATTTCCGTTTGCTAAATTGTATAGTTCTGTGTCTAGTTCATATAATTTTTTGGATGATGGGCTCTCACCGTATATTATCCATCATTTGTCTGAGCTATTCCGTAACCAAACTCCGCCAGCAGGCCCACAACTCCCAGATCCAGCTCCTGAATATCGGTCAGCATGCCCACTACCTGCTGGCACACTTCCGCATACAAGCCCAGCGTCTCGGCCACCAGGCCCACTGTCTGTTGGCCCAATTATTGTCCATTCGAGTCCACTGCATCCTGCCACTAGGCCATCAGGCCCAATCACTGCTGGCCTAAATTCAGCCAACCCGTCACCTACCCAAAACACATCCACGTCTATTTCGAGTCAAAAACATGTTACTCGTAGCCAACATGGTATTTTTAAACCTAAATGTCATTTTAATCTAAATTCTAATATCACCAAATCACCCCCACCACGTAACCCAGTGTCTGCCTTACATGACCCAAATTGGAAAATAGCCATGGATGATGAATATAATGTTTTTATTGAAAATAAGACGTGGAGTTGGTGTCCCGTCAGATATTACTTATGTAGTTCAGCATGTGTGTTTATTTATGCATGATCCGCGGATTTAGCACATGCATGCGTTCAAACGTATTGTACGATACATACAATGCACACTTGATTATGGATTGCATTTATATCCATCCTCCGTCTCTACTCTCGTGTCTTATACAGATGCCGATTGGGGTGGATATTCGGATACAAGACGTTCAAAATCTGATTATTGTATATTTCTTGGTGATAACTTGGTCTCTTGGTCGACAAAATGCTAGGCTACTTTATCGCGATCCAGTGCGGATGTCGAGTATCGATGGGTAGCCAATGTGGTGTCTGAGTCATGTTGGCTGCGTAATCTTCTGTTAAAGCTTTACTTTCCTATTCAGAAAGCTATTTTGGTCTATTGTGATAATGTTAGTACAGTCTATCTCTTTGGGAATTATGTCCAACATCAACGTACTAAGCATATCGAGATGGATATTCACTTTGTTCGCGAAAAAGTAGCTCGTGGACAAGTACGTGTCTTGCATATCCCTTCAATGTACCAAATTGCTGACATCTTTACTAAGGGCCTTCCATTGGTTCTGTTTGAAGATTTTAGGGACAGTCTCAACGTACGACAACCTCGCCGCTATGACTGCGGGGGTGTGATAGAAGGGTATACACGGTCAAAATCATGTATACTGTTGACACCCAATTTTGTCCCATCCTTTATGATTTTTATTCGTAATTTTTAATATTTTTGACACTTTTAAAACAATTTTAAAATATAGGCATATATGTGTATATATCTTATTATTATTATTATTCGCATTTTTTACTATCATTTGCATCTTTATCATAATCATAGTTTTATCCATAATATTCTATGTTATTTTATTCTCGCAAAATTGCATCGCATTTTCCTTTTATTAAGCATTAAACATTTCGCAAATATTATATTTTTTATTATTATCACGTCATTATGTTATTTTAAATAATTCACATCTTTTACAAAACAAAAATAATATTTTAATATTAAACCCCTTTTATATTTTTAAACCCATAACCCATTTTTCATTTTCCAACCCAAAACAATTTCCAAACCCAAAACAATACAACTTCCCCTTTTATATTTTTTTTAAAACCCAAAACAATTTCTAACCCATTTAATCTCCCCTCACCCAAAATAAATCAATACCCCACAAAACAAAACAAAATAAACCCCCAATTTTCTACCCACACCAAAACAAGCCCAAAACCAAATTCCCTTTTATTCAAACCCATTTCCTTCCCCTTTATTTCCCCAATTCCCAAAACCCACAAAACAAAATCCCAAAACTTTTAACTCCCAACCAAGCCCATTCCCTTTATTTCACCAAGCCCAACCGGCCAGCCCACCACTGGCCCAACCCGACCCACACCCAGCCTTTATACCCATTCTCCTTTTAATCCCCTTAAACCAAATACCTCCCCAAACTAAAAAAACCCTAAAATAAAAAATAAAAATCCTCTCTCCTCTCTCTTCAAGTCGGCCGCCACCCTACCCCCACGCTGTCGCCCCTATACCCCTCGCCTCACTCATGACTCTACCCCCTGACACCACCCATACCCTATCCCCTAAAAAATGCCCCAAAAATCAGATTTTGTCCCCCCTTTATTTTGAAATTTGAATTCGTTTTAAGGGGGGTATGGGGGATGAACGTTGGGGGTATCTATAAAATCCCCCCATTTCCTCACTGTTAAGGGAGGATTTTTGGAGAAATTTCGGGTCATTTTTCGGTCTGAAATTTAAGAAAAAAAAGGGTCCGAAATCTCCTCAAAGGTTTGCATTATCTTTTGTTTGTTTGTTCTTCACTAAAATAAAAACCATCCAAAATCTTTGTTTGTTCTTCCATGTGTTCTTCAACTTAAAGATTCCGAAATATAGGTCGAAATTATTGGTTTTGTTTGTGTTGAAAAATCTGGATTTTTAGCTGTTTTTTTTTTGTTTTTTTTTCGGTTCAATTCGGGTCGGGTCACTGCCGGGTCGGGTCACTGCCGGGTCGGGTCGGGTCCAATATCAGAAAACAGTACCCTATTCCAGAAAAAATAAATCAGAATTCCGAAATCGCAAAATCTGAATTCCAAACTTCTCCGAGCGGGTCGACGATTCGAAACGCGCCTCGGTTCGCTACCCGGAGAAGGTTAGACTCGTTCCAATTCTTCTATATTTCTTTAAGCTTATGTGATTGTGTGTTTATGCTTGATTTAGTATGATATTTTGCTAAATAATGTAGTCTTGATTAATTGATATGATAATGAGACGTTTTGTATATACGTCATTGGTATATTTCTGATTTTTGATGTTGATATGTGATAGATGATATTACCTCAATGTGTTGGTTAGCTAATTATTGTCATTAGCTTTAGTAAGGCATCTTGGGTTCATTATTAAGTGCAATACGGATAATGTAAGATTAATACGTGTTTGAAAGAGCTACGACGTGATTAAATATTCTTAGGACACTTAACGATTTGTTGATGTTCAAAATTATTGTATGTTGTAGTTTGGTCGCTGCCTTTAAATCAAACAAATGAGCATACTTTAATTGATTCAAATGACGATATTTACATGTTATATTCTAGATTAATATGTGCAATTTTAAAAGGAATATATTATCCATGTTTAATATAATAGTATGTGCGTTTAGTTTAAGTTTATGAATGTTATGCTTCTTTAAGAATTAAGATTAGTCCAACGGAATTTATTATGTATGTATACATAATTTATACATTGGTCTTCCTTGCCTTTTTTTTTTTTTTTTAAATTTAGAACCGGTTGTGTTATCATATAGTCTTTCTTCGGCTACTTTAATGTGCCAAAATCTGAAAAAATAATGTCTTAAGTATATGTAGAATAGAAGGCCATGAATATTCATTCCTATGTACATTTAATGTTGTATATTTCGTGTATGTATGTATTAGGAATATTCATGTGTTGATATTTTCGTTCCGTCTACTAATCCTTTTCTTTTTCTTTTATTTACATGAAATGCATCGGGAGTAACGAAGAGTCTCGTTATGAGACTCATCATGACTTCGTCCAAAATGAAGAACCACATTCACATTCCTTGCATTCTCCGGCCTCAGAATTTCTACACAAATAGGGCGGGATGACATCATCATCCTCCCTAGTTTCCTCTTTTATTATTATTCTTTAATTTCGTTATTTCTATTCTTGGGCATGTAATAATTATTTTAATGCTTGTGTGATTGTTAGAATGCTTAGAATAATTAGGCCGTGAATAGATGAATGAATAGGATAGTCTAACTGCCGTTAGTTTATTTCTTAGGATCGTTTGAAATTGGAAACCAACCGCTAGCTTTATTTGTTTAGGACCGTCTTGTGTGTTCCAAACTTAGCCTCTAGTTACTTTGTTCTATTTTTAGGTTAGATTATGCATGCTTTAATATCTTTCAAAAATAATTTGGCTATCTATTATTCATTTTCTTTAATCCTAAAAAATAAGGTTTGCATTCTATCATATTTGCAACCTTGGAAGATTTTTTCATAAAAAATTGCTTCTTTTATTATTCAATTGCCAAATATGTATTTTTCTATATAAAATATAACTTCGGGGCAATGATGAGGCTTAAACCTTTTTCCAAGATCAACATGTTTAGTAGGCGAGGTGACTAAAATAACCAACAAGTTATATATTCACAGCCACGACGTGATTATAGTGATCTTTTCTATTTCACCCGAGAGACCAACACGTTTAGTAGGCGAGGCAATCAAAATAACCACATAAGTCATATGTTTGCAGCCACGACGTGATTGGAATGTTCTTTTCAAAATTTAAGTTTGAGCCCTCCGTGATCAAAACATTCACTGTTTTGAATGCGGATATGGAGTTATTTGTATTTAACTGTTTCTAACCGTTTGTTTTTGACAAATTGCGGTGATTAAAGTAAATAACGACGAATTATTCCTCGGAGTTTATTTATTTTATTTCTTTCTTTAATTCAGCTTTTATCCCGCTTTGTATTGTAATATTATTTATCGCACTTATGTAACTATTGAAATGCTTAGAATAGGCAAACTTAGGATTAATTCATAGGTCAGTTTCAAACTTAGAAATCCCTCGCTAGTTTATTTATTTTAGGCTCGTCACGCGTATTCAAGATTTTCAAAACAACTTTTGTCATCTTTTATTCGCTTTATTAATCATTCCGAATAAGTTTATCTTTTGTCAATTTACAATTCAATGATTCCCAAAATTTTACTTCTTTGATAGTATAAATAATTTATTGTCACAAATGCATATTTTTCAAAACTTTACATGTATCTTTCTTTTTATGTCATCTGAATACGTACTTGTATAAAATGCATCATTTACCAATTATTTGCAAAACATCTTTTAATCTATTATACTTGTAAAACATGCATTTTTCTAGCAATAATTAACCTGAGTTTGACTGGATAACCGCAAGTTAGCGGATCTTAAAGGATGCCTAACCCCTTCCCTTTAGGATAATAAAGAACCCTTACCTAGAATCTCGCTAGTTTCGCAGACCTTAAAATTGGAGTTTACATTGCAGCACTTAGTTTAATATGTAGGTGTCCTAATTCACCGTAAAAGATAATTAGGTGGCGACTCCTCAATCATTTTACCCAGGAAACACCCCCATACGCTCAGGTTCGCTTTGACCCGAGCGTCAAAATAGGCGCGACAAAGATGGCGACTCATTGGGATTTTCGTGTTCTTAACCATAGCAAAATTCAGGTTAATTATTTGTGCTTTACTTTCGCTCTTTATTTGATTTAATGCTTTGATTTGTTTCCTTTGTGAAATTTTATGCGTGCATAAACCGCTTTAATTATTATATTCTCTTCATCGCTTTCCTTAAATTGGCATTTCGCTCATATTTCTTCCACTGAAAATTGACACTATCACACACTACACGCGAGGTGTGTTTTGCGCACCAAAATTTCTTTCAATCTACCAAATTTTAGGAGAGTTGGCGTATGCGCGGAGTGACCGGACCATCCGGTGGCCGCGTAGTCTTCTCACTCGAGTAGTCCGCTCGGGAACCTTGTGTCTAGTCAGCCAAATCTTAGAAAATTTAGGATAGAGCTATACCACCCTTTATTTTAAGTCATGCATGCATACACCTTAGGTGGGTCGATCCTTGGTATCGACTCCACAATTAAGAAATCCGCCAAAGATGTCTACGGGTCTCACAACCCAACGACCAATCATCATATTATGTGTAGCGTGATAAGGATAGATTAATCCAAGACTAATCATGACATGCTGAAATTGGAAAATGTACATTCATTTTGTCTCGTTTCCGACAAAGCATTGCAGTTTAGCAGCTTGGATCAAATCTGTCGTAATCCCGCATATCTGGCGTTTAGGCCCACCTCCGGCATAAGGGAGGCCCCATGCATATTAGGATGCGCATTTAATTGCCTTACAATCATTTTGTTGTTTTCTCCTGCTTTTTCACTATGTGCATATTATTTAAAGCAATAATTACTCGCCCTATACTAACTTGGTTTTCTTCATTTTTTAGAAGGTTTATTTTTCCTAAATTATTCTTCCCAAAGGTTGATTTGCGTTGACTAAAACCGCGGATCATCCCTACTTCACGAGGTCAAAGGCACAATCCTTCAAAGAAATGATCGATTCAGATGCATCCGAACAGATCGACCTGGAACTTATCACTCTTTCCAGAGATGAACCAGAGGCTTTAAAATAGAAATGCTACCGTCCAAGAAAAATACATCGCCCAACCGTTACAACAGATGACAACATGCAGATCGAGATAGAGCGGCTCCAAAATCTCACCAACTTTGTCCATTAGCGCCAATACCCCACTCCTGAACAAGGGACGAATGCAATCGCACCGCAAACTTTTTCATCTCCTGAGCGCCATTTCCCAAAACCTCCCCAAAAATTCGCCACTAAACAACACCGATCCACAGGACACTAGCCCGCAAGCTAGTCCACGACAAAGCCCGCTACAAAATGACGCTGCAACTCCACATACCCAAATTACCACACTCATCCAAAACACCCCTTCCACGCAAAATCACCCAGCAGACCAACACATATTGATGGCACACGTCGCTGATCCCAACGAACAGCACGTGCCACCAGTATATGCAACGGAAGCTCAACCTTTTACAACCACAGTACCAAACATGACTCTTCAGGAAATTGGCCAGTGTGAAGAAATGGACAGGCAGGTGAGGATCAGAACCGGTGAAAGTGTGGCGAGAGAGATTCATAGCCTGAAAGAAGCATTCAAGAATATCCAAACCAGCAAGGGGCATGAAGGACTCGAGTACGAAGATTTGTGCATGCATCCCGACATTGAATTGCCTGTCGGATATAAAATGCCAAAATTTGACTTGTTTGATGGGAAAGGAAATCCTTACTCTCATTTGAGATCGTACTGCGACAAACTGATTGGGGTAGGTAAAAATCAGGCCATCATAATGAAGTTGTTCGTAAGGAGTTTGACAGGAGAAGCACTAGACTGGTACACAAGCCAGGACCCGCGAAAATGGCATGACTGGGGCACAATAGCACAGGATTTCGTGGATAGGTTCAGATTTAACACCGACACAGTTTTGGATAGATTTTATTTGATGAAGTTGGAGAAAAAGTCCACAGAGACCTTCAGAGAATATGCCATGAAGTGGAGGGCAGAAGCAGCAAAAGTTCAACCCCCGATAACGGGAAGTGAAATGGCCACTCTCTTTGTACAATCTTTGAAAGATGCGACATACTATGAAAGAATGATAAGCGTCATAGGACGAAGTTTCTCTGAAGTCGTAAGGATGGGAGATTTCATAGAAGAAGGTATCAAAACTGGGAGAATTGCAAACTTGGTAGCGTTGCAAGCAACGAGTGAGGCAATCCAGTCGGACTCATTTGGGGGAATAATAAAGAAGAAGAGGGACGGAGTGTCGCCTGTCATGACGGTCCAGAAACATAGGCCAAATCAAATGTCAAATTACCAAAGGTCATCACCCCAGCCTCCCTACTACAATCAAAATGCCCAAAATCCTCAGCTTTCCTATTATAGCCCATATGCCCATAGCCCTCAACCTTACTATCAATACCCACCTGGTCCCTACCCTGTCTACCATACCCAGCCAATATATAGCCTGCCTCGAGCACCTGTCTATCCAAATCCCCCGCAATATCAGCCCGCATACTTACCTCAGCCACGAGTCCATCTACCTAACGCGCCCAGACCCCACGCAAAACACGAAAGAAAGCCAGCTAAAACCTATACACCTTTAGCCGAACCTCGAGCCCAGTTGTATGAACGACTGAGAACCGCAGGAATACTCCAGCCTATCCAAGGAAATGTCCCCAATCCTGTTCCAAAATGGCACGATAAGACTAAGCATTGTGCGTACCACTCGGGAATTCCTGGGCACGACACTGAAAATTGCTATGCCCTCAGAGACAAAATTGAGGCATTAATCAAAGAAGGAGTTATCCAACTGAAAGGACCTTCCTCTAATGTAAATGATAACCCTTTGCCAGATCATGACAATGCCAATGTGAACATGATTACTGTTGATGAAGAACACAATTTGGAAGGGACTATTGTGCCAGTCCGGAGAAAGGAAAATGTTGAATCACCGGCCTCTATCACCCCTATGATTACAGTCCAGTTAAGGGCACCGTTGGGAGTAGAAGTACTTCCTCCAAAGTCGCGGATCATGGCACCATCTTTTCTTGAAAAAGTTTTATCAACCAATCTCCGAAGAAAGATAGATGCTCATTTACCAAAGCCTGTTCCACCTCTGAGTCAGTCATTCGTCAAAGCATGCGCCACTCAGGAATCAAAGGAGGACAATGCAGCCAACCTCGTGAAAGGATTCCAAAGATTTTTCATTGCTGAAGAAGAAGCGAAATGCAATGTGATTCTCAATGATCACGCTAGAGGCTCAACCAGTTGGGATGCAGAGCAAGGAGATGTTTTGCGAAAATTGGACATGTGCCCTGGCCTTGTTTCTCCCAGAAACTAGTTAACTGCATTAATATTTAATGAAACAATGCGATTCAGATTGAGGCCTGAATCACATATATGCATTTAATGTGTTTTGCCTCTACCTTTTGAAAGCTTAAAATGACAAATCTGCATTGCTTTTGCTATTATAAAATATGTTTTGTTCAAAAATTCTCTTTTCTTTTTTCATCATGCAAACTAATTTGTCGGCAGTATGTGACATATAATGAAACAAGCAAACAAGGTCCCAAACAAGCAAGGCTTCGGAGAATATAAGGAAGACTCACAAGCGGAAGAATTGAGGCATTTTTGGAATAAGTCAAAGCCAGATTTGGATGAAACATCAAGATGGTTGATAGTTACAAGCATTGGCACGGACGTTTGCCATTTGCACTCTTGGACTACCATACTACGATCAGGACTTCTACTGGGCAATGCTATATCTTTTGCAGTCAAGTGGATACATAATCATATACTAAGACACTGATTGATGAAAAGCAGATGGACGCAGTTGTCCGGGGCAACCTTATCAGAATAGAATGGCCAAAAACCATCAATGCAGATGCAGTGAAGAGATACCATATCTAAGATTAGTTATTCTCTATGTAATACTTTTTCTATATTGTAAAAGTTGCGCTCCCTCGGCGGGACACGAATAGAACCCACGTAGGGTTCCGTTTCTTTAGACCACAAATTTCCCCAAGTTCCTTTTCACTTGTAACCTGAACTACGTTATGACCTGATTCCTCGGCGGGATACGTGGCGCCACATCGGCCGGTCCCATCTTTAGAAAAACCCTTACAATCTCCTTTGCTTGTAATGAACTACGTCATGACCTGATTCCCTCATGGGGATACGTGGCGGCCTAAATCGCTTCGGTCCCACCATTAGGAAATATTTTCTCCTTTATCTAACATATGAAAAATGCACCCATCCGATCGCCTGATAGGACAGAAAGCAATCTACACAAGACTCGGTTGTCCGCTCAAAAGATCATCATCCTCACATATCGGAAATCGGGCATTTTTAAGGGATCATCACGAGGACGCCGATAAACATGGAAAAGCATCGGCAAACTAAGTCTTCAAACCTAAGAGGATTTTGGATAAGACGTTTGCTTTGTTTCACGACATGTCACCGCCGATGTAACTTTTACATAAATGCATACTTTCTTATAAGCAATTTATTTTCAACAAATACTTTCATTAGAGTTTGACAAGATTTTTATTACTAATATGCATATTTTCTTATACACAATTTATTTTCACCAAATATTTTCATTAGAGTTCGACAAGAACTTTTTAATGATAAGCATACTTTCTTATAAACAAATTATTTTCAACAAATGTTTTCATTAACGGTTAGCCAAGACTGGGAACCAGACAGGGGCTACAGGTCCGAATCAGCAGGACATGCAGCTGTCAAGAGCCAAAGCTACCAAGTCAACGCGAATCAACCACCCCTCCCCAAACTCACAAATTTTCTTTGAGTACATGTTCTTCACGTTGAAAAAGCAGGGAAGCCACATCAGTTATGATCAATTCCCCAAAGAATTTCGGCACCACAACTCACTACAAGGATTATGTTCTTGTTCTGCATTTATACGAATACATCATCTTGACCTACAGGGTCCCGACTATTATGTCTGCACAAAGATGTTATTTCGAATCACAAAGAACGACAACAAGGCAAACCCGACGGCAAAGACGTCGCATCACATTTTCGCCCGTGCCAGGACGACATTTCAATTCACATGAGTTTGGATCGGCAGAAGATTCAGCACAACGTGGAACCCTATTACAGCAAACTGACGGCAATGACGTCACTTACATCTCTTACAACAGGACAACATTACAAAAACGTCATCGACGTTATAGCAGCACGACAATTATCTTCTACAACATCTCAACGACGTCAACAGCATTACAATGACGTCTTCAGCGCAGCAGCTATCTTTTACGGCAAAACAGCAACTATCTTTTACCGCATCTCAACGACGTCAACAACATTACAATGACGTCTTCAGCGCAGCAGCTATCTTTTATGGCAACGCAACAACTATCTTTTACCGCATCTCAACGACGTCAACAACATTACAATGACGCCTTCAGCTCAACATCTACCTTCTACAGCAAAACTACATTACAACAACGTCCACGACGTTACGGCAGCACACCAGCTTTTTACAACATTACAACGACGTCAACAACATTTCAACGACGTCTTCAGCGCAACACCTATCTCTTACAACAAACAGCATTACTTTCTTGCAACAACGTCATCACAATGACGTCTTCAACACAACACGTCAATACAACGACGACCTCAGCGTTACTTTCTTGCAACAACGTCATCACAATGACGTCTTCAACACAACACGTCAATACAACGACGACCTCGGCCAAGCATTCTTGCAACAACGTCATCACAATGATGTCTTCAACACAACACGTCGATACAATGACGACCTTAGCGTTACATTCTTGCAACAACGTCATCACAATGACGTCTTCAACACAACACGTCGATACAACGACGACATCAGCGTTATCATTACAACGACATCAACAACATTACAATGATGTCATCAGCAACACGCCCATACAACGGCGTCATCAACAACGCGCCCATACAACGGCGTCATCAACAACACGTCTACGCAACGACGTCTTCAGCACAACAATTATTTCTTACAGCATTACAACGACATCAATAACATTACAATGATGTCATCAGCAACACGCCCATACAATGGCGTCATCAACAACGCGCCCATACAACGGCGTCATGAACAACACGCCTACGCAATGGCGTCTTCTGTAAAATAACTATCTTTTACAATATTACAACGACATCAACAACATTACAATGATGTCATCAGCAACACGCCCATACAACGGTGTCATGAACAACGCGCCCATACAACGGCGTCATGAACAACACGCCTACGCAATGGCGTCTTCTGTAAAATAACTATCTTTTACAGCATTACAACGACATCAACAACATTACAATGATGTCATCAGCAACACGCTCATACAACGGCGTCACGAACAATGCGCCCATACAATGGCGTCATGAACAACACGCCTACGCAATGGCGTCTTCTGCAAAACAATTATCTTTTACATTCTTACAACGACATCAACGACATTACAATGATGTCATCAGCAACGCGCCCATACAACGGCGTCATCAACAACACGCCTATGCAACGGCGTCTTCTGCACAACATTTATTTTTATAGCATTACAATGACGTCAACAGCATTACAACGACGTCTTCAGCACAATATTTATTTTTACAGCATTACAATGGCGTCAACAGCATTACAATGGCGTCAACAGCATTACAACGACGTCTTCAGCACAACATTTATTTTTACAGCATTACAATGACGTCAACAGCATTACAACGACGTCTTCAGCACAACTTTATCTTTTACAAAGAAACAAAGATTACAATAACATCATTTCAGCGCCCACCTCATAATGCGGGTATTTTAATTTCATCGGCGCCCACCTTATAATGAGGGTATTTTAATTTCACCAGCGCCCACCTTATAATGAGGGTATTTTAATTTCAACAGCGCCCACCTCCTAACGCGGGTATTTCCAAGTTATTTTCTCTATAATTTTTTCTCGTGATTTATACACTAATTATATCTTAAGCTTTAGTTTGCGTGAGTTTTTAATTTGCGTGAATTTCATCACAAATATGGAACTATCTCTTCTACGAACCGAGGCAAATTGGTCAACGACCTACTTGACGTCGATCCGCTTTTCCCATTAGTTTCTCAGATCTGCGACCGGTGTCATCCTAAGTCGACACCTTTGGGGCATTGTTTCTTGAATGTGCACTATCTTTTTGCAACTTCTATACCCTCGGGATTCTATTTCTTACCATGCAGTCCGATGATCGTGACAAAATTGGCTACTCAGTCAACTTCTTTGGCCGAAAACTCTTTCATCGTCTCCGTCCAAAGAGGGGCATCTGTTGACACCCAATTTTGTCCCATCCTTTATGATTTTTATTCGTAATTTTTAATATTTTTGACACTTTTAAAACAATTTTAAAATATAGGCATATATGTGTATATATCTTATTATTATTATTATTCGCATTTTTTACTATCATTTGCATCTTTATCATAATCATAGTTTTATCCATAATATTCTATGTTATTTTATTCTCGCAAAATTGCATCGCATTTTCCTTTTATTAAGCATTAAACATTTCGCAAATATTATATTTTTTATTATTATCACGTCGTTATGTTATTTTAAATAATTCACATCTTTTACAAAACAAAAATAATATTTTAATATTAAACCCCTTTTATATTTTTAAACCCATAACCCATTTTTCATTTTCCAACCCAAAACAATTTCCAAACCCAAAACAATACAACTTCCCCTTTTATATTTTTTTTAAAACCCAAAACAATTTCTAACCCATTTAATCTCCCCTCACCCAAAATAAATCAATACCCCACAAAACAAAACAAACCCCCCAATTTTCGGCCCACACCAAAACAAGCCCAAAACCAAATTCCCCTTTTATTCAAACCCATTTCCTTCCCCTTTATTTCCCCAATTCCCAAAACCCACAAAACAAAATCCCAAAACTTTTAACTCCCAACCAAGCCCATTCCCTTTATTTCACCAAGCCCAACCTGGTCACACCCCACCACTTCGGCCCAACCCGACCCACACCCAAATTTTATACCCATTCCCCTTTTAATCCCCTTAAACCAAATACCCTCCCCAAACTAAAAAAAACCCTAAAATAAAAAAAAAAAATCCTCTCTCCCTCTCTCTTCAAGTCGCCCTCCACCCTACCCCCCCCCCTGCCGCCCCCCTACCCCTGCCCCTCACTCGCAGCGCCCTACCCTGACACCACCCATACCCTATCCCCTAAAAAACGCCCCAAAAATCAGATTTTGTCCCCCCTTTATTTTGAAATTTGAATTCGTTTTAAGGGGGGTATGGGAGATGAACGTTGGGGGTATCTATAAAATCCCCCCATTTTCTCACTGTTAAGGGGGGATTTTTGGAGAAATTTCGGGTCATTTTTCGGTCTGAAATTTAAGAAAAAAAGGGGTCCAAAATCTCCTCAAAGGTTTGCATTATCTTTTGTTTGTTTGTTCTTCACTAAAATAAAACCATCCAAAATCTTTGTTTGTTCTTCCATGTGTTCTTCAACTTAAAGATTCCGAAATATAGGTCGAAATTATTGGTTTTGTTTGTGTTGAAGAATCTGGATTTTTAGCTGTTTTTTTTGTTTTTTTTCGGTTCAATTCGGGTCGGGTCACTGCCGGGTCGGGTCGGGTCCAATATCAGAAAACAGTACCCTATTCCAGAAAAAATAAATCAGAATTCCGAAATCGCAAAATCTGAATTCCAAACTTCTCCGAATGGTCGACGATTCGAAACGCGCCTCGGTTCGCTACCCGGAGAAGGTTAGACTCGTTCCAATTCTTCTATATTTCTTTAAGCTTATGTGATTGTGTGTTTATGCTTGATTTAGTATGATATTTTGCTAAATAATGTAGTCTTGATTAATTGATATGATAATGAGACGTTTTGTATATACGTCATTGGTATATTTCTGATTTTTGATGTTGATATGTGATAGATGATATTACCTCAATGTGTTGGTTAGCTAATTATTGTCATTAGCTTTAGTAAGGCATCTTGGGTTCATTATTAAGTGCAATACGGATAATGTAAGATTAATACGTGTTTGAAAGAGCTACGACGTGATTAAATATTCTTAGGACACTTAACGATTTGTTGATGTTCAAAATTATTGTATGTTGTAGTTTGGTCGCTGCCTTTAAATCAAACAAATGAGCATACTTTAATTGATTCAAATGACGATATTTACATGTTATATTCTAGATTAATATGTGCAATTTTAAAAGGAATATATTATCCATGTTTAATATAATAGTATGTGCGTTTAGTTTAAGTTTATGAATGTTATGCTTCTTTAAGAATTAAGATTAGTCCAACGGAATTTATTATGTATGTATACATAATTTATACATTGGTCTTCCTTGCCTCTTTTATTTTTGTTTAAATTTAGAACCGGTTGTGTTATCATATAGTCTTTCTTCGCTACTTTAATGTGCCAAAATCTGAAAAAATAATGTCTTAAGTATATGTAGAATAGAAGGCCATGAATATTCATTCCTATGTACATTTAATGTTGTATATTTCGTGTATGTATGTATTAGGAATATTCATGTGTTGATATTTTCGTTCCGGCTACTGATCCTTTTCTTTTCTTTTATTTACATGAAATGCATCGGGAGTAACGAAGAGTCTCGTTATGAGACTCATCATGACTTCGTCCAAAATGAAGAACCACATTCACATTCCTTGCATTCTCCGGCCTCGGAATTTCTACACAAATAGGGCGGGATGACATCATCATCCTCCCTAGTTTCCTCTTTTATTATTATTCTTTAATTTCGTTATTTCTATTCTTGGGCATGTAATAATTATTTTAATGCTTGTGTGATTGTTAGAATGCTTAGAATAATTAGGCCGAATAGATGAATGAATAGGATAGTCTAACCGCCGTTAGTTTATTTCTTAGGATCGTTTGAAATTGGAAACCAACCGCTAGCTTTATTTGTTTAGGACCGTCTTGTGTGTTCCAAACTTAGCCTCTAGTTACTTTGTTCTATTTTTAGGTTAGATTATGCATGCTTTAATATCTTTCAAAAATAATTTGGCTATCTATTATTCATTTTCTTTAATCCTAAAAATAAGGTTTGCATTCTATCATATTTGGCAACCTTGGAAGATTTTTTCATAAAAAATTGCTTCTTTTATTATTCAATTGCCAAATATGTATTTTTCTATATAAAATATAACTTCGGGGCAATGATGAGGCTTAAACCTTTTTCCAAGATCAACATGTTTAGTAGGCGAGGTGACTAAAATAACCAACAAGTTATATATTCACAAATACGACGTGATTTTAGTGATCTTTTCTATTTCACCCGAGAGACCAACACGTTTAGTAGGCGAGGCAATCCAAATAACCACATAAGTCATATGTTTGCAGCCACGACGTGATTGGAATGTTCTTTTCAAAATTTAAGTTTGAGCCCTCCGTGATCAAAACATTCACTTTGCTTTGAATGCGGATATGGAGTTATTTGTATTTAACTGTTTCTAACCGCTTGTTTTTGGACTTGCAGGGATTAAAGTAAATAACGACGAATTATTCCTCGGAGTTTATTTATTTTATTTCTTTCTTTAATTCAGCTTTTATCCCGCTTTGTATTGTAATATTATTTATCGCACTTATGTAACTATTGAAATGCTTAGAATAGGCAAACTTAGGATTAATTCATAGGGTAGTTTCAAACTTAGAAATCCTTCGCTAGTTTATTTATTTTAGGCTCGTCACGCGTATTCAAGATTTTCAAAACAACTTTTGTCATCTTTTATTCGCTTTATTAATCATTCCGAATAAGTTTATCTTTTGTCAATTTACAATTCAA
Organism: Anisodus acutangulus; assembly: GCA_029783415.1. Lineage (NCBI taxonomy): Eukaryota > Viridiplantae > Streptophyta > Magnoliopsida > Solanales > Solanaceae > Anisodus > Anisodus acutangulus. The sequence goes on from CM056501.1 coordinate 28,693,245, forward strand.
TGATTCCCAAAATTTTACTTCTTTGATAGTATAAATAATTTATTGTCACAAATGCATATTTTTCAAAACTTTACATGTATCTTTCTTTTTATGTCATCTGAATACGTACTTGTATAAAATGCATCATTTACCAATTATTTGCAAAACATCTTTTAATCTATTATACTTGTAAAACATGCATTTTTCTAGCAATAATTAACCTGAGTTTGACCGGATAACCGCAAGTTAGCGGATCTTAAAGGATGCCTAACCCCTTCCCTTTAGGATAATAAAGAACCCTTACCTAGAATCTCGCTAGTTTCGCAGACCTTAAAATTGGAGTTTACATTGCAGCACTTAGTTTAATATGTAGGTGTCCTAATTCACCGTAAAAGATAATTAGGTGGCGACTCCTCAATCATTTTACCCAGGAATCACCCCCATACGTCTGTGCTCCGCTTTGACCCGAGCAGGTCAAAATAGGGCGCGACAGCATGGCGACTCCGCTGGGGATTTTCAGGTTCTTAACCATAGCAAAATTCAGGTTAATTATTTGTGCTTTACTTTCGCTCTTTATTTGATTTAATGCTTTGATTTGTTTCCTTTGTGAAATTTTGCGTGCATAAACTGCTTTAATTATTATATTCTCTTACTGCTTTCCTTAAATTGGCATTTCGCTCATATTTCTTCCACTCTGGAAAATTGACACTATCACACACTACACGCGAGGTGTGTTTTGCGCACCCGCAAATTTCTTTCAATCTACCAAATTTTAGGAGAGTTGGCGTATGCGCGGAGTGACCGGACCATCCGGTGGCCGCGTAGTCTTCTCACTCGAGTAGTCCGCTCGGGAACCTTGTGTCTAGTCAGCCAAATCTTAGAAAATTTAGGATAGAGCTATACCACCCTTTATTTTAAGTCATGCATGCATACACCTTAGGTGGGTCGATCCTTGGTATCGACTCCACAATTAAGAAATCCGCCAAAGATGTCTACGGGTCTCACAACCCAACGACCAATCATCATATTTTGTGTAGCGTGATAAGGATAGATTAATCCAAGACTAATCATGACATGCTGAAATTGGAAAATGTACATTCATTTTGTCTCGTTTCCGACAAAGCATTGCAGTTTAGCAGCTTGGATCAAATGCATCGTAATCCCGCATATCGCGTTTAGGCCCACCTCCCAAGATAAGGGAGGCCCCATGCATATTAGGATGCGCATTTAATTGCCTTACAATCATTTTGTTGTTTTCTCCTGCTTTTTCACTATGTGCATATTATTTAAAGCAATAATTACTCGCCCTATACTAACTTGGTTTTCTTCATTTTTTAGAAGGTTTATTTTTCCTAAATTATTCTTCCCAAAGGTTGATTTGCGTTGACTAAAACTGGCGGATCATCCCTACTTCACGAGGTCAAAGGCACAATCCTTCAGCAAAATGACTGATTCAGATGCATCCGAACAGACTGACCTGGAACTTATCACTCTTTCCAGAGATGAACCAGAGGCTTCGGAAAATAGAAATGCTACCGTCCAAGAAAAATACATCGCCCAACTGTTACAACAGATGACAGCCATGCAGACTGAGATAGAGCGGCTCCAAAATCTCACCAACCTGTCCATTAGCGCCAATACCCCACTCCCTGAACAAGGGACGAATGCAACTGCACCGCAAACTTTTTCATCTCCTGAATCGCCATTTCCCAAAACCTCCCCAAAAATTCGCCACTAAACAAAACCGATCCACGCACACTAACCCGCAAGCTAGTCCACAACAAAGCCCGCTACAAAATGACCACTGCAACTCCACATACCCAAATTAACCCACTCATCCAAAACACCTCTTCCATGCAAAATCACCAAGCGAGCCAACACATATTGATGGCACACGCCGCCGATCCCAACGAACAAAGACGTGCCACCAAAGATATGCAACGGAAGCTCAACCTTTACAACCACGCACCAAACATGACTCTTCGTGAAATTGGCGGTGTGAAGAAATGGACAGCGGTGAGGATCGTAACCGATGAAAGTGTGGCGAGAGAGATTCATAGCCTGAAAGAAGCATTCAAGAATATCCAAACCAGCAAGGGGCATGAAGGACTCGAGTCACGAAGATTTGTGCATGCATCCCGACATTGAATTGCCTGTCGGATATAAAATGCCAAAATTTGACTTGTTTGATGGGAAAGGAAATCCTTACTCTCATTTGAGATCGTCTTTGCGACAAACTGATTGGGGTAGGTAAAAATCAGGCCATCATAATGAAGTTGTTCGTAAGGAGTTTGACAGAGAAGCACTAGACTGGTACACAAGCCAGGACCCGAAAATGGCATGACTGGGCACAATAGCACAGGATTTCGTGGATAGGTTCAGATTTAACACCGACCACGCTTTTGGATAGATTTTATTTGATGAAGTTGGAGAAAAAGTCCACAGAGACCTTCAGAGAATTATGCCATGAAGTGGAGGCAGAAGCAGCAAAAGTTCAACCCCCGATAACGGGAAGTGAGATGGCCACTCTCTTTGTACAATCTTTGAAAGATGCGACATACTATGAAAGAATGATAAGCGTCATAGGACGAAGATTCTCAAGTCGTAAGGATGGGAGATTTCATAGAAGAAGGTATCAAAACTGGGAGAATTGCAAACTTGGTAGCGTTGCAAGCAACGAGTGAGGCAATCCAGTCGGACTCATTTGGGGGAATAATAAAGAAGAAGAGGGACGGAGTGTCGCCTGTCATGACGGTCCAGAAACATAGGCCAAATCAAATGTCAAATTACCAAAGGTCATCACCCCAGCCTCCCTACTACAATCAAAATGCCCAAAATCCTCAGCTTTCCTATTATAGCCCATATGCCCATAGCCCTCAACCTTACTATCAATACCCACCTGGTCCCTACCCTGTCTACCATACCCAGCCAATATATAGCCTGCCTCGAGCACCTGTCTATCCAAATCCCCCGCAATATCAGCCCGCATACTTACCTCAGCCACGAGTCCATCTACCTAACGCGCCCAGACCTCACGCAAAACACGAAAGAAAGCCAGCTAAAACCTATACACCTTTAGCCGAACCTCGAGCCCAGTTGTATGAACGACTGAGAACCGCAGGAATACTCCAGCCTATCCAAGGAAATGTCCCCAATCCTGTTCCAAAATGGCACGATAAGACTAAGCATTGTGCGTACCACTCGGGAATTCCTGGGCACGACACTGAAAATTGCTATGCCCTCAGAGACAAAATTGAGGCATTAATCAAAGAAGGAGTTATCCAACTGAAAGGACCTTCCTCTAATGTAAATGATAACCCTTTGCCAGATCATGACAATGCCAATGTGAACATGATTACTGTTGATGAAGAACACAATTTGGAAGGGACTATTGTGCGATCAGGAGAAAGGAAAATGTTGAATCACCTACTCTATCACCCCTATGATTACACCCGATTAAGGGCACCGTTGGGAGTAGAAGTACTTCCTCCAAAGTCGCGGATCATGGCACCATCTTTTCTTGAAAAAGTTTTATCAACCAATCTCCGAAGAAAGATAGATGCTCATTTACCAAAGCCTGTTCCACCTCTGAGTCAGTCATTCGTCAAAGCATGCGCCACTCAGGAATCAAAGGAGGACAATGCAGCCAACCTCGTGAAAGGATTCCAAAGATTTTTCATTGCTGAAGAAGAAGCGAAATGCAATGTGATTCTCAATGATCACGCTAGAGGCTCAACCAGTTGGGATGCAGAGCAAGGAGATGTTTTGCGAAAATTGGACATGTGCCCTGGCCTTGTTTCTCCCAGAAACTAGTTAACTGCATTAATATTTAATGAAACAATGCGATTCAGATTGAGGCCTGAATCACATATATGCATTTAATGTGTTTTGCCTCTACCTTTTGAAAGCTTAAAATGACAAATCTGCATTGCTTTTGCTATTATAAAATATGTTTTGTTCAAAAATTCTCTTTTCTTTTTTCATCATGCAAACTAATTTGTCGGCAGTATGTGACATATAATGAAACAAGCAAACAAGGTCCCAAACAAGCAAGGCTTCGAAGAATATAAGGAAGACTCACAAGCGGAAGAATTGAGGCATTTTTGGAATAAGTCAAAGCCAGATTTGGATGAAACATCAAGATGGTTGATAGTTACAAGCATTGGCACGGACGTTTGCCATTTGCACTCTTGGACTACCATACTACGATCAGGACTTCTACTGGGGCAATGCTATATCTTTTGCAGTCAAGTGGATACATAATCATATACTAAGACACTGATTGATGAAAAGCAGATGGACGCAGTTGTCCGGGGCAACCTTATCAGAATAGAATGGCCAAAAACCATCAATGCAGATGCAGTGAAGAGATACCATATCTAAGATTAATTATTCTCTATGTAATACTTTTTCTATGTTGTAAAAGTTGCGCTCCCTCGGCGGGATACGAATAGAACCCACGTAGGGTTCCGTTTCTTTAGATCACAAATTCCCCCAAGTTCCTTTTCACTTGTAACATGAACTACGTTATGACCTGATTCCCTCGGCGGGATACGTAGGCGGCCACATCGGCTTCGGTCACATCTTTAGAAAAACCCTTACAATCTCCTTTGCTTGTAATGAACTACGTCATGACCTGATTCCCTCATGGGGATACGTAGGCGGCCTAAATCGGCTTCGGTCCCACCATTAGGAAATATTTTCTCCTTTATCTAACATATGAAAAAATGCACCCATCTGATCGCCCTGATAGGACAGGAAAGCAATCTACACAAGACTCGGTTGTCCGTTCAAAAGATCATCATCCTCACATATCGGAAACTGGGGCATTTTTAAGGGATCACTGCCGGAGGACGCCGATAAACATGGAAAAGCATCGGCAAACTAAGTCTTCAGCCTAAGAGGATTTTGGATAAGACGTTTGCTTTGTTTCACGACATGTCACTGCTCGACAGAACTTTTACATAAATGCATACTTTCTTATAAGCAATTTATTTTCAATAAATACTTTCATTAGAGTTTGACAAGATTTTTATTACTAATATGCATATTTTCTTATACACAATTTATTTTCACCAAATATTTTCATTAGAGTTCGACAAGAACTTTTTAATGATAAGCATACTTTCTTATAAACAAATTATTTTCAACAAATGTTTTCATTAACGGTTAGCCAAGGCGGGAACCAGGCAGGGCTACAGTCCGAATCGGCCGGGACATGCAGCTGTCAAGAGCCAAAGCTACCAAGTCAACGCGAATCAACCACCCCTCCCCAAACTCACAAATTTTCTTTGAGTACATGTTCTTCACGTTGAAAAAGCAGGGAAGCCACATCAGTTATGATCAATTCCCCAAAGAATTTCGGCACCACAACTCACTACAAGGATTATGTTCTTGTTCTGCATTTATACGAATACATCATCTTGACCTACAGGGTCCCGACTATTATGTCTGCACAAAGATGTTATTTCGAATCACAAAGAACGACAACAAGGCAAACCCGACGGCAAAGACGTCGCATCACATTTTCGCCCGTGCCAGGACGACATTTCAATTCACATGAGTTTGGATCGGCAGAAGATTCAGCACAACGTGGAACCCTATTACAGCAAACTGACGGCAATGACGTCACTTACATCTCTTACAACAGGACAACATTACAAAAACGTCATCGACGTTATAGCAGCACGACAATTATCTTCTACAACATCTCAACGACGTCAACAGCATTACAATGACGTCTTCAAATAAGCAGCCTATCTTTACGGCAAAACAAAGAACTATCTTTACCGCATCTCAACGACGTCAACAACATTACAATGGCGTCTTGGTATATGACTATCTTTTATGGCAACGCAACAACTATCTTTTACCGCATCTCAACGACGTCAACAACATTACAATGACGCCTTCAGCTCAACATCTACCTTCTACAGCAAAACTACATTACAACAACGTCCACGACGTTACGACAGCACACCAGCTTTTTACAATATTACAACGACGTCAACAACATTTCAACGACGTCTTCAGCGCAACACCTATCTCTTACAACAAACAGCATTACTTTCTTGCAACAACGTCATCACAATGACGTCTTCAACACAACACGTCAATACAACGACGACCTCAGCGTTACTTTCTTGCAACAACGTCATTACAATGACGTCTTCAACACAACACGTCAATACAACGACGACCTCAGCGTTACATTCTTGCAACAACGTCATCACAATGATGTCTTCAACACAACACGTCGATACAACGACGTCCTTAGCGTTACATTCTTGCAACAACGTCATCACAATGACGTCTTCAACACAACACGTCGATACAACGACGACATCAGCGTTATCATTACAACGACATCAACAACATTACAATGATGTCATCAGCAACACGCCCATACAACGGCGTCATCAACAACGCGCCCATACAACGGCGTCATCAACAACACGTCTACGCAACGACGTCTTCAGCACAACAATTATTTCTTACAGCATTACAACGACATCAACAACATTACAATGATGTCATCAGCAACACGCCCATACAATGGCGTCATCAACAACGCGCCCATACAACGGCGTCATGAACAACACGCCTACGCAATGGCGTCTTCTGTAAAATAACTATCTTTTACAGCATTACAACGACATCAACAACATTACAATGATGTCATCAGCAACACGCCCATACAACGGTGTCATGAACAACGCGCCCATACAACGGCGTCATGAACAACACGCCTACGCAATGGCGTCTTCTGTAAAATAACTATCTTTTACAGCATTACAACGACATCAACAACATTACAATGATGTCATCAGCAACACGCTCATACAACGGCGTCACGAACAACGCGCCCATACAATGGCGTCATGAACAACACGCCTACGCAATGGCGTCTTCTGCAAAACAATTATCTTTTACATTCTTACAACGACATCAACGACATTACAATGATGTCATCAGCAACGCGCCCATACAACGGCGTCATCAACAACACGCCTATGCAACGGCGTCTTCTGCACAACATTTATTTTTACAAAGATTACAATGACGTCAACAAAGATTACAACGACGTCTTCAAAGACAACATTTATTTTTACAAAGATTACAATGGCGCCAACAAAGATTACAACGACGTCTTCAAAGACAACATTTATTTTTACAGATTACAATGACGTCAACAAAGATTACAACGACGTCTTCAAAGACAACTTTATCTTTTACAAAGAAACAAAGATTACAATAACATCATTTCAGCGCCCACCTCATAATGCGGGTATTTTAATTTCATCGGCGCCCACCTTATAATGAGGGTATTTTAATTTCACCAGCGCCCACCTTATAATGAGGGTATTTTAATTTCAACAGCGCCCACCTCCTAACGGGTATTTTCAAGTTATTTTCTCTATAATTTTTTCTCGTGATTATACACTAATTATATCTTAAGCTTTAGTTTGCAGTGAGTTTTTAATTTGCGTGAATTTCATCACAGCGTGGAACTATCTCTTCTACGGCAACCGAGGCAAATTGGTCAACGACCTACTTCGAACGTCGATCCGCTTTTCCCATTAGTTTCTCGCATCTGCGACCAGTGTCATCCTAAGTCGACACTGGGGCATTGTTTCTTGAATGTGCACTATCTTTTTGCAACTTCTATACCCCTCGGGATTCTATTTCTTACCATGCATTCCCGATGATCAGGACAAAATTGGCTACTCAGTCAGCTTCTTTGGCCGAAAACTCTTTCATCGTCTCCGTCCAAAGAGGGGCATCTGTTGACACCCAATTTTGTCCCATCCTTTATGATTTTTATTCGTAATTTTTAATATTTTTGACACTTTTAAAACAATTTTAAAATATAGGCATATATGTGTATATATCTTATTATTATTATTATTCGCATTTTTTACTATCATTTGCATCTTTATCATAATCATAGTTTTATCCATAATATTCTATGTTATTTTATTCTCGCAAAATTGCATCGCATTTTCCTTTTATTAAGCATTAAACATTTCGCAAATATTATATTTTTTATTATTATCACGTCGTTATGTTATTTTAAATAATTCACATCTTTTACAAAACAAAATAATATTTTAATATTAAACCCCTTTTATATTTTTAAACCCATAACCCATTTTTCATTTTCCAACCCAAAACAATTTCCAAACCCAAAACAATACAACTTCCCCTTTATATTTTTTTTTTAAAACCCAAAACAATTTCTAACCCATTTAATCTCCCTCACCCAAAATAAATCAATACCCCACAAAACAAAACAAAACAAACCCCCAATTTTCTACCCACACCAAAACAAGCCCAAAACCAAATTCCCTTTTATTCAAACCCATTTCCTTCCCCTTTATTTCCCCAATTCCCAAAACCCACAAAACAAAATCCCAAAACTTTTAACTCCCAACCAAGCCCATTCCCTTTATTTCACCAAGCCCAACCGGTCACCCCACCACTGGCCCAACCCGACCCACACCCACTTTATACCCATTCCCCTTTAATCCCCTTAAACCAAATACCCTCCCAAACTAAAAACCCTAAAATAAAAATAAAAATCCTCTCTCCTCTCTCTTCAAGTCGGCCGCCACCCTACCCCCACGTTGTCGCCCCTATACCCCCGCCTCACTCATGACCCTACCCCGACACCACCCATACCCTATCCCTAAAAACGCCCCAAAATCAGATTTTGTCCCCCCTTTATTTTGAAATTTGAATTCGTTTTAAGGGGGGTATGGGGGATGAACGTTGGGGGTATCTATAAAATCCCCCCATTTTCTCACTGTTAAGGGAGGATTTTTGGAGAAATTTTGGGTCATTTTTCGGTCTGAAATTTAAGAAAAAAAGGGGTCCGAAATCTCCTCAAAGGTTTGCATTATCTTTTGTTTGTTTGTTCTTCACTAAAATAAAAACCATCCAAAATCTTTGTTTGTTCTTCCATGTGTTCTTCAACTTAAAGATTCCGAAATATAGGTCGAAATTATTGGTTTTGTTTGTGTTGAAAAATCTGGATTTTTAGCTGTTTTTTTTTGTTTTTTTTCGGTTCAATTCGGGTCGGGTCACTGCCGGGTCAGGTCACTGCCGAGTCGGGTCGGGTCCAATATCAGAAAACAGTACCCTATTCCAGAAAAAATAAATCAGAATTTCGAAATCGCAAAATCTGAATTCCAAACTTCTCCGAGCGGGTCGACGATTCGAAACGCGCCTCGGTTCGCTACCCGGAGAAGGTTAGACTCGTTCCAATTCTTCTATATTTCTTTAAGCTTATGTGATTGTGTGTTTATGCTTGATTTAGTATGATATTTTGCTAAATAATATAGTCTTGATTAATTGATATGATAATGAGACGTTTTGTATATACGTCATTGGTATATTTCTGATTTTTGATGTTGATATGTGATAGATGATATTACCTCAATGTGTTGGTTAGCTAATTATTGTCATTAGCTTTAGTAAGGCATCTTGGGTTCATTATTAAGTGCAATACGGATAATGTAAGATTAATACGTGTTTGAAAGAGCTACGACGTGATTAAATATTCTTAGGACACTTAACGATTTGTTGATGTTCAAAATTATTGTATGTTGTAGTTTGGTCGCTGCCTTTAAATCAAACAAATGAGCATACTTTAATTGATTCAAATGACGATATTTACATGTTATATTCTAGATTAATATGTGCAATTTTAAAAGGAATATATTATCCATGTTTAATATAATAGTATGTGCGTTTAGTTTAAGTTTATGAATGTTATGCTTCTTTAAGAATTAAGATTAGTCCAACGGAATTTATTATGTATGTATACATAATTTATACATTGGTCTTCCTTGCCTCTTTTATTTTTGTTTAAATTTAGAACCGGTTGTGTTATCATATAGTCTTTCTTGGGCTAGTTTAATGTGCCAAAATCTGAAAAAAATAATGTCTTAAGTATATGTAGAATAGAAGGCCATGAATATTCATTCCTATGTACATTTAATGTTGTATATTTTGTGTATGTATGTATTAGGAATATTCTTGTGTTGATATTTTCGTTCCGTCTACTAATCCTTTTCTTTTTCTTTTATTTACATGAAATGCATCGGGAGTAACGAAGAGTCTCGTTATGAGACTCATCATGACTTCGACCAAAATGAAGAACCACATTCACATTCCTTGCATTCTCAGGCCTCGAATTTCTACACAAATAGGCGGGATGACATCATCATCCTCCCTAGTTTCCTCTTTTATTATTATTCTTTAATTTCGTTATTTCTATTCTTGGGCATGTAATAATTATTTTAATGCTTGTGTGATTGTTAGAATGCTTAGAATAATTAGGCCGCGAATAGATGAATGAATAGGATAGTCTAACTGCCGTTAGTTTATTTCTTAGGATCGTTTGAAATTGGAAACCAACCGCTAGCTTTATTTGTTTAGGACCGTCTTGTGTGTTCCAAACTTAGCCTCTAGTTACTTTGTTCTATTTTTTAGGTTCGTTATGCATGCTTTAATATCTTTCAAAAATAATTTGGCTATCTATTATTCATTTTCTTTAATCCTAAAAAATAAGGTTTGCATTCTATCATATTTGCAACCTTGGAAGATTTTTTCATAAAAAATTGCTTCTTTTATTATTCAATTGCCAAATATGTATTTTTCTATATAAAATATAACTTCGGGGCAATGATGAGGCTTAAACCTTTTTCCAAGATCAACATGTTTAGTAGGCGAGGTGACTAAAATAACCAACAAGTTATATATTCACAGCCACGACGTGATTATAGTGATCTTTTCTATTTCACCCGAGAGACCAACACGTTTAGTAGGCGAGGCAATCAAAATAACCACATAAGTCATATGTTTGCAGCCACGACGTGATTGGAATGTTCTTTTCAAAATTTAAGTTTGAGCCCTCCGTGATCAAAACATTCACTGTTTTGAATGCGGATATGGAGTTATTTGTATTTAACTGTTTCTAACCGTTTGTTTTTGACAGCTTGCAGGGATTAAAGTAAATAACGACGAATTATTCCTCGGAGTTTATTTATTTTATTTCTTTCTTTAATTAAGCTTTTATCCCGCTTTGTATTGTAATATTATTTATCGCACTTATGTAACTATTGAAATGCTTAGAATAGGCAAACTTAGGATTAATTCATAGGTCAGTTTCAAACTTAGAAATCCCTCGCTAGTTTATTTATTTTAGGCTCGTCACGCGTATTCAAGATTTTCAAAACAACTTTTGTCATCTTTTATTCGCTTTATTAATCATTCCGAATAAGTTTATCTTTTGTCAATTTACAATTCAATGATTCCCAAAATTTTACTTCTTTGATAGTATAAATAATTTATTGTCACAAATGCATATTTTTCAAAACTTTACATGTATCTTTCTTTTTATGTCATCTGAATACGTACTTGTATAAAATGCATCATTTACCAATTATTTGCAAAACATCTTTTAATCTATTATACTTGTAAAACATGCATTTTTCTAGCAATAATTAACCTGAGTTTGACCGGATAACCGCAAGTTAGCGGATCTTAAAGGATGCCTAACCCCTTCCCTTTAGGATAATAAAGAACCCTTACCTAGAATCTCGCTAGTTTCGCAGACCTTAAAATTGGAGTTTACATTGCAGCACTTAGTTTAATATGTAGGTGTCCTAATTCACCGTAAAAGATAATTAGGTGGCGACTCCTCAATCATTTTACCCAGGAATCACCCCCATACGTCTGTGCTCCGCTTTGATCCGAGCAGGTCAAAATAGGGCGCGACATATACCATTGGACCAAAAATTATATTGTTAATTTACCATATTTGTAGAATTCTTGTACAAGTGTAATTATGGTATTAGTATTGTATTAGGAAAATATATTAAAATTATAGTAGGAAAAGGTAGAGTTATTTTTCATATTTAGGAATTGTATATTTGAATAGAAGAAACATCTGACTACTTCATGCATGCTCCACTTGGCTCAGGGAGATATAGCTCAGTTGGTAAAGCCCCGCTCTTGCAATTGGGTCGTTGCGATTACCGCCTGGATGTCTAATATATACTTTTTCATTAATGAAAATAATTAAGGGACTATTTCTTTATGTTGAAAATTTACTAATGTGGAATTAAGTTTATCCCATTATTTATGACTCGAACAACTGGACCTCGCACGTCGGAAATATCATTTCCACACACGTGCAATCTTAGTGTCAAGTATTGTAAATTTCATTAATGAAAGAGATATTGGTACGTAAGTGAAATGTTTGAGACATAGAATGATGGATGGTTATTGGATGAATAACAAGTGTTCCACGTTGGTAAACGAAGGAAGGATTGTGCGAGGTGTAAGATGGAACGGGTCGGAAAGGGCCGCGGCGCCTCCCGGACTGAGCCGGAGCGCCGCGGCGCTAATTCAAAGTTTTGGCTTCTGGAGCCGCGGCGCTTCCCAGGCAGTGTTTGCTCGACGGAATCCCAAAGGTTTGGCTGTTGAGGTGGTTTCAATGGCATTGAATCTACTCAATAATAGTCATTACTTGAACCATTATGTTGCTGCATTACTTGGGGGTTAAATGTCATCTATTACATGACAATTGATTGCCATTATGGGGCATTTGAAAGGTCATCTTGCACACCTATAAATTGAGGCCTTTGGCTCAATTCTATAGAGGACCATGAACAGAAAATGAGTTAACAGCACCACAAAGAGATCAGATTTTCCTGATATCAATCCTTCTCTTAACAATCTTCATTATTCGTGTTCTTTGTTGAGGTCATTTGTGTAGGCTTTGCACATTTGATAGTTTGTTGTTTCATCTTGGGAGACTATTGTCCACACTTCCATAAAGTCTATATACGGGGGCAATCTTGTCTTAAAGACAGAGAGTCATCTCTCAACTCAGTCGGTGGTGTTATGATTATCTAATTGGTTGCTAAGTGTTTCAGGTGTGAACTTGAATCTCAAAGGACTCTAACCGTTCGGATTCTCAACGGATCTATAAGCCACAAGTGTAGCAGTTCATATTCTTGTATTTCTTAATACAAGATCCATATTTGAAGTTTCAATTCAAGATCAAGATATTAATAATTTGTTGTTGTTTATCTTTTCAATCACTATAATAGTTATTTATTATTTCCGTACGTGCTTTACATAATCCAACACTTTCAAGAGATCAAACTGAAATGAAGATAAAATGCCATTAAATCTTGATGTTGATACATAAAACATATATTGGATTCCTTATATCAAATTGGGACCCTTGATTCATTGGAATGTCTAGTTTCTTTCGAGTAGTCCTTTTCTTTGTAACTTTAAAGAGAGTTGACTCGTTGACCAATTTGATCTTTCTAAAGAGGTTTGATTTGATGAACTGAAAGTGTTGAGTTACTTCTTGTTTTTTTTTTTTTTGGGTAAATACTTCTGGTTGATTCCTTATGATTGTGACCCTTAATTCTAAAAAATTCTGTGCTAAACTTGAGAATAAGTACTAATTTCTTGATGTATTTTTTTTCTCTTGTCTATACCTTTTGGTAAATGTGCATTTGGAACCTTTACCAAATGCTTTACATCAATCAATTAACTATCAAGTCAACCCAACTCCCAACTAATTAAAGATCAATTATATGATTGATTTGTACTCTTTCCACCTTATGCATTTTGTATTCATCATCATTAAATTATTTTTACCTTAGCGTCTTCCCTTAAATATCTTTGTCTTTCAAGATATCTAGTTTTACAAAACTCATATAGATGAAGCTTGTCAAATTCTGACGAATATGCTATTTCAAATTCTAACTATCCTATATAGATATTTGTCATAAGCCTTTTGTCTTTTATTTTCCTTATTTCCATCCATTAGTAAGACCATCAAATGTCAATGATGCAAGTAAAAAAGTTTCAAAAATGTTTCTGACTTTCCTCCAATGTACAAAAAAGGCAAATGAGAACTCAAATTACACGACAATTATTAAAGGTAAAAATAATTCCACCTTAACAACTATGTCATTGGAATTCTTGATATTAGATTTTGATATTGTTATTGCTCAATTTTGCATCCATCTTAACACCCAACTGGGCTTTCTGAGTCATTGGCACTTATGCCCTATTTTGTGCTAGTCTACAATTTTTGTCTCCCATAACAATTTTTTTTACGGGACATAAGTTTATATTTTCACATCATAACATCTTACAAGTTATGCTCCACATGACTTTTTCCCGACTTTTGCCTTAAAGAACTTATGCCCTGCTAGGCATAAGTTCGATTGCTAAATGAGAAAAATTAAAGACCAGACTGTTTGAAGGGAAACGTGCAATTTCTTCAATCAAATTGGACTAATCAGTGACTATGGATCTATTGACAAATCTTTAGAATAGATTGTCATAATAACTATTTATCTGCTCCAACTTTGTATTGGGCCAGATCGAAGATATAGTTCAGCCCGGAACTCTTCTCGTTTACTCACTGTTTATGGGCTTGTTGTACATTTAGACAACTAGAGAAATATCCAAAAAATAGGCCATTTTCGGCGTGGATTTCCCTTCAAAGGCACTCGTCTTTTTTTTGCTCCTCAAATTTGGATTCCTTAATTATTTTCTTCCTTCGCTTAAAAATACCCCGAGATTCTAGGTTTGAACCCATGTTCAGTCACAAATTTTAAAAAAATAAAGTAGAGTTTGGATTCGCAAGACAGACAAACTCTACTTTATAAGGCAGAGTTTGTCTTATGTCTGAAGGCAACTAAACCCTAAACTATGTCTAAGGTAGACTTTGCAGGCTCTGTCTTATAAGGCACAGTTTTCAGACAAACTTTGTCTTATATTGCGAATTCAAACTATGTCTTGTGAATATTTATTTAATTTTTTATTGAGCTAGGTTCGAACCCAGAACTCAGACGTATTTAGGCAAGGAGCAAAAATTAATTTTTTTAATTTAATGGGAAAAAATTAAAAATAACCCCGAAATAATGTCATTAGTGTGAATTACCCAAAATAGGGTTATACGAAGCTCCTTTTTGAGTTCAAATAACATTTCTCCTTTCCAAAGCATTTATGTCAAAGGTAGCCTCTTTTTTATGAGCTAATCATGGTGTAGGGCTTTCAAGAATCATGATGTCATGTAAAATTTTGGATGTTTGGTCCAAACATAAAGAAAAAGCTAAACTTTTATGTTTGAGCCGGCCTAACCGTTCTTCCATTTTTTATTTCTTCTATTACTTAATCACTTGTACACGAGCAACAAGTAAAACTAGCATTTACATTTTATGGGTACAAGCTATCATTTTTTCCGTTGGTACTTTTTGACTATAAGCACTATATATAGTATTATGCTACAAGTACGATCACATGTCAGGAGGCTGGACATAAATTATCGAAATCCCATCGAACCTATTAGCATTTGTTTTTGTCTCACATTGAAAAAACACATTTATATCTCATGTAATAGATCATATATAAAGGGTTTTACTTGCTTTTCTTTTACTTGCACTTTTAGCTCTCAAGAATAGTATTATTTTATTATCTTGTTATTGCTTTGTAAGAATTCATGTTATGAATAAAAGACTTTCATGAATTCTATCATGGTATCAAATCCAAGAGCACAAGTTAATATTTTTAGCTCGATCGCGGATCCAACTTCACGGTGAGTTAGTTGGGGGTTCACATGCAGCACGTCTCTGGTATCAGTTAAATTTTTTTTTTGGCTTATTTTGGAAGCTCGTGCTCGTTTTGGCTGCTCGTGCTCGTTTTGATCTTGGCTTCCACATCTGGGTTTCGTCTTTTTGACTTCCGCATCTGATTGGTGAGATCTGCCCTTTTTTTTTGCTTGTTATTTGGGATTGCTGCTTGTTATTTGGGATTTTTCTGTTTAAAATTCATAATGGCTGGAGGTGATGATTCTTTGCAAACTATTGGTGTTCGGTTAGATGGAAAAAATTATTTCTATTGGAGCTATGTCATGGTAAATTTTCTGAAGGGAAAGGGGCTTTGGGATTATATGTCTGGAAAAACCAAATGCCCTAAATTTGGAGATGAAAATTTTGATGAATTATTTAGGACTTGGGAGACCAATAATTCAAAGATTATTACTTGGATTAATAACTCTGTTGAACAAATAATTGGTGTTCAATTGGCTAAGTTCAAAACTGCTAAAGAGATTTGGGATTATTTGTTAAGATTGTTTGTGCAGATTAATTTTGCTGTTAAATATCAGTTACAATATTGAATTATAAGCATGCGATGCTTATATTAAATGCAGAGATGAAGATCGTCTTGTTCAGCTATTGATGGGTCTTCGGTCAGAATTTGAGAATTGTCGTTCAGGCTTGTTGCACCGCAAACCCTTACCATTTGTTGAAGATGTGGTAAATGAACTTATGGCTGAAGAAACATGTTTGAAGACTCTAAAAGGGGTACATAAGACTTCTACTTTTGTACTGGCAGCTCCTTCGTATGCACCGGTCCTTGCAGCCCCTACACACCAGTATAGAACATCTATCATGGGTAATTGTAATTATTGCAAGAAACCGGGACACTGGAAGAATCAATGTCTTGAGCTACGGAAGACGTTAGGTTCTAAGCCTCCACATTCGGGACAAGGACAGAAGCCTTCTCAACAGAAGCCATATTCTGGGGGTCAATTCCAGAACTTGTATCCACCGACTCAGGCTGCCTTTGTGCCCTCTCTTGATCACCCAGCTTCAAGAGCCTCTGTGAGTCACAGTACTGATTCTGTAGCTGACCAATTTCAGAAGTTCCTCGCCTTCCAACAGTTTCAACAGAATTCTCAGTCTAATGCTCTTTCTGCTCCTTTCGGCTCATCACCATCTATTGGTTCAGATATCATTTCGCCTTCTTGGATTTTGGACTCTAGAGCTGGAAATCATATGTCTCCTGATTCTTCCGTCTTTGTATCTATGTTTTCTGACTCCCCTTCCACTTCTGTTGTGACTGCTGATTGCACACCTATGCCATTGACAGGCATTGGCACTATTCATACATCCACTATATCATTACCTGATGTTTATTGCATTCTAAAATTACATATAAATCTTGCTTCTGCTGGTCAAATATATGACTCTGGATGTTTTATTGGACTCTTCCCTAATTCTTGTTATGTGCAGGATCTAAAATCTAAGAGAGTGATTGGGACAGGGCGTAGAAAGGGGAGAGGTCTATATGTTTTGGATGAGCTGCATCTTCCTACTCATGCAGCAACTATGCCTGTTAATCTGTCTTCTTTTCATTTAACACATTCCTCTTCGAAGTTTTATTTGTGGCACTCTAGACTTGGTCATGTATCAGGTTCTCGCTTGCGTTTTATATGTAATACTGGTGTTCTCGGTGGTTTACAATCCGATGATATTTCTGATTGTAGTGGATGTAAACTTGGAAAATTTTCTGCTTTGCCTTTTAATCTTAGTACTTCTAATTCTTCTGCACCATTTGATCTAGTTCATTCAGATATTTGGGGGCCAACACCTATCCCTACTAAGAGTGGCTCCAGATATTATGTTTCCTTTATTGATGATTATACTCGTCATTGTTGGGTTTATTTGTTGAAAAGACGCTCTGATTTTGTTCATACTTATGCTGAGTTTCAAGCCTATGTGAAAACTCAACATTCTGTCATTATTAAATGTTTTCGGGCTGATTTAGGAGGTGAATATACTAGTGGGGATCTTTCTGGTATTTTCAAAGCTAATGGTACAATACATCAGTCTTCTTGTATTGATACACCACAACAAAATGGGGTAGCCGAGAGAAAACATAGGCATATTGTTGAGACAGCTAGATCCATGCTTTTGTCCGCTAGTGTACCTAGTGAATTTTGGGAAGAAACTGTCCTTACTTCTGTTTATCTTATTAATAGGATCCATACCTCTCATAATTCTGGGATTTCTCCATATGCTAGACTATTTGGTCATACCCCACTATATTTCCATTTGAGAGTTTTTGGTTCTACATGTTTTGTTCTGCGTCCACATGCAGAGCGTACTAAGTTATCTTCTCGTGTCGCCATTTGTGTTTTTCTTGGATATGGGGTTGGGCAGAAAGGTTATCGTTGTCATGATCCAGTTTCTGGAAAATTGTATGTGTCTCGTAATGTTTCCTTTATTGAGCATGTTCCTTTCTTTTTCATCCCACCTACCTCACATGGCATGACAAAATCTGACCTTATTGATATTGATCCCTTTGATGCTGATTGTCCATCTGATTCTACATCTATATCATCTGTTCCTTCTCAGTCTTCTGGCAGGTCCCATGATATTGATACTCAGCCCCCTCCTACGCCTATTTCAGAACCTCTTGTGGTTGCAGATCCAGATCCACCTCGCTATCCTAAACGCACTCTGCGATCTACTCAGGTATCCGATTTTGATTATTCTTGCTATGCTCCATCATTCGCTTCCTTTCTAGTTTCTATTAATTCTCTATGTGAGCCTACATCCTACTCTGAGGCAGCTCGTGATCCTCTTTGGCAAGAGGTTATGAATGAGGAACTGGCTGCTTTGAACAAAACTGGTACTTAGGATTTGGTTTCTCTACCGACTGGTAAGAAAACTATTGGTTCTCGATGGGTGTACAAGATTAAGACAAAGTCTGATGGTTCTATTGAGCGATATAAAGCTCGTTTGGTTGCAAAGGGTTTTGCTCAAGAATATGGTATGGATTATGAAGAGACTTTTGCACCTGTTGCAAATATGACATCTGTCCGGGTTCTTATTGCAGTGGCCTCTGTTCGTCATTGGCATATTTCACAAATGGATGTTAAAAATGCTTTTTTAAATGGGGATCTTCAAGAAGAAGTCTACATGGTCCTTCCACCTGGTGTTTCACATAGTCCAGGACAAGTGTGCAGGCTTAAGAAAGCTCTGTATGGTCTCAAACAAGCTCCAAGAGCTTGGTTCGACAAGTTCTCCATTGTAGTATCATCTCTTGGGTTTATTTCCAGCTTTCATGATTCGGCGTTATTTATTAAATCATCCCCTGCAGGTTGTATTTTGCTTTTGTTGTATGTTGATGACATGATCATTACAGGTGATGATATTGATGGTATTGCAAACCTAAAATCTACTTTATCTCGCCTTTTTGAGATGAAAGATTTAGGTCATCTACGTTACTTTTTAGGCATTAAGGTAGCTTATTCTGAGAAGGGATATCTTCTCTCTTAGTCTAAGTACACTGCAGATATTCTTGAGCGGGCCCGTCTCACAGATACTCGTATAGTTGACTCTCCTCTTGAGGTTAATGTTCGATAAACACCTATTGACGGGGATCCTCTTCCTGATCCCACTTTATATCGTTCAGTTGTAGGGAGTCTGGTGTACCTCACCATTACTCGCCCTGACATTGCATATGCTGTTCACATTGTCAGTCAGTTTGTTTGCTCTCCTACATCTGTACATTGGGCTGCAGTTATGCATATTCTTCACTATCTTCGAGGAACGATTTATCAGAGTCTCTTGTTTCCATCGACCTCATCCTTGGAGCTTCGTGCATTTTCTGATGTAGATTGGGCTGGTGACCTAATTGATCGGAAATCAACTACTGGTTATTGTGTATTTTTAGGAGATTCACCCATCTCATGGAAAAGTAAGAAACAAGATGTGGTTTCTCGCTCTTCAACTGAGGCAGAGTATCGTGCTATGGCTTCTACTACGTGTGAGATTGTATGGTTACGTCGGTTATTGGTTGATATGGGTGTCTGTCTTTCTTCACCAACACCGATGTATTATGATAATAAGAGTTCTATTCAGATTGCGCACAACACAGTCTTTCATGAACGTACCAAGCATATTGAGATTGATTGTCATATTATTCGATATCATCTTCAGCAACGCACTCTATCATTGCCATTTGTCTCATCTTCGATGCAACTTGCAGATTTCTTCACAAAGGCGCATACCTTAAAGCGTCAGCGGTTCTTTCTTAGCAAACTCTCGATGCTTCTGTCTACACCATCGCGAGTTTGAGAGGAGATATTAGCATTTGCTTTTGTCCCACATTGGAAAAACACATTTGTATCTCATGTAATAGACCCTATATAAAGGGCTTTACTTGCTTTTCTTTTACTTGCACTTTTAGCTCTCAAGAATAGTATTATTTTATTATCTTGTTATTGCTTTGTAAGAATTCATGTTATGAATAAAAGACTTTCATGAATTTTATCAGAACCCAAAATTTTGATAATTCGGAATTCAGTAATTTGATCTTTGATATGGTATTTGAAAATAAAATTTAAGAATTACGGGATTCGAGTTTGGATTTGGTACGAGATATCTATATCATTCGGTATTTGGGAAATCCCGAATTATTTATTGAATACAAATCTACCCCTAATTATAACCCATATTTCATATATCTAATACTTAACAGTCCCATCAAATATCAATCAACAATAGTTAGATTTGAATGTCTCTTCAGATACTTATAATTCCCTTATTATGTTTTATTGGTATTCTATAAAGAAGTTAAAGAATAGCCTGCAATGGACTAGGAAAATCTTGAGTACGCTGATTGTTTGAATGGACAGTGAGTGAATGAGTTTTGAAGTTATATGCCTATTTATACAAAATTGTCACAATTGCTTGAATGATTCATTATTCTTGCATTATTCTGCGTGAATGTGCTTTATTAATAATTTGCTTTTTGTTAGGTATATTAATTTGATTTCTTATTTACGAAGCTGCACATCTAAACGGTATTACCGAATACCATACTGAATCAAAGTTTGATCTACCGATTACCGATTACTGAATCGAACTATTTTGGTTTGGTATTTGGTATCTATTTTCAACTATCGATTACCGAATTACCAAATTCGAACTTTTGAAATACCGAATGTCCACCGTTACCTGTCAGGGTTGATGTGGAGTGATAAATACGCATTTATCCTTAAACAAAGTTCTCAAATTCGATTATAATCGGATGCACTTTACCTTTTAATGTGGAATTTTCTGTCGCGAATCCGCATATAATCTGACGCCAATGCATATACTGAACACTGGTGGAACACCAAAAAAAGTACCATCATTTGTTTATCTAAATGATTTGCATTTCACTATTACTGATAGAATATATGAAAATACATTCTGTGGATATTATTAGTGATCTTCAAATATTGTTAGTGATCTTCAAATATTGTTAGTGATCTTTTGTATCTTTAAATATTATTAGTAATCTTTTGTATTAGCTATGTGTATATTTGATTTTTGTAATTATAGCATGGAATGACTATTGTACATCATGTATATAAGCTAATTAAACAAATGAAATCATCAAGAAATTATTCTCTTTCATGGTATTAGTTAGCCTAGGGCAAATTTTCCTCTCTTCTCCAATTTCCTCTTTTCCGCCGTGCCCTATCTCAATTTTTTCTCCTCCTCCGCCCAAAATCTCTTCCCTTCAACCATGTCTGACACAAAGACTACTTTCCATCATGCTCTTGCAGTCTCCAACATCGAAAAAAGCATACCCAACATACTTGAAATGGAAAACGTTCAATATTTAACAAGGGCGGAGCTTTTTAAAATTCACGCAATGTCTCATAAAGTTCTCCATCACATCGTCAAACCGGAAAAAGGCAAGGAGAATGTGCCATTGACCAATGACGAAAATGAGTTACGGGCAACCCTTGATGCTACAGTCCTATAGTGGATTTATTCCACCAACTCTACGGACCTCTTGCATACAATTATTGAACCCGACGCAACGACAATTTGAAATAGGTTGCGTGATATATTCCAAGATAATGAAAATTCTCGTGTCGTAACACTTGAGCAAGAATTTTCCCACACGACTATGGAGGATTTTTCGAATGCCTCCGCATATTGTCAAAGGCTCAAAAAATTGTCGGATCAACTTAAGAATGTTGGAGCGCCGGTCACGAATGATCGTCTCGTTCTTAAAATGGTTGCGGGCCTCACTGAATCCTATAATGGGGTTGGAACTCTCCTTCGCCAAAGCAATCCTCTTCCTCCTTTCTACCAAGCCTGTTCCATGCTCACTCTTGAAAAAGCGGGGTTGGCTAAAAAGGCCACAACCGGAGAAAATTCTGCCATGGTGGATGCCACGTCCCGAGAAACAAACGACTCTCCCTCATTCTCTGAAAATTATACTCAAAATTGTAACAACGGTGGTGGCAAAAAGGGTCACAACTAAAATATGGTGGGAAAAACCGCGGCGACGGCCGCGGTGGTGGTAAGTGTGGCGGCCGTTGTGGCGGCGGCGGCAGCAGTGACAGACGTGGTGGCAGCCAACAGGGGTCTGAGCAGCAATAGTGGCGCCAATAGGGGCCTGGGTAGTGGCAGTCGACGTGGGGCAGCGGGCAGTGGGCAGTGGGCTTGGGATTGGCCCTGGCACATCCTTCCGTGCGCTTACCAACATCTGTTTGGGCTAGGTCCAATTACCAGCAGAGACCGCAACTTGGCCTTCTTGGGCCTAGACCGCAGCAGGCCTTTATGGCAGCGACCCCATCAAATCTCACGAATATTGAGGCAGTGATGCATACTCTTGGCTTAAATCCTCCGGATGTAAATTGGTACATGGATACCAGTGCTACTTATCATATCACATTCGCGCGAGGTAATCTCTCGTCTTATTTTAATTTGAACAAAAATCGTAGCATAATTATTGGTAATGGTCATTCAATTCAAATTCGTGGTTATGGTCACACAAATTTGTATCCCCCGAACCCACCTTTAGCCTTGAAAAATGTCCTTCATGCTCCTCAATTAATTAAAAATTTGGTGCCATTTAGGAATTTTACAATTGATAACTCGATTTCTGTTGAATTTAATCTATTTGGATTTTCTGTGAATGATTTTCAGATGGGGATGCGTCTAATGAGATGTGATAGTCAGGGCGAGCTTTATCTCATCACCACCACCATCTCCACACATCAAGCCACACCTTCAACTTTTGTAGCTTTATCACCTTCTTTATGGCACGAACGTTTGGGTCATCCGGGATCATCTGTTTTTGCCTCCCTTAGACGAAATAAATTTATTGAGTTGCAAAGAACTCGCGGTTCTAATTTTTGTCCCTCTTGTCCTCTTGGTTTGTTGCTTCTAATTCTAGTACTATGTTGTCATTTGATATTATTCATAGTTATCTTTGGACATCTCCCGTTTTGAGCTCTTCCGGCCACCGTTATTATGTTTTTTTGTTGGATGATTAATCTAATTTTTTTTGGACATTTTCGTTATCTAAAAAGTCTCAAGTTTACTCAACATTTCTATCATTTAGAGCATTCATCCGTACTCGATTTGAATGGGAGGTTAAGAATATTCAATGTGATAATGAAAGAGAATTTAATAATGGGCCATTTTGGAATTTTTGAAAGGCTAATAGCTTATCTTTCCGAACCATTAATAACATTATTCGTACATTACTAGCTCATGCATCATTACCGCCTTCATTTTGGCATCATGTATTACATATGGCAACTTATCTTCTCAACATCCTACCGAGCAAAGGATTAGCCTACCAATGTCCGCTCAAAATTCTTTATCAAAAAGACACATTTTATTCGCATCTTCGGGTATTTGGGTGTTTATGTTATCCTCTCTTTCCTTCCACTACCATAAATAAACTTCAAGCCCGCTCTACCCCATGTATCTTTTTTAGTTACTCATCTAATTATTGTGGTTACAAATGCTATGATCTAACTTCTAATAAAATCATAATTAGTCGCAATGTCATTTTTGATGAAACCTAATTTCTGTTCACTAAGTTGCATAGTCCAACATCCCATTCTTATGTTTTTTTGGATGATGGCCTTTCACCATACATGGTCCACTATTTGGCCCAGACCGAACCGCAGCAATTGGCCCAGCAGGTGCCTGTTGGGCCACTGCCCAGTCCAGGCCTAGCCAGCCCTCGGCTCCGTCCAGCCCACTTCAACATCAATCTAGTCTCGGCAGCCCAGTGCCACAACCCACATCACCAGGATCAACGAGTGGCAGTCCAGTTGGGCCGCGTCAGTCCATCCCACAACTAGGCCAGCCCACTGCCCCCTCCACAGTCCAGCCCACTGCCCCTTCCATAGTCCATCCCACTCCTATTCCAGCTCCAAGGCCGGTTACTCACAGCCAACGAGGCATTTTGAGGCCAAAGCGACAATTTAATCTCAACTCTAATGGTATTAAATCCCCTCTTCCACGTAACCCTGTGTCTGCCCTTCGTGACTCAAATTGGAAAATGGCTATGAATGACTAATATAATGCTCTTATTGAAAATAAGATGTGGGAGTTGGTGCCCCGTCCACCTGATGTTAATATGATTCGTTCTATGTGAATTTTTACTCAGAGAAAATTCTGATGGTCTTTTTTAGAGGCATAAGGCCCGTCTAGTAGGTAATGGCAAAACTCAACAGGTTGGCATGGATTGTTGAGAGACGTTTAGTTCGGTAGTCAAACCAGCAACTATTCACAATGTTCTCAGTATAGCTCTCTCAAAAGCATGACCCATTTATCAACTGGACGTGAAAAATGTCTTCTTACATGGAGAACTCAGGAAGACGGTATACATGCATCATCCCTTCGATTTTCGGGACTCAGCTCATCCTAATCATGTGTGCTTGCTGAAGAAATCTTTGTATGGGCTTAAACAAGCTCCTCGGGCCTGGTACAAGAGATTTGCAGATTATATTTCTACTCTTGGGTTTTCTCATAGCAAGTCGGATTATTCTCTATTCATATACAGTCAAGGTACTTTTATGGCCTACATTCTCCTATATGTGGATGATATCATTTTGACAGCTTCATCTGATGATCTTCGCAAGTCTATAATATCCATTCTCAGCTCAAAATTTACTATGAAAGACTTTGGGCCATTGAGTTATATTTTGGGTATAGTTGTTACTGGTCATGCATGTGGTCTATTTCTATCTCAAAGAAAGTATGCAACAAAGATTATTGAATGGACTGGCATATCAGCTTGTAAGCCATCTCCTACTTCGGTTGATACTAAATCGAAGATGAGTTCTACTTCTAGCACGCTATATGAGGGTCACTCCCACCATCGTAGTCTTGCAGGGGATCTTAAATACCTCACTTTCACGAGACCCGATATTACTTATGTTGTGCAACAAGTGTGTTTATTCATGCATGATCCGAGGGAAGAACACATGCACTCTCTAAAGCGCATTATACGCTACATTCAGGGTACTCATAATCATGGATTGCATCTATATCCATCATCGATATCCACTCTCTTTTCCTATACGGATGTTGATTGGGGTGGATGTCCAGATATCAGGCGTTCGACATCTGGTTATTGTGTGTTTCTCGGTGATAACTTGGTCTCTTGGTCCGCTAAACGACAAGCTACTTTGTCGCGATCTAGTGCGGAGGCCGAATATCGATGGGTCGCCAATGTGGTTTTCTGAATCCTATTGGCTGCGAAACCTCCTTTTAGAGCTTCATTGTACTATTCGGAAAGCTACATTGGTCTACTGCGATAATGTTAGTGCGATATATCTCTCATGAAATCTTGTGCAACATCAGCGCACTAAACACATCGAGATGAATATTAAATTTGTTCGCGAAAAGGTTGCTCGTGGACAAATACATGTCTTACATGTCCTTTCACGTTATCAAATTGCAGATATCTTTAATAAGGGTCTTCCCTTGGTTCTGTTCGAAGATTTTCGGGACAATCTCAGTGTACGACAACCTCCCGCTTCAACTGCGGGGGTGTGATAGAATATATGAAAATATATTATGTGGATATTATTAGTGATCTTCAAATATTGTTAGTGATCTTTTGTATCTTTAAATATTGTTAGTAATCTTTTGTATTAGTTAGGTGTATATTTGATTTTCATAATTATAGCCTAAAATGACTATTGTACATCATGTATATAAGCTAATTAAACTAATAAAATTATTAAGGAATTATCCTCTTTCAATTAGCTCTGCTTCCTATGTCTTTTTTTTTTTATATTTTTGAACATTCCTTAATAAAGAAAATTTATATCCTCAATCATAAAAATATTTACTTAAACTACACTTGTCTCTCCTTTAAACGTCTCATATAATTAGCACTTCATTGTTTGAAGCAGTAAGAACAGATTTAATTTATCAAAACAACTATTTTTTTGGGATCATATGGAGTTATAATTTGATGAATGAGATTTTGAGAAAACGTGATATTCGAAACGGTGGATCCAGCTTCCAAGGTGCCATATTTGTTTTGACAACCAAGCTGGTAGGGAAGCCATATACAATAATTTATTAAATTACTCTTATTTATTAGATGTTTTTTCTAAAATAGAGCATTATTAAAGAAAGTATTTTTTTTACTCCCTCTGTCTAGTTTTACTTGTCACATATTGACTTTACACGTCTATTAAGAAGTCAAAAATAGAATGAAAAATTTACCGTATTACCCCTAATTATTGCTTATTACCTAATGATTGAAATCAATTAGACTTACCAAATAAAATGTGCATGCAACTAATTAAGTAATGAGTTTCAACAATTAACATATTCTCCATAAAAAAGTAGTGTTGGAAAAAAGAATTGAAAATTTTGACTTATTAATTACTAAGAGTAAAATAAAAATAAATGATAAATTATCTTTTGATTTTCTAAAGTGGACAAGTAAAATTGAACAACTATTTTTAATATAGTGGATAAGTAAAACGGAAAGGAGATAGTAATATAAAGGTATAATTGAAAATAAATACTACTCTTAAAATTTTAAAAAATATAATTATTCAATTTATTTTTACCTAAACACACCTATTTTGAGACGGAGGGAGTACGCAGCATACGTGCTCGACCATAGAGATTGACAAAACAAACAACAAAATCTTACTCTTCTAGGTACAACAATTTCATGTATTTTGCTCACTTTGACGAGAAATCTTAACACAAGAATCCATGACCAATCCCTTTGGATTCTTCTCAGTAAATGTCGAGAATTTCAAGAATGGATCTATTGCAGAGGGGACAATAACCTCGGTTTAACCAAAGCTCTCTTGAACACACCCTACAATATGTGTGTCCACATGGTATGAATGCTGCTCCTTTTTTCCTTCCCATGCACACGCAGCACACTGTATCATTCCCCACCCCTTCTTTCACCTCTTCCTTCTCATCCCAGCCGTTCGTTTCCTCTAACAATCTCATCAACGACACCCTAAAAGGTGTTCCTTGTCCAGTACCCGGCCCATTATCATTGGGCCTCAACGGGCTTGTATTTGGGCCTGGGCCTTCACCATCAAAATCTTGGGCCGATCTGAAGTTACGCTCCGCTGCTAAGGCCGCAGCCAAATTCATCCCTGAACCTGTTGGAATATGAGCCAAACATAACAAACTGGACTCTATTTCCGGTGGTGTTTCAAAGCCCACTTCCGCCACCTCCGGTGGTGGTTGTATCGGTTCTTCGCCGTCGCCGTCGCCGTCATCATCATCCACCACACTTAATGAAGGTGGTCTGAGACACAAGGTGGTCCCACAACATGCAATGGAACCGGTGAATCCTAGCCGTTCAGTTAGACTTTTTCGTCGTCTCACAACACGATCACTTCCGTCCATTCTCTCTCTAAGCAATTCCGCCATTGTTCTTGCTTCTATCCCTCTCTTTCTCCTAATTTCCTGCAATCCAATACCCAAGATTTCACATATTTCACTCATTTTTTCAGAAAATAAAACACCCTAATTTTCTTTTATTGAAAAAAAACACTTAAAAACTTGTGCAGAACTTTCACTAGCTAGCTAGGAATGAGGAAAAAACAGTGTGCATGATCACACAAATGTAATGCATGTATATATAAGCAGAGGTGTATTTTTTCAGCGGGTTTTATGAGTCTATTTTGCTCGAATTACGTACACATATACAGAAGAAGAAAAACTAAATATAATAAGATCATATTTATTCTAATACAGTTGTTATAAGTTTAAAAAAAAAGAAGTAAAAGGGTTGAAAAGAAGAACGTACCAATTTGATCAAAGGTGGTAGAATAAATGAGAGGTAAAAGAAGAAATGAAATCACGTGACAACATCAAGAATTGTGAAAGTAATAAGGGCAACACCACATGCATTTATGCAGCAACACCTTTATGATTCAGTACTTCACAAGGAACGAAAGTTACTTAACAAGATTAATCAAACACAGTAGTAGACTAGTAGCTAGCTTGGCTCCTATTAAAGAAGAAAGCGTTCCCCTTGTGGGAATTAATTAAGTCAATGAAATGTGTGATCTCATTGACTTCTTCTTAATTCGTGGAGAAATTCGAAGGGACTAATATATACTACTAGTGTATATTAATTAAAGGACTAATATACTATTAATATATTCGATTTTATTCTTCTTCTGCAATGAAGCTTTGAAGAAACAAACAAATGAAAGGACAATTTGGAAGGAGAAGAAGACGAAGAAAAAGGGAATCATTGGGAGTGGTGGGGCTTAATGTATATGAACTTTCATGGTGGTTTAGATTAGATTAACTTATCTTATTATATTAAGAAATTGTGTGTTGTTGTGTAGTTTTGGTATGGTCGCCGGCCAAAACTAAGTCAATTGAATTGGGTTTTCCACGTGGCATTTCGCCTTAGGTTTTAGGATATATCTTCTTCTGTTTTTCACCTGTTTGTTGTGCAATTAGAGAATCTCTAGTTTTAGGGTTGTTTAATCACACATATAACAGATATCAGAAGTTGCACTAATTATCGTTAAATGGATAGGAAAAAATCCTAGGATGTTTTTCTAGTGAGTTTTAGTTATATACACTATCACTTTGTCAGTGTAATTTTTTTAAATATATTATTAAGTCATTTAAATAATTAATATTTATAGATAAGTCTTCTTATATTGTGAGATTTGTAATTCTTAAAATAAGATATATTATTTGTTACGATAAATAAAGATGATGTAAAATTTCTTATATGAGGATATATATAACTTAACTTCTTTTGGATAAAGTATAGGTCCTTTATCCATAAAATGTTGTACTTAATGCTAGCTAGCTCTCCGCTTAATTTGTAATGAGTACATGCACTTTGAATTATTCTGTAACATATTGTTGGTCAATCTGACAAACCTAATACGGATTAGGTAATAATTTTAGAGGATTAAAATAATCTGTGAGAATAATTGAAGCTCTTAATTAGTCGTCGATACGGACACTAGAAACCTAGCTAATCAAAATTGGAATTAGAGGAATAAATAAATAAGTTAAATTATTAGGTTTTTCTAACTTTATGTTAGACATGTTACAAAGACATTTTCTTTTGCACCATGATCGTGTAAATATACATGTTTTCAGTCACTTTGAGCTAACACGTATTTTCAAATCATAGTTATTATTATATTTATAAAAGTAAGACCATAAGACATGGGAGTATCAAACGAGTATTGTGTGGTAAAATATCGTTGATACTATTAGTTACTTATAATTAATTTCACCTAGGTGTGATACAGTATTTGATATTATTCTATCAATTTTATTTGGCTTGACAATTATAAATTATAACGGTATCGTGATTCTTTTTCTTTGTGACAGTCACTAAATAATAATATGATAGTATTCAAGTTGTAATTTCTTTTCCTAGAGCAATAAAATTCAACCCCACTTGATAAGAATCATACTCCTTGTGATTGTTATTGAAGAGAGTATTAAGAAGCCTGCATATAAGGCATGAAAATATGATCAGGACAATGAACATACAATTATTGGAATCCTTTAGTAATATATCGTTTACGTCCTAATCAAAATAGTTTAATGTTTTAGGCCTATCTTGGGTAATATATAGTTGGAATTGGTGTTGTTATTGTTGACCAACAGAAGAAAGTGGTTGCTTCTCTAGCCTAGGGCCAAGTGTTCTTATGAAATCTAAAATGTAGAGACAGTAATTCAAAAGGTTACCGGGTAATTATTTATTAAAATTATATTTTTTATAATAATAAGGTCACTCAATTTTGATGTATCACTTTAAAAGTCACGTGCACCCAATAAATATTTAGCCAACAAAATATGACATGATATTTTATTTAGTCCATCTGAACTTTTATTTATTTTTTAATTCCTCAGGTCACATGGCAATAAACCACGACGCGACTCCTGCCCAAATTAAAAGTCATTGCCATGTGGACTAAGGAAAAAAAGGGCAATGCAGACTAAATAAGAATGTCATGTCATATTTTATTGGCCAAATATTAATAGAGTGACTTTTGAAGTGATATAGCCGATGGTCTATCGAAAACATCTCTACCTCATAAAGGTCGACGTAAGGTATGCGTATATCTTACCCTCCCCAAACTTTCACTTTGTGGGAATACACTAAGTATGTTATTGTTGACTTTTGAAGTGATATGAACAAAGTGGGGTGACCTTGTTGTTACAAAAAAATGACTAATAAATAATTACACATAATTGAGCGATCTTATTATTATAAACAAAATTGATAAATAATTATACATAATTGGGTGATCTTCTCAGTTGCTATCTCTAAAATGTACGAGATAGAGACACTATTGGAAATCAAGGGAATTAATGAAAATAAAATAAAAGGACAGAAAAACTAAATCAAGATATTTTTTGCTCAATGGTATTTAGCCTAAACAGAGATGGAATTGTTATAATTTCGATTTACACCATTTATGCAGACCTCAAATTTCACTAAGGATATTTCTTTTCTCTTCATTTTCTTTCCCGTATAACATATTCATGGAATGATTTCTAAACCACTGTTGCGATCGAAATAATCAGGGTATCATGCAGAAGCTAACAGTTGCAAATCTTAAACAATGATAAATTAGACAACAAAAAAAATACCAAAAAGGCATAATATTATAATATAGTTTGATCAATTGATCTACATATGAAAAAGGCCAAACTCATCGCCAGCTCCTCGTGGTTGTCTAAATTTGTCACTTGAACACCTTAAATAACATTTGTTCCATATAGACACTTCAAATAGGCCCCAACCGTGTTATTTAGACAATTTTTGTATAATCAGTCAAATATATAGAGTGAGTGTAACACACTCGCCAATGACGTGTCAAAATGATGAATTAAATGAAGACATGCAGTGTATCTACTTTTAAAACTATTTAATTAATTATAAAAAAAGTACTACAATAACATTTTAACAAAACAAAAAAAAAGTTATAGGTCTTCTCCATGAGTTAACCTGCCAGCGGCCGCCGACCTTCACCCACTGCCATCCCGCACTTCATCTTCTCCTATGAGTCAACGCCGGAGCTCCGGTGAAACCCAAGAAACAACACTACTGCCAGCACTCCCCTTCCCCTTCATCACTCCAAACCACAAGTAACCCCAGCCCCTTCGACTCTTCCTTATCACTGCCAGTACGCCACCGGCGAAATTTCATCCAATCATTGAAAAATTCTGATTTCTAGCGAGAGATCTCCATTATTGAACCCAGTTTGACCAATTTGTTCTCCATCTCCTTCCTTGAATAACTTTTTCTCTAAAAATGGTGGGAGTAAAGAAAGAAATTGGTGAAAATTAGCCAAAATTAGTGGATGTACACAAGAATCTTCTGTATTTTAGTTTCTTGTTAATGGAGATTTCAAAGATTGAAGTAAAGGGGAAAGTTGGGAGAAGGGCAAGACAAAGCGGGTGCCAAGAACTGAAAAAATAACGGGATCAAAGAATCTTTTGTTCTTCTTTTTCTTGTTAATGGAGATTTCTTCTAGAATGTAGTGGTTTAAGGTGGAGGAATGGTTGGAAAGAGAGAAGGAAGAAGAAAAGATTAAACAAAAATAAAAATTGTAAACTTTAAGGTCTTCACGCGCCTGTATTGTGTGCAATTCATCTAAGTTGTCAAGTCAATAAAAATGTCTAAGTGACACCGTTAAACCCTACCTCATGTGTCTATATGGAACAAATGTTATTTGAGGTGTTCAAGTGATAAATCTGGACAATCATGAAGGCTGACGATAGGTTTGGCCTATGAAAAACTAATATAAAAGTATAAAACTATTGAGAGAAAATCTCTCCCTAAACGAATTCTCTAACGACTACATTGTGGATGCTATTATGTTATTTATGAGAAGAAATGATCTCCTATTTATAAAATTCCAAAACTTCCCCTCCAAGAAAAGGATAAATGACATACCCTAACCTTGGGGTGTGTGGCTGGCACCCGAAATCCTAAGGCCCGAGAGGATCAACTGTAGTACCTGAGTGCAAGGCCTCCTAATAGCAATAATAAGTTGGAAAGCATCAAGTAACCTGCACGCAGAAAATACCCAATACAATCAATGTATAAACTAGGACCGACAAGGCCGTCACGAGTATATCAATAACTGACAAGGGCCAACAAGGCCACATAAGACATATATACAATAACATCTAGTCTGCAAGCCTCTACGAGTACCATCATGTGTCATCAGGTGGGGACAGGGCCCCGACATACCCAAAATAACCATATGTATAGCGCCTACCGACTCTGTACAACAACTCCGGAGAAGTGGAGTGCGACAACCAGTATCTGAAAGCAGATATCCTACTGTGGAAGTGAGTCATCCTATCTATATGTACCAACGGGGATGAACATAACGTCCCAGAAAGGAACGTCAGTACGAAAGATGTACTAAATATGTAAGGCATTTAAAGTACGTACGTGAGATGTAATACAAGAGAGAATGGGGTATAAAGTCAACCCGAAACTTAGAAATGGCCATTGAGGCCATGCAACTGACGTAACCATGAGTATATGCATATATGTAAAATCAGGCCACTATATAGGGCCATACATTCATAATAAACTGCTCGGCCATAAAGAACGCGGTGGTATCTGCCCAACTGATCAGTGGTGTGCACATATAAGTGTTTGTCCGACCGACTATAGTGCGGCACGGTGTGATAAAATAAATACATATATACATGCAATGCAAGACCAAGCTCAATAAACACTACAATCAAAGTCAGAGTGACCTATTGTCGTTATCCATCAACTATCATTATTGTCGCTACATTCATCAACACCTTTTATTATGAGTCAATAAATTAAGATATACAAGGGTCAACAAGATTCATTAGAATGAAACATATAGACATTTCTAGCTTTTTAAGAGTAGAGTATTTATTTACGGACATTCGTTCACGTTCGTTTACATACTGATCATGCCAAAAGAAAGAAGAGTTAGACTTACAAACCTTATCGATGGATCTATATACGATCTAGGAACTCTCACACGTTCTACGGATGACTATCTACATCATACAGAGAATTTGTATCAATTCTGGGTTCAAATCTTATAAGAAAGTTCATTTAGACATTTTGTCGAATACCTTGCGTGCATAGCGTTTGTAAACTCTTCATACATTAATTTATACCTATAGCAACAACACAATCTCCCCAAACTCATTCCTTAAACCTCCCTGACATATACAACCAGAATTCACTACTTTCACAATTCCATAACTTCACCAAAACAACCCAACAACAAGTTACCCTAACTTCAAGTTCACAAGTTCATGTTCTATAGGATTTTCTTTAACAATCCTATCTTAAACACTTATATAATCCTAAAAATATGATAAAGAATGTGAAACTTACCTTAATCCACAAAGAACACTTCAATTCTCAACTACTTCACCACCAAAAATTTCTCCAAGAATCGATACAATAAAGAGAAAGACAATTCTACGATAACCACGAGATTTCTTACGTCGGATTAGCTTAGTTTGCCTCTTGATCTCTCCTTGGATCATATAAACAGAGTTTAGGAGCTGTTAGAATTAGGAAAATGAGCTTAAGTCGAGTTGGGATCTATTTATAAAAAGACAAGAAAGTTGGCACCGTCATAATGCGTGGCAGGGTCTGCGAACCGTAAACCTTGCATGCGAATTGCAGGTTGGGTCGCAGACCTTGCCAGCATTCCGCCAAATATTTCTACCTTGCAGCGCTTTCTTAAAACGTTCATAACTTTTTGTAAAGAGCTGCGATCGACAAATAGTTAATTAAATTGAAAAGAAGACTCTCTGAACTTGAATTTATATAGGTTATGCATCCCATAATTCCTTATACACTAGGAGATATACCAGTGCCACGTTGGGCCAAAAATCTTGTCCGAAATTTTGCTTGCCCTTCCCCAGTTTCTACGAACTTAATTTATTTGATTCGTTTGACCCCAAACTCTTACGAAACTTTCGTAACACCTGTTTAAACTTATTTTCATCCAAATATGGGATCTTATCCTCACCGGGCTCTACGTTACTTTACTTATGACCCATACGAGCGTGAAAATACGGGGTGTTATAATAAATATGATAGAGTCCTTTTTTCACAAAGAAAATATTTCCTATCAAGATATTCTTTTTTGAAATAAAACACAATTATGGTGGAATCCAAATAAGTTAGGAAATTCAGGGCAAACCCTAATAAATCTCTCATTGGCCTTAACTTTATGGCAAAATAATCTTGATTCTACATCTTCACATAATCTTCATCAATGCTACTTGTCGTGGTTAAAATAAGGTTAAAAATATTATGGTGTAAAATTGGTTTAAAAATATTTTGTTTTATTCTTAAAGATGCAATAACAGAGATGTTGAAAATATGATTGAAAATTCATCTACACATGTAGTACTTCAGACAAAATCTTCATTATCGTGAATTTGGTTTGCAGCTTGATTTGAGTCGGCCTTGAATCTGTCTTCAACCTCGTTGGACTATTGACTCTCATACCACTTGTTGCAGATCAAAAAATCAGGGCGTCATGCGGAAGCTAACAATTGCAAACCTTAAACGACCATAAATCAGACAACAAAGAAAATATACTAACAACAACAACATACCCAGTGCAATTCCACAACGTGGGGTCTGGGGAGGATAGAATGTACACAGACCTTACTTCTACCTTGGTAGGTAAAGCGGTTGTTTTCGAAAGACCCTTGGCTCAGGACAAGCAAAGCAAAAAACAGTTAGACCTGATCAAAAATTTAAAGCAGTAAGAAAATGTTGATAGCAAACACGAATACACCATGATATCGTATCATGAAAGAGAAGTAGTAACTAACGCAGATAAGTGAGATAAATCAAGTACATTAAAGAACGCATAGCAGAAAGAAAATAAACTAAAAAAGCATAATATTATAATATAATTTGATCAATTGATCTACATATGAAAAACTAATATAGAAGCATAAAAACTATTGAGAGAAATCTCTCTAAACGACTACATTGTGGATGATATTGTGTTGTTTATGAGAAGAAAAGATCTCCTATTTATAGAAGTCCAAAACTTTCTTCAAAGAAAAAGATAAATATGATAGAGTAATTTTCCATAAATAAAATATTTTCTACCAAAAAATATTTTTTGAAATAAAATACAATTATGATAGAATCCAAATAAGATTGAAAATTCAGGGCAAACCTAATAACCAATTTCCCAAGTGAAGTCCCATTTAAACTAAACTAGAGACCAGACAAGGAAGACTGCTTACCTTCCACTTACAATTATACTGTAACTTCCATTTAGCTTCTTTTGCCAAAACTTGTATTTCACAAGAAAGTTTTGTATCACGGGGAATCATCTCTTGAATAATATGAATACGCTCTTGTTTTCTTTTTTACTTATCAATATCATTCTTCTTTCTAATATCGTGCTTTGCTTTACTTTCATCACTATAGGCTTAAATTTTCGATCGATTAGAAGAGAATTTATCCTGCGACATCTACTATTTAAAACTTGACACTAGTTAGTTCAATGAGTTAAATCTTCCCGGCAGGAAATTATATACGCAATACTCTATGCCGAAATTTAACTCACTAAATTAATGGGAACGTCTCAGATAAGGCCATATGGTGCAAATGATCCTGATAGGCCGGACAGCTAAAAGGGAATAAAAGTCGGCCCATCAATGGCCCTTTAACTTCACTGTCATAAACTGTCCATGAACTCTCAGCCCATCCCAATTGTCTGTAGGCTAGTCTATTGGATAGCCCACCCAAATGTCTTTAACTTATTTTAGATTATAAGGTTTAAAAGTGTTTATTTAAAGAAAAACTTACACAAATGATTATAGCTTAGGGGTTTTAAATTTTCCATTGCTATAGTTTTTATATTTACAGGGCGTAGCTATTTTGTAGTTGCTACAGCCTCACTGTATTCATAAAACGGTCTCGCTGTATTCATGAATACAACAAGTAAAAATCGTTGTATTCATGAATACATCGAGTAAAAATTGTTGTATTCAAGTCAGATGCATTCAACTCAATTGTATTCAAGTCAGTTGTATTCAACTTAGATGTATTCAAGTAAGATGTATTCAACTCAGCTGTATTCATTTGTAGCTGCTTTTACATTGTATTTAATTTATTATATTTAAAATCGATTGTATTCAAAACCCATAAATGCAACAAAAAAAATAGAAAATATTCAGATGTATTCAAATTCACTTTATTTATAAAAATTAACGAATACACTCAAATACTGAATACAAAAAATAAAATACACCACAAAACACTGAATTTTACACTAAAAATTAACGAACACACTAATACAAGAAATAAAATACACCCATACACTGGATTTTACACTAATTATGAATACACTTAAAAATTGAATACAAGTAATAAAATCCAGAGATTGATGACATTCTAGAGTCTGTTCCAGATAAAACCCGGCGAGCTCAAATTCTTGAGGTTCTACTCAAAGGTAATGAAAAGGACAAAGTTCCTCATATGCCCCCAAAGGCCAATCCAAAGAGTGATCAACTCTATAATTTTTCATTAATTCTTGAGGAATTGCAGAAAAAGAGGAATCCAAATAATCCTCTAACTGTTCAGGAACTGAAGAAAGAGATTCATGATCTCAAAGTAGAACTAGCTCTTCTTAAGCAACATTATTCTACCTTGGATAATAGGCTTACTTATCTAGAATCAGAAAGACTAGGTCATACACCTATTCTTGATCAACCAACTTCCTCTACTAACATGAAGGTAGTAGACTTTTTGGGAGCAATTAATTTATATTCCCGTCAAAAATGAATTACTAGTTTCAATTTATTAATTGATAGAGGTAAAATGTACAAGAGTGTCCCTACTTTAATTGATTCATGGGCCGATCTTAATTGCATCCGGGATGGACTTATCCCCACAAAGTACTTTACGAAGACCACGCGTAGAGTAACCGGAGTTGATGGAAGCAAATTAGATGTTTCCTATAAATTGTCAGGTGCTTATATTTGCCATGATAAAAGGTGCATAGAAACCTCTTTCATTTTAGTTAAAAATCTAGCTAATGAAATAATCCTAGGCATACCTTTCATTGATAGTATTATGCCTCTCACAAATGTTGACCGACAAGGTATTACAGGTACCTTTGAGGAAAAGTTAATAACCTTTCCCTGGATTTCTACACCAAAAACAAAAACATTAATTAGTCTAGTGCAAAATAAAAAAAATAGCATCTTGATTACTTGCAACAAGAATTAATGATTTATAATATCAATGATCATCTGCAAAATCC
Source organism: Anisodus acutangulus (assembly GCA_029783415.1). Taxonomy (NCBI): domain Eukaryota; kingdom Viridiplantae; phylum Streptophyta; class Magnoliopsida; order Solanales; family Solanaceae; genus Anisodus; species Anisodus acutangulus. The sequence continues at coordinate 28,730,680 of CM056501.1, forward strand.
TAAATTACAAGATACAATAAAAGGAATAGAGCATGATTTTTCTATCTCTATTTGTAATGATTTACCTACTGCTTTTGGAACAGGAAGAAGCATATTGTTTATCTTCCATATGAAGATAGTTTCATTGAGTAGAATATTCCGACAAAGGCAAGACCTTGTCAGATGAATTCTGAATATCTGGAAATCTGTAAGAAAAAAATTTCTACTCTTCTAGACAAGAAGTTAATTAGACCTTCAAGCTCCCCATGGAGTTGTACAACATTTTATGTTAATAAACATGATGAACATGAGCGAGGAGTTCCAAGATTGGTTATTAATTATAAACCCCTTAATAAGATTTTAAAATGGATTAAATATCCTATACCTAATAAGAAGGATCTCCTTGACCGATTATATCAGTCAAATATCTTCTCAAAATTTGATTTAAAATCAGATTTTTGGCAAATACAGATTCATGAATCTGATAGGTATAAAACTGTCTTTACAGTTCCATTCGGACACTATGAATGAAATGTTATGCCTTTTGGGCTGAAAAATGCCCCATTTGAATTTCAACATGTCATGAATGATATTTTTACTTCATATAGTGATTTTATCATTGTTTATATTGAGGACATTAGTTTTTTCAAAAACTTATACAGGATCATGTCCGACATCTTGAAATTTTCAAGAAAATTATTATTACTAATGGGTTGGTCATATCTAAACCTAAAATGAATATTTTCCAAACAAAAGTTAGATTTCTTGGTCATAATATTGAACAAGGAAACATTGTTCCAATTACCAAGAGTATAGATTTTGCTTCGACATTTCCAAATGAAATTCTTGATAAAATCCAATTACAACGGTTTTTAGGGAGTTTAAATTATATTTCCCATTATTACAAGAATTTATCTGTTGATGCATCTATCTTATATGACAGGTTAAAGAAGACTGCTACTCCATGGACAAATGCCCATACTGAAGCAGTTAAAAAGATTAAAGAAAAAGTTCAAGCTTTGCTATGTCTTATGCTTGCTAACCCAAATTGGGGAAAGATCACTGAGACAGATGCCTCAGACATTGGATATGGGGAATTCTTAAACAAATAAATCCCCAGACTAAACAAGAATATCTTGTTAGATTTCATTCAGGAAAATGGACTAATAGTCAGAAGAACTATGCTACTATAGCTAAAGAAATTCTTGCTATAGTAAAATGTGTCCTGAAATTCCAGGATGATCTTTACAACACTAAGTTCTTAATAAGAACTGATTGTCATGCGGCTAAATTTATGTTTCAAAAAGATTTTAGCCATGATGTATTCAAACAAATGTTTGCAAGATGGCTGCTCATTTAACCCCATTTGATTGTGAGATTCAATATGAAAAAATAATTCACTCTCTGACTTTCTTACTCGTGAATATTTGCAGGAATAAGATGCGTCCAAAATGGACACCACCTACTCCTAATAGGGGTAGAGGAGGCAGAGGCTCGGGTCGAGGCTCTGGCAGATCTAATTCTACTGGATATAATATTTCCAAAAATGTTCCAAAGGCTCTTCTAGTAGTCAAATACAAGGCTCATATGCTCAGAAACTCCAACAATCGGAGAAAGAAAACAGAGACCAATATTTGGTCAAGGGTTATGAAGAGACAATTCTCTACATGCATCATGAAGACAAATTATTTAAATGATCCTTAGATTTCAGCAGTGCTAGTTGCAATGAGGATATATGGCTTTTTACAAGGAATGGGTTCAAGTAACACCCAGTGTTACCCCAGAAAATCCTTATGATTATATCAAAGGATCTGCTTCATTATTTTTCTTCATGCAGACATGTATTCCATGGATTTGGAAATGGATTCCAGAAGCAGGAAGAAATCAGCAGGGCATTATATGTCTTAAAAAGAAATTCCTTTGTATGTTTTGGTCCAAATTATTGCAATCTTTTCCCAGAAGAAAAGAACATGATGTATTATGAATATATCCTCATTGCAACTAGCACTGCTGAAATCACATCGTTCCCGTGTAATAAGCCAGGAGCCTAAAGAATTTTTTCAAAATTCTATCTTAAGAAGATTATATCTCCTTATGAATGGGGAATTAGCCCATTTTGATCAAAGGAATTTATAATTCTCGCACAACCATAAAGATGTCATTCAATTATTATGATTATATCAATGCTTTTACATAGGTTTTCTATTATGAAAATCATAATCATGGTCATTCCTAGTGGATTAAAATTAATCCTGAAATTTTTAAAAGTAGCTAGAATGGTTTATGACTCTCAGGATGGATATTCCCATGTTGGAGTATTATTGGACCTGAAATTCAGGTTTTACAGGAGCTTTATATGGCTTTTTACAAGGAATGAGTTCAAGTAATACCTAGTGTTACCCCAGAAAATCCTTCTGATTATATCGAAGGATCTGCTTCATCATTTTTCTTCATGCCGACATGTATTCCATGGATTTGGAAATGGATTCCAGAAGCAAGAAGAAATCAATAAGGCATTATATGTCTTAAAATGAAATTCCTTTGTAAGTTTTGGTCCAAATTATTGGATAAAGATCCAGAGGACAAAACTCGCCATTATGGATGACAATTAGAAGAAGACATATCTTCGTTGGTTAAAAGTCTTTAAAAATATCCATCATATGGAGAAGAAAACCATAGAAGATGGGTCGTCTTTTTTTTTTCCAAATTGGAAAAGTCTATTAAGGTCAGAAATCCTCAGGCATCAGAGGAAGATCTTATGACTGCATACCTTGATAAGGTAAAAGAAGATTTCATAAGAAATTCCAAAGCAAAGGTAGATAACAGTCCTTATTCGGAAGCATCTATTGCATCAATGGCCCCCGAAGGACAACCAATATGCTTGCCTAGCGGGAGAATCACAGCCGTTGGAAGATTATACCTACCAACCAACAACAAAAGACTTGTTCGACAGCCTGATAGAGGATATACAACAAAAGCATAAATCTAAGAAGGCAGAAACAACTTCAAAAGGAAAATCAAAAATGTCAGAATAAAATGACATTAGTGGTGGGCCACAATGACTCAATAATGTTAGGACAAATGTCCTTTTCAGTTTTAATAAAGCTTTTTCCGACTTTAATAAAGTCTCTTGTTTTCTTCTCAAAAGATAAGATTCCCTCTTATCTTACTTTTTACTTTATGTAAAGTTGTTTGTCATTTTGTAATTATTAGATTCGTTTACTACTTATTTTGTAAATTGTAATCAGATTTGAAGTCCGCCTTCACCTATAAAAGGAGACTCTCATTCACTTGTAAAAACAAGTCTTGGAACACGAAATACCAAGCATTGTAAAATACTTTCTCTCTTGGGCACAACTTAGGTACTATTCCTCCTCCCTTTACTTTTTAATTCTTGTTATTTGTTATGATAGGCTAATAAGCCTTTACTGTCTAGAATACTCTGAGATGATGTGGTTTATTAAAAAAAAAGGGGATAAAATTCTACACTAATGAATCCTACACTAAAATCCACGGGAAGGATACCTACAGTACATATCACCATGAGTCCTGAGTTATTCTAACATTTATACTTTTGTCGTACGGAGTGCCCTTTTCAGCCGATTGATGAATTTTAAGGCTTTTTTATGAGCCGTTTTTCGTATTGATCTATGTGTGACTGTTGGGATATACTCAGATTAAAATAAAAACAGTACTGTGATCCATCCGGGTTGTAGATTTCTTTTGTTTTGTTCTATTCTTTATGTTTGTTATGTTTTATTTTTATAAAGATCCTTATCAGGCCGCCGCCGGTCATCCAGGTCTCCTTTCTGCATTCTTCGTAACTAGATTTTTTTCCATTGTTTTTCCGTAATATATCAAGTACTGCATTCCTGTTTAACTGTATGTTACAAGGTTACAATTTTTTTTCTGTAATAGATCAAGTTAGTTGCAACTATATAATCTTGCATAAGGTTGTTTTTACTGAAGCAGATCAAGTCACTGTACTGATTGCATTCGTTAAACTGTTTTTTTCTTGTAAAACAATGCTTTAATTGTAATAGATCAAGTTTTACTGTATGTATATTCATGTGTTACAATGTTTTTCGAGATAGATCAAGTCACCATGATGTTTTGTGTGATCTCGGCTTTATGTTCGATTCATCAGTTATTCAACTGAAAGTTTGCGTCTTTATATTTTGGTATTTTGGGGTTATATTGATTTTTTACGCAACGGATCAAGTTATATATGATTTTGCATTAACTCTTTCTGTAAATTATTGAGTAACAATGTTTTTTACTGGGATAAATCATGTTACTCTACTGTTCTGCATTTTTCTTAATTGTATAGTCCAGGGTAACTATGCTTTTTTCTGTAATAGATGAAGTTAATATAGTGTTTTACATGATCTTTAGTCTTTCTGTTCAATTCATCAGTTATTGTACTGAAAGTTTGTGTCTTTATCTTTACTTTATCTTGAGAAAAAACTGGAAGTTTATGTTATTTTTCTGAAAAGAACAGTCTCCCCACATTTGGCACTGTAAATTCTGGAGTTAAAATGTTTGTGTCATAGATCAAGTTACTATACTGTCTGCATGATCTCTTTACTATATGTTCGATTCATTCATCTGAATAAAGCATATACTTGATTGTTTGTGTTTTCTTAGAGATGAAAAATGCATACTTTAGGATTATTAGGACCAATGGACCCAAACATTGGATTAAGGTGGAATTGCTGTTCATTTTTTTGTTGAGATAAGAACTTAGCATCATATTGGACCCTTGCGCTGTGCTTATGGGAAGTAATGCATAGTTTCAAGGTTATTGAGGACCAATGTGGGCATCTAAGTGTCATTTCAGTATTTCAAATTCTGGACTTCAGCAAAAGGCAAATAATAGTTTGACCAATAGTGTTTGCACATACTGAATTTGAGAACTACTCAAATATTGGTTTGAGGAGTATTTCAAGTGAAGTGTAACGATTTTCATTCACAAATTTTCAACTGCATGTCCAAACATTACTTCAACTTCCAAATACTCCTTTTTCAACTTCAACCAAATATTTTTCAAACGCCAACTAAGGAGGAACAAATCTTGAAAAGAGTTGGATTTAAGAAGTTTATAAATTATCAACATTACTAGTTTCCAAAAAGAAGTTTAGAAATTATAATGCTATAAGTTTACTGTTCTACGTCTTTCTGCACCCTTTCACTAAATAAACTTTATAGAGCCTTCTTTGGGATCATACTGTTGTTTATGGCTTTTTATGGTCTGTTTAAGTGGTGTACAATGATTATTAGCGTCAGATTATTTGATATTTTTATAATGATTTTCGCTTTGAGTTCGCTTCCTGTTTGGCTTGTCTTTTCCTTCTTCCAATGGTTGCTCCTATAACTGGCAACTGTCGGAAGACTCTGCACACTTTTTTTCTTGTCAAACTGGATGGTAGATTACTTGAAGACTCATTCCAAGGGAAGCACAATGTATGGATTCAGGGGTGGACCAGCTGGGATCATGAAGGGCAAGTATGTGGTGTTGACACCGGAGTTTATTTACCCATACAGAAATCAGGTATGATGCCTAGCAACTTTTTTCTGCTAACAAGATATTTTAGAACTTCAATCTTTCTCCCAATTCAACGTCTGTAACATTATTTAAGAGTTCACTATCTTTCTTCTAGGGTGGATTTGATATCATCTGCAGTGGCAGGGACAAGATTGAGACTCCAGAGCAGGTACTCACCAGATTTTATAATTTTCTGAACCTTCTATGATATATCTAGCTATGCATATTACACACGAAAAAGTATTTTAGTCGTGACAAATTCCATCATTTCGTTATTTCAGTTTAAGTAAGCTGAAGAAACAGCAAAGAAGCTAGACTTAGATGGGCTAGTCGTAATTGGTGGAGATGACTCCAATACAAATGCTTGTCTTCTCGCTGAGAACTTCAGGTAACATACTGTGCCCAAAAATAAAATGAGAAATAAAAATTAGCTGTTAAAATTATTGTTTTTTGATGTTTTAATCAGTGCTCTTGCTGGGACTAAATAAGTTGTGTTTTTCAGAAGTAAAAATATGAAAACTCGGGTTATTGGATGCCCGAAAACCATAGATGGTGACTTGAAATCCAAAGAGGTTCCCGTGAGTTTTGGCTTTGATACGGCATGCAAGGTAACTCTTTTTGAGTAGCACCTTTTTCTTTCTCTGTGAAGATTGGAGATCTTTCCATTTGTATAAAAGAAAGGTCTAACAAAGTATAGAGAAAGTGAAGCTGCATGAATGTGATCTGCACAATGATGTTAATATTAAGGCTTACCATCAGCTAGTCTTAGCTACCCTCTCGTAGACTAATTTATGAGTTTAGACTCTTAAAAAATGAGTGTTAGACTCTTGAACAGAAGATACTTGCTAACTGAAACCTTGCTGTTGGGCATGTACCTGATGCGTAACTTTCTTCTGGTGGTTGGCGTGATATTTTCCTCATAAATATATTTGATTTTGGCTGGTCAACAGAAGATCAGTTTCTCTGTGAAGAGCAATTTTCTCACTGCATAACATGCTCAATGCTAGAAATTTTGAAAAACTTCAGTAGTTTGTTTCCAAGTGCCACCTTCTTTGGATTTGTTGGAGCAATAATATTTCCATACAGTTTGATTTCCTCATTTTTCTGCTTGAAGTTTTAAATTTAATAGTGCATGATCTTGTTGGTCATATATTATCCTGTAAAGGTTCATGTATACTAAATTCCATTTTAATCTACAGATATATGCAGAAATGATTGGAAATGTCATGATAGATGCTCGATCAACAGGAAAATACTATCATTGTAAGTTCACTAGCCTTATCATATGGAGGGATTGAACTCCATCATAGGACTTCTTATCATATGTCTCCGCATTCCATGACAGAACACTCGTGAAACATAATTTACTCATCAAGAACTGAAAAATCACTGTACTTTCTCTTAGCAACATCAAAATACTGTTCGAAATCTATTTTTTCCTGAGCTACATGCTTCCCTAAGAAATTGAATCACAAAAACATGGTTCTTTTCTAGTCTGTTTGAGTTTACACTGCATTATTTTGACCAATGTGCTCCGTTATTCCAAAACAGTCTTAAAATTGGTTCAGATTCAAGTTAGCTCCCCCCCCCCCCCTCTCTCTTCATCTCTCCCTCTCTCCCTCTTCCCCCCCAAACAAAAATTGTTCAGAGCTTGAACACTGATATAAGCATACCTTGATAAAATATCACATTTGAGCTATCTGGTTTACATGAATTATTGGCTATGGGTTGTGGGCCCCAGGGTTTAGTTCAAGTGGCAAAGGTTGAGGGATTTGTGACTTAGGTCACATGTTCAAGCCTTGAGCCATGCGAACTAAGCTTGGTATTAAGTGGAGAAGGTAGAGGGGCGGGCCCATTATCCCTGAGTTTCCAAGGCTGCGGCTGGTCCTAAGGATGGCCCCAGACGGATTTCTCGGTCATCAAAAAATTATTGGCTATGGGTCGGGTCAATTCTTCTCATAAACAGATCTGCACTCTTATCTAGAAGTTCGCTTACTCATGCTATCACCGTCTCTGGCAAAGTTTTTCATTGTCATGAAATAGTGCATATTCTTGTTGTTCCTGGTGGTGATGGAGTTGCAGTTTATTGGAAAAAAGTAGTGTATGGGAGGATCCGAGAGGCAGTGAGAACATCAGACTGAATGAGATCTGATAAATTGCTTTGCTTACAATGAAGAATTGAACGTTCTTTTTCTCGTTCTTACTCACTATTATTTTAGAATTTACCTGTTTCTTGAATGTTACGCTAACATATTAATACTTGCTTCTTGGTGATGAATCTTCACTTGATTTTTCTTTATCCATTTGCTATTTTTGTCATTACTTTTGGTTACATCAAGTAATTATGACTTTTGGCATTACTAAATATCGGTTGGTTGAACAATTTTTGCGGCTGATAGTTGAACACTTGAACTAGTTACCCCATACGGGAAATAGCATTGTTTCTTGAGCCTAAATATACTCTAAAGTAACATCAGATATTTGGATTTTGATCACTTTCCCCATATGCCATGTGTCTTTCACTGGTTTGGAACAGTTATATACTATATACTTATCCGCCTAGTTTGGAAAAAATCACTGGTACTATACCCAATAAATGCAAAAGCAAAAAAGCAAAGGCGAGTCTCCACGATATTTATGCAGCTGGAGTATTTGGTTAGCTGAACTGAGTTTGTCTTGCTGTTCTTTCTCCTTAGATGAATTGTACTAGTTCATATCTATTACACTCCTAAGAATTACAATGTGATAGTCATTACTTTGTGCTTCTTTCTGTTTTCTAGCATCTAATATTTCTTTAACTGCAATACTTACCAGCTTGAGTTTCATCTTGGTAGGAATATTGAATTCATCTTCTGTTCGTTTGATGTTTGTATTTGAACGTTATTATGCCAACTGCTCATAAATTTCAAATAAGAAAGCTTCAAATAATCCTATGTGTTAACCATCACTGCTCTAGTATATTTTAATATCTGAAAACTCTTGTATGTCGGTGGACTTCATAAGACATAATTGTGTTAAGGCATAAAAGCTATTGCAGTTTAAATGTCAAAATGAAGGTCTCCCTCCTACACCATTGTGGTCTTTTGGAGCAATTATTGTCTGCTCATTTATCTCCTCTATTTGCTTTTGCATACATCTGAAATATCATAACCTTGTGTCCTTGTCCCTTAACTTGTAACAGTTGTGCGGCTCATGGGGCGTTCTGCTTCACACATTACCCTGGAGTGTGCTTTGCAAACTCATCCAAACATTACTTTGATTGGAGAGGAGGTATCTTTCTTAATTTAATACTCACCACACCAAAGATCTTTTGAGAAAATATAAACCTTTGTTTCTTGTCAATAAGAAAAATACATGACTTTATCTTGAATAAAGTTGGCATTTTCCTATGAGAAATGTTGCTCTACGTTGTAAATTTAATTCACTTGGTGTGACTTGTAACGGTTTACACCTTTTGCTTGAAATATGTTCTTGGATCAAGAGTGCACAATTGAAGTTTTTATAAGGGGATTTGTGGTCTACTCTTTTTACTTTAATGCATACAACAAGGTGTCAAAATTTGAAAAGAATGGAGGAGGAAAGAAACCAAGATAATTTAATCTGCACATGTAGCCAATCAACCGTGTGTAATTGCTTGGGCATGCCTCATTGAGAAAGTGAAGCAATTTTTAATCACTAGTCAGTAATTATACAATGCTTATGCCACATTCCATTAGTTTAACAAACTTACAAACCAACTATATCTCAAACTTGTCTATTTTGGCAGGTATTTGCAAAAAAACTGACTCTTAAGAATGTTGCGTACTACATTGCTGATGTGGTCTGCAAACGTGCAGAGTCAGGGTACAATTATGGAATTATTCTCATACCCGAAGGACTTATAGATTGCATTCCTGAGGTAAAACAGCATATAGACCTAATGTCGTCAAATTGAAGTTCATCTCTAACTTTTTCCTGGTCACACTATTATTTTGCTTTATACTAGTAAACCTTTTGGAAACAGGTTGTCTGTGTTCTGACTCTCTAGTGGCATTGTGCAGGTTCAGCAACTCATTGCGGAACTAAATGATATATTGGCACATGATGTTGTGGATGAAGTTGGTGTTTGGAAAAAGAAACTTACTCCCCAGTGTCTTGTGCTCTTTGAGTTGCTTCCCCTAGCAATTCAGGAACAACTGCTGCTTGAGAGAGATCCACACGGAAATGTCCAGGTATTAATTCATCATGGTAAAAGTCATTCTACTCTTGTGTTACAGAATGTGGTAAACATGTAAGTGGTATTTCTGCAGGTTGCCAAAATTGAAACTGAGAAAATGCTTATTCAAATGGTTGAAACTGAGTTAGACCAGAGGAAGCAGAAGGGTGCATATAATGCTCTATTTAAAGGACAGTCCCACTTTTTCGGGTACTCTTTTTGCATATTCCTTCACTGCTTTACTTTCTGTTTGGGTAATACCATGAACATCATATTATACAAAATGAGGTCTTAGGACTGACAATTGGTCCCACTTCTCAGTTATGAAGGAAGGTGTGGCTTGCCATCCAATTTCGATTCTACATACTGTTACGCATTGGGGTATGGTGCAGGAGCACTGCTTCAAAGTGGGAAGACAGGGTTGATATCATCGGTGTGTGTTTCTTCTGCTATAAATTGTTTAGTTACAAATTGTTTTATTAGATTCATTATTGTACTTCCCTAATTAGTCATCATTTGGACCTATGTGACTCGATTTAGAATATTCTGAATTCACGCATCAGCTATTGTATTGAAGTCGCTCTTAATTGTCCTTGTGTACAAGGTCGGTAATTTGGCTGCTCCAGTTGAAGAATGGACAGTAGGTGGAACAGCACTCACTGCATTGCTGGACGTAGAGAGGAGACATGGTACAACACTCGTTCTTCCCTTCATCAACTTTCTACCCAATATATAAGTCCTTGCTTCATCATTTCATTTTCTTCATACTTTTAAATGTTGAAAATGCATTCAATTATACAGGCAAGTTCAAGCCGGTGATCAAGAAGGCTATGGTTGAGCTTGAAGGTTAGAACTCTGCAGATATAATTTAACTTCTATTCTTTTCCTTGTGGTGCTCCATTTGTTTCCTTCATTCTCAGGGAAACTGATTAATATATGTTTAGTTACAATGCTGAAGTTATCAAAATTGTTTCTTCTTACTGAACGCGACTACTCCATTCATGTGCATCCAAGTAGAAGATTAATATGCAATGTATATTCAGGTGCCCCATTCAAGAAATTTGCTTCAAATCGGGAAGAATGGGCACTTAACAACCGATACATTAACCCAGGTATATTCTCTGTAACCACCTTACCTTTGCTGAGTTTGGTTTTGGTTTATGATTCTACTTTGCGAAGCATTAGTTAGTGCTTATCACCGATAACTTGCTGCCACTTAATACAACACATTTAGGAAAATTTGGAGCATTCTATCTCACTATCTCTGGTGGTTTTGTGATTACAGGTCCCATTCAATTTGTTGGTCCAGTGGCTAATAAAGTAAACCGCACTTTACTCCTGGAGTTGGGAGTAGATGCTTAGGAGAAGAGATATGAATTGTTGTGAAATCCATTTCTTGTACTATGATTTTTTCGAGGGAGAATGTAAGCACTTAGCGCTTATGTTTTAAGTTTTAATCGGCTAATGATCTTTGTGAAACTCGAATCTTGGTTTAAACATATGCTTGATTACAGATATCAATTTAATGTGGCATTTGAACATTGGAACTTTTTTTGTGCCAACTTTTTTGTCACTATTATTGTTCGAGTGTCAAATTATTCTTAGTATTTCAAAAATATTACAAAGAAAGAACTTGTAATTTAGGTATGTAAGTTTAGATATGCAAATAGTAACTTTTAAATAGCAAGGGAGTAATTAAAGTTTGAATTCAAACGAACGCTATATGCATTTTATGATTGGTAATGTAGTATTTTGAAGTGTAAATACTAGTTAGGAGATTTACGGGTTTCTCCAGAGTGGAAGCAGATCTGCATCAACTACGATTCGTGCCATCGGTCGTTGGGGATTCTCACAAAGTGAATACTCATGTTTCCACAGCCTAGATATCTCTAACTGATGTAGATATATATTTTATGTGTGAACTCTAGCATTCTCTATATGATGGATTAATCCCTCTTAAACACCCAAAATTGTGTTTATATAGGCTAGCTCTAGGGTTTAATGTGAAGGAATAATTAATGGACTCATGGGTCATCTAGTACCCCTTATGAGTGGATCCGGTCCAATAATACTTTCGAACATCTCTCACTCACATGAGGGAGTGCTCAAGCTTCATCGATATAAGGAAAAATATATTCTTCCTTTTAATCTCACTTGCATCATTCATACTGGATAAATAGGTCGTGCAACCATCATACTATGAGAGCACTTTGCTATGCATCTGTTAGGAATATATAGCCTCTTGTTGTCGTCATGAAAATCATCAAGTAATATAGCCTCTTGTTGCCCTAGATCATTGAATTACATTGATACATCACAGTTTGATCTCATGTATCATAGTTCTTGTGTTCACAATTATGACCCATAAGTCATAACTGGTACCAACAAACACAAACAAAATGAGATTTCGTAAATGATCTTTCTCTTCTCACGAGTCTCTCAACTTGTATCTAACTCGTTTTTCTAGTTCTGCTCCACCAAACTGAATCTCTCATGATCATTTGGTAGCATGCTAAGATAACGAACATTGAATCAATGCTTTGAGCCATTGATAGGAGTCATGAGGATACTCAATTTAGGGTCTCACACAACAATAAGTCGAGATAAAACTTATGTTCACCCTTTTGGTTGACATTTGCACACATGGTACGAAACATGTGCTACAATATTTTCTCCTTTCCCATGAAGCGTATGTCTTTATCTCATAAGATAATGTTGTACAGATGATATTCAGACATCATATGCATCTGAACTGAGTTTCTTGATCTACTCAATAAACATGAACTCATATTTGGCCTTTCAAAGTAGATTAGGTGAAACTTATTTTCACCATAAAAATACTATAATAATCTTTTATCATTACTTGTGCGACGCTAAGGATCTTTAAGGCACGTGCTCTCAAATTATCCGTATAATAATTTATTTAAGATCTTGTCTCATCTTTCATCAACACTAAATTAATGGAGGCGGTCACCTGTGTGAGAAGGCTGACCTCTATTTACCCGACATACCTTTCAATAATATAAAAGAACGCACCATAAGCATTCCATAATATGAATGTACAATAAACATTCACAGTAAGAATGTACATAACTATTCAAATAATAAGTGTATGCAAAGCAAACTTATTTGAAAAAATAAACATGAACGTTGGGAAAAATAAATTAAAAATCAATGACTCTATATTAAAGTCACACAGTCCTCGAGATCTTGCATGAATAAAAACACACTCATCTCTAGGATTTGACTAAGTCAATGGATCTGTAATTATTTGTGCAGATGTACTTCTTGTTCAGTTCTTTGCGTGCAATCATGTCATCACAAAATTAAATTTAATATCAGTGTGTGTTGGCTTTACGATGATATTTAGGATTCTTGGTGCTCAAAATAGCAGATTGACGGTCACAAAGACTGTTAATAGTTCAGGACTAACTACAACATCAACACATGATCCAAGAACCTTTTTAACCAACAACCTATTGCACTACTAAGGAGAGAGCTACAATCTCAACTCTCATCATGGATAATGTTACATGTGATTATTTTTCATTGTCTACAATATGTCATCATCATTGAGCATAATATACATTCAGAGGTGGACCTCAACTTGTCCACATCTCCTCTACAATCAAATTCCCTCAGTTTCATGGCATGCCTTATGGCAAAGCGCATAATCAGAAGTTCTCATATTGCAACTGATGATTCATTTTAACTGTATTTTGAATGTGCTGGATTTAAGTTGGTTTTATATTTGTCTACAAACTAATTGCGAAACATATATCAAGTCCATCAAACATATCTTGCATAAGATTACCAACTGTACATAGCATAAGAAACTGTACTTATTTGTTCATCTTATTTTGAAGTCTTGAAACACAGTCTAGCATACAAGGCATTGTTTTTGTTCATTGGAGTTTTGATATGGTCAAAATTTAGTAAGTTTAATCATTTAAAAAATAATTTCTTTAAACGTTTTCTCAAAATCTTTATTTCGGGAATATAGGCATCTTTACCCATATCTTTCATATCCAATTGAGACGATAACAAGGTCTTTACCTTGTGTATATATACTCTAAATTATTTTTTCAGCTACTAATATGTTATCCACATATAATAACATAAGTATAAAGTTGCTCTCAGATCTTTTAGTATAAACACAATGGTCAATAACATTGGCCACACTAAGAAAAAGTATATACCATTGCGTTGAAGATTGTTTGTGGCCATAACAAAACTACAAAAGTCTACAAATCATATGTTTGTGGCCTTTTGGATAAAATCCTTAAGTTACTTCAAATTAATTATTCACTTAGTTATCCATTGAGAGAAGACAATCTTTACATCTGTTTGATGCAATTATAGATCCAAGCTAGCAGCAATAGCCAGAATTAAGCTCATAGAAGTGAATCTACATAATAGGTGAGAAAGACTCGTCATAGTCAATCACTCATGTTACATTAGCAATAGATCGAGCCATATATCTCAGCTGTGCTACAAGTCTTGTGTTTATCATTTGAAACTCATTTGGTTTCAATAGTTTTGCATTCTTTTAGGAGATCAACTAGTTCCTAAACTTGGTTGATTCTCCTAGACTACATTTATTCTTTCATTTCATTTATTCATTTTATTCTTTGAAGGGCATAAAAGAGATAATTCTTGGCTCATTTTCATTTTGTAGGGGAACACTATATCTTAACTGAGATTCATTTAATCTCATATTAATCTTGTTTGAATTAATTTTGCTCCTACTTGGACCAGACCTATTCATCTTGCTCTCACTTGGAACAAGATTCATCTCATTCCCATCTGAAATAAAAAGATTAGTGCCGCTCACACTCGGAGAATGATCACTTTCTTCCGCATCCGAAGATGAAGGTTGATCTAGACAAGAAATTAATCCTTCATCACTTAAAAATCGCTCACTCGAATGAAGGGTTCCTATTTGATCTTGGTCCTTATGTTCATAAGGAGACAAGTCTTAACTTATCTCGCCCTTTTGGGTTATTCATTCTCAAAAAATCTGAAATTTCATTAGTCGGATTCGGTTACGCTCTCACTGTGATGTAGCTCCATGAATACGGAATTTATAGAATCTCATATAGACACTTTTGCTTCCTCTTAGGCCTAATATACCAAGAAAAAAATTATATCTATAAGTTGTGCATCACAGAAGTCTCACAAATACTTGAAATTTTTATTACTCCATAACTTATGTTGTAGATGTAACTGATTCGCTGGCACACGATTTAGAGTGTAGGCAATAAATTAGTGCAACACATCTCTAATAGAAAATATGTAACTTACTTGCGCCATCACTGATCTAATCGTTCTAAGGAGCATTCTATTTATGATTTTCGCAACACCCTTTATTGTGAAATATTGGAATAGTCAACTTATCAACAATTTCACTTTCATAATACATAAATAAAAACTCGTTTAATGGGGTCAATACATATTCATGGCCTTGATCGTCTGGTCTCAATACTTTTATTGATTTGTTCAATTAATTTTCAATATTTTCCACAACTTCTTAAAGCAACTAATTGCCTTAAATTATGTGACTCAAATAGACATTACCAAAATGAGTAAATTTATCAATTAATATGATGAAATTAGAATCTCTTTGCCACATTTTCACATTCATGGATATTCAACTTCCGAATGAATCTATTCAATGAAAAAGCAGTGTTGGTGGTGTTCTTAAATGATTTTCTATTAGCTTTTTTGAAATAGATAATATTTACCAGTGGGCTTATCCATCTATCATAGGCCCATATTATCAGGTCTTAACATGTCAAATTTCACACCGTCCTAGTGATTATGTGATGAGACAATTGAGGAAGCTAACAATTGGATTAAAGGAACTAATATTCAAAATCCATTAAAGAAAAAATCATTTTTTAATAAAATCATAACCAAAATAAGTTATTTCTATGTTTTAATGTCATGAAAAATTCAATTGAAACTTAACTATAATAAACCAACACAAAGTAATATCCTTGAAAGTTTAAGGAGCAATAAAAGTATTATGTAGGATAAAGTCTTGATTTTAACGTAAAACTAATCCATATGACACGAACCTTTTAACAACTTTAACGTCGTTTCCTACATATATCCGTAATATGTATGTGGGACCCATTGGAAGTTCACAAAGCCTTCATTTCTCCCACAATGTGGTACATAACTCCTAAATTAATTACTACAAATGATCAGTTTAAAAAAAATACAACTAGCAAAACATATATTACTAGCGTAAGGAACACGATGTTCCTTTTATGACTCAAATGAGGTTCTTTATTATGCTTAGTGCAATCAGTACCCTTTTGATCACACTTGAAGCATTTCACTTTAGTCACATTTTTTTTGACTTTCTGTCGACTTATTGGTTATCATTTTAGGATTCTTATTGGATGAGCCTTAACTTTCCAGTTTCCTATGATTTTACGTTTAAAACCATTTTTTTTATCTAAAAATTATTTTGTGCACTTTTGCATCTTGTTTGGCAGCCTCATGCCGCTCCTCTTCAAACTCTAGGTATTGTCTTACATCAAAAAATGTATTATTACATTTATTGTGAGTCAAGTGCATCTTCATATGCTCCTACATTTGAGGTAGGAAATGGATAATCGCTTGAACTTGGTGCTCATTAGTCAACTTATGACCTTAAGTATGGTAACTGAAGTGCCCTACACTTATATTCGAGAGTATCCCTACAGAATTTTGGGATCTTACGAGTAAAATTTTCTGTGACATTTTCACAACTCAGCAAAAAAATACGGGCTAGGAAATTTTTTCAAGCATCATAGGCTTTATCCATGACATTATTTACAATAAAAAAAAATTCTTTCAGCACATATTACAATTTCATATTTTATAATTGTTACCGTTGAGATTTTCACCTTTGATAAGCTCTACAATAATATTCTATAAAGCAATAGACATGGTATTTATGGAACACAAAAATTCTATATATTTGTAAAACACAAAATTTCACAATTAGCATAAAAGCATGCGTGTTTAATATTTTTGCATACACATAAATGTAGCTTTAACAAATTGGCAGGGCTACTAAACATAAACATAAATTCTAGAGCCGAAAGTTCACTACGTTCCCAATCATCTAAGGATAGATGTTAAATATAAAATAATCATATCAACTCAAGCTAAGTCACCAAATATTTCAATAAATATTTTTATTTCTTGATTAAACAAGTGATAAATACTCATAAATGTATAAACTAAATAGAAAAAATCAGATCTTATTCTAGATACACTTCTATATCAATAGAATAATTTAATTAGATCTAAAAATTTAATTTTTATACTTTTTCAACAACAAATCAAGGAGAAAATTAATATTTATATCAAATTTCACTTAGAAAATAGAATTTTTATTTTTCATAAACTTTTAAGGAGAGTGAGTAACATAGACATGTTCTGTGCATTATATATAGATTTTCTATATTGTTTTAATTTTGACAAATACCACATACATAAATTAATACAGAATTAACTATTTTCGAATGGAATTAATTACGGAAAAAATAATTTTCAGCGTCTAAAAATTATTTTAAAAATATGAAAAAATCAGAAATTTAATTCGAGCAAAACTAAAAAAGAATTATGGAATTCCGATATCGGGATGAACCACACTCTCAGGAAACGTGTTTCAGTCGAGAGTGGGTTTCATCCAAGCTGGGCAACCAGCCTTCTTCCCCAATTCATGGGTCAGGCGCGACCCAGTGCCACAAAAAAGGTTTTTATTTGATTTTCTTTACTTTTTGGCAATTTTAATCTAATCAAAACACTAAGTTTTGTCCCAAACGTGTTTTAGAATTGATTTCAAGCATCAATTGCTCAAAATATCACCAAAAATTGAAAATTGTTATTATGTTTCTTCTCCGACGGATTAATTTTCCGGCCAAATCATATTTTTCGGCCATTTTTCTTCAATTAAATCACCGATTTATATCCTAAATGTATTTTAGAATTGATTAAGCCTCCAAATCAAAGTAAAATCGTCCAAAGATTGATCCACATGATAAAAAAATGATGAGTTTTGTTCTACACAAATCCTAGCAGATTTTTCTTAAAAGTCTACCCAAATTTTCGATGAAAATCACAATGGATTATTTGATTTTTCTAAAAAACATACGGATAACATATTACCCAAGTCAAGGCATAAAACCTAGTTTATTAAATTTTTGAGGTTAAATTCATAATAATTAAACTCTAAAACTTTAAATTCAATATCTCACAAACTACAAGGCCAAAAAATATGATCCACATATCGACGGAAAGATCTCGATGAGATCTAGAAAATCCCTAAGGTTTCATGCAAAAAGTTAGGCATTTACAGACATGAAATAATGCAGCTAAGATTCAGGATTATTAATAAAAAAAATTAATTTTCATGTATTGTATATGATCATGTCTCCAATCGAAACACGAGTCTATGACTCTCATGCCAATGTAGTATTTTGAAGTGTAAATACTAGTTAGGATACTTACGGGTTTCTCTATAGCGGAAGCAGATCTGCAGCAACCATGACTTGTGTCACCGGTCGTCGAAAATTCTCACAAAGCGGATGAATCTCCATGTTTCTACAACCTAAATATCCTCTAAATGATGCAGAGATATATTTTATGTGTGAACCTTAACTGTCTTTATATGATGGATTAACCCCTCTTAAACACACATAATTGTGTTTATATAGGCTAGCTCTAGAGTTTAATATGGATAAATAATTAATTGGTTCATGGATCATCTAGCACCTCTTATGAGTGGACTCGATCCAATAATACTTTCCAACAGGTAATATAACTTTTATCACTATTTTTTTTCTTTTTCTATCCAACTTACACTCATTCACATAAATTCGTTCCATTTAATTATTTTATTACTTTCCTTTGTTATATTTTAATCCTTTCCGGAAAGGAAAGATAAGCTCTGATTTAACTTAAATTAATCATTCATCCTTAATGAAAAGATTTTACAATCCCACAAAATAATAAATTTTAAAGTCTTGTGTCCACACGAATGGTATAGCATGCTTAAGATTAAAAGTTTCAAAGTTATTTATGTTGGAAATTAGCCTTTGGCGGGAGTTGCGACCGACCAACTTTAACGGCTTAAACACTAGTGTTACGTATGTTGGAGAATCCGGTTCTTCACACATGCATGATGTACTAAGTACGTAGATAACCGTAGGGCCAAGAATCGTCAAATTTCATTGAGAAATGAAAGAGATATTGGTTCACGAAGTGAGGTGTTTGAAGCATGGAAAGTGTAGTGTTGTGTTCAATTCTCCCTCATCGGTAGAGGAAGAAAGAATTGTTGTGTATATAAGACTCGAAATGTGTTTGGGGTTTGGGACCCCAAGGGGTATCCCATGTGTTTAAAGGAGGGAGGACCTAGATGTGCTTCGGTTCAAGGAAAGACCACACGCTGCTGCCGCCGCCGCTTGCCTCGTCCGGCCCGGTTCCGGTCCTCGGGTTCACGGCGTGTGGGTCAGGCCTTCGATATTATCTTTTGGGCCGTAAAACTTTGTCGAGTACAGTTTGATCCCGTAAGTTTCAGATGTGCGCTTTGGACCGAATTCTTTCAGATGTGCGGTTTGGTCCCTAAAGTTTCAAGATGTACGATTTGGTCCCTGAAGTTTTACGTAAAATCAGAATTTCGACGGTCGAACGTAAACGTTCCGGACTCAATTCAGCCATTTATTTTGGCTGAATTACACCTCCACTAATGGCCAATCCGTTGGCGCTTTCTCCATTTATTTGGTGGCTTTACTACCTCCATAATGGTCATTATTTGGCCAATAATGGTCATTATGGAGGCAACAAACAGCCCCTCTTCCTCCTATATAAACACCCCTTACACCATTGTTGAGGCACACCAGATATACACGAATTTACACAAAGCAGAAAGCAAAGCAAAGCAGTTTTCTTCCTAATCTTCCAAGCATCATTTCTTATTCAATATTCTTCACGGTAGCTTTTGAGTTTCCTTTGCTCAATTGTTCCTTCCGTTTTATCTTGGGAGACGAATTGTCCTAACGTATAAAGGATACATACGGGGCAATATTGTCTTAAGGACAGAGTGCCACACTCGACTCAAGAAAATCAAAGCAGCTTCGGTCTTGTTCAAGAAATATTGTAATTTCGCTTTATTGTTATATTGTAATTTCAGTTTTCTAGTAGAATTGTAATTTCAATTCTTACGTAGCCATTACTTGTAATTTCCGTTTACGCAAATCCTTTGTAATACCCAACAACTTAAGACAATATTTTGCTTACGGTAGCTCGCAATAACATGGTGGAAATATGGACCGATGTTCTTCTTGCCGCCGCCGCCGCTTCCCCATCGCCATCGCCAAGGCGAGAACCCCCGCCGCTTCACCGCTGCCGATGCGCCATCGCTCAAGCGTGAACACCGCCGCTTCCCGACTCATCGGAGCTCCACCCTCTTCTTCACACCACCATGATCGCCTGAAAAGTTCATGGGATCGAATTTAAAAGATGGCGACAAAGATCTTTGTTCTACTTAACATTATGGGCATGGCCCGGTTCCTTACGGAAGATCCTCCACAAGTCGGAGATGAAATGGACTCTTCGCTCTTTGAAAGCGGGTGAAGGGGGCCTTGGTATCCATGTCGTTAACGGCATGAAGATGGTTCGTGATGCGTGGAATCATAGCGATTTCATGTGCAAGAACTATATCTTGAATCGCTTTGGCGGACCCTCTCTACACGGTATATTCTACCGTTGGCACCGCCAAAGAGTCGTGGGAAAATCGCAAAGAAGTACAACGCACAAGATGCGGGTACTAAGAAGTTCATCATTGGGAAATTTCTAAAATTCCAAATGGTGGACAAGAAAACAGTGATGTCCCAAGTCCAGAATTCCAAATGATTTTACATCACCTGGATTTGGAAGGACTAAAGCCAAACGAGCAGCTTTTGGTTGCATCGCCGATTAAAAGTTACCTCCTTCGTGGAATGAGTTTATGAGTTACTTGAAACTCAAGACAAAGGAAATGACCTTTGAAGAGCTTGTTATCAAACCGCAAATTCAGGAAGATAATAAGAAGACCTTGCCAAAGAGTAGACAACATTCTCGAGGCAAAGGCGAATCTGGCCGAGGCCAAAGGAAAACAAGCAACAAGCGGAAGTTTCACAAAGACGGCAAAGCCCCCGCGGAGACGTTCAGAGGTAATCACATCACCGTGGGAAACCTGGTCACAGGATCAAGGAATGCCGCAAGCTCAAGACTGAGCAACAAATGTAAAGCCAAGTCGAAAGGCAAGGCTCAAGCTAACGCCGTCAAGGACACGCTCCTGGATGACATGATTGAGGATCTCTACCGTGGTGCTAGAAGCCAACTTGGTGGAGAATCCAATGCAGTGGTGGGTGGACACAGGTGCAACAAGACACATCTGTTCCAACAAAGATGCCTTCTCCACGCACACTCCGGTCTCCGACAAGAAGTCGTTCATGGGCAACAACGCTTCTTCTGGACGTGCTAGGGGTTGGAAAGGTAGTCCTGAAGATGACTTCCGCAAGGAACTCACTGAAGGAAGTGATGACGCCCCAGAGATTAGAAGAAATCTAGTTTCGGACCTTTATTGGTTAATGCTGGTTTTAGGCTAGTGTTTGAATCAAATAAATTTGTACTCACTAAAAATGGCACATTTGTGGGGAGGGGCTTCGTCTGTGAAGGCCTCTTCAAAGTGAATGCCATGTCTGTATTACGTCAAGGAAATAAAGTTGAACCTTCTTCTTATTTGCTTGAGTCTTCTAATTTATGGCATCATAGATTAGGACACGTTAACTACAAGTCTATTCAAAGGCTGGTAAAGATGGAGTTGTTGCCTTCTATCGACATAAACCCTCAACATAAATGTGAGGTGTGCGTAGAGGCAAAACTCACCAAGCTTCCTTTTCGATCCGTCGAAAGGAATACCGCTCCTCTAGAACTTATTCACACAGATATATGTGATTTGAAGTTTGCACAAACTAGAGGGGGGAACAAGTACTTTGTGACATTTATAGATGATAGCACAAGGTATTGTTACCTTTACTTGTTGAAAAGTAAGGATGAAGCCTTTGAAGCGTTTCGACGTTACAAAGCAGAAGTTGAGAATCAACTTAGCCTACGGATTAAATCCATTCGTAGCGATAGAGGGAGAATATGTAGCGCCTTTTGAAGAATCATGCCCAAGAAGGCATTATTCATCAAACGACGGCTCCATACTCACCTCAATCAAACGGTGTGGCGGAACGTAAGAACCGCACATTAAAGGAAATGATGAATGCCTTGCTTATCAATTCGGTCTTCCCAAAACATGTGGGAGAAGCCGCCCTTACCGCTAATATGATTCTTAACAGTACCACATAAGGGTAAGGACAAAACTCCATATGAATCATGGAAAGGAAAGAAACCCACCTACAAATACTTTAAGGTGTGGGGTTGTCTGGCAAAGGTTGAAGTACCCAAGCCAAAGCAGTCAAGATTGGGCCTAAGATCGTAGATTGCATATTCATTGGATATGCAAATAACGATAGTGCTTATCGACTTCTTAGTGCATAAGTCGGATATTCCGGATATCCACCAGGGTACAATAATGGAATCAAGGAATGCTTTATTCTTTGAAAGTACCTTTCCTAGAAAGGAGAAAGACATAACCTCTCTCAAACGAAGTTATGCACAAAGCTCTCAAGAACCGGAGTCCTTGATCGCCGGATCTGAATGGATCAGATCTAGCGAATCTCGAGGTGGTGAACATCCTAATCTAGTGTTCAGATTCTCGAGGACTTGGAGACTCGAGAGATGGATCTAAGGCGAAGTAAAAGGGCCAGGAAGGATAAATCCTTTGGTCCCGACTTTGTAGCTTATATGGTTAATGATGAACCAAGGACAATTGCTAAGGCTTTGTCAACTCCGTAAGCACCGCCTGGAAAGAAGCTATTGAGAGTGAAATAAGCTCCATTACGCACAACCATACTTGGGAGTTGGTTGATCTTCCTCCGAAATAAACCGTTGGGGTGTAAGTGGATACTCAAACGGAAATACAAGGCGAGATGGGTTTATAGACAAGTACAAGGCCAGGTTGGTAGTCAAGGGCTATCGACAGACGTAAGGCTTTGACTACTTTGATACCTACTCCCAGTATCCCGAATGACATCCATACGGGTATTTATTGCGATCGCGACTTTGCGTGACCTTGAGATACACCGGATGGATGTTAAGACAACCTTCCTAAACGGCGATTTGGAAGAAGAAATCTATATGGACCAACCCGGCGGTACGTGGTTCAAGGGCAAGAGAAGAAAGTATGTCGACTTATCAAATCTGCATGCGGCCAAACAAGCCTCAAGCAATGGCACGAAAAATTTGATAGTACTCTACTATCGGGCGGGTTCGCCATTAATGAATGTGATAAATGTGTTTACACGAAAGGTAACTCTGACTCGTTTGTTATGATATGCCTGTATGTAGACGACATGTTAATCACAGGAAGCAGTCCTAGGGTAATCCTAGAGACTAAGAACATGTTGAAACAATGCTTCGACATGAAGGATATGGGTATCGCAGATGTCATCTTAGGGATTAAGATCTCTAAGACGTCTGACGGGCTGGTCTTATCTCAGTCTCACTACATCGAAGATGTTTTGAGAAAGTTTGAGATGTTAGACAGTTCACCGATAAAGTCACCAATGGATACAAATCAAAAGCTTGATAAAAATCTTGGTGCACCGTATACCAGGAGCGATATGCGCAGGTGATCGGTAGTTTGATGTATATAACAAACTGCACCCGACCTGATATTGCTTACGCAGTCAATAAGTTGGCTAGGTTCACCCGTAATCCGAGTGATAACCACTGGAAGGCGTTGAATCGGGTATTACAATACCTGAAATACACGTTAAATTACGGGTTACACTATTCGAGATATCCAAATTGTACTAGAGTGCAGTGATGCAAACCGATATCCGATATAGAGAACACCAAGTCCACCAAATGGGTATGTATTTACAATTGGTGGTGGCGTGTCTTGGAAATCCTCTAAGCAAACTTGCATCGCCCGATCCACAATGGAATCGGAGTTTATCGCTTTAGACAAAGCAGGAGAAGAAGCTGAGTGGCTTCATGACTTCTTAGAGGATGTTCCGTGTTGGAACAAACCCGTACCTTCAGTAATGATCCACCGCGACGGTCGATCGGCTCTAGGAAGAACGCGGAATGCTATGTACAACGGCAAGTCTCGTCATATTCGACGGAGGCATAAGACCGTTAGGCAATCGATCACCACGGGTATAATATCCATTGATTACATCAAGTCTAAGGATAATATAGCGGACCCATTGACAAAGGGCTTACCCAAAGATCGGATGGCTTGCCTGTTTAGGGAATGGGCTTAAAACCCAAAATATAAGGACCAATACGGTGGTAACCCAACCTTAACCTGAGATCCCAAGTAATTTGGTTCAATGGGAAAACGAAGTTGTAAAGGTTCGATTGATCGCTTGGTGGAAGTATGAGCACTTCGGATAGGGATTTCTGAAAAGAAACTCCAAATCCAAAGCCGTTCCCGCGATAGACTTTAAGTGCTATCTGCAGGGTGGGGAAACGTTAAGTTTTCAAAACCTGTAATGCTCCTCAACAATGAGGTTAGGTTTTGGGAAACTTTTAATGGTTCCTAACACTTGTGAAGTGGGGTATAGCAGGATACCTTGTAGGAGACCACCTATTTAAGTGCGAGGACGGGCCGCCTCAAATGAACGCACTTAAGAATCCAAGTCGTTGTCCATGGCCAAAACGGACAAAACATTACGAAGAAGAAAGTAAGGGAATTTGTTGTGTTGGTACCATTGACTTGGCTTACACTAAACACTGACGGTTCAAGACATCACGTTCACCGCGCAGTAAGTAAGTCCGATGGTATTCAACTATGGAAGGTTCAAAGGCGATGCTACCTCTCCTTATGCAACATCGGTCCATTGAAATATTGTTGAAATGAAAAAGACACCATGTGAGTGCGCCAAAATCTCTTTCAAGAGGGATTGTTGGAAATTAGCCTTTGGCGGGAGTTGCGACCGACCAACTTTAACGGCTTAAACACTAGTGTTACGTATGTTGGAGAATCCGGTTCTTCACACATGCATGATGTACTAAATGCGTAGATAACCGTAGGGCCAAGAATCGCCAAATTTCATTGAGAAATGAAAGAGATATTGGTTCACGAAGTGAGGTGTTTGAAGCATGGAAAGTGTGGTGTTGTGTTCAATTCTCCCTCATCGGTAGAGGAAGAAAGAATTGTTGTGTATATAAGACTCGAAATGTGTTTGGGGTTTGGGACCCCCGGGTATCCCATGTGTTTAAAGGAGGAGGACCTAGATGTGCTTGATTCAAGGAAAGACCACCTTGCAGCCGCCCGCCCTTGCCGTCCGGTTCCGGCCCGGTTCCGGTTCGGTCTCGGGTCCTCGGGTCCTCGGGTTCACGTGGGTGGTGGGGTGTGGGCGTGGGCCTTCGATATTATCTTTTGGGCGAGAAAACTTTGTCGGAAATGCAGTTTGATCCCAGTTTGGATGTGCGCTTGGACCGAGAATTCTTTCAGATGTGCGCTTTGGTCCCCTGAAGTTTCAAGATGTACGCTTTGGTCCCTGAAGTTTCAAGATGTACGCTTTGGTCCTAAGTTTTACAGAAAATCGAATTTCGACGGTCGACGAAACGTTTCCAAAGACTCAATTCACCATTTATTTTGGTGAATTACACCTCCACTAATGGCCAATCCGTTGGCGCTTTTCTCCATTTATTTGGTGGCTTTACTACCTCCATAATGGTCATTATTTGGCCAATAATGGTCAATTATGGAGGCGATCAACAAACCCTCTTCCTCCTATATAAACACCCCTTACACCATTGTTGAGGCACACCAGATATACACGAATTTACACAAAGCAGAAAGCAAAGCAAAGCAGTTTTCTTCCTAATCTTCCAAGCATCATTTCTTATTCAATATTCTTCACCGCACCTTTTGAGTTACCTTTGCTCAATTGTTCCTTCTTTGTTTTATCTTGGGAGACGAATTGTCAGGAGCATTATAAAGGATACATACGGGGCAATATTGTCTTAAGGACAGAGTGCCACACTCGACTCAGCAAAAATCAAAGCAGTTTCCGGTCTTGTTCAAGAAATATTGTAATTTCAGTTTTATTGTTATATTGTAATTTCCAGTTTTCTAGTAGAATTGTAATTTCAATTCTTACGTAAGCAGTTACTTGTAATTTCCGTTTCTGCAAATCCTTTGTAATACCCAACAATTTATTTCTTAAACTTATGAGTTTAGTCAAATATGTCACATAAATCAGAGAAAAGATTACGTTTCATTGCATTTTGAAATAACTTTAGTGCTCAATATATTTCTTGAATTAGTAAATTTGGATGGTTTATGGCCAAGCATATTTAGCATGAGCTTGTGCTGATGAACATCACGTGAATCAGAGTTTATAAAGACACAGAGACAGGTCAATTGTTGTTTGTATTGTTTAGAGATAAGTGCTTATAAGAATCCAAAAAGGCGTATAACCTTTTCCACCTTTCAGCAGAATCTATGCAAAAAGGGTTCACTTTACATCAGAAAATTTCCTAAGGTCCACATGCTCTACAGATTTCTGGTCTCTCACTTTTCCCTCAATTTCTCCTTTACTTGCTCTCACTTTCTGAGTAATAATTTATTTGAATCAGTCTTGAAAAATATTCGGGTCAGTGACCCTAAAATCTAAACGCAGGTTCTATAGGGCGGAGGTTAGACTGATTATATTATATGGGGCGGAGTGTTGATCAGTCAAGACTTTGCACATTCAAAAGATGAAAGTTGCGGAGATGAGGATGCTGAGATGGATGTGCGGGCATACAAGGAGGGATAGGATTAGAAATGATGATATCCGGGACAGAGTGAGAGTGGCCTCGGTAGAGGATAAAATGCGGGAAGCGAGGATGAGATAGTTTGGGCATGTGCAGAGTAGAGACACAAATGCCTCATTGCGGAGGTGTGAGAGGTTGGCTATGGACTGATTCATGAGGGGTAGAAGTAGGCCGAATAAGTATTGAGGAGAGGTGATTAGGCGGGATATGACGCAAGTGCAACTTAACGAGGACATGACCTTAGATAGGGGGTTGTGAAGGACACAGATTATGGTAGTGAGTAGTCAAGCGTAGTCCTACTTACGCTTGCAAACTGGTAGTGGTAGTGTTATTATTGTAGGCCTGCTGAACCTATCATACTAATAGGCACACTATTGTTTTATAGTCTCTTGTAGCTTGTCTTTTGATGATATGTGTCTTTTAGTGTACTTTGTTTAGCTTATTTATATACGCAGTGGGTGGTCTGGATTTGGAGGCTATGGGTTGTCGGGTTCTGGAGGCAGCAGTGATCTTTGGAGAAGCGAGAACGTAATGGAGGCGGCGAGGAGTGCGGATGGGCAGGAGACCGAGAGCTGGGAGGTGTTTGGTCGGAGATGGTGCCGGACGATGGTGGGACGGGCTACGCAGCTCTGTCAGCTTGATGGAGTTCTTGTGGTACAGAGATTGGATAGCCGGGGACAGACTCGGTTCATCGAGAAAGGTGTAATCGGTGGTCTGAAATTTTTAGAGATTTGAAAAAGGAAAGGTCGTCTCGTCAAAGGTGACGTGACGGGAGATGATGATTTTGCGAGTGACAATGTCATAGCATGGGTAGCCCCGATGAGTAGTAGAGAGACCAACGAAGACACGGGGCATGGTGCGAGGGGCAAGTTTATGAGGTGCAGTGGAGGCTATGTTGGAGTAGCATAAGCAGCCGAAAATACGGAGATGATCATAGGATGGGAACCTACGGTATAAGATTTCGGTAGGGGTCTTGTTTTGGAGAGTGTTAGTCGGTAAAATATTAAGAAGGGATTCTACAATTTTAACAGCATATACCCAAAAAGGCGGTGGAAGGCAGGCATGAAACAGAAGGGTGCGAACCATGTTATTGATGGTACGTATAATTCGTTCAGCCTTTCCGTTTTGGGAGGAAGTATAGTGACAAGAAAAACGGAAAACCATGCCTTGTTTAGAGCAGAAATTGTGAAATGCCGAGTTATTATGACCTTTTTTTATTATTATTAACTAAAAATAATGTAATTAAAAAAGTAAAAATATTTAATATTTCATAGATTTCGGATATCGGTTCCGGATACCCTGTCTCTATTTGCCGGAACCGTGCTCACCAAGTACCGTCTCCTCTCTCTGTACTACGCTGTGCCCATATGTTTTTATACTTTTTCTTAAATTGTCTATTAATTTAATCTTGGTATATAGTACAGAAGTATGGTTAAATATCTAACAATGTAATGTCGTGATCAATCTGAAACAGCACTTGTGTCTAAGCACATCTTTGAATTAATCATGTTATTAAGACGTTACATTGCGTTGCATCACACATCAAATACCAACAAAGAGATGTGTTTTGATGATTCACTAAACAAAAGAAAAAAGAAAAATGATTGCGGATGGACCTTCGTTTTTGCTTGACTTAATTAACAACAAAGTGATAGAATAATTATATTAAATGATTATATTTATTATAATTATTTAGTAATTAGTGTGATTGTATAGTAATTAGTGTGATTGATAGTAAGAATCAATTGTATATGGTAGGAAGATTAGATAGTCTAAGTCTAGCCTAAATTATGGTTGTAATAGGGGTATATTACCCTCTCTTTTGGAAGAGAATAAGAGAGGAAAATAAACTAATTATTCTTGCATGGTATCAGAAGATTAGGGAAAAGATCCTACCCTAAATAAAAAAAAAATTCTCTCCAAATTTTCGGCGATCCTCCACCTTACACCACTGGCCGACCACCATCTTTTTGTGCTATTTTTATTTCTTCCATTATTGTTCTTCATTTTTCGGTCCACAATGTCTGACTCCAAATCCACCTTTCATCCCTCCCTTACCGTTTCTAACATCAAAACACATATTTCCATCACTCTTGAGATGGAGAATGTTCACTATACAACTTGGGCAGAGCTTTTTAAAATATGTTGCCGTTCCCATCGGGTTATTCATCACATAATCCTGCCGGCGACTTGCAAAGGGAAGGAGTTAAAAACCGACGAGGACAAAGAACTTTGAGAAACTCTTGATGCCACAGTTCTTTCATATATTTATGCAACTATCTCAAGTGATTTGTTGCATACAATAATGGAATTCGATTCTACAACAATTGAGGCTTAGAATCGTTTGTGGGATATTTTTCAAGACAATAAAAATTTCCGAGCCGTCACGTTGGAGCAACAATTCTCCACCACTGATATGGCGGATTTTCCAAATGCATCGGCATATTGTCAACGCCTCAAAGTCTTGACGGATCAACTCAAAAATGTTGGTTCGCCAATTACCAACAATCGATTGGTTCCCCAATTGGTTGTCGGTCTTACCGACGCGTATAGTGGCGTGGGAGCGCTTATCCGACAAAGCAATCCTCTACATCTTTTTTATCAAGCCCGTTTAATGCTTATTTTTGAAGAGGCGGGTTTCGCCAAAAAGGCCGCAACCGTTTCAAATTCCGACATGATAGCCAATGACATTACCACCAACTTTGAGCCTCTACAATAAAATTGGGGACAAAAAGGACGAAACAGTGGTAAAATCGAGGTGGAAATAATCGAAATGCCAAAAATAGCGGCAATCAGAATTCCGATGGCGGAAACGACGGCACCGGCGGCCAGCAGTGGCAGCCCCGGCCACAGTGGGGCGGCAGCCCAAACCAGTGGGCATGGCAGTGGCCTTAGGCTGTGCCACCTTGCCCTTACCCATCGGGTGGCGGGCCAGGCGATCGAGCCTGGCCAGGGCGGAGTTACCACCAGCAGCAACCCAGTTTTGGACCACCCAACTTTGGGCCTAGAAACAGTTCAGCCGGCAATTCCAGCAACTTTGGGCCACTGTCGAACCAGGGGTAAAAGGCCCATTCGGCAGTGGCAAGCCCAACATATATTGAGTCCGCCATGCACACCCTTGGACTTAATCCGCCCAATGCAAATTGGTATATGGACTCAGGAGCGACGTCACATATGACGTCCTCCCAAAGTAATCTCTCGTCCTATTTTAATTTGAGCAAAAATAATGGTATAATTGTTGAAAATGGTCATTCTATTCCAATTCGAGGTTATGGCTCTACTAAATTGTCACCACCAAACCCACCTTTAATTTTGTAGAATGTCATTCATGCTCCATAATTAATCAAAAACTTGGTGTTTGTTAGAAAATTTACTATTGATAATTGGGTGTCTGTTGTTTTTGACCCTTTTGGATTTTCCGTGATGGATTTTCAGACGGCGACTCTTCTCATGAGGTGTGATAGCCAAGGGGAACTCTATCCAATTACATCACCAAACCAGCGAACCAATTTACCTTCCAATTTTGTTGCTCTTGCACCCTCGTTATGACATGAACATTTGGGTCATCCAGGGGCTCCTGTTTTAGCATCTCTCAAACAAAATAATTTTATTTTATGTACTCAAACACGTAGTTCTAATATGTGTCATTTATGTCCACTTGGAAAACATATTCAATTGTCATTTGTTTCATCTAATTCGTTCACACTTATGCCCTTTGATATCATTCATTGTGATATTTAGACATCACCCGTTTTGAGCTCGTCGGGCCATAGATATTATTTGTTATTGCTAGATGACTACTCTAATTTTTTGTGGACATTTCCCTTGTCGAAAAAATCACAAGACTTTTCCACATTTCTTATTTTTAAAGCATTCATCCAGAAACAGTTTGAACGAGATGTTAAAAATATTCAATGTGATAATGGTAGGGAGTTTGATAATAGGCAGTTTTGGAATTTCTGCAACTCAATGGTTTAAATTTTCATCTTTCGTGCCCACACACATCCTCACAAAACGGGAAGGCAGAATGAAAAATCTGAACCATCAATAACATTATTCGAATATCCCTTGCCCATGCCACACTACCTCCATCCTTTTGGCATCATGCACTACAAATGACTACATATTTATTGAATATACTACCCCACAAAAATTTGTCAAATCAAGCCCAGTAAAAATCCTATACTTGCGGGACCCTTCTTATTCTCACTTACGGGTATTTGGATGTTTGTGCTATCCTCTTTTTCCATCCACCACCATCCACAAACTACAACCCCGGTCTACTCCTTGCATTTTTTTGAGTTATCATTCCCATCATCGAGGTTACAAATGTTACAACCTCTCCTCCAATAAAATCATTGTGAATCGTCACGTCCTCTTCGATGAAACTACTTTCCCATTTACACAATTGCATGTGTCCGGACCTCCTATATGTGATTTTCTAGATAATAGCATATCCCCGTATTTGACTCACTATTTATCGGGCCCCACTGCCACTGTTTCGACCGACCCAATTCACCCAAATAATTTGGGCTCTAAAACAGTGGCCCATTCTCGGACAGTTACTGCCCAATGAACTGGGCCAGTTTTACCACCACTGGGCCAAGTTGATGCTGGCAGTTCTGGCCCAACTTCCATTGCTCCAATTCTGGCCCCATTTCCAGCCCCTCGGCCCGTCACCCGTAGTCAACACGGCATTGTCAAACTCAATACCAAATATAGCCTACACACCCAAGTCTCAAAATCACCATTACCTCGTAATCCCGTGGCAGACCTTAATGACCTGAATTGGAAATTGACTATGGATGATCAATTTAATACTCTTATTAAAAATAGGATGTGGGATTTGGTACCATGTCCCCCTAATGCTAATATAATTCGGTCTATGTGGATTTTCAGTCATAAAGAAAAATCGGATGGTGCTTTTGAGCGGCATAAAGCCCGTCTTGTAGGTGATGAGAAGACACAACAGGTTGGTGTGGATTGAGGTGAGACGTTCAGTCCAGTGGTCAAACCGACAACCATCAGAACAATCCTTAGTCTGACTTTGTCAAATGCGTGGCCACTTCATCAGTTAGATGTCAAAAATGCCTTTCTTCTTGGACAACTCAATGAAATTGTTTACATGTACCAGCCTTTGGGTTATAAGGACTCTAAATATTCCAATCATGTGTGCCTGCTCAATAAATCATTATATGGGCTCAAGCAAGCCCAGGGCATGGTACAAGAGGTTTGTCGATTTTGTCTCCTATATTGGTTTGTCCAACAGCCGTTTCGATCATTCTTTGTTTATCTACCGTCAGGGTCACAATATTGCTTATCTTCTTTTATATGTGGATGATATTATACTAACCGCCTCATCAGATGCTCTTCGAAAGTCCATCGTGTCACAGCTTGATTCTGAATTTGCAATGAAAGATCTAGGTCCACTACACTACTTTCTAGGTATAGTCGTGACACGTCATGCATGTCATTTATTTCTATCCCAAAAGAAGTATGCAATTGAGATTGTTTAACGTGTTGGCATGTCCTCTTGTAAACCTTCAACAACTCCAGTGGACACTAAATCCAAATTGAGTGCATCATCCAGCAAACCATTTGCCGATCCGACACTCTACCGCAGCTTGGCAGGGGCCCTGCAGTCTTTGACATTCACCAGACCAAATATTTCTTATGTTGTACAATAGGTGTGCCTTTTCATGCATAATCCAATGGATGATCATATGCATGCACTCAAACGCATTGTGCGATACATTCAGGGCACACTCGAGTATGGCCTTCATCTATATCCATCGTCGACATCCTCACTTGTAGCTTATACAGATGCCGACTAGGGAGGGTGTCCAGACACCAGACGCTCTACGTCTGATTATGGTGTATTTCTTAGTGATAACTTGGTATCTTGGTCCTTGAAACGGCAAACAACCTTATCCAGATCCAGTGTCGAAGCAGAATACCGATGTGTTGTCAATGTTGTGTCTGAATCATGTTGACTTTGGAATCTTCTCCTCGAACTCCACTGCTCCATTCTGAAGGCTACATTAGTATACTGTGATAATGTTAGTGCCATCTACCTCTCTGGGAATCCGGTCAATCACCAACACACTAAACATATTGAGCTGGATATCCACTTTGTCCGGGAAAAGGTATCCCACGGACAAGTGCGTGCGTTACATGTCCCATCCCGCTATCAGATTGCAGATATCTTCACTAAAGGTCTTCCGCTGATTTTATTTGAAGATTTTTGAGACAGTCTCAGCATACGTCTACCTCCCGCTTCAACTGCGGGGGAGTGATAAAATAATTATATTAAATGATTGTATTTATTGTAATTATTTAGTAATTAATGTGATTGTATAGTAATTAGTGTGATTGATAGTAAAAATCAATTGTATATGGTAGGTAGATTAGATAGCCTAAGTCTAGCCTAAATTATTGTTGTAATAGAGGTATATTACCCTATCTTTTGGAAAAGAATAAGGGAGGAAAATAAACTAATTATTCTTATAGTCCAAGTCCATATAAGGAGTCCATGTTCCCATTCAATTTTCGATGTAGGGCTCTTAACACTCCCCGACACGCCCAGACCTCGTTAACTTGGGGTGAGCATGGGTACAAAGTACCCAGATACCCGATCGGAACCGACACTAACGGGTAGGTTTTGGGTAGATATATTATAATAACGGGTAGGTTCCGGATAGTAAAATTAGGAACCGATCACTGTCGGGTCCGATTTCGATTCCGACAAATAGAGACAGAGTATCCGGACCCGGAACTGATCAATATCGGGTCCGATTCCGATTCTTGCAAATAGAGACAGGGTACCCGGACCCGGAACCGATACCTGAAACATATGAAATATTAAATATTTTTACTTTTTAAATTCCATTATTTTTTAGTTAATAAAAAAAGAAGAAGAAAGGTCATACTAAAATACATCATTTAAGGGGGAAAAAACCAAATGCTGAACAATCACTTTCACCATCAAGAAATAAACCAAATAATACAAAGTGACAATCATAAGCAGAGAAAAAGCCAAAAGCGGTAGAAAACTGAAAAACTGAATTTTTAAACTATGTACTCCTTTTAGTTATTGAAAAAGAAAGTTGAAACGAAAACCAAAGCAAATCTTTGAAACATTCTTGGGATATTCCGAAAGGATTCTTTATGGGTTTTGTGGCACTGGCTTTCAGAGGATAAGCAGACGAGTTTATTCCTAAACCAAAGCTGTTATACGAAGGCATTATTTTGCACAAAGAAACACCAATTCCGGGTATCCGGGTAATGATTGCTACGGGTAGGTTCCGGATAGTAAATTTAGGAACCGATCTTTTACTGAGTAGAGTCCGGGTAGTTCGAAAAAGTTAGGGTACCCGGACCCGCTCACCCCTATCGTTAACTGGAGCGTGGACAATATAATTTGGGGGCCCAACATCGGTGAACAGAGAATTGAAATGAGTCTGGCTCTGATACCATGTAAAGATGTGGCACATGGGCCTAACTCAACCCCAAAAGCTAGCTTGTAGGGTGATGATTGTCCAAGTCCATATAAATAGTTCATGTTCCCATTTCATTTCCGATGTGGGACGCTTAACATGAGAGAATAATTATATTAAATGATTGTATTTATTATAATTATTTAGTAATTAGTGTGATTGTATAGTAATTAGTGTGATTGATAGTAAGAATCAATTGTATATGATAGGTAAGTCTAGCCTAAAGTATGGTTGTAATAGGGGTATATTACCCTCTCTTTTGGAAGAGAATAATTGAGGAAAATAAACTATAATGAGCACGTGTTCCCTTTCCATATCCGATGTGGGACTCTTAACACTTCCCCGCACGTGCAAACCTTGTTAACTAAAGCGTGAATAATATAATTTGGGGGCCCAACATCTGTGAACAAAGAATTGGACTGTGTCTGGCTCTGATACCATGTAAAGAATGGATCTTGGGCCTATAATTATCTATCATTGACAATCTTCACCCTATAAACTAACTCTTAGGTTGAGTTAGACTCATGTGCTATATCTTTACGCAATGATCCAGCAAAGAGGGGACAAATTCTTAAGGGTGACATTTCTTCTAATTATTAGGATGAGTCCGTATCAATTAATTAATATTATGGTGTTGGAACGTTTGGAAATAGAGATTTCCTACTATTCATTGATCATTCTTTCTTTCTTTTTTCCCCTTTTCCTTTTAAGCTTTGTTTTGTAACTGCATAGAAAATTGATCTCGGGTTACTTAGCTTAATCGAAAAACTCTCATAAAAATAAAAATTACTCAAAATCATGTAAAGAAATGACCCTTCATTCTTTCTTTTTTATTTTTCATTGAAGACATATTTTT
The DNA here is from genome assembly GCA_029783415.1 of Anisodus acutangulus. NCBI lineage: Eukaryota > Viridiplantae > Streptophyta > Magnoliopsida > Solanales > Solanaceae > Anisodus > Anisodus acutangulus. The sequence goes on from CM056501.1 coordinate 28,765,680, forward strand.
GTATATGTATTAACTAGACATTACAAAATGTGATCATTTTCCCCAATACTTGATTTGAAGGGTCATTGTCATCATAGTCATACACAAATGAAGACGGTAAAATAAAATACAGCATGATGATAGTAATATTATTAACGTAATCATATTCAGACAAAATATTAGCCACGATATTAGCTTCTCCGAAGATATGTTTCCCTGTGGCCCTTCAAGATTATCAAACAATGACTTGCATTTAGCAAGAATGTGTGAATATTTATCATTTACCTCATTAATCATAGAACATACTATTTAGAAATCATATTCAATATGCAAAGATATACTAATTTTTAAATCTTTGGCCAGTTGTAGCCTATGTAACAAAGCAAGCAATTTCGCTTGAATAATGAAGTAGAGGTAAGATGCTTTAAAAAAGTTAAATATAATGAGAAATATTTAACAGTAAAATCCATAAAAGGAAAAAAATGGCTTAATTACACTAGATGTTAATTAGGGTAACAATGCTATTAAAATTGACACACCTTTTAAATTTTACAAAAAATGACCCAAACTTTTCTCTCTTCCGACTTACTCTCTCTCTGTCGCCGTCTCCCTCACCAACATCGATGCACCACCGCCACCATCGCAGCCGCCCCGCCCGGTGACCCCACTGCTCTCTGCCACTCCTCTCTTTCTCTCTCTCTTTTCTCTTTTCTCTTTATCTCTCTCTCTTTCTCTTTCTCTCTCTGCCTCCCCTCTCTCTGTCTCTCTACCATTGTCTCCTTCACCAATATCGACGCACCATCGCCGCGCCATCCGGTCCAGTCGTTGAGGGAGAAGTGGGTAGAGAAAGGAAAAAATTTGAAACCTAATTTGCTAGATGTAGATCTATCCTTGAAGATCTAGCCGGTGGTGGAGCGCAGATGGCGGAGATGAAGTTATCGGCGTTGGGAAAGTGGCCAAGTGATTGAGTCGGCAGTGGAGAAATCGGTAGGTACAGGAGTAGTGGGTGTATAACAGTGTATAATAGTGTATATGGATGTATACACACCTCTTATACACTATTATATATTTTTATATATATTCAAACACTTATATACATAATGTAATTGTCTTTTGTATATAAGTGTATAACATTGTATAAAAATATTTTTAGATCGCAATATACATTTTGAGCTATTTGAGCAAATGGTATATTTTTTAAAAAAAATTCGAAAAAAATCCTGCAAATATAGTAGCTTGAGGAAAAAGAATTACCATGAATGTGATGGGTTAGAACTTAGAAGGCAAAGCAACAAAATATAGGAAGATACAAAAGAAGACAATAATGGTGGCACGTGACAGTTGCTATCAAGCAAGGGATTGTTTGCGGGTTAGGGACCCAAAAGCAATAAATGGATTTTAATTGATTAAACTGATGGTATTTTCTTGGCCTTTGCACATGAGTCCAATTATTTTTGCCCACAAAAACAAACACCATTAACCAAACATATCGCTATTTAGATTAATTGGTCCCTACTCAAGACTTGAAGATCCTAATTCCACATAGAATAGAGCTGTTATATTTTGGACATTTTTATTTAGCATTTTGTGCACTTAAGTCTCATTCTCTCCATTTTCTTTCTTAAAATTAGAAGAAGAGATGAAAATACTTTATCTTTTTGGACCAATGAAATCTCCGTTTAGTTTAGTTTACTATTTTAAACACAGGATAATAACAACAGATTATTTATTATATTCACTAGGTCATTAATTAGTAATTTTATTATAAAAATCTAATTACTTTATAAGTAATATGATTATATAGATGTTATATATCATAGTAACTATTATTGCATGGATTAATTGATAGTAACTAAAAAGAAATGAACAACAATTTCTTTGGGAGAACGTGAGGCCCATCTTCTGGAGGGATTTGGTGGTAATAATTTTAAATTGAAACAGTGTTACTCTATGTTATTTCTGTTGGGATACCACTGTTGTAGGAAACGGGAAGTAAGTAACTATTATAATAGTAAAAATGATAAATAAACTATTACAATAAAACTGGAAATCAAAACCTTATAAACTGCTTGTGTAATTTGCTGAATCGAGTGATGACACTCTGTCTTTAAGACAAGATTGCCCCGTATATCTCCTTTTACGGTGTTGAGCAATAGTCTCCCAAGATACAATAACTTTAACAAGTGAGCAAAGGAAACTCAAGTGTTACTCTTGAAAAAAAATTGAGTATAGTGACTTTGCTAGAAAGAAAGAATATGAAGACCAGCCAATTTGCGCGGAGCGCCTCGGCTCCAACGGTTGTGGCGCCGCGACCCTTCACGGCTCCGCAACGATTTCCGACTCGTTTCATTTTACACTTTGTACACTTCTTACTTCATTTACCAACGTGGAATACTTTGTCATTTGTCCAATAACCGTCCATAATTCTATGTCTCAAACGTATTACATACGTACCAATATCTCTTTCACTAATGAAATTTGAGATACTTGGCACTATGTGTGCACGTGTGTGGAAATGACGGTTCTGACGAGCGGGCCCAATAGTTCGAGTCATAAATTAATGGGATATACTTATTTCCACATTTAGTAAATTTCCAAAGTATGGTTATGCAGAATGGAGTCTATTTCACTCTCAATATCTTCTTTCCAAAGCGGTTCCTCTGGAGTTGACAATGCTTCAGCAATTGTCCTTGGTTCATCATCAACCATATAAGCTACAAAGTCAGGACCGAAGGATTTATCTTTCATGGCCCTTTTACTTCGCCTTAGTTCCATCTCTGGAGTCTCCAAGTTCTGAGAATCTGGAACACTAGATTCCGGATATTCAACCACCTCGAGATCCACTAGATCTGAACCATCTAGATCCGGGTCGTCAACGACTCCCGGTTCCTGAGAGTTTTGTTCATAACTTCGTTTGCGAGAGGTTATGTTTTTTTTCTTTCTAGGAAAGATACCTTCAAAGAATTGAGCATTCCTTGATTCCATGATTGTACCCCCGTGGATATCTGAAATATCTGACATATGCACTAAGAAGCGATAAGCACTACTGTTATTTGCATATCTGATTAATATGCAATCTACAGTTTTAGGCTCAATCTTGATCTGCTTTGGCTTGGGTACTTCAACCTTTGCCAGACAACCCCACACCTTTAAATATTTATAGGTGGGTTTCTTTCCCTTTCATGATTCATATAGAGTTTTGTCCTTACCCTTATGTGAGACTCTGTTAAGAATCATATTAGCGGTAAGGACGACTTCTCCCCACATATTTTGGGGAAGACCGTAATTGATGAGTAAGGCATTCATCATTTTCTTCAATGTGCGGTTCTTACGTTCCGCCATACCGTTCGATTGAGGTGAGTATGGAGCCGTCGTTTGATGAACAATGCATTCTTGGGCACAATATTCCTCAAATGGCGCTACATATTCTCCCTCTCTATCGCTGCGAATGGATTTAATCTGCATGCTTAGTTGGTTCTCAACTTCTGCTTTGTAACGTCGGAACGCTTCAAAGGCTTCATCCTTACTTTTCAACAAGTAAAGGTAATAATACCTTGTGCTATCATCAATGAATGTCACAAAGTACTTGTTCCCCCCTCTAGTTTGTGCAAACTTCAAGTCACATATATCTGTGTGAATAAGTTCTAGAGGAGCAGTATTCCTTTCGACGGATCGAAAAGAAAGCTTTGTGAGTTTTGCCTCTACGCACACCTCACACTTATGTTGAGGGTTTACGTCGATAGACGGCAACAACTCCAACCTTACCAACCTTTGGATGGATTTGTAGTTGACATGTCCTAATTTATGATGCCATAAATTAGAGGACTCAAGCAAGTAAGATGAAGATGCTTCAATATTATTGCTTTTACGTAATACAGACATGGTGTTCACTTTGAAGAGGCCTTCACAGACGAATCCTCTTCCCACAAATGTTCTATTCTTAGTGACTACAAATTTATTGGACTCAAACACTAGCCTAAAACCAGCATTAACCAATAAAGGGCCTGAAATTAAATTTCTTCTAATCTCAGGAACATGTATCACTTCCTTCAGAGTGAGCTCCTTTCCAGAAGTCATCTTCAGGACTACCTTTCCTACCCCCAGCACGTCAGAGGAAGTGTTGTTGACCATGAACATCTTCTTGTTTGTAACCAGTGTATAAGAGGAGAAGGCATCTCTGTTGGAACAGATGTGTCTTGTAGCACTTGTGTCCATCCACCATTGCATAGGATTCTCAACCAGGTTTGCTTCTAGCACTACCCCTGAGAAATCCTCAATCATGTCGTCTAGAAACTGGTCCTTGACAACGTTAACCTGAGCCTTGCCCTTAGCCTTGGCCTTCTCTTGTTGCTCAGTCTTGAGCTTGCGGCAGTCCTTGATCATATGACCATATTTCCCACAGTGGTGACAGTTTCCTTTGAACTTCTCCGCTGCTTGGGTCTTGCCGTCTTTCTGGAACTTGCGCTTCTTGCTTAGGTTACCATTAGCCTCAGCCAGATTTTCCTTTGCCTCAGCCAGTTATTTACCCCTAGGCAAGGCCTTCTTATTATCTTCCTGAATTTGGAGTTTGATAATAAGTTCTTCAAAGGTCATCTCATTTGTCTTGAGCTTTAAGTAGCTCATAAACTCATTCCACGAATGAGGTAACTTTTCAATCAGTGATGCAACTAAAAACTGCTCGTTTGGCTTCATACTTTCCAAATCCAGGTGATGTAAAATCATTTGGAATTCCTGGACTTGGGACATCACTGTCTTACTATCCATCATTTGAAATTTCAGAAACTTCCCAACGATGAATTTCTTAGTACATGCATCTTGTGCGTTGTACTTCTTTTGTAGCTTCTCCCACAACTCTTTGGCAGTGCCAACGGTGCAATACACCGTGTAGAGAGGGTCTGACAAGCAGTTCAATATGTAATTCTTACACATGAAATCACTATGACTCTATGCATCAAGAACCATATTCATGTCATTAATGACATGGATACCTAGGCCCTCTTCACCCGTTTAAGAAGGCGAAGGGTCCATTTCATCTCCAGCTTGTGGAGGATCTTCTGTTAGGAAACATGACATTCCCATAACAGTCAGATAGAAGAGCATCTTTTGTTGCCATCTTTTGAAGTTTGACCCCATGAACTTTTCAGGGCGTTCATGGTGAAATCCAACGGGTGGAGGAGCGACATCATTCCCTTGAGCGGCAGCAAAGGAATTGGATGAGACTTGAGCAACTGGAAAGGCATTAGGAGTGCCTTGAGCAGTGGGGAAGGCAGAGGGATTGCATTTAGCAGCAGCATCAGAATCAGAAGCAGTTTGATTTATACCAGTCATCTTTCTAACTTACAACAAAATCTTGTCTTAAAATTGTTGGGATACAATTGTTGTAGGAAACGGGAAGTAAGTAACTATTACAATAGTAGAAAGGATAAACAAAGTATTACAATAAATATGGAAATCAAAACCTTACACACTAATTGTGTGATTTGTTGAGTCGAGTGATGACACTCTGTCTTTAAGACAAGATTGCCTCGTATATCTCCTTTTACGATGTTGAGCAATAGTCTCCCAAGATACAACAACAACTTTAACAAGTGAGCAAAAGAAACTCAAGTGTTACTCTTGAAGAACTTTGAGTATAGTGACTTTGCTAGAGAGGAGGAATATGAAATAAGAAAATCTGAAGAATTTTCTAAGTGTTGAGTATAGTGTTTCAATTGAGTCAAATGCCTCAATTTATAGTGTAAGTAGAAGACCCCTCAACTAGCCAACTAATGGCCTTCAATAACCATGTAATTTCACTTGATTGAGGGGTTACATTCAGTCAAATAATGGCTGAATTCATGTGGCAAGTAATGGAGAATCAATGCTCCAAAACCAGCCCAAACGTCAGATTTTTCCAACTTTCCGTCGCAGCATTCTGCCTCCGAAGCGAATCAGCGCCGCAACTCCAGTAGCTGACCAGCCAATTTGCGTCGCAGCTCCGACGGTTGTAGCGCCACGGCCCTTCACGGCTCCGCGGCGATTTCCGACTCGTTTCATTTTACACTTTGTACACTTCTTCCTTCATTTACCAATGTGGAATACTTTGTCATTTGGCCAATAACCGTCCATAATTCTATGTCTCAAACGTATTACATACGTACCAATATCTCTTTCACTAATGAAATTTGCGATACTTGGCACTACGTGTGCACGTGTGTGGAAACGACGTTTCCGACGTGCGGACCCAATAGTTCGAGTCATAAATTAATGGGATATACTTATTTTCACATTTAGTAAATTTCCAACAATTCCTTCAATCTTATTTTAGAGGTTATTTTGTATGAGCACAACTTTAAAGATCATTATTAATTATGTAAATGAAGAGAGTCTTAAAAGGTAGAGATGAAGTTAATTTTCCTACCACTTTGAATGCTTTGTCTTAGGACATCTTTTTAATTTGACATGAAAACAAGAAACAAAAAACATATTTTGAAGTTCAATAGGAGTATAAAATGTACAAGGAATAATATTACACAAAGAATGTAATTTTAGTTCTAGTAGAGATATGCGGCTGCTGCTGCTTCTCTGCTGGAGTGACAAATACCTATTTATCCTTAATTAAAAATCTTAGATTAAACTCTACTTGATATAAAATTACTTTTATTAAAAAACGCTTTAGCTCAAATATGAAACTTATCGATGTGAATCTGATATAATCAAACCAATGCAAATATCGAAAACCGAGCAAAAACTAAAAAAAAAAAACTCTCATTCCCAAAGTCGCAATGCAATGAACATGTGAGATGGGAGGGAAATTATTGTATACTTTAAAAAAGCACAACAATGAAGTTGGATTGTCAACGCTATCATCTTTTCTTTTTGCCCTTTGGCCGGTAATCACATCGACCACAAGATACGATAATCAGAACAATTTTAGTCCAAAATTGACTAAGAACATAAATAAGCTACACGCCTTAGCAACATTGTTCTATCAAGAGAGTGCTATTGCTCCTTTCTTTTTTTCTTTTTATTGCTCAAGACATCTCTTTTCAACCGAGGAGCAAAACAAGATCTTCCATCTCTGCCTGACTCGTTGTCACCTATGTTGAAGAAAGGTTTGGACCCTGTAGAGAATGAAGAGGGGCTAAGGATCTTTCTCTCAACAGTGCTTTTCGAGGCTGCGAAGACGCTGACTCAAAGGCTGATAGGATTGAACTCAAAGGGAAAAGGGCTAATAGCCCGTCGTGCGAGCCTTCCACTGGGGGCTTTCCACACCCCGCCCCGTAGAGGAAAATTTACCGGTGAAAGCGGTGCGGGTCGCTCAAGATCTTTGGTCTCGGATAAAAAAATAAGATCACTTCTTATGGACTGAGTAACAATTTTCACCACAACTTTTTCCTTTTCGATTTTATTTTCTTTCTTCTTAATTTTGAAAGTAAAAGAGGAATCTTCTCGTCTGTCGACATTAAATACAGATATTTTAAGTTAGTATAGAAAGTGACTATAATAATTACTAGTACGTACTATATATATTTATCATATGATATCCTCGAGTATTTTTTAAATTGTAACTATTAATCGTTTGAATTTGTTTTAAAATATTTGATATTTTAGACAAGTAAAATTCATTTTCTTACTATTTTTCAAATTGACCCTAATTTTAAACGTAGTGGAATATTAATTAATCGGGTGTCTAATCGAGAGATAAAAATAATTAGACAACTTCTTTAAGATTAAAATTATTAAAATCAGAGTAGTAATATAGATAAGAGGAAATATCGGGAGTCAAAAAGAGAAAATGCATCCGTATGCTATAAATGTGACTTTCTTAAGTTATACACTGATCGAATAGGAACAAGTATATTATTAATAATTTTTAACTTAAATTGAGATGTTTTTATTTTATTATAAATTAATACGGAGTAATTACTTATTATTTTTTCTTACTATAACCTAATTATGAAAATATTTTTTGCATCATCAAAACGTAAAACATGAATTCTCCTCGTAAAGAGGTTAGAGGGGAATAACCGAAAGGGTTCTTTCAAATTATTAGCGAATATTCTCCATATATTGTGTAATTATGAATACCGTATATTTATGGTATATTAAGATCCTTATTGTATTAGGATTTCTCTCTTGTACACACTATATATATTTTGTAATAATGAGAAGACTCCTCAAGGGAGATTATTACAATCTTACATGATATCAAAAGCCAAAACCCTAAGTCTTCTATAGAAAATCCGCCCCCCCCTCGGATCTCTCACCGGCGGCCACCTTTTCTTGACCGAGAAGACCACCTTCTCTTTCTTTGTTCTTCCTTGTCCTCTTTATCCTCATTCGATAAAATTTATCCACTATAATGACTCCTCATGCAACTCCTACAGTAGCCTCATCCTCAACCGTCGTCACCCCTGACATACAAAAAACATATTTTTCACCCTCCGTTCATCCAGCCCTCGCCATCACCAACATCAAGAACTGCCTACCCATAATTCTTGATCAAGAAAACGGTCAGTACTCTCCACGGGTTGAACTTTTTCGTATTCATGCATGTGTCTATAATGTGCTTGACCATATCGACGACTTCGTCCCTCGCCCCCCTGAGGTTGATGACTCCACATGTCATCGTCTAGATGTCGTTGTCAAATAGTGGATATATGTCACTATCTCTCAGGACTTGCTCCTTATTATAATGATATTTGTCGCCTTACCCAACGATACCTACCCCACAACCGTCATCTCCGACCATACCCGCACCGTTGTCAACCCTACCAGATCTACCATTACATCACTCCTCATCCACTGCCCTGTTCCACCACTCCACAACGCAACCACCCGCAGCAGTTCCGTGACCCGCAACCAGCAAACCACCCGACTAACCACCCACCCACTACCCCCACACATCGTATGAAAACTTATGCCCAACACGAGATTTTCAAGCCTAAAGCCCATTTTAACTTATCCACACAAACAATTTTCCCAATTTCCCAAAACCCCAAATTAGCCAAACTAGACCCTAATTGGAATGCAGCTATGTGTGAGGAATTTAATGCTTTAACGAAACAACACATGTGTGATTTGGTCCTAGACCGGAGGGGGTTAATGTGATCTGTTGCATGTGGCTCTTCGTCACAAATACAGAGACAGTGGTGATCTTGAGGGGTATAAGGCACGACTTGTGTCTAATGGCACAAATCAGCAGGAGGGTATTAATTGTGGTGAGACGTTCAGTCCGGTTGTCAAACCGGCTACCATTCGCACATTTCTAAGTATAGCTATGGGCAAGCATTGGCTGATACGTCAGCTTGATGTGAAAAATGTGTTTCTACATGGGGACTTGAAAGAAACTGTTTACATGCACTAGCCATCTGACTTTGTCCATCCAGCAGCCCCTCAGTATGTATGTCGACTCTGTAAGTCACTGTATGGTTTGAAACAGGTCCTCTGAGCTTGGTATGACCGCTTTGCCAGGTACATTATGCAGATTGGGTTTGTATGCATCAGGTGTGATAATTCTCTTTTCTTTTTTCATTGAGGCAATATCACTGCTTACTTACTGCTATATGTGAATGATATTGTTCTCACTACCTCATCTGATGGGTTGAAAATGAGATTATTGCTTTACTTAAAATCGAATTTGCTATGACTGACTTGGGCTAGTTGAATTACTTTTTGGGGATATCAGTGACCAGATCCGCAGATACTATGTTCTTGAGTCAGCGTAAGTATGCAGAGGAGATCGTGTACAGGGCTAAGATGGAAAATTGCAAGATCATGCTCACTCCGGTCGATTCTAAATCAAAGTTTAGTGCTATTGATGGTGCTTCAGTCTCCGATCCTACTCTTTATAGGAGCCTTGCAGGTGCACTTCAGTATCTTACCTTCACCAGGCATGATGTTGCGTATGTTGTTCAGCAAGTGTGTCTGTTTATGCATGCCCCCAGGGAGTCACACTTCACTACTCTTAAGCGTATCATCCGATACATTAAGGGAACACTTGATTATGGGTTGCATCTATACTCCTCTACACCGACCAAGTTACTATCATATACGGATGCAGATTGGGTAGGGTGTCCGGACACGTTATGCTCCACCTCCGGCTATTGTGTATTCTTAAGGGATAGTCTCATTTCATGGTCTTCTAAGAGGCAAGACACACTATCACGTTCGAGTGCCGAAGAAAAGTACAGAGGCGTTGCAAATGTTGTCGTTGAGATACGTTGACTCCGAAATCTACGTTTGGAGCTCCAGTGTCCCTTACGTAAGGTGTCCCTCGTCTACTGTAATAACATATCTGCCATATATCTATCTCACAATCTGGTTCAACATCAGAGAACCAAACACATTGAGATGGATATACATTTTGTTCGTGAGAAGGTTGCTCTCGGTCATGTCAAAGTGTTGCATGTGCCTTCATTATATCAATATGCAGATATCTTCACAAAAAAGCTTCCCATACAGTTATTCCTCGACTTCAGATCCAGTCTTAGCGTCTGGCCTCCTCCCGCTCCGACTGAGGGGGTGTATTAGCTAATATTCTCCATATATTCCTCATATATTGTGTAATTATGAATATTGTATATTTATGAATATTGTATATTTATGATATCTTAGGATCCTTACTGTATTAGAATTTCTCCCTTGTATACACTATATATATTTTGTAATAATGAGAAGATTCCTCAAGGAAAATTATTACAATCGTACATATATGATCCCCTTTTATCAAGCAATGACATGACATCAATCCAATCCCCAATATTAAAACCCACGAGGATTGTTTCTCGAGTTTAAGCTTCGAATATGAAAAAAATTATGTTAAAGAGTACCTTTTCCCTTAAATGTACCTTAAGCGGCGCAATTTCAAATTAGTCGAGATCTCAATGCGGATATCGGACACCAAATGAAAAGTAAAAAAAATCAAGCCTTACAGCCTTGCGAAACACTTTCACTTTATGGCTATGGATTTCGGTTCATTCATCTTCTTGCTATTTTCTTCAACTTAATGATGAAGAATCACACACATTATTGCAAATTGAAATTCCTCGCTCCAATTTGGAATATACTCACCCCACTCATCATTCAAATAGTAATTTTGTGAATATACAGTCAAACAAAACTAATATCTGATTCAATGTATACTGCTTCATTATGGATATTTTTAAAGTTGTTTGAGAATAGATTTTATATTTTTAACAACATAAACTAACACTATAAACACAACTTCCTAGACTTCAGAATGTATAAGAAATCGGAAATATGCATTGTGAATGTTGGATTATTTAAATTTTCAAATAGTGTCATGTAGTATAAGATGGTGAAAACAAGTGTAACATTGCAGATATTCAGCACTGTGATGCCATTTGAACGCATACTTAATGTTGAGGTTAGTTTTTGTTTATATTATTTTATTAAAGTCTACTTTAGTGGTGGCAACTGAGTGGATTCGATTAGATTTGAGCAGATTAATAACTAATTCAACTCGTCCATAATTAGAACTAGAAGTATCAGTTAAACATGATTAATGGTTCGATCACAACAGTTTTGACACCTTTTATACTTTTTCCGTGTTTATATGTTAGCAAAATTGGTTTAATTGGAATTATTAGCACCGAGTCTACCTTACGTGTATGTGTTGATTATATATATTTCCTATTATAACAACAAATAACTTATATACTTGTAAAATGATGAATAGACATAATGTTTTTACTCTTATAACAACAAATAACAAATTTTTTACCTTGAAACATACAGGTAGTACAAAATATTCATAGTATTTGGTAAGACAAAAGACTAAGGCAGCAAAAAAGGAAATACCATTTCATTATTCCAATTTTGATAATTCTAACGTATGTTTCCACTACCAATTGGTATTCAATGTAACGATTTAATACGTTAGCAGCATGTGAAAGCACTCTGCTTAACATTGAAAATACATGATATATAGTTGCATATTATTTAAGAAAATATATATTTATATTTTTTTACAACCACAAGATAGTGAATAGCTTAATATTTTACATCCGTTTTATTCCCATGCCATGCTTTTCTTATTTTTCGTTCTTAGATAAAGAATATAGATTTTAACCAGGAATAATGTACAGTAAATTTTCTACAATATTGTTTGTATGAATATATGAAATGCTATTATAAATAATATATAATATAATATAACATAATATAAAAATTGACTCCCCCAAAAACTTGAGTGTTATAACGAAATAATATTATAAAAAATAATTATAATAGAAAAGTCTGATCTTATTTCTATAAGAATCTCAAATTGCTCATTTATAAGTGCTTCAATAGGGGTTAGAAGTTACTCCCCAATTGGCTCTCTCTCCGCCGATGTTTATGCAATAGGTCTAAATCATGTATTAATATCTAAATAATGTACTAGTATCCCTTAAATTATATTATGTTGACCATACTAATGTGACAATCTCCTAGGCCATCGTGCCCTAAACATAAAATTGACTTTGTAATACCAGGTCAAACTTTCACTTTCTTTTCACCTTCATTTTCGTTCTCTAGGAATCCTACATCCAAGACTTTGACCAAATATGTGGTGGCTTTGAACTTAGTAGTGATTGTCAAAAAACGAAAATTGTAAATCTATTAAGTTAATCAATTCAAATCTTCATGTGCGATAATATTTCATATGCCTTATTTTCTAACTTGTTAATTAAATAAGTTTTATGAAGAATTTACACAGAATATAACTTTAAAGGTAATTCAATAAAATTATAACCACTTCAAAAAAGAATCATAAATACAATTTATTATAACTATTCAATCTTTTAATTTTACAAAAGAATCATAAATACAATTTATTATAACCATTTAAATTTTAAATTAAATAAGATACGACTTTTTAGATTCCTAAAATATCTCATTATAGAACTTGAAAATAATGATTACGCCAAACAACACGTAATTTCTTAAATTCAAAATATTCTCACTTACTCTCTCATCTAAGCGTATGTAGATTATTAGTTTTCAAATTTATATGCTTAAAATATATTTGATATATTAATGTTGTATGTAAAGAACTATATCGGTATATATTTTGAATAACTGTAATAGATTATTATACTCAAATACTCATATATATGGTATACGATTATTAAATATTAAGTATGTGGTGAATATGCTATAACAAAATTTTGCAATATATTATATTTACACGTTGGTATAATGTAAATAGAATAATATTGATTACAAATGCATTTGTATTAATCTCTTCCTATTTTAAATGGTTAGTTGAAAGAAGCCTTTTAGGAAATGATTCGTTGTATTTGAATTGTAGAAAAATTGATTAGGCTAAATTTTGGGATTTAGAGTTCTTTTTATAGGAAATAATTGATAAAAAATATAGAAAAATGATAAGAATTCTACTAAAGTTTGTTAAAAAATTAGGATTCTTATTTAGTGGGCCGAATAACTTTCATAGAGGGATGAGATTTTAAGCTGAATATTCATTAGTCATATAAAATAAAAAGTAATTATATTAAATAAAACGTGAATAAATTAATATAAATAATGAAATACTCCTATCTATAGAATTATAATTATGAAAAATTCCTTATTTTATGGTGATTATGCCTAAATAATTTTAGGTGATATGTTAGCTAACCCCGTAATCAAGAAGAGAATGATTTTATGGCTTTGTCAATATCCTTTATAGTCATATGATCATTATTAACTAGGATTGTGTAGCGTGGTTCCCTCCGTCCTTAGTTAAAATTTTTAAGTTCAAATTTTAAGTATGAATTTTTTTTAGAGTATTTTTTTCTTAAATGGATCTTACCTAGCGTAAACTAAATTAATCGAAATCTAATACAGTTACTAGACACCCAATGCAAAATAAAAAATGTCCATTTATCTATTGAGATAGGTAAACTATAAATTATAGTAAATGGTTGCAAGGTACAACCATAATATATAACTAAGGCTGTTCAGTGGGCCGGGTCGGCCCAATCTCGACTCGGCCCCGCCTCGATCCCTCTAAAAAATAATTACGGTGTCGTGATTCGAAATCGGGACGGGACCCGGGCTCGTCCCGCTCGGGCCCGTCCCGCTTCTACCCGCCCCACCCAGACCCCGTCTTGATCCCGATCCCCCCTCCCCCTTTGCAAACCTAATTGTTGCAATAATGATCAAATTTAGATTTTTTTGCCGTTGTGCAACGGTTCCAACGGCATTTTTTGGCCCCCACCCCATAAACCTCTTACCCCCTTAATATTTATTTTTAATCCCTAAGTTAATATTTACACTTTAATCCAATTTCAACTTTAAATACCTCATTCTCTTCATTTTTCTCACAAATCTTCCTACCATCTCAGAAGTTGTAAATTGTGAATAGTGAACTTGTCAATTCTTTTGAGTTAAATTACTGACTCCAATATTGCTATCATTTATATAATGTAGATAATTGTTCGTAGAGCTTAAGAAGACTCAGAAACTTAAATAGCATGTAAGAATTGTTTACAGAGCACCATGCAATAATCATATTATGAACAAATAAAGTAGCTACATGAGATACGTTATGAATGCCAATTTATGAAGCCTTATTGACATTTAATGATACATTTGTCCTTGAGCGGCTAGATTGAATCCATCTATAAAACTTTTTTGGAAGTCGAATGCGGCATGAACTTAATTAACATATCACAAAATCATTGACTTAAAATGTAGGGAGAGAAAGTAGTTGTAAATTGGTGCAATTTTAAATTGTCATATCTCTGCGCTCGGATGTCCGTTTTATCCAAAAAAAATTATTTTGCTTATTTTTTCGAGACATAGCCGGTCAATTTTTAGGAAAACATCAATTTTTCCAATCAATTTGTGTTTTCCCCAAATCGATTTCTAATTTTTCCTTTTCTTTAGTAAAGATCTGACGATATACAATAAAATTTCAACATCGAAATTTCGTGGTAATGTAGGCGTGAATATCAATTTCAATATTGAAAAATTCAATGTAAAAAAATTACTCGAATCCCAGGACCCGATCCGACCCGCTAAATCCCCCCCCCCCCCTTCCCGTAGGACGTGGGACGAGACCTCTTTCAGTCTCATCAATCACGACCCTCCAAGCCCGCCAAAGCCCATGTCTTGACCCTCCCCATCCCGCCGGGATTGGTTCCGGCCCGCCCAAGCCCACTTACCACCCCTAATATAGAAGAACACTTCTTAGAAAGAACAATCTGTCAGGATTCGCATATACCTATGTATAAAAAACTGTCATTTCTACTTCTTAGAAAGAAGAGAACAATGTCTGTCAGGATTCTCATATACCTATGTATAAAAAACTGTCATTTCTCAAGGTAAAATGATAAGATTTCTACCTCTTTATTAACTTCTGTGTTCATTCATCCAACTTCCACCCCCACCTCCCACCCCAACCACATGCAAAACTCAACTAACCTTATTTACAATTTTTCATCTCTCTCCCTCTTTATTACTCATCTTCTCATTTCTTTATTGCTTGTAGAGTTGTAGGGTCTTCTCTTTCTCTCTTTCTTTTTTTCTTTCCTCGTAACAACACAAAGGAATAGAGAAGAATGGAAGAACCTGAAAGACTTACACCATGTAATAGTGGAAGAAGGAGAAGCTCCGACTCGACCCATTCACCCGAATTCGAGTTTTGGATGGTCCGAAACCCGTCTTTTCCTCAGCCCAATCAGCTCTCCGCCGATGAGCTCTTCTCCCATGGTGTCCTTCTCCCTTTAGACCTTCTCCAATGCCCTCCTGCTGCTGACCCATCTGACCCAAACGAGCCATTTTCGAGTAAAACGGAGCCTGAACCATCCGGGTCAGGTCGACCCGAAAGTGAATCTGGACCCGACCCTTCTACTGCGATAGTCAACTCGTCGGGTGAACGCGGTTCTTTGACGTCGTCGAAGCGTTGGAAGGATATATTCAAGAAAACAGAGAAGAAAGATTGTAATGAGGAAAATTGTAGAGAGAAGAAAAAGGAGAAGGAGAAGAGGAAAGAGAAGAAACATGTTGGTGGGTCCAATGGGGTCAGTGGAGCTGAGCTGAATATTAATATCTGGCCGTTTTCGAGAAGTAGATCCGCCGGAAACGGCGGAAGTAGACCTCGAATTACGGGTGGATCCGGATTAGCGACCCGAAAGGTGAGTAGTGCTCCGTGTTCCCGGAGCAACTCTGCTGGTGATTCCAAGTCAAGGAAATGGCCCAATAGTCCTAGCCGTGGTGGGGTTCATTTGGGCCGGAGCAGCCCAGTTTGGCAGGTCCGTCGGAATGTCGGCCCAAGATCCTGTACCCGGAGCTTCGATAAAGTACTCGAAAAGGTAGTTAAAAAAGAAGGCGGTGAAGTTCGCCGGAAAGTGACGTCAACATCGGCCAACGGTGGGCCTAAAGCTAGAGTGTTGAACTTGAATGTCCCTATGTGCATTGGTTACAGGAATCAGTTAGGTTGCAGAAGTGATGAAAATAGTGCTATTAATATAGCTGCTGCCGGTGGCTGCGTCGGCGGAGACGGTGGTGATCAGAATGGTAGCACGGTGACCGGTGAAGGGGTACGTGGCAGTAATTTATTTAGTATCAAAAGCCTATTTACCAAGAAAGTCTATTAGTATATTAAAATACGAGTAAATCCAAAGTAATTACACACTTTTTTTTTAATATGTTTAGTGTATCTATCGTCATCCTTCTCTATACTCTCTTATGTGAATGTAAAGTCCTAACTTTTGACGTTTGCAACTCTGCATTTGTGTAATATTTGAGCCTCAGTTTACTCAACTTACTACTACTGTTCAGTAATCATACACTATTGCTTTTGCAGTTGTTCTGATAAACTCTACATTGTCATGTTTTTACTGTTCAATTCTGTTAATTTGCTAAGCAACTTTCAAAGTGAAATGAGGTTCATGTATTTTCCTTAGCCATCACACATAGTAATAAGTATTAATAAAATATGTAACGATCATCTCTACAAAGTGTAAAGTTTGAACAACACGTTATGAACCTGTGACACAGGCAGAGGGCCGCTTACTGTCGATGCCAAATCTGTGTATCAGATTTATTAAAGTGTGTGACCATCTGATCTAAAAGCTTAAGCGTTACATAGAACACATTTTTAATATTTGATTATATTCTCAACACGCCCCCTCACGTGTTGGCCTGATTATTTTTCATGGTCCAAACAAGTGAAAATTCTTTTTGATAATGGGTAGCGCTGAGGTTCGATCCCAGGATCTTTGGCCTGCTCTTATACCATATTGAAATGTGTGACCATCTGATGTAAAAGTTTAACACACTTTTAATATTTGATTATATTCTCAACATGATTTTTAGGTGAATTTAAGGCACAAAATCAGGTTTTGAACATATTGGCTACTATTTGTAACAGCCATAAATTATGGCTAAAAATGAACAGACGTCAGTGGGCGTTACACAATGCTTTTCACTTGCCACTTAAAAGCAAGGAGCTAAAGCCATGGCCCATGGGGCGTTGGACAACTTTCATTCCCTCTTTCGTTACGTTACATCCATAACCAAATTATTTTTACAGGTGCTATTGTTCGTATATTGTCAATTTTGTTTATCAACTGTCTTCACATTTTTTGGCTTATTCTGATCCTTCTACCGTTTAGTTCAATCAAAATCATCAGTAATGCATTCATATGAAACTAGTTGTATTATGGCAGATGGAATCTCTACATCGATTCTTTTCTATTGGGCCCTATCTAAATCTCTCATTCCACTTTATTTCATTTTAAAGCAGTAGATCGATTAATCATTGGAGTAACTTTTTATCCTAATTAATTGCATAGTCAGAATTTTCGCTAATAAGATTCAAAGTAGAAGCCAACGGATTCACACTTACTATACATACCTAAAATATAATTTTGTCCTTGTATGAGTGTAATTTTTCGACAAATGGGATTTGGATGTACCCCTAGCTCAGCCCGCCTTAACTGTATGTTTTCCTATGTAGCCAATTTCTATTGTTCTCATGTGGAACGAGATTTATTATTCACATAGTTAGGGAAGTCCTAGTTTAACATTAAGACATTTTTTGAATTCATAATACTATGGTTCGAATTATAACCTTTTAGTAATAGAACTATACCGTTAAGAGACATACGTAAAATGAGATCCGAATCACTATTTATGACAACGGATAAATAAAGAGAAGAAAATAACAGGTAGGATGTACATAAGAAGTGGTGCAACACAGTTTGTCCCCATGGACATAACATAATGAGAAAGTTGAGCGCGGCGCTGTTTTAGGCCAACCAAATACACCTGGCTATGAAAGGTCCAAAGAGCTAATTAGATGGGCTGCTTTCCGATATTTAAACGGGTCATTGGCACAAATGCCCTTATTTTGGGCTGGTTTTTAATTTTGGGAAAACATCACTTATATCCCATAAATCAAATTGTTTACCCACCTCTATCCCTCTTACTTTTCATGCCTCCTAAAAAATTAAAATTATTTACCCGAGATGCCTCCTTCCTCCCCCGTTATGATACCAACATGATATATAATATACTCAGATGATATCATGAAAGACTGCTTCAGTCCTTCTCTTAGTCCTGCATGATACGATTATGATATATACATATACTGAGATGATATATCATGGATGATCATGTTCATTTATAAAAAAAAATAAATACTTTTCTAAAAAAAAAACTATGATACCGTTGTCTTATATACATATACTGTGATGATATCATAGAGAGCTGCTTCAGTCCTTCAATGAGACACTCTCCAGGACCATGATACCATCGTTACATATAAACATACTGAGATAGTATCATGGAAGACTACTTCAGTCTTTCTCTTGGTCCTTCACGATACCATCCTGGTATATAAATATACTGCGATGATATCACAAAGAAAGGGTTCTGGGCGAGGAGGTACAATGGGTAATTAGTTTGTTTTGGTGGATATTTCAGTTAGTTTCCCTTTAATTTTTACCCCTCACATCTGAATATTTTAATTTTTGCCTTTAGATACTTTAAGTCAATAATATTAAGACGAAATTACCCTTCACATCTCACATAGCTTAGATTTGTTATTCCCCAATATTATCTCTCCCCCTTCAAATTTTAAATCTAGGGTCTGCGGCCAAGGAATTTTGTTGAAGAAAACGTTGAATTCCAGCAATGAAGTATCATGTAACTAAAACTATTAGTTTGTTGTGCATGGATGAGGAAGATCTCAGGATTTGGGGTAATGAGAAAGCTTTCAAGTTATATTTCTGGGAGACAAAGTAGGAAAAGAAAGAAACCAGGGTATCGGCCACATGATCGTTCCCAAATTAGTAATGAAAATTGATGAAACTTAATATACTAAGTATTTATGTGTGGGCAGCTTTACACGTGTTAGATTCACCGTATTAGATTAGCTTAAAAATTCATAGATATACTAACGCTATAAATTATTGTTTGGATTTGGATGGGGAAGGAATTTCATTCCATCATTTATTTCATACTAAGAATAATATATATATATATATATATATATATATATATATATATATATAAACCTATAAGATCAATCTATGGCTATGATGTTAAAGACTATCCTAATAATATTCTATAAATATGCTAATCATCCTATCATACTAATTACATAATAATCCCTTTAATTACATAATTGATGATATTACATAATGGAGATAATTAAGGATAATCATATCCATAATGATATAATGATCCTTAACAGACCCCCGCAGTCTTAGCGAGAGGTGCGGGGATGCTGAGACTGTCCCTGAAATCATCAAACAATATGCGCGGAAGTCTTTTTCTGAAAATGTCTACAATCTGATAACGGGACGGAATATGAAGAACCCGAACTTGTCCACGTGCAACCTTTTCACGGACAAACAAGATATTCATTTCTATGTGTTTTGTGCGCTAATGCTGGATAGGGTTACCTGATAAGTATATTGCGCTAACATTATCACAATAAATCACAATTTCTTTTTTGATCGCACAATGTAGTTCTAAAAGAAGGTTACGAAGCCAACATGATTCAGAGACCACATTAGTTACCCCTCTGTATTCTGCCTCTGCACTCGACCGAGATAATGTCGGCTGGCATTTCAACGACCAGGAAATAGGTTGTCTCCTAAAAACACACAATAGCCAGAAGTGGAGCGTCGTGTGTCTGGGCAGCCACCCCAATCAGCATTTGTATAAGATGTAATGCTAGTGACGGTGGACTTATACAAGTGCAACCCAAAATCAAGAGTACCCTTAATATACCACAAAATTCATTTCAGAGCCCTCATATGTGCTTCTTTCGGATCATGCATATGTAAAAAAACTTAGTGAACCGCGTAGGAGATATCAGATCTCGTGAATGTAAGATACTTCAATACCCCTGCTAGGCTGCGGTAATGTGTCGGGTCACTGTATGGGGAACCTGTCGTGTTACTCAATTTTGCCTTTGTACCAACTGGCGTATGAGACGGTTTGCACGAAGGCATACCGGTTTTTTCTATGATCTCATCGGCGTATTTCCTTTGACTGAGAAACAGACCACCTGCATATTGAGTAACCGCAATGCCCAAAAAATAGTTTAAAAGACCCAAATCCTTCACAACAAATTCTGACGCAAGAAAGGACATAATGGACTGGCGAAGAGAGGCAGATGATGTTGTGAGAATAATGTCATCCACATATAGAAGAAGATAAGCCATGACATGTCCCTTCTTGTAAATGAAGAAAGACTGATCGGACTTGCTGTGGAAGAACCCCTGTATGGATATGAACCCTGCAAACCTGTTGTACCATGCCCTGGGGGCATGTTTCAAACTATATAAAGATTTTTTCAACAAGCAAACATAATCTGAATAGGATCTCGGAAACCTAAAGGCTGGTGCATGTAAATTGTTTCCTATAGGTGACCATGTAAAAATGCATTCTTGACATCCAACTGATGTATGGTCCATGATTTTGACAAGGCCAGACTCAGAACAGTCCTGATAGTGGCTGGCTTAACTACTGGACTGAATGTTTCACCGCAATCCACGCCAACCTGCTAAGACCTGCCATCACATACAAGACGAGCTTTGTGTCTCTCAAAAGAGCTATCAGAATTCTTTTTATGACAAAAAAACCACATAGATCGTATGATGTTCACATTAGATGGACGAGACACTAATTTCCACGTCTTATTTTTAATAAAAGCATCAATTTTATCTAGCATGACAACTTTCCAATTCGTCGGATATGGCTTCTTTGGGATTATTTGGAAGTGGAGATGGTTGAACCGAATAAGTTAGGTTAAAATGACGCTTAGGCCGAAAAATCCCGTGCGTGGCACGAGTTTCAATGTTTTGATGTGGGACTCGGACAGTGGGCTGGGTCACTGGGTCGATGGGTGGCGGACTAGGCCGATGTGGGGTAATTGGGATGGGCCGAATAATGGCTTGTGAAGTTGGGCCTGGCGGACTGTTTGGTGAAACATGTTGGGCCTGGCAGTGACTAGCACTGGACTGAGCCGATATGCCAAAGAAGGGACAGTGGGCTCCCAATCTCAGTCTTGCCCAGTGTTGTCTAGGTATTGGGCCGACTGTGGTGATTGTCCACTTTGGGTCGGCCCAGCCGGGGCACTAACGGATTGGGTATTTAAATGGTGGTTCAAAATCGGATGTATTCCTACGTCTAAGAATTCATATGAAGGTGGGGACACCACTTGAGATGTAGTAAATGAGAATGTGGACTCATAAAATATAACGTGACGAGATAATATAATTTTCTCATTAGACATATCATAACACTTATAACCCCGATGATTTTGTGGATATCCCAAAAAATACAAGGAGTAGACCGAGCTTGGAGCTTGTTTATGGTGGTGGACGAAAATAAAGGACAGCATAAACACCCGAAAACCCTTAAATGGTTGTATGATGGAATACGATGGTACACCATTTGGGTGGGTGATTTGTTTGATAGCAACTTGCTAGGAAAAATGTTCAAAAGATAGGTGACTATTTGACGAGCATGATGCCAAAAAGACTATGGTGTGGACAAGTGTGCAAGTAGTGTACGAATCATATTATTGATTGTTCGGATTTTCCTTTCGGTTTTCCCATTTTGAAAGAAGTATATGGACACGAGAGACGTAATGACACCCCATTTTTTTGACAAAAATCGTTGAAAGTGTTATTTATGAACTCCCTCTCAATGTCACATTGAAAATATTTTATGGATGTCTCAAATTGGGTTTGGATGAAAATACTAAATTGTTTAAAAATAGTGGGAAATTGTGATTTTTTTTCAATGGGAAATGTCCATAAAAATTTGTATAATCATCCAAGATAAACATATAATACTTATGATATGTCGAACTCAAAATCGGGGATGTCCACACATCACAATGCATAATATCAAATGGCTTAATAGTTCGTGAAGTAGATAAAGAAAATGAAAATCTAGCATGCTTCCCAAAAACGCAAGAATGACAAATATGTGAGTCCACACTACGGTTAAAAGAAATAAAATTATGTCTTTTAAGAAAATCCAACACCAGTGCACCCGGGTGGCACAAACGGTTATGCCATAAATCAGGCGAAAAGCAGCAAAGGCCGATGGAGAGTTAACTTGATGTTGGAGAGAGCGGTGATGGGATACAAATCCCCAGTGCTATTACATCTCATTAATGGCTTCCCCATATGAAAATCTTTCACAGAAAATCCAAACGGATCAAAATTCACAGAAACATTATTGTCAATGGTAAACCGACGCATAAATACCAAATTCTTAATAAGTTTAGGGGCATGAAGGACATTTTTTAAATGTAGGGGTGGGTGGGGGTGGTGGTAGATTTGATTGGCCAATACCACGAATTGGAATTTCCTGTCCACTGCAAACAATAATATTTTTATTTGTGCTCATATTAAAATAAGATGAGAGATTACCTGGAGATGCCATCATGTGTGATGTGGCCCCCGTGTCCATGTACCAAGAATCATCGGGAACATTAAGACTCATGTTGTTCATGGCAAGCTCGACGTTCGTGGGGACATAACTTGACGTCGAGGGGCCATGAGCCATAAAGGCTTGCGGTGGCCGATTTCCTAAAGTTTTGGGCTTCCTATTTTGGTTGTTGGGCCTGGCCCACTGGTTTATCGGAAAGGAGTACGGTGGGGCCTACTGTTGCGGGTTCTAGGCCCACGATGGGACCTGGCCCCACTGCCCGCTGCCTCCTTGCTGCTGCGGTTCCCAGTGGGGATAGTTCTGCCCGCGGCCAACCCCTCCACCGAAAAAAACTTCGGCGTTCTGGCCCCTCCCTTTTCCATAATTATTTTTCTTTTATTGTTGTTGCGATTTTGACCCATTTTTGGTCTGTTATTGTTACGATTTTGGTGTGTTGCCGAACCAGAATTTTGAGGTCCAAAAACCTCCTCCGTCGTGTTAGTGGAAATAAGGGCGGTGCCGGCGTTGTTTGCCGTCGTCACTACTTGTTTAGCCTTTCAGGTTTCTTCAAGTGTCAACCTCGAACGAGCCTCATAAAAAGATGGTAATGGGTTACTTTGTTGAATGAATGTTGCAACACCATTATATTGTTCATTCAAACCCGCAATTAATTGAAGCACCAACTTTTGATTTGTCACCGGCGCACCAACGTTGGATAGTTGGTCGGCAAGCATCTTCA
The DNA here is from genome assembly GCA_029783415.1 of Anisodus acutangulus. Lineage (NCBI taxonomy): Eukaryota > Viridiplantae > Streptophyta > Magnoliopsida > Solanales > Solanaceae > Anisodus > Anisodus acutangulus. Next base: position 28,789,291 of record CM056501.1, read on the forward strand.
ACTCTTGACAATAGGTGGAGACGTTTGAAAAATCATCCAATTTGACGTTGGTGAATTGATTTTCAAGATACACCGCCCTAGAGAGTTTATTATCATGAAAAATATTTTGCAAACGCTCCCACGCTTGTTGAGCCATAAAGTCCGGTTCTAAAATAGTATGCAAAAGGTCATTAGAGATGGTGCCGTAAATCCATTGAAGGACTATAGCATCCAAACGAGACCATAACTTTTTGTCAACACCGGTGTTGTCCGATGAAGATTCTGAGGGAATGATATGGTCTATTACTTCGTATGCTCGGCAATGGATTTTGAATAACTCCGCCCACGAGGAGTATTACCCTTTTTCCATCTTAAGTGTAATTGAAATAAAGTTCTTGACGTTATTTACGGCAAGAGCTTGATGGAATTTTTGTTTGTCGGACATAGTTACCCACGAAAAATAAGAATAAAAGAAGGATAAAAAATATTTGGTGAAAGAACCCTAAATCGGAAGTGGTTTGGCGTCGAGAGGAAGAGTGGTTTAGGGTAAGTTGTCGGCTAGGGTTTAGAGTAAAAGGAAGAAAGAAACCAAAGTAGGAGTGGTTTAGGGTTAGGTGTGGGTAGGCTGAATAGGTGGGGGGTGGGCAAAGTTAATTTGTGGCTCTTGATACCATGAAAGAAGTTCATTCCATCATACTAAAATACAATATATATATAAGCCTATAAGATCAATCTATGGCTATGATGTTGGAAGACTATCCTAATAATATCCTATAAATATGCTAATCATCCTATTACACTAATTATATAATATTTTCTTTAATTACATAATTGATGATTTTACATAATAGAGATGATTAAGGATAATCATATCCATAATGATATAATGAGCCTTAACAGATAGGTTATCACAGAACTTAAAATAAAATTTACTATTCAACTTTCTAATTAGTGCAAACTTTGAACCAAATAATGTTTTATGTTTCTCCCTTTCTGTTTTTTCCTATGGTGTCAAAGAGTTTTCTTTTGCCTTTTAGCATTTGGCCTCTGTTTGACATTTGAAATGAAGAAGAATAACTTTATTTACTTTTGGCTCTGTTTGACATTTGAATTTGAAATGAAGAATAACTCTATTTGCTGTAAAATTTTAGGTGATCTGCACCTTAGTTTTGTTTCCATTAAAAACTAACACTAGTTAAAGTCAGAACTAAAAGAGCACCATTTGACAAAGAGCGAGGACTTAAAGAGCTCCATCTAAAAACTCTTCCATTATATACATTTATAAATTTTATCCGATAAGGTAAACTTAGTTTGATAAATTCTGCTTTAGAAATTCAAACTCTATCTTAATACATTCAAATTCTATCTTAAAGTAGAGTTTGTCTTCAGGCATAAGACTTACAAATCGAAACTCTACCTTAAGGTAGCAAACTCTACCTTAAGGCAGATTTTGTCTTCAGACACAGACAAATTCTACCTTGTGAATCTAAACTCTACCTTAAGACATATAAATTCTACGTTAAGGCAGAGTTTGCCTTGAAGGCAGACCTTATAAGCAAACTCTACCTTGTGAATTCAAATTCTATCTTAAGACATGTAAACTCTACCTTAAGACATGCAAACTCTATCAATACAAATTGTTCCTTAATTCCAATTTCATATATTTTTCTGAATTCTAAACCAACAGAACCCAGGTGAGGATTAAGAAAAAATAGAGTTGTGTTTCTAGGTTGGAGGGCATTTTAATCTTAAAAGATTCATTAAATGCAAAAAAAGGAAAAAATTAAAGACCAGCCCATTTGAAGGACAGAAATTAAAGACCAACTGTTTTGAAGGGAAAACCGTGCAATTTTTTGTATTTAAACTCATGGGTCACTACTTGTCAAACCTTTTAGGAAGATTTACAGAAATAAAATTCATATTTATAATAGGTAAACTTACAGAAACCACTATATTTTGTAGGCTTTTAATAAATTATAGCTACTTTTTCAAACGTTCGTACCTTATAATTGAATATTTCAGATATATTTTGTTGTATTTAAATACATGTATTTCGTTGTATCTAAATACATGTATATTCTAATATATTTATATATATCCTTTTGTTTTGGTTGTATTTGAATGTATTAGAGCTCAGATTAGCAAGGTACTATGGTTTCATTTTGACTAAAAATAAACTCATATTATTATTTCACTTTTAAAATATAACAATAAAATATACAATTTCCAACAAAATTCGCAAAATTAGAAATTTTATGATATTATTTTTCTTCGTATCTTCATTGTTTCAGGAGGCATAAAGCTAGACCGAAGAAGTATTAGGGAGATGTGATTAGACGGGATATGTGATTAGACGGGATATGACGCATGTGCAACTTACTGAGGACATGAGCTTAGATAGAGGGTTGTGGAGGACACGGATTAGGGTAGAAGAGTAGTAGGTAGTTGAGCGTAGTCTTACTTACGCTTACATATTGGTAGTTGTAGTGTTATTATTGTAGCCCTGCTTAGTCTATCATACTAGTAGGCGCAGTATTGTTTTATAGTCCCATATCCTTCTGATGTTATATGTTTTTTTGTGTACTTTGTTTATCTCATTGACCTGCGTTAGTTACTGCTTCTTTTTTCATAATGTTTTATCATGGCTTATTCGTTTTTGTTACTCTCATTTTCATACTGTTTTAAATTTCTTGTCCGGCTCTGACCGTTTCTTTTGCTTTGCTTGTGCTTATGCTTTGTCTTGAGTTGAGGGTCTTTCGGAAACAACCTCTCTACTTACCAAGGTAAAGGTAAGGTCTGCGTACACTCTACACTCCCCAGACCACACGTTGTGGGACTTCACTGGGTATGTTGTTGTTGTTGTCGTATCTTCATTGTTGTTGTACAAAGCTAACCTCCCATTGTTCGGTCTTCCGGCTTGCAAGTATGTTATTACAACAAAAAACACTCATTATTTTTGTCTATATACGAGTGAGAATCATTTTCTTGAGGTACAGAAGTTTTTGAAACACTCTTTGGTGGGGTGGGTTGATTGAAGAACAAGGCTGGGTCACCATTAAAGTTTGATTCGATGTTTTGGGTCATTTTCGATTGGGTGGTAGCTTAGGCTGGGTCACTATTGAAGTTTGATTCAAATTTTTGAGTCATTTTCGATTGGGTGTTATTTCAAAAGCTTGGAAACATTTTGAAGCGTTTATCTCAAGTTTGAGATGTTTTGATCAGATTTGGTGAGGTTGTAGATCAAATTTCATACTAGTAAAATTCGAGGTTGAACAACATTTCAGTCACATATATGTCATATACGTATGTATATAATATATATACACATAAAATAAATAGAATATATAAAGTATATACACATGACATACAATGAAATAACCATATATATCATTTGTATATCATATTCGTAATTTAGTTTTCCAAGAGATTCTCAATAGCAATAACACCCAATTGAAACAAGTAACAGTTTTGCAAATTCGAATTTTCAAACCCATACTCAAACAAGCTTTAATTGTGGATTGATACTGTTCTTCACGTTGTGTTCTCAAACAAAACTCAACATCAATTTTCACAAAATCCAAACAAATTTAAATTTAAAAGAAATAATCTCTTAATTATTTTACATTAATGAAATAGTATATATACAATTTACAATTCTCAATAATAGAAAAATTATATTCCTATTCTACTCCCAAAACTCTATTTTAGTAGTACATGAATTCTATAATTATGGTAAGTGTGCAATGCTAATTAATACAATTATTCACACCAAATTTGAGGCCTAAAATCGTGATATACACTTAATTAAGGGAAGTGTATATCACAGTATTACAAAACCGTGAGATATGCTATATTCATCACACCCCCGCAGTCATAGCGGGCGGTCTTCATACGCTGAGACTGTCCCTAAAATCTTCAAAAAGTACGGACGAAAGACCTTTGGTAAGGATGTCTGCAATTTGATACCTGGAAGGGACATGGCAGACGCGTACTTGTCCACGAGCTACCTTTTCGTGAACAAAGTGAATGTCCATCTCGATGTCTTTAGTGCGCTGGTGTTGAACGGGATTACCAGACATGTAGATGGCACTAACATTATCACAATAAACCAAGGTAGCTTTCTGAATAGGACAATGAAGCTCTAAAAGAAGATTACGTAACCAACATGATTTAGAAACCACATTGGTCACCCTCGATACTCGGCCTCTGCACTAGAGCGTGACAACGTAGAATGACGCTTCACATACCAGGAGACCAAGTTGTTATCAAGAAACATGCAATAGCCGGATGTGGAACGTCTGGTATCCGGACAACCACCCCAATCAGCATCTGTATACGAGACAAGTATAGATGTCGAATACGGATACAAATGTAAGCCATAATCAAGTGTTCCATGGATGTATCGAATAATGCATTTGAGTGCATTCATGTGTTCAACCCTGGTATCATGCATAAACAAGCACACCTAATGTACGACATACGTAATGTCTGGTCTCGTGAAAGTCAGATACTGAAGAGCCCATGCAAGACTGTGATAGCGAGTCGGATCCTCATAAGGTGACCCAGCCGCAGCACCCAGCTTTGGCTTAGTATCGACTGGAGTGGAAGTAGACCTGCACGAGGACATGACAGCACGCTCAATAATCTCAGCTGCATACTTGCGTTGAAATAAGAACAACCCACCTGCATGAAGAGAAACAACAATCCCCAAAAAGTAACTCATGGGCTCCAAGTCTTTCATAGCAAACTCAGAGCTGAGTATTGTCATAATAGACTAGCGTAGTGCATCAGAAGAGGCAGTCAAGATAATATCATCAACATATAATAATATATATGTCATGAAAGAACCACGACGATATATGAACAATGAATTATCAGACATGCTGTGAGAAAACTCAATAGTCGAAACATAGTCTGCAAACCTCTTATACCAAGCCTGTGGGGACTGCTTAAGCCCATACAAGGACTTCTTCAATAAACATACATGATGAGGATATTTGGGATCCCTAAACCCCAAGGGCTGATGCATATAGATTGTCTCCTTAAGATCACCATGTAATAAATCATTATTCACATCTAACTGATGAATGTGCCATGCTTTCGAAAGAGCCAAGCTGAGCACAGTGCGAATGGTAGCCGGCTTGACCACCTGACTAAATGGCTCACCACAATCCACACCAACCTGCTGAGTCTTACCATCACCTACAAGACGAGCCTTATGCCTCGCAAATGAACCGTCAGAATTGTCTTTATGAGCAAAAATCCACGTAGACCGAATAATATTAACACTAGATAGACGGGGCACCAACTCCCACGTCTTATTATCAATAAGAGCATTATATTCGTCGGTCATAACAATTTTTCAATTCGGGTCATTTAAAGCAGACACAGGATTACGGGATAGGGGTGATTTAAGAATATTAGAATTTAAATTAAAATGTATTTTGGTTTAAAAATACCCCGTTGACTACGAGTAACTGGTCTATGACTCGGGGGAGAGTTGAGTAAATTTTGGGAAATATCGGGACACGTGATGTGACGGCAGCGAGCGATGGGCTGCCCGTAACTTGGAAACGAGTAATTGCTGAAGTCGAATCGACCGGTTCGGATTGGGCTGGGCAACTTGCCCAATTATGGAAACTGGAACAGATGATGACCCAAATACGGTACTGGAAACAGTGGTGGGAGACGGGACTGTAGGTCCAACGGGCAGTGGGCCCGCTGAAGGATTTGAGGTGCGGGACATATCCGATAAATGGTGGATAATATACCGAGAGACATTGTCATCCAAAAAATTATACGAACTAGACACGGGACTACTCACTTTATCAAAGGGAAATTGAGTTTCATCAAAAATAACATGGCGACTAATGATGATTTTATTAGAGGATAAATCAAAATATTTGTAACCATGATGATTAGACAGATAACCCAAAAAGACACAAGGGGTAGAACGAGCCTGAAGTTTGTTAACTGTGATGGACTGAAATAACGGATAACATAAGCACCCAAAGATCCTAAGATGTGAATACGAAAGAGTCTTATTATAGAAGATTTGAAGAGGGGACGGATACGCCAAACCTTTGGTAGGAAGAATGTTAAGAAGATATGTAGTCATTTGTAGAGCATGATGCCAAAAAGAAGGAGGTATGGAAGCATGAACCAATAAAGTCCGGATAATGTTATTAATGGTACGAATTTTGCGTTCGGCTTTCCCATTTTGTGAGGACCTATGAGGACAAGAAAAATGAAAATTGATTTCATTATTAGCACAGAAATCACGAAACCCCCCATTATCGTATTCTTTTCCATTATCACATTGAATATTTTTTATTTTTCGTTCGAATTGGATTCTTATGAATGCTCTAATTTTAAGAATATGGAAAAAACATGAGATTTTTTCGCTATCAAAAAAGTCCATAAAAATTAGAATAATCATCCAAAAATAGAACATAATAATGGTGACCCAAAGAACTGAGAACAGGAGACGTCCACAAATCACTATGAATAATATCAAATGACATTAAAGTACGAGAATTAGAGTCTACAAACGGCAATGTAACAATTTTTCCTAAAGAACAAGATTGACAAAGCGGAGTACTACGCGTACCCTTACAAGAAATAAAATTGTTTTTATCTAAGGAAGACAAAATAGACGACCCCGGATGACCTAGACGAGCATGCCACAAGGAAGGAGCAAGAGCTACAAAAGTTGATGGCAAGGTTTGACTCGAGAGATCGGAACTAGGCGTGATAGAATAAAGATCTTCCCTACTATCACACCTCTTGAGATGACTCCCCGTTTTGAAATCCTTCACAAAAAACCCAAACGGATCAAATTCAACCAAAACAGAATTATCAGTGGTGAATTTACGGTCAGACACCAAAGTTTTAATCAATTTAGGGGCATGAAGGGTATTTTTCAAGATAAGAGATGGATGGGGGGAGACAAAGTTCTATGGGTGTGTTTGGTACCAAGAAAAATGTTCTCCCCGAAAACTGTTATCCTGAAAAATAGGTAGTGTTCTGACGTATTTTTATTTTTTAGTAAGTAAATAAAAAATAATATTCAATAAAAATATTGACAGAGGTGGTGGAAGTGAGGCTATAGGAGTGGAGGTGGAATGTAGAGTATGTAATATGTTGGAGGATAGGAGGAATGTAATGTAATTTATGAAATTTATTTTTTCTTATTTTTGTTACGGAAGTTTTTTCTCATTTTTAAGAAATTTGCTTTTTCAATAAAAATATTTTTTAAAATTTTTGAAAAAACATTTTCCTTTATACCAAACACATCCTAAATTATCGTACTCCATAATAACTTAATAAACTCTGGAACGGATTGACATATTTCACACTGTAAGTATAGGTTCGATACTCCCTCTGCAAAACCAATCCAAAAAGTGGACCTAAGTTATGCTTCAGGTCCTTGATCACCATGATTCCTTCAATACAAATGGCACAAAATTAAACCTGGAAATTAGGTAGGTTAAAGATTAAGTGCATTTATAGATTATCGCTTACATTAACTAATAAAAAATTGACACATGTCACTACAAAGAATATAAAAATTGAAACTTTCAAAACTTTGATGTTAGAATCTTCTACCGAAGCATTCACCTCCATTAGGTTTAGAAATTGAGATCTCTTATCCAATCTTAGGATGAAAGAGAAAGTTTTGCGTTTTCTTCTTTAGCGCATTAAATAATTTCAAGCATATTAGAAGCGGTGGCGGATCTAACACGTAATATATATGTTCACGTGAATCTAATAATTTTTATTTTAAACTCTCTATCTCTCTATATATATATATGAGTATATATTAAGAGATTTTGTTATGTTTACTTAATTTGAGGGTATATCGAAAATAACTTTTCTATCTTCACAAGGAAAGAGTAAGGCTACATACACATCACCTTCTCAAAATCTCACTTGCGGAATTATACCAGATATATTATTATTGTTGTTGTATATGTTATATATATATATATGCACACACATACTCCTTCATCTCAAAAATATTATCTTACTTTCCTTATTAGTTTATTCCAAAAAGATTTACACATTTCTATATTTGAAAATAATTTAATTTTATAAGATAATTTACAGCCACATAAATATGTCAAACTCATTTTGGATCACACATTTTCAAATTCTATCTTTATTTTTTAAATTTAGTACGGCCGTGCCAAATCAAATTAAAACAACCTTTTTAAGAAAGAGTGTTCTTTTGTCCTCTATAATCGTCGTCTCTTTTTGTTTTCTACTAATTGACCTTCCTTAATTGATCAATTAGCTGTGCATTGTACACATTTATTGTCATTTCCATAAATCAATTAATTAACCAACTATGCCTCAATCTAAAACTTAGCTGTGGATCTTCTATAACCATTTCGCTTTATTAAGAGGATTTATCATAATTAGATTATTTTTATATCCAAATTATGCTTATTTACTATTCCATGGGTTGAGTTGAGTTTGGATATGTATTAAACTGTTACATGTTTGCAATTTTTTATTTGGAATGATGTGGTAGAGTTTTCTAAAGCTGATGTATTGTATATGAATTGAATAATTGCTATGTTAGACTCATCAAAAGGCGGTGCCTTGTACCATTTTTCTGGTGCACTTTGTGAGTTTGTTTCTGTTAGTGGGTACTGTAGGGAGAAAAGTTGGATGTTTAGTTACAGGTAGTCTGATTCTTTTGTTGCTAGTGCCGAGCTGGTGGATTTAGAGAACTACAGCCCATTGATGTCTTAGAATGACTTTCCTGATTATGTTTTTATAGAGAAAATAATGGTGGAAGTAGGGTAGTACGTGTTTTTTTTTGTGGTGGTGGTGGGGGTTTGGGGGGAGGAGGAATCTTCGGGCACAAATGGAGCAAATTGATGATTCTTATAGCCGATATGAACTAGCTTGAGATTTAGGTGGTGCTGTAGTGGCTAATATGAGTGTTTGATGGGTTGAGATGCAAATAAATGATTATAGCAAAAGGAGATGGTGGCAAAAGATACTACCTCCTAAGGTAGGGTAAGGTCTGTGTACACACAGTAGGATTTTATTGAGTTCAAAACACATAAATAAGGCACAACGGAAATTTAAAATTTTGTTCTTATTTACCCCAACAATTACTTCGGTATGGTTATATGACAATCAATAACCTGTACCATAAAGCATAAACACTTACAAGTTGTATTATCTGAAATCTTTACTAAAGGGTGGACACGCGACAGCCCTTTCGATTGCAAGCTCCAAGCTTCAATGTACTTCTCCTTCGGAAAGCTAGGAAATCCGGCAGAGGTTCGAGAGAGTGTTTAGATTCTAAGTCTCTAAGACTTTAGAATGATAATCTGAAAATTTGTGTATTGAATAATGAAGGGAATGTACAGATTTATAAGTAAAAATTAGGTCAAAAGCGGATTAGGGTTTGACCTTAGGCCTGACCCACAAATCGAAACATATTAGGTCATTAGCGTCGCGGCCCTATGGTGTGGGCGTCGCGGCGCCTGACGTGGCCCTACACCGTTTCGATTTATTTTTCGCACATTCTTAATTAAATTTAAAATCTAATTTTGACTTAATTAAAACAATCATTATTCATTTAAATATCTCGATTCTAAATCAAATATTTAATACTCTCTCAATACATCCTTAGATCGAAAAGACAATCGACATAGTGTGACCCTACATGCCTTCACATATCGACATTAATCAAATTAAGGTCTACGCGGAATTCCTAGACGGCGCCGCAAGACGAACTCAATATGTGAAGTACGTTTACACGAATCCAGTAAACTTAACATTTATGTGGTAAGATAAAATCATTTCATTTACGACACACCCGATCAAGCTTAGGATTTGTCAAGTGTCTATCCAAATGGCTTAATCATTGTATCTCATCTATATTAGTTAACAACTAGACCATATTCTAAATATGTCTATTGCGTTGGCCAACGACTTAGTCAACATAATATCACTGAGAATTTGAGTGTTCTCTCGAATATACATTCAAGGAATGAATCCTAATCTTGGTTCAACTACCACCTTTAATCCACATCGTAATGTACCCAATACAAGTCGTATCTCAACCTATAAGGCATTTGAGCTTAGGACAGGATCAAAGTATATTACTTTGTAGACAATGTGCGTATTGACCTCAAGTCTAAGGACTTCTATCTCCCACACGCTGATCATACTTTAGACAAGTCTAACAAACAATATATCAGGGTATACCAATACTTTCAAAGTATCCATGTGTCCATCACGAGTAGCCATTACTCGTAGCAGGTGAGACATACTACATCCTCTAAAGATGTGATGCAGACCACATGTCGACTTATCACATATCATTGATATCACATTTTCGATGATCATTAGTCGAGGCTATTTTAAGAGTTACACTATATCATCAATATCTCACTCTATCAATGACAACGTAAGCTCAAGGGATGCACATTAATGAATAATTACAAACAATCAAATAATAATTTAATAATCGCAAAATGTCATAAATATTAATCTTATTAATAATATGAATGTGTTTAAGTACATTTGTTTCTAATTATGATTGTTTCTAGGACATACATACTTTCACACACTACGCTCCTGTGGGATCACACTGGGTATGTTGTTGTTGTTGAGATGGTGGCAAAGGGGATGGGATGAAGGAGAAAAGTTGGTGATGGCTGAAGTGGGCTTGGGTTTTATGTTACCTCTGCAGTCATATGTTGCTAATACTTTGATTATAGGAATCACAAGCTTGTACTATATAGTCCTTTTTTGTTCTTACCTTCCCTGGTGCTCCTTTTTATTTTCCTTTTTCATTTTTGCCTTTTCAGCCTTTCAAGCTATAATTATTACATCAACGTTGTAACTCAATGGTGTCAGACTACAAACTAGTGTCTACTTGCAATTTACATGTATATCTTAGCCCTTTTTTATTTTCAGGTTGTGTATATGACAGGTACATAATTTAGACATCCATAAGCAAATTTTTTTCTTTTCTCTTTTTCCCTTCCCATAAATGCTTGTCAATTTGTTGGTAACTATACCTATATTTTGTGGCGGTTTCCACTATTCAGCTTGAGTGTTTTTCTCATCTCGATGTAAGGTAGCTTTTTAGCAAGTCAGATGTGTTATTGCTGAATGTGCCGCTACTCATGATTCTAACAATTATTCATTTTAGTTGTCCTATCCATGAATCGTCGGTTGAAAATTAGCCTTTGACGGAAGTTGCGACCGACCAATTTTAACGGCTTAAACATCAGTGTTACGCATATTGGAGAATCCGGTTCTTCACACATGCATGATCTACTAAGTACGTAGATAACCGTAGCGCCAAGAATCGTCAAATTTCATTGAAAAATGAAAGAGATATTGGTTCACGAAGTAAGGTGTTTGAAGCATGAAAAAGTGAAGTTTGGGATCAATTCTCCCTCATCGGTAGAGGAAGAAAGAATTGTTGTGTATATAAGACTCAAAATTGGTTTGGGGTTTGGGACCCCAAGAGGTATCCCATGTGTTTAAAGGAGGGAGGACCTAGATGTGCTTCGGTTCATTATCTTTTTGGGCCAGAGAACTTTGTCAGATGTACAGTTTGGACCAGAATTCTTTCAGATGTACAGTTTGGTCCCTGAAGTTTCAAGATGTACAGTTTGGTCCCTGAAGTTTCCAGAAAGTCAGAATGGGCAGAAGAGAACAGAAACACCACATCACTAATTACTCCTCCTATAATGGCCAATCCGTTGGTCTTTCTCACCATTTATTTTGGTGGCTTTACTACCTCCATAATGGTCATTACTTGGCCAATAATGGTTGTTATGGAGGCAGTTAAACAGCCCCTCCCTCACCTATATAAACACCCCTTGCACAATTGTTGAGGACACTTAATATACACGAAAATACACAAGCAGAAAACAGTTCTTCCTCCATCTTCCAAGCATCATTTCGTTACTCAATATTCTTCACGGTAGCTCTTGAGTTTCCTTTGCTCAATTGTTCCATTGATGTTTTATCTTGGGAGACGAATTGTCCAGGACGTATAAATGATACATACGGGGCAATATTGTCTTAAATACAGAGTGCCACACTCGACTCAGCAAAAACAAAACAGTTTTCAATTTTCCTTCTTCAACAGAATTGTAATTTCAGGTTTTGTTGTTGTATTGTAATTTTCAGTTCTTGTATTACTTGGCAGTTATTTGTAATTCTCGTTTCCTGCACCTTTGTAACCAACAAGTTTAAGACAATAGTTGCTTACTGTAACTGCAATAACATGGCTGGAAATATGACCGATGTTGCTGCTACTGCTGATGCCTCTCGAGGCAACGTTCTTTGTCTTCCCGCCATCGCCGCTATCGCCAAGGCAAGAACTCATTGCCTTCATCGCCGCCATCCCCTACTGTTCAAGGCAGTAACACCGCTGCCTTCCCGACTACTGCTGTTCCACCTTCTGGTTCACACCATGATCGCCCTGAAAAGTTCATGGGATCAGAATTTAAGAGATGACAGCAAAAGATGTTGTTCTACTTAACAGTTATGGGCATGGCCCGGTTCCTTACGGAAGATCCTCCACAAGCTGGAGATGAAATGGACTCTTCGTCTGCTGAAACGGGTGAAGGGGGCCTTGGTATCCATGTCATTAATGGAATGAAGATGGTTCGTGACTCATGAAATCATAGCGATTTCATATGCAAGAATTACATACTGAACTGTTTAGCAGACCCTCTCTACACGGTCTATTACACCGTTGGCACTACCAAAGAACTGTGGGAAAAACTGCAAAAGAAGTACAACGCACAAGATGCGGGTACTAAGAAGTTCATCGTTGGGAAATTTCTAAAATTCCAAATGGTGGACAGCAAGACAGTGATGTTCCAAGTCCAGGAATTCCAAATGATGATACATCACCTGGATTTGGAGGATTGAAACCAAACGAGCAGTTTTTGGTTGCATCGCTGATTGAAAAGTTACCTCCTTCATGGAATGAATTTATGAGTTACTTAAAACTCAAGACAAAGGAGATGACCTTTGAAGAGCTTGTTATCAAACTCCAAATCCAGGAAGATAACAAGAAGGCCTTACCTAGAGGCAGACAACCTGCTGAGGCAAAGGCAAATCTGGTTGAGGCCAAAGGGAACCCAAGCAAGAAGCGAAAGTTCCACAAAGACGGCAAAGCCCCCGCAGCGGAGATGTTCAGAGGTAATTGCCATCACTGTGGGAAACCTGGTCATAGGATCAAGGAATGCCGCAAGCTCAAGACTAAGCAACAACAAAAAGCCAAGTCGAAAGGCAAGGCGCAAGCAAACGTCGTCAAGGACACGCTCCTGGATGACATGATTGAGAATTTCTCGGCAGTGGTGCTAGAAGCCAACTTGGTTGAGAATCCGATGTAGTGGTGGGTGGACACAGGTGCAACAAGACACATCTGTTCCAACAAAGATGCCTTTTCCACCTACTCATCGGTCACCGACAAGAAGTTGTTCATAGGCAACAACGCTTCCTCGGACGTGCTGGGGGTTGGAAAAGTGGTCCTGAAGATAACATCCGGTAAGGAGCTCACTCTGAAGGAAGTGATGCACGTCCCAGAGATTAGAAGAAATTTAATTTCTGAACCTTTATTGGTTAATGCTGGTTTTAGGCTAGTGTTTGAATCCAATAAGTTTGTACTCACTAAGAATGGCACATTTGTAGGGAGAGGCTTCGTCTGTGAAGGCCTCTTCAAAGTGAATGCCATGTATGTATTGCGTCCAAGTAATAAAGTTGAACCTTCTTCTTATTTGCTTGAGTCTTCTAATTTATGGCATCATAAATTAGGACACGTTAACTACAAGTCTATTCAAAGGCTGGTAAAGATGGAGTTGTTGCCGTCTGTCGATGTAAACCCTCAACGTAAGTGTGAGGTGTGCGTAGAGGCAAAACTCACCAAGCTTCCTTTTCGATCCGTCGAAAGGAATACCGCTCCTCTAGAACTTATTCATACAGATATATGTGATTTGAAGTTCGCACAAACTAGAGGGGGAACAAGTACTTTGTGACTTTCATTGACGATAGCACAAGGTATTGTTACCTTTACTTGTTAAAAAGTAAGGATGAAGCCTTTGAAGCGTTCCGACGTTACAAAGCAGAAGTTGAGAACCAACTAAGCCTACGGATTAAATCCATTCGTAGCGATAGAGGGGGAGAATATGTAGCGCCTTTTGAGGAATATCGTGCCCAAGAAGGCATTGTTCATCAAACGACGGCTCCATACTCACCTCAGTCGAACGGTGTGGCGGAACGTAAGAACCGCACATTGATGGAAATGATGAATGCCTTGCTTATCAATTTCGGTCTTCCCCAAAACATGTGGGGAGAAGCCGTCCTTACCGCTAATACGATTCTTAACAGAGTCCCACATAAGGGTACGGACAAAACTCCATATGAATCATGGAAGGGAAAGAAACCCACATACAAATATTTTAAGGTGTGGGGTTGTTTGGCAAAGGTTGAAGTACCCAAGCCAAAGCAGGTCAAGATTGGGCATAGGACTGTAGATTGCATATTCATCGGATATGTAAATAACAGTAGTGCTTATCGCTTCTTAGTGCATAAGTCAGATATTTCAGACATCCACCAGGGTACAATTATGGAATCAAGAAATGCTTTATTCTTTGAAGATACCTTTCCTAGAAAGGAAAAAAACGTAACCTCTCGCAAACGAAGTTATGCACAAAGCTCTCAAGAATCGGGAGTCCTTGACTGCCCGGATCTAGATGGTTCAGATCTAGCAAATCTCGAGGTGGCTGAACATCCGGAATCTAGTGTTTCAGATTCTCAGAACTTGGAGACTCCAGAGATGGATCTAAGGCGAAGTAAAATGGCCAGGAAGGATAAATCCTTCGGTCCTGACTTTGTAGCTTATATGGTTAATGATGAACCAAGGACAATTGTTAAGGCGTTGTCAACTCCAAAAGCACCGCTCTGAAAAGAAGCTATTGACAGTGAAATAGGCTCCATTATGTATAACCATACTTGGGAGTTGGTTGATCTTCCTCCGGAAAATAAATCGTTGGGTTGTAAATGGATACTCAAACGGAAATACAAAGCAGATGGGTCTATAGACAAGTACAAGGCCAGGTTGGTAGTCAAGGGCTATCGGCAGACAGAAGGCTTTGACTACTTTGACACATATTCTCTAGTATCCCGGATGACATCCATACGGGTATTCATTGCGATTGCAGCTTTGCGTGACCTTGAGATACACCAGATGGATGTTAAGACAGCCTTCCTAAACTGTGATTTGGAAGAAGAAATTTATATGGACCAAACCCGAGGGGTATGTGGTTCAAGGGCAAGAGAAGAAAGTCTGTCGGCTTGTCAAATCTCTGTACGGGCTGAAACAAGCCCCGAAGCAATGGCACAAAAAATTTGATAGTACTCTACTATCGAAGGGGTTCGCCATTAATGAGTGTGATAAATGTGTCTACACGAAAGGTAACTCTGATTTATTTGTTATGATATGTCTATATGTAGACGACATGTTGATCACAGGAAGCAGTCCTAGGGTAATCCTAGAGACTAAGAACATGTTGAAACAATGTTTCGACATGAAGGATATGAGTATCACAGATGTCATCCTAGGGATTAAAATCTCTAAGACATCTGACGGACTGGTCTTATACTCTTATCTCAGTCTCACTACATCGAGGATGTTTTGAGAAAGTTTGAGATGTTTGACAGTTCACCGATAAAGTCACCAATTGATACAAATCAAAAGCTTGATAAAAATCTTGGTGCACCTGTATACCAGGAGCGATATACACAGGTGATCGGTAGTTTGATGTATATAACAAACTGCACCCGACCTGATATTGCTTACGCAGTCAATAAGTTGGCTAGGTTCACCCGTAATCCGAGTGATAATCACTGGAAGGCGTTGAATCGGGTATTACAATACCTGAAATACACGTTAAATTTTGGGTTACACTATTCGAGATATCCAGCTGTACTAGAGGGGTACAGTGATGCAAACTGGATATCTGATATAGAGAACACCAAGTCCACCAGTGAGTATGTATTTACAATTGGTAGTGAGGCTGTGTCTTGGATATCCTCTTAACAAACTTGCATCGCCCGATCCACAATGGAATCGGAGTTTATCGCTTTAGACAAAGCAGGAGAAGAAGCTGAGTGGCTTCATGACTTCTTAGAGGATGTTCCGTGTTGGAACAAACCCGTACCTTCGGTAATGATCCACTGCGACAGTCAGTCAGCTCTAGGAAGGGCACGGAATGCTATGTACAATGGCAAGTCTCGTCATATTCGACGGAGGCATAAGATCGTTAGGCAACTAATTACCACGGGTATAATATCCATTGATTACATTAAGTCAAAGGATAATATAGCAGACCCATTGATAAAGGGCTTACCCAAGGATCAGGTGGCTTGCCTGTCTAGGGGAATGGGCTTAAAACCTAAAATATAAGGACCAATACAGTGGTAACCCAACCTTACTAACTGGAGATCCCAGTAATTTGGTTCAATGGGAAAACTAAGTTGTAAAGGTTCAGTTGATCGCTTCAGTGGAAGCATGAGCACGTCGGATAGTGATTTCTGAAAAGAAGCACCAAATCCAAAGTCGTTCCCGTGATAGACGTTAAGTGCTATCTGCAGTATGGGTAAAGGTTAAGTTTTCAAAACCTGTAAATGATCCTCAACAGTTGAGGTTAGGTTTTTGGGAAACTTTTAATGGTTCCTAACACTTGTGAAGTGGGGTATAGCAGGATACCTTGTAGGAGACCACCTATTTAAGTGCGAGGACGGGCCGTCTCAAATGAACGCACTTAAGAATCCAAGAAGTTGTTTATGGCCAAAACGGACAAAACATTACGAAGAAGAGAGTAAGGGAATTTGTTGTGTTGGTACCATTGACTTGGCTTACACTAAACACTAACGGTTCAAGACATCACGTTCACCGCGCAGTAAGTAAGTCCGATGGTATTCAACTATGGAAGGTTCAAAGCTGAAGCTACCTTTCCTTATGCAACATCGGTCCGCTGAAATATTGCTGGAAATGAAAAGACACCATGTGAGTGCGCCAAAATCTCTTTCAAGAGGGGATTGTTGGAAATTAGCCTTTGGCGGGAGTTGCGACCGACCAACTTTAACGTCTTAAACACTAGTGTTACGCATATTGGAGAATCCGGTTCTTCACACATGCATGATCTACTAAGTACGTAGATAACCGTAGGGCAAAAAATCATCAAATTTCATTGAGAATGAAAGAGATATTGGTTCACGAAGTAAGGTGTTTGAAGCATGGAAAAGTGTGGTTTGGGATCAATTCTCCCTCATCGGTAGAGGAAGAAAGAATTGTTGTGTATATAAGACTCAAAATTGGTTTGGGGTTTGGGACCCCAAGAGGTATCCCATGTGTTTAAAGGAGGGAGGACCTAGATGTGCTTCGGTTAAAGGAAAGCCCACACGCGCGCCGCCGCCGCCCGTCCCGTCCGGTCTGGTTCACGGGCCACGGGCTGTGGGCTGTGGGCTGTGGGTCTTCTGCTATTATCTTTTTGGGCCAGAGAACTTTGCCAGATGTACAGTTTGGACCAGAATTCTTTCAGATGTACAGTTTGGTCCATGAAGTTTCAAGATGTACAGTTTGGTCCCTGAAGTTTTCAGAAAGTCGGAATGGGAAGAAGAGAACAGAAACGCCACATCACTAATTACTCCTCCTATAATGGCCAATCCGTTGGTCTTTCTCACCATTTATTTTGGTGGTTTTACTACCTCCATAATGGTCATTACTTGGCCAATAATGGCTGTTATGGAGGCAGTTAAACAACCCCTCCCTCACCTATATAAACATCCCCTTGCACCATTGTTGAGGACACTTAATATACACGAAAATACACAAGCAGAAAACAGTTCTTCCTACATCTTCCAAGCATCATTTCGTTACTCAATATTCTTCACGGTAGCTCTTGAGTTTCATTTGCTCAATTGTTCCATTGCTGTTTTATCTTGGGAGACGAATTGTCCAGGACGTAAGGATACATACGGGGCAATATTGTCTTAAAGACAGAGTGTCACACTCGACTCAGCAAAAACAAAACAGTTTCCAGTTTTCCTTCTTCAACAGAATTGTAATTTCAGGTTTTGTTGTTGTATTGTAATTTTCAGTTCTTGTATTACTTGGCAGTTATTTGTAATTTCCGTTTCCTGCACCTTTGTAACCAACATCATCTTCTGTCTTTTTAGCTATTTTCTGCACTGAGGATTTGATATATAAAACTTTAAAGGGGAGATAGAGAGGCTAACATGCCTATTATGTATAACCGTATCACTGATTGTAGCTTTGATTATGCTTGTTCAAGATCCTTCAAAGCATAATGATGTGAACTCCATCTTTGACCGAGCTAGGCAAGTGGGTGCCCCGCAAGGTCCTTTAGAAACTGTCGTCTCTAGTTCAAGCTCAACAAGCTTTACTGGACCTGGGAGAACACTTGCAGGGGAGACAGTACCAACATCAGCTCCTCAACCGCCTGAGTCCATCGTGCACAATATTATCTTTTGGAGAAATGGTTTCACTGTAAATGATGGCCCTTTGAGCTCCCGTTTGGTGTTCGGTTTCATATGCAAATTACCACTACGTTTTTCTAAATCTTTTGCTGGTTCTTTTGCATGGTGTATTTAATGACAAAGATTTTCTATTTTGGATGATTTGGGGTTGTTAATGTGCTGGTTCTTCATTTGCAGAGTATCACAAAGTCTGAATGTCCAAGAGAGTTGGCTCCTGCAGATAGCAGGTCCCAGGTGCACTGCAACCTTATAAGGAGGGATGAGAATTGTCCTGTGAGTATTGCACGTTCAGTCCATTTTTCTGTTTTTCATCTCCTCTGATGCACCAAATATTGAAAATGGGGCATTAGAAGGAAGAGAAACAAGCTAAGAGAGTGCACACATAAGGCATCGGTCATAGCACCTTCGGTTATTAGTGGATGTGTACTTTGTTATTTATGATTAGGGAAAGAACACGGGAACAATTTTTTTTATTTCTCTCCCTTATCGTAGATGCGCATCACTTTTTGCCCTTCAAATGGGTTGGTCCTTAATTTTTGCCTTTCAAATGGGTTGGTCTTTAATTTTCGCCCTTTAGAAATCAAACTTACGCCTAGCGGGGCGTAAGTTCTCTATTCACGCTGGACATAATTTGTGGGATATTATGATGCGAAAATATAAATTTATGCCTTACGAGAAAATTGTTTCTTATGAGGAAAAAAATTAAAGACCAGCACAAAATAAGGCCATAAGTGCCAATGACCCTGTCATAATCCATTCTCTGATATTAACTTCATTACACTAATGTCAACAAACGTGTTCAATGCACTTGCAGGAACGCCAACTTTCGTTTCAGGGAGTGGGAAGAACACTTGGAAGCAGCTCAACTCCAGCAACTTCTGAGCCATCCGCTTCTGCTCCCACAAGCACAACTCCGGCAACTTCTACGAGCGTTTTGGATGAATCATTGCCATCAACCTCGCTTCAAATTAGATTGGTAGATGGAACTCGCATGGTTACACACTTCAACTTCCGCCTTGGTGACATCCGTGCCTTCCTTGATGCTTCAAGGCCTAGTGACACCAGGGCCTATCAACTGCAAACAGTTGGATTTCTTCCTAAAATCCTCAGTGAACCAACCCAAACAATTGAGTAGTTACACAAAAATTTTGATGAGTTGCCAAAAGATCTCTTTCCATTTATTATTTCGTACTGATGGCATGAAATTTTTTCTATTTACGAATGGATATTATTTTTAATCTTTGTGTATCCAAAGTTGATATGTATGAAGATAGCAGTGGTTTGTTTAAACTCCAAAGTATAGTTAATAGTTATGTAGAAACTATTAACTATACCCCTTAAAGCATAGTTTCTATACAACTTTGATGAATAAGTATAATTTCTATGGAATCTTGCCTTAATTTTTTTTTCTTTTTGGCTCTGTTGGGATTCAAACCCACGACTTCATGGGTATTGTTGATCATTTTTTAGGCGAACGACAAAAATTAAAGAACACCCTAAAATAGGGTCAATCGGGCGAATTATACATCATTTATTGGGTTGAGTTATCATGAAATGCCAAATCACCATTTAGTTGTGTTGCATTAGAATTTCAACTTTGTACGGAAATAATGCTGACTAAATATGTAACGATGGGGGTTGTAGAAACTTCACACAATATAGTAGCCGAAGATACAGATTTTGAAGATTCGATGTTTGAGGATTCAAAATATCCACATGCAGGAGCAGTTGGTGAACAGATTTGGAGTGAAAAACAAGCCGACACAGTTGAAAAAGGAAAAAAAGTTGCAATTGGGGATGATACATAAGATGATGAGAAAGTTAATATTCAGAAGCAAGACAGTGTAAAAGCTAAGCATAAATTGAAGGTAAACCATCTTTAAAGTTTATTAATTTGTGTATGTGTTGAAGATGTTATAGAGAACTCATATCACTTATTTGTAGCTTGTCCATGGAGCAGTATTGTCCATTGGCTTGGTCAAGATTTACAGTTAGAAGAACCTCATATCATATTGAGGACAATTGATAAGAAGCACTGGAAGAAGATGAAAAAGAAACTTATGGCTGCTGTTGTAGGGCCATCTACCATACATGGGAGGCAAGGAATTGGAACATAAGAGACATCAAAGTGTAGATATTGAGGAGGTAGTAAAGCAAATACAGACAGAAATTAGAGCTAGGATAGGATTATTTCAGTCATCAAAGAAGTATAGAAATAGTAGTTCAATGATACAAAGAATTCTGTAATTAGTTTTTTGATTTGTTTTGAGGCCTTGTTTCTCCTGGTAAACTTCTTGGAAGGGGGCTAGGGGTGGGGTGCTCCTTAGGGTTTAATTGTTTTTTTAAAAAAATATATTTTATTACCTAGGAGGTAGGGAAAGAGATTACAATATGAGATTCGAACCCTAACCATAGCCAACCAACTGACTAGATCCTTACTTTAGAGTGTAATTGATTTATTTGTTGGTATGGTAATTGTTCACATTGATTACCAAAAAAAAAGTTTATCAATTTGATTCCTTTTTTTGTTAAGACGTTTTTTTCCCCTTCTCTGTACCTAATTCACTTTCTTCTTAAGTCTTCCCTATTTCTTTATTTTATCCTAAAGAAAATATCTGAGAAATAATCCAGAAACAAAGTTACAAATCTCCAGAAGTTCATATTTGTGATTTTTATTGTTGGTGGGTTGCCCAATTTGTTTTTTTTTGGTGTGAGGAAGCTTCATAGTTCTAAATTCACCCGTTCGTATCAATGAAATTCTATGTATATACGATTTTAGGCTCTCATAATGTTATAAATTGAGAAGTAATGTGAGACAGTTTGTATGTACATAATGTGATATACTGAGAAGTGTGATAATTTTTTTGCTCATTTATTTGATTGCCAACACTCGTATGATACATTGAAAAGTGTTAGATATACACTATGTGATATACGTTATATGTTATACATAAGGTAGACAATAGCATACATTGTGTGATATACATTAAATGTTATACATAATGTACACAAATGGATACATTGTGTGATATACATTATTTGTTATGCATAAGGTACACGATACATTGTTTGATATACATTATATGTTATACATAAGGTAAACAATAGGATATACATTTTTTTGATATACATTATATGTTATACGCAAGGTACACAATAGGATATATTTTTTTTGATATACAATATATGTTATACATAAGGTACACAATAAGATATACATTGTTTGATATACATTATATGTTATGCATAAGTTACACAATAGGATATACATTATTTGATATACATATAATGTGAACTGATCTCATTTCTCACATTCCTGTTCCACTTCTCTTTGCATTGTTATATTGTTTTGGTGGTGTTTGAAAAAATTCACAAGAATAATGAATCATTGAAGTCTGAAGATTTAATCAGTTGTTTGATTTTCAAGCTTGGTATTTTCTATATTTGGTTAATGTTCTGCTTAAATTTCTAGAAAAACATATATAGGTAATAGTTATAAAAAAATAAATCAGTATTCAATCTTTTCGCATCATATGGAAGTTTGGTTGTTTCCTTCAATGGAGGATTCGATGAGATTTTTTGTTGTGAAGAAGAAAATGATTATTGTAGTTTGGGAATCACTGGAAGTTTTATCGCCAACCGCCGGGTGTTTATCGGAAATAAGAAATGTGTTGTAGTATTTTAGGAGTGTTACTAGCGGAAGCATGAAATTAGGAATAATTGTTTTTCTACAAATTAAAAATACACGGTAAATCAATTTTTTTAGGCTTTTATTTGCTAAACCTAACTTTGGCTACAAATATACCAATAGTTTCTAGGGAATGTATATAACTCTCAATTGAAATCTTTTGGACCTGTCTATGGGCTGACGCAGAGGGAAAGCCTTGAGCACTATTGGGCCAAGCCTTATGCGTTGGGTGGGGTCTCTTCGAGTAATGTATTACTCCCTCCGTCCTATTTCATAAGACTTCTTTTTCTTTTTATATCTTGTTTGGTTAAGTTTATTTTTTTCATTTTTTTTAATTACTTATTTTAAAGAAAGTGAGGTGTTTGGCCAAGTTTTTGGGAGAAAATATGTGCTTCTAGAGGAGTAGCAGAAGCTATTTTTCATAAGCTAAAATAAATAGTTTTTGCACAAAAGCAAACACTTTTGAGAAAAATACACTTAGAAACACTTTTTAAAAGTTTGGTCAAACACTAATTGCTGCTCAAAAGTGTTTTTTAAATTAGTTGTCCAAACACAAATTATTTTTCGTCAAAAGTATTTTTTTTTAAAAATATTTTTCAAAATAAGTTGATTTTAGAAACTTGATCAAACATAGTATTATTCAGTGCCGGCTTGTCCATTAGGCCACTTAGGCAATTGCCTAGGGCCCCTGCATGTACTATTTTAAAAAATATATATATTTAGTAGTTTAGGGGAAAAAATATTAGTGAGCAATGCTATAAAAGTGAACGTGGTACTTATTCTATACTGAAGTCATGCAAATTATATCATATATTAAGTACCACGTTCCTCTAACTTAGCATAAAAAAAGGAAATTTCACCCCAAAAAAAGCATAAAAAAGCGGAGAGGTGACCAGTTTGAGATTGGGAGAGAACTGGTGAGACATATGAAAATTACCATTCATAAAGACAATATTTTAGGGATTACCATGATTTCATGCCAAAAATATAGCTCATACGTTGTACTTTATATTATAGTTTTTTAACTTTTCTCAATACTTTTTAATTTTTTCTCAATACTTATCATTTATCAAACACAAAAATTCTCTTTGAATTATTATTTTTCAATCTCCAACTAAACTCTTCCATCTTCATTCTCCATAGGCTCAAAATCAATTGATCAGACACTATTTTGAGGGGAAAAAGAGCCGAAGATATACTTTGGATTTCTTTTCAAGTTTTCAAGAATTTTGAATTTTGAAAGAGCGAAAGTTATTTTTAAATCAAGTTATCCATCTCTTGAATCGGGTTCTATCTTTCTATCTTTTATTAGTTTTTCATGATTTTTAGTGATTTTTAGTGATATTAATATTTCATCCATAAAGTGTCTTTTAAATTTTTATTAGAATTTAATTATGTCAAATATAAAATATGAATCTAGTTATTCAAAACTCCAAAAGAAGAGAAGATTACGCTCTGTCTATTTTTTATTAGTAATTTTGAGTTTCAAAAAGCTAGAAAAATAAATTCTAAATAAAGAAATATATATAAAAACAATTTAAGTGAATGCCCCTCATTAGAGTTTGGCTTTAGGCCCGATATGATTGAGCCGCTCCTGCTATTAGTCAGTCCTAAAAAGAATGATACATTTCTATATTTAGAAATAATTTGACTTTATGAGATGATTTACAACCATACAATATCTAAGATTTGTTTTGGAGCAGCCGACATCAAGGTGCCAAACCTTCCCGTCGATGTGAGCTCTTGGGGAAGATCAACCTGTTATCCCTAGAGTAACTTTTATAATTTCTAAAATCTCCCTTTCTTTCTTAAAATCTGTATCCAGTCAAACACCCCATTATAAAATGAGATGTAAGGAGTAACTTTTATTTTGAAATTCCTATTGATGAGTCAACTAAAAGTAAATGTCTACACTGAAGATGTTTTAGTCATGCAATTATACGCAAGTCAAATTATACGCATAAAAATTCTTAAAGTGTCTAGAATAAAAGGCCTCAATATTAGAAAGGGCAATAATCGATCAACCAATTGACCCAGTACTCCATTAAAAATCATATGCAGGTAAGGAATTGACTTGTAAGATATTTGAAGGATCTTATACGCAGCTTTGTAAAATCATATATAAAATTAATGAAAAATCCCATGCACTAACTCTAGTTTACATGACTAGCATTTGCAAAATATCAAATCTGTGAACTAATTAATCCAAACATTGTTTATACTGTTCCATTAATCTTGTGAGATAAAGCCTTGTAGTGGCAATCCTCTAGCCAACCCTATGATGCCCACTAATTATCAGTGTAAGTCCAGTCACTACCAAACTCGTCCAAAAATTCCGTCTAGGGTTGGCTCCTAGATAAGCCAAAAACATATTAAGTTTAACTCTACATGCATGTTACATTGTAAAGTCATTTAAAAGATAGCTATATGTGGTTGTATACAAAAAGTGGAGCTGGTAATTAACATGAAAAAGAGTAGGCCAATCTACTGTTACAATAGGATAAGATACATTACACAGATAGTGTAAAAGTTATTTAAATTGGTGATTTGGTGTTATATATAAGTTGAATCCTATTTACATTATATTGAACTAGGCTGTCCAACGGGGCGGGGCGGGGCGTGGCAGGATGGGACCCAACGGGACGGGGGAGGGTCGGGATGCGGGATCCGGCAGGCCAGGATAGGCGGGACGGGACCGTCCTGTCCCACATCCCGCCGGAAGAGGGGCCGGGATTTGGGGGGACGGGTCGAGATCGGGATTTGGGGGGACGGGTCGAGATCGGGATTTGGGTATTTTTTTTACTACTTAATTTTAAAAAATAATATATATAAACACTTCAATAATTGAACAAGATAGTGTAATAAAAACATCTCAATGCTGTTTTTGTGCCTCTCATATTATTTAATAGAAATATCATTTTTTTTGTAATACAATTTCAAATTTTGCAAATCACATTGTAAAATTGCAATTAAAAAAATTACATAGTTAACCATACTTTTTCTAATTTCTCACAATGTCTAGTGTCAGAAATGTATTCTCATTCCGCCTCCAGTATTTCAGCAAGTCTTCATGTCCTTCATCATTGACGATTAATTCGTACGATACAACACCCTTCAAAACATAAACATCAAATTCGCTAACTTGTGAAGAAGTTGAACCACTAAACATTTTATTTCTAAGACCTTGAATACTAGCAGCAGAAATCGCATATTTTTTATAAGGTTACAACGAAGTAGTAGAAGATGGTACAGAAGTCGGTTGATTATTTGCACTTTATTGTTGGTAATACATATATACTTGTTTGCATTCAGTGTGTATGCTAGACGTAACTTCTTCTTTAGTTGGTTTGTGAGTTGGTTCTTTAGTTGGGTCTGTTGGAAGAACTTCTATACAATCATAAATCGTTTCTATTAGTGTTTTACAACCGTCTACTTTAATTGTCAGATTTAATACCGCACCAATAATTTAAATAGTGGGAATAGAAAAAAAATTAATTTTTTAAATATTTTTTCAATAGATGCCTTATAAGTTGGTTTTTGCATATATTCATTAAGTAACAAAAATATTAGAGCTATATAAAATAACATATTTGAAGTAGTAAGATACTGGATATCATAAAATTCTTTAGTAGCTTGAAACAATTTCTCTAGAAATCCATTTAGTTCTAAAAAAATATCTCAATCATTATCTACAAGCATATCCCTTGGAGTTTTATTATGGGCGCTAAATAATAAAGTTATAGGTTGTCTATAATCGTAAGCAACAAGTAGTTGCTCATACACATAATTTCACCTAGTCGAAACTTCTTCTGCAATTTTTCTATAAAGTAGTCCACAATCGTGACAAATTTTTTTATACTCTTTTCGTCTTTGTATTTTATTACCTTTAAAAATAAAATTTATAGCAAATTGTATTTTATCAAGAATGTTTTCAAAAAAAATTTGGTCATCCTTTACAACTAAGTTATAAATATGGCACGCACATCTTATATGAAAATGATCAAGAAAATATGGAGTTAATCGAACTTTTATAAGTCTATATCATAATCACTAGAAGTAGCATTATCTAATGTAATAGTCATAATATTATCACTTATTCCACAATAATCATAAATTTCATTAATATTTTGTGCAATAAAACTTATGTGTGTCTATCATCAATATATCTATATGTTAAAATACGTTTTTGCATAGACCAATTATGATCTATCCAATGACATGTTACTGTTAAATAATCATTACCGTTAGTACTACGACCTCTGACAGAAGTGATAGCCACTTTTCCATTAAAATGATACAATGCATAACGTAAATATTGTTGATATTCACTTGCAAATTTAAAAACATCCCTTCTAACAGTTGATCTAGGAAAACCATTAAAAGCATGATTATATGTTTCTCGAATGTAATGAATAAAACCAGGAAAATGAAGGAAATGAAAAAGGCAAACCCTCCACCATAACTAATTTTGTCATATTTTCCCTATCTTTGTTTTTATCATATTTAGGACCAAAAATTCCTCTCGCCGTCGGGTTAATTTGACCCTGTACTTGATCGGGGACACTACGTGAACCTTGTCCCGACTCAGATGGCATTGACACACCCGATTTTTTAGCATGATATTCATTCTACCTAGTTGTGTGCTCGCCTTGTACATGTCTCAATAAACCTCCCGTTCCACCTTGACCTTTTCCGGTTTTAAATTTATAAATATTTTTACAAATTTTACATCTAGCTAGTTGATTCTCTTGGTCCCTATCAAAAAAATATCATGCAACTGATTTTAATTTTCGTTGTGTGGATCTTCGATTCATACTAGGGGGAATAGGAGACATTCCAGTTTCAGTTTGAGACTCAGTCTGAGCCTGAGGTTGAGGTGCATTAATGGGTGTGCCATCTACATTATCATCTAAATTAAAGTTTGGTTCATCTACCGCATCATCTAATGGATCATTAAAAAAGTAGTTTCATTTATATGAGTGAAATAAATGAAACAATCGGGACTAGGAATAGGATTACTAGAAGAAGTACCTCTGCCCTTGTTACCCCTACTAGAAGAAGCACTCTTACCCTTAAACATACCTCTTAATCCTTCCATTTTAATTATGTAAATAAATAATTAAAGATAATAAAATTAAGTGCGATAATTAAAATAAAGTAACAATAATAATTTAAAAAAGGAACGGAGGTATCAAACGCCGACGTAATGTCGACGTGTAATCGAGGTTGAAAATTAAAACTTTGCTCGATGGATGATCCTCAAGCTAGTTGCCAACTTCACTCCCAATTTTCTAACTTTGATATAAATGAGCTAAAAAATATAATATTGAGTAGGCAATGTAGAATTGTAGAGAGATAAATTGAGAGATTAGAGAGATTGTAGGAAGATTTGTGAAAAAAATGAAGAGAAAATGAGGTATTTATAGTTGAAAATAAGGTTAAAGTGTAAATATATTAACTTAGGTGTTAAAATAAATATTAAGGGGGTAGGGGAGTTTATGGTCGTTGTTGCAACGACTATTTTTGCAAAGAGGGAGGGGGGCTGGCGGACGGGACAGGGTTGGGATGGGGCAGGTCGGGACGATCTCAGGCCCCGTCCCGAATTCGAACCCTGACACCGACAAACTTTTTTTTTTCATAGGATGGGCCAGGTCGGGATCGGCCCGACCCGGCCCACTGGACAGCCCTATATTGAACATGGTAGCTTCTTCATATAGTATTCACCCTCCTCGAGCCAACCTTTTGCTTGCCCACTAATAATCAATTTAAGTCCATTCACTACCAAACTCGTCCAAAAATGTCGTCTAGGTTTGTTCCTACATGAGCCAGCAATATAACTAGACATAGACAACTTTTTCACGTTTGAAGATAAGCTCATTCTTCATTAGGTATCGATTTCATTTTGAATGGGTCGATCATATAAGTCGATCACCTTATGATTTAAAAGGGAAAAAATAATTCAAAACTAGAATATACGTTCATGAACGTGCTAGCTAAGCTTCCCATCTATAGTCATTTTCATTATTGCTCAAGCATGTTTTATTAGTTTTTTAGCTAACCTCGATGTCACATATTTAGTGCAAATGGCACACAAGTGGATATGCATGAGCCACTCTTTAGCTCTGTGTGATAATCTCTAAAACTATTGTCATTCGATCTAATCGTCTTTCTTGCTTTACTCACAAGATTTTACTTTAATTTGTCAAAGAAACGATTCGGAATTTGAATAGGAGGAGAAGAAAGATAGTATAGTGAGGCATCTAATAAACTTGTTAAACCTGTTAGCATCCATTCATAGTGCAATGTTATGGATTAGACAAGAGAAAAAGGGAAAACATTGTCTGCTAAAGGATGTGTATTTAGTGTAGGAGCTATAGATATCCTAAAAGATAAGATTTTTCTAATCTAGGGTTTGGTCGACATGGGGTCCCTCAAATCTTTGAAGCAAGAATATAGCCGATGCAAAGAGCTCTCTAGTGGAGTATTTAGGAGTCATACGATGTAAAAGAAGAAAAATCTATCAAAAGTCTTGGTTTTAAGTCTTAGATATAAAATTGTTATTATTGAGGAGCGTTCAATTCTTATTGTGGAATTCTCTGGCATGAATTCAAAATTTAATCAAGTCATAATACGAATATGAAATATCGGCTAAAAATACAAAAAAAAGTAGAACCACCAAGAAAAATCTAAATATTTAAGTTATATAAACTGACGATGTCAATTTTTTTTTACATTACCCATATAATTCAAGATGTTAACTAGTTAAGTACAAGTTCTAAGTGAAATGTTCATAAGTATTTATAATTAGTTTATAAGCTATCTGATTATATAAATAATTTTTTATATTCTCAATACTTTCAACATAAACTCAAACAAGGTGGATATAAAGGCAATATGACTTATAGGTTCATCTTAATTCATTAGTTTTGACTCGAATTTTATACATGTGTTAAAGGATTTATACTGAATAAATATATATATATATATATATATATATATATATATATATATAAAATATCTCAAACCTAATTAATCAAATATATTATGATGAAATTTTAAATTTGAATCCATAATATTCAAATTTTGAATGCGCTCATGATTTCAAAAGTAAATAAAAGTTGCATTGCCACTTTCTCATGGGATAAAACGATAAGCAACATAAACATTTTGCCCATTGAAAATTGAAAAGCCACCTTTATTCTATTGCTATTTGCAAACTTGAGCGTCAATCGACCAATGAGAGACCATGAAACATTTTCCACACATTCAATATTCAGACATAGTGTCGTGTCATCTATGATACTCCAATTGGCAAGGTGTTGGACACAAGTACTTAGATTAGAATAAAAAACTTAAGGATTTTAGTAGTTGTCTATCGAAGAACCTAGCAAACTAAAGCATTACAGTAACACAGATGCTCCAATATGATGTCACCTACTAGGTATTGAGAAGGTAAGTAGTAAATCAAGATGATATGTTTACTGTGGACAAGGGATGTAGTGGATAGATATGATCACTTTTTTTAACGATCTCGGGCCGCGACGGATTTAAAATTTTCACTCAGGTTGTTTGAAAAAAAAAAGCTAAACATAAAAAATAATGTTGTCCTTGAGAATCAAACTTAGAATGTTAGTGTCAATTTTGAACACCCTGGACCACTTGAGTTAACTTTTTACATTAATTCAGGGTGTTCAAAGTTAATTTATGTACATAAACATAGAAAATATATGATAAATATACAGTGTAATTTTTTGTCGAGGGTATTCACCAACACCTGAATCCGCCCCTAGTCTTGAGCTCTAGTCTTGCGTATGAAAAACATTCGGTTAAGGGGAGCTTTCCCATTAAATAAATCTCACGCGGCACGAATTCAGATTAATCGAAGCCAACAATATAAGTGTGAAAAATAAGAAAAATGATATGTATACTCTCTTTTTATTTAACTAGCATACTCTTGTTTCTTTTTGCCCTCTTAATCTAAGTCTTGAGTCACTTAGGTATCATTTTAACTATAGTACACTAAATTACGTGATATGTTTTTACCTTTTTAGAGTTAATTTGATTAATATTTAAAATTAAATTGGATTAGATTCACTTAATATTTATATATTTGAAAACTACATGAAAAAGTATTATAAGTTGAAATTTTTCTCATATCAATTTGGTGAAAAATATATTTTAAAATGTTGGTCAACGCCAGCAGTTTGAATCTCGAGAAGCGGAAAAAATTAAAAGAAAAAGAAAAATGAAAGAAACTAAAAAGTAACTACGTAATTACACTCAATTCGCACCCACCCACACACCCCGAGAATTGGAAAGTGTAATTATACCCTGTCAATTATACTCAATTCCACCTAACCAAGTAATTACATGGTCAAACAAACAGTCTAAACTGTGTAATTACACTCAAATACAATTCCCATGTGTCCTTCCAAACAAGCCCTTAATTATATTCTCGGCATGCCCCCTCATGTGCAGGCGTCATTCATTTTTATTGGCCAAGCACGTGAAAATTCATTTTATTAATTGGTGACAGTGAAATACGATCTCATGTCCTATGTCTGCTTTGATATAATGTTGAAGTGATTGATCATCTCATCTAAAAGTTTAAGTTGTTAGAGACTACATTTTATATACTTAAATATATTCTAACTTAAGTTATTATGTATCCTGAATCCTGTTTCACATTCTTTAATGGCCATTTCATCTTTCCTCCTCCCTTTCACCAAGATTTCTACATCAATTCATAGTTATATGTCCCGTAAAATTAAAATTCTCGAACTATCTTATTTTGATAACCCAGATAAGCCAATTAAGGTAGACCCTGAAGATTTATGATATTATTCGGAAGGAGCCATCATCTAAATTTGTGGTAAAAGAAAATGATGATGAACAAAATATCAATCCTAAGTTTATAGAATGGAAAAAAAGATGTCTTGGTGAAAAGTCGGCTGAGTATTGGAACCATGACCGAAGAATCAAAATTCCTTATTATTGGTTGCACTTCGGCCAGACAAATTTGGAAGAGCCTTGAGGACAATTAGTTACAAGTAGGGGTGAGCATGTCCGGGTACCCTAACATTTTTTAACTACCCGGACCCTACTCGGTAAAAGATCGGTTCCTAAATTTACTATCCGGAACCTACCCGTAGCAATCATTACCCGGAACCTACCCGGACCCGCAGGGTCCGGGTAGGTTCCCGGGTACCCTGTAAATAAAAAACACAAATTAAGCAACAATTTTTAATCCTATGAGAATAAAAAAGAGTTCTAAAATAATTTCATCAAGTAGTTTTTTAGCCTGCAATCGGAGTTTTTAGTACCCTTATAAGAAGTTTTAGAAAACTTATTCATGGTAGAAAAGCTAATTCTGTAACCAAAACCTAAAATTGCAAGCCAAATTTGACACTCAATTAATTGAACGTGTTGATTTCAAAATAAATTTAAAAATATCTGAATTAAACTTATTTTCGTGTTCATAAG
Source organism: Anisodus acutangulus (assembly GCA_029783415.1). NCBI lineage: Eukaryota > Viridiplantae > Streptophyta > Magnoliopsida > Solanales > Solanaceae > Anisodus > Anisodus acutangulus. The sequence goes on from CM056501.1 coordinate 28,821,002, forward strand.
CTCTTCGATACAAAAGAAAAGCTTTATTATACTAGTAAATCCCTAAATTTCATCTTCACAACTATAAAAATATACACAAATTTTAAAAATAGATTTATATTTCAAATAAAAAAGTAATACAAATTGAAGATGAGTATCGCTTGAAATAGAACAGAAGCATATGATATTAAAAAGAAATTGAAGAGTTTGATATGAACCCATATGCATTTTAGGAATGACGTGAACACAACCATGGGAGAGAAAGAGGCAAAGGTGAAGCTTCAATGACGACAACGATGAAAGTACCTGAGAGAAAGCTTCAACAACGACGACGATGAAGCTCGGTGGTGTAGCTAAAACGTCATTGTTATTGAGAGAGTTTTGAATGGTTTCTCTTAGGGCACAAAGAGCATTCTAGAATACAGGGGTGAAAAAGCTAAAATATTTACGCCTTGGGGTGGGGAAAATCAATGTGTAGGCGTACAACAAACAATTTTGGAGAAAGTTAAAAGTGGTCCAAATGTTTCTAAAAAGGGTAAAAATATTTAATATTTTATAGGTTCCGGGTATCGGTTCCGGGTCCGGGTACCCTGTCTCTATTTGCCGGAACCGGAACCGGACCCGACATTGATCGGTTCCTAATTTTACTACCCGGACCCGACCCGTTATTATAATATATCTATCCGAAACCTACCCGTTAGTGTCGGTTCCGGTCGGGTATCTGGGTACCCTGTACCCGTGCTCACCCCTAGTTACAAGCTAGTAAGGATAACAAGTTTTAATTGAAGCAACAGATTCAGAGTTTTAAAGATGTGATCAAAATCTGTTGATGAATGCATAAGAGAATCCAAGAAAATTTATGATAGTCTCACCGCTATAGTAAACAAATCATTAGATGAAGATAATGTTGGAAATTAGACTTTGGCGGGAGTTGCGACCGACCAACTTTAACGGCTTAAACACTAGTGTTACGCATATTGGAGAATCTGGTTCTTCACACATGCATGATCTACTAAGTACGTAGATAGCCGTAGGGCCAAGAATCGTCGAATTTCGTTGAGAAATGAAAGAGATATTGGTTCACGAAGTAAGGTGTTTGAAGCATGGAAAAGTGTGGTGTGTGATCAATTCTCCCTCATCGGTAGAGGAAGAAAGAATTGTTGTGTATATAAGACTCGAAATTGGCTTGGGGTTTGGGACCCCAAGGGGTATCCCATGTGTTTAAAGGAGGGAGGACCTAGATGTGCTTCGGTTCAAGGAAAGCCCACACGCGCGCCGCCGCCGCCCGTCCCTTTCGGTTCCTGGTTCTCGGGTCACGGGTCACGGGTCGTGGGTCATGGGCTGTGGGCTGTGGGTCTTCTGATATTATCTTTTTGGGCCAAAGAACTTTGCCAGAAGTACAGTTTGATCCCAGAAGTTTCAGATGTGCAGTTTGGACTTTGGTCCCTGAAGTTTCCAGAAAGTCATAATTTGGGCAGACAGAACAGAAACGCCAAGCACTCAATTCAGCCATTTATTTTGGCTGAATTACTCCTCCTATAATGGCCAATTCGTTGGTCTTATTCACCATTTATGTTGATGGCTTTACTACCTCCATAATGGTCATTATTTGGCCAATAATGGTTGTTATGGAGGCAGTCAAATAGCCTTCACTCACCTATATAAACACCCCTTGCACCATTGTTGATCAACACTTGATATACACGAAAATACACAAGCAGAAAAACAGTTTCTTCCTACAACTTCCAAGCATCATTTCGTTACTCAATATTCTTCACGGTAGCTCTTGAGTTTCCTTTGCTCAATTGTTCCATTGCTGTTTTATCTTGGGAGACGAATTGTCCAGGACGTATAAAGGATACATACGAGGCAATATTGTCTTAAGGACAGAGTGTCACACTCGACTCAGCAAAAACAGTTTTCAGTTTTCTTCTTCAACAAAATTGTAATTTCAGTTTTGTTGTTCTATTGTAATTTTTCAGTTCTTGAATTACTTTGCAGTTACTTGTAATTTCTGTTTCCTACAATCCTTTGTAAACCCAACAACTTAAGACAATATATTGCTTACGGTAACTGCAATAACATGGCTGGAAATATGACCGATGTTGCTGCTACTGGTGATGCCTCTCGAGGCAACGTTGCTGCCTTCCTCGCCACTGCCGCTACTGGCCAAGGCAGTAAAACTGCTGCCTTCACTGCTGCTGTTGCTGCCACTGTTCAAGGCAGTAACAACGCTGCCTTCCCGACTGCTGGTGCTACACCTTTTTCCTCACACCACCATGATCGCCCTGAAAAATTCATGGGATCAGAATTTAAGAGATGTGAGCAAAAGATGTTGTTCTACTTAACAGTTATGGGCATGGCCCGGTTCCTTACGGAAGATCCTCCACGAGCTGGAGATGAAATGGACTCTTCGCCTAATGAAACGGGTGAATGGGGCCTTGGTATACATGTCATTAATGGCATGAAGATGGTTCGTGACGCATGGAACCATAGCGATTTCATGTGCAAGAATTATATACTGAACTGCTTAGCAGACCCTCTCTACACGGTCTATTACACTGTTGGCACTGCCAAAGAGCTGTGGGAAAAACTGCAAAAGAAGTACAACGCACAAGATGCGGATACTAAGAAGTTCATCGTTGGAAAATTTCTAAAATTCCAAATGGTGGACAGCAAGACAGTGATGTCCCAAGTCCAGGAGTTCCATATGATTATACATCACCTGGATTTGGAAGGATTGAAACCAAACGAGCAGTTTTTGGTTGTATCGCTGATTGAAAAGTTACCTCCTTCATAGAATGAGTTTATGAGTTACTTGAAACTCAAGACAAAGGAGATGACCTTTGAAGAGCTTGTTATCAAACTGCAAATCCAGGAAGATAACAAGAAGGCATTACCTAGGAGCAGACAAACTGCTGAGGCAAAGGCAAATATGGTTGAGGCCAAAGGGAACTCAAGCAAGAAGCGGAAGTTCCAGAAAGACGGCAAAGCCCCCGCAGCGGAGATGTTCAGAGGTAATTGTCATCACTGTGGGAAACTTGGTCATAGGATCAAGGAATGACGCAAGCTCAAGACTGAGCAACAATAGAAAGCCAAGTCGAAAGGCAAGGCACAAGCTAACGTCGTCAAGGACACTGTCCTGGATGACATGATTGAGGATTTCTCGACCGTGGTGCTAGAAGCCAACTTGGTTGAGAATCTGATGCAGTGGTGGGTGCACACAGGTGCAACAAGACACATCTGTTCCAACAAAGATGCCTTCTCCACGTACACTCCGGTCACCGACAAGAAGTTGTTCATGGGCAACACCGTTTCCTCGGACGTGCTGGGGGTTGGAAAGGTGGTCCGGAAGATGACTTCCGGCAAGGAACTCACTCTGAAGGAAGTGATGCACGGCCCAGAAATTAGAAGAAATTTAGTTTCTGGACCTTTATTGGTTAATGCTGGTTTTAGGCTAGTGTTTGAATCCAATAAGTTTGTACTCACTAAAAATGGCACATTTGTAGGGAGAGGCTTCGTCTGTGAAGGCCTCTTCAAAGTGAATGTCATGTCTCAGACAAGGCCAAGGAAATAAAGTTGAACCTTCTTCTTATTTGCTTGAGTCTTCTAATTTATGACATCATAGATTAGGACACGTTAACTACAAGTCTATTCAAAGGCTGGTAAAGATGGAGTTGTTGCCGTCTATCGACGTAAACCCTCAACATAAGTGTGAGGTGTGCGTAGAGGCAAAACTCACCAAGCTTCATTTTCGATCCGTCGAAAGGAATACCGCTCCTCTAGAACTTATTCACACAGATATATGTGATTTGAAGTTCGCACAAACTAGAGGGGAGAACAAGTACTTTGTGACTTTCATTGACGATAGCACAAGGTATTGTTACCTTTACTTGTTAAAAAGTAAAGATGAAGCCTTTGAAGCGTTCCAACGTTACAAAGCAGAAGTTGAGAACCAACTGAGCCTACGGATTAAATCCATTCGTAGTGATAGAGGGGGAGAATATGTAGCGCCATTTGAGGAATACTGTGCCCAAGAAGGCCTTATTCATCAAACGACGGCTCCATACTCACCTCAATCAAACGGTGTGGCAGAACGTAAGAACCGCACATTAAAGAAAATGATGAATGCCTTGCTTATCAATTTCGGACTTCCCCAAAATATGTGGGGAGAAGCCGTCCTTACCGCTAATACGATTCTTAACAGAGTCCCACATAAGGGTAAGGACAAAACTCCATATGAATCATGGAAAGGAAAGAAACCAACCTACAAGTATTTTAAGGTGTGGGGTTATTTGGCAAAGGTTGAAGTACCCAAGCCAAAGCAGGTCAAGATTGGGCCTAAGACTGTAGATTGCATATTCATCGGATATGAAAATAACAGTAGTGCTTATTGCTTCTTAGTGCATAAGTCATATATTCCAGATATCCACCAGGGTACAATTATGGAATCAAGGAATGCTTTATTCTTTGAAAATACCTTTCCTAAAAAGGAAAAAGACATAACCTCTCGCAAACGAAGTTATGCACAAAGCTCTCAAGAACCGGGAGTCCTTGACTGCCCGGATCTAGATGGTTCAGATTTAGCGAATCTCGAGGTGGTTGAACATCCGGAATCTAGTGTTCCAGATTCTCAGAACTTGGAGACTCCAGAGATGGATCTAAGGCGAAGTAAAATGGCCAGGAAGGATAAATCCTTCGGTCCTGATTTTGTAGCTTATATGGTTAATGATGAACCAAGGACAATTGCTAAGGCGTTGTCAACTCCAGAAGCACCGCTCTGGAAAGAAGCTATTGACAGTGAAATAGGCTCAATTCTGCATAACCATACTTGGGAGTTGGTTGATCTTCCTCCGGGAAATAAACCGTTGGGTTGTAAATGAATACTCAAACGGAAATACAAAGCAGATGGGTCTATAGACAAGTACAAGGCCAGGTTGGTAGTCAAGGGCTATCGGCAGACAGAAGGCTTTGACTACTTTGACACCTACTTCCCGGTATCCCGAATGACATCCATACGTGTATTCATTGCGATCGCAGCCTTGCGTGACCTTGAGATACACCAGATGGATGTTAAGACAGCCTTCCTAAATGGTGATTTAGAAGAAGAAATTTATATGGACCAACCCGATGGGTATGTGGTTCAAGGGCAAGAGAAGAAAGTCTGTCGGCTTATCAAATCTCTGTACGGGCTGAAACAAGCCCCGAAGCAATGACACAAAAAATTTGATAGTACTCTACTATCGAAGGGGTTCGCCATTAATGAGTGTGATAAATTTGTTTACACGAAGGGTAACTCTGACTCATTTGTTATGATATGCCTGTATGTAGACGACATGTTGATCACATGAAGCAGTCCTAGGGTAATCCTAGAGACTAAGAACATGTTGAAACAATGTTTCGACATGAAGGATATGGGTATCGCAGATGTCATCCTAGGGACTAAAATCTCTAAGACGTCTGACGGACTGGTCTTATCTCAGTCTCACTACATCGAGGATGTTTTGAGAAAGTTTGAGATATTAGACAGTTCACCGATAAAGTCATCAATGGATACAAATCAAAAGCTTGATAAAAATCTTAGTGCACCTGTATACCATGAGCGATATGCACATGTGATCGGTAGTTTGATGTATATAACAAACTGCACCCGACCTTATATTGCTTACGCAGTCAATAAGTTGGCTAGGTTCACCCGTAATCCGAGTGATAATCACTGGAAGGCGCTGAATCGGGTATTACAATACCTGAAATACACGTTAAATTTCGGGTTACACTATTCGAGATATCCAGCTGTACTAGAGGGGTACAGTGATGCAAACTGGATATCTGATATAGAGAACACCAAGTCCACCAGTGGGTATGTATTTACAATTGGTGGTGGGGCTGTGTCTTGGAAATCCTCTAAGCAAACTTGCATCGCCCGATCCACGATGGAATCGGAGTTTATCGCTTTAGACAAAGCAGGAGAAGAAGCTGAGTGGCTTCATGACTTCTTAAAGGATATTCTGTGTTGGAACAAACCCGTACCTTCGGTAATGATCCACTACGACAGTCAGTCGGCTATAGAAAGGGCACGGAATGCTATGTACAATGGCAAGTCTCGTCATATTCGATGGAGGCATAAGACCGTTAGGCAACTGATCACCACGGGTATAATATCCATTGATTACATTAAGTCAAAGGATAATATAACAGACCCATTGAATAAGGGCTTACTCAAGGATCAGATGGCTTGCCTGTCTAGGGGAATGGGCTTAAAACCCAAAATATAAGGACCAATACAGTGGTAACCCAACCTTACTAACTGGAGATCCCAGTAATTTGGTTCAATGGAAAAACGAAGTTGTAAAGATTCAGTTGATCGCTTCAGTGGAAGTATGAGCACTTCGGATAGTGATTTCTGAAAAGAAACACCAAATCCAAAGTCGTTCCCGCGATAGACGTTAAGTGCTATCTGCAGTATGGGTAAAGATTAAGTTTTCAAAACCTGTAATGATCCTCAGTAGTTGAGGTTAGGCTTTGGGAAACTTTTAATGGTTCCTAACACTTGTGAAGTGGGGTATAGCAGGATACCTTGTAGGAGACCACCTATTTAAGTGCGAGGACGGGCCGCCTCAAATGAACGCACTTAAGAATCCAAAACGTTGTCCATGGCCAAAACGGACAAAACATTACGAAGAAGAGAGTAAGGGAATTTGTTGTGTTGGTACCATTACTTGGCTTACACTAAACACTGACGGTTCAAGACATCACGTTCACCGCGCAGTAAGTAAGTCCGATGGTATTCAACTATGGAAGGTTCAAAGCTGAAGCTACCTCTCCTTATGCAACATCGGTCCGCTGAAAAATATTGCTGGAAATGAAAAGACACCATGTGAGTGCGCCAAAATCTCTTTCAAGAGGGGATTGTTGGAAATTAGCCTTTGACGGGAGTTGCGACCGACCAACTTTAACGGCTTAAACACTAGTGTTACGCATATTGGAGAATCCAGTTCTTCACACATACATGATCTACTAAGTACGTAGATAACCGTAGGGCCAAGAATCGTCGAATTTCATTGACAAATTAAAGAGATATTGGTTCACGAAGTAAGGTGTTTGAAGCATGTAAAAGTGTGGTGTGTGATCAATTCTCCCTCATCGGTAGAGGAAGAAAGAATTGTTGTGTATATAAGACTCGAAATTGGTTTGGGGTTTGGGACCCCAATAGGTATCCCATGTGTTTAAAGGAGGGAGGACCTAGATGTGCTTCGGTTTGAGAAAAGCCCACACGCGCGCCGCCGCCTCCTGTCCCTTCCTGTTCCGGGTTCTCGGGTTCTCGGGTCACGGGTCGTGGGCTGTGGGCTGTGGGTCTTCTGATATTATATTTTTGGACCAGAGAACTTTGCCAGAAGTACAGTTTGATCCCAGAAGTTTCAGATGTGCAGTTTGGACTTTGGTCCCTGAAGTTTTCAGAAAGTCATAATTTGGGCAGACATAACAGAAACGCCAAGCACTCAATTCAGCCATTTATTTTGGCTGAATTACTCCTCCTATAATGGTCAATCCGTTGGTCTTATTCACCATTTATGTTGGTGGCTTTACTACCTCCATAATGGTCATTATTTGGCCAATAATGGCTGTTATGGAGGCAGTCAAACAACCCTCCCTCACCTATATAAACACCCCTTGCACCATTGTTGATCAACACTTGATATACACGAAAATACACAAGCAGAAAAATAGTTTCTTCCTACAACTTCCAAGCATCATTTCGTTACTCAATATTCTTCACGGTAGCTCTTGAGTTTCCTTTGCTCAATTGTTCCATTGCTGTTTTATCTTGGGAGACGAATTGTCCAGGACGTATAAAGGATACATACGGGGCAATATTGTCTTAAGGACAGAGTGCCACACTCGACTCAGCAAAAACAGTTTTCAGTTTTCTTCTTCAACAAAATTGTAATTTCAGTTTTGTTGTTCTATTGTAATTTTTCAGTTCTTGAATTACTTTGCAGTTACTTGTAATTTCCGTTTCCTGCAATCCTTTGTAAACCCAACAGATAACAAAGTTATAAACTTTGCAAAAGGTAATGAAAATAAATACAAAATCTTATGGAACATTATGCTAGACAAGGCTCCATATCTAACCTTCACTCAGTTTGTTAATGCACTGAGAGAAGACGATATAAGAAAAGAAGATAGCGAGAAGGATCATGTTGATTAAGCCATCGCTTTTAAATCCAAAAAATATGAGGTTCGTTTGATAGAGGTTTTGGGATTACTTCTACCAAAATCAACAAGAAACTTCACACAAGAACTTTCTACATCAACAATTAATGAACCATCAAATAATAATCTTTATGGAGTCTGAAGCAATATGTATCATGTCAACGTCCAGCTTGAGGGGAATGATAGAGAAGTCAATATGAAGGCGACAAACTCTTAATCCTTAAACTATATGATGTATTCTTTGACATAGTCTAGGATTACTTACATAATTAAGATTAGGATTGTAGAGTCCAATCTCAATCTAAAATAGAGAAGGTTTGATTATATAATAAAGGTATTGCTTCACGCAGGATTAGTTATATAATTAAGACATTGTAGAGTCCAATCCCAATCTAAAATATAGAAGGCATGATTATATAATAAATGTATTGCTTCACGTAGACAAGTAAGACGAGAAACATAAAGAGTTGTACTTTTACATTTAGTATTGTTCTATAATTTTCAACATGGTATCAGAGCAGACAACGGTTCTGAGATCGAATCTCATTGCCACTCATTATCAAAAGGAATTTTCATGTGCTTGACCCATGAAAAAATGAAGAACCAGACCAACACGGGAGGATGTATGTTGAGACTACAATTAAATAAATAAAGTGTGTTCTCTCTAATAACTTAAACTGTTAAATGAAATGGTCATACCGTTCAACAGAGATTGTTTGCTTCCTTACATGATCTTGGAGAATCTTCAAGTTCATTTGTTATCACGGTATCATAGCAATCAAATGTGCTAGTTCGAGTTTTATTTTCACTAATTATCAAAAAAAAAAAAATGTATGCACGTTAGGGGCATGTGAAGATATATTTACATAATTTTTTAGATAAAATATTTCACACACTTCAACAAGAAATTTCATATTAATTGTTTCACTAGTTTCTGTTGTTTTCAAGTTTTTCTCTTGATTATTTCCTATTCTTTTACCCAGGGTGCAAGGCTGGCTTGGAACGGTCCAAGGGAAAAGGGTTTATTCTCCATAAAATTCTTATGCCAAAGTGAGTTTTTTTGCAGTTTCCCAGTACTTACAAAACCTTACTGGAAATGTTGTCTCCCTCAATTTTATATGTGCACAAAACCATTTTTATATTATTCTTCTATAGAGTAGTGTGTCTGCAGCACCATCACACACGAATATTTTTCTACTGTCTGGAATAAGAGTACATGTAGAACTGTAAATCAGTCTCATTAAACAATTTAAAAATTGGCACTATAGTTTGATGTGCTTCTTTATCATCTTTTAAGTGGCCAACTTCTTTTCACAAGCTCAAGATCACCCCACTTGAAAAGTTTAATTTGCTTTAAAAAAAGGTTGAGATAAGAATTAGATAATTGATTTTTACCCATGTGTGTAATGATTAGAGCATATGAAAAAGAAAATCATAATGGAATTCCAAAAGTGGGAAGGAGAAGATGTTAATGATAAGATTAATGAGTTCACTTAGTGACTAATCACTTGAAGCTTATGATTGGGAATGCCTTGTTATGGTAAAGCTTAAAGGCAAAACTCTTGGGACTAAAAAGTTGATTTTCTTTCTTAAACATTAATCATGGTGTTTAACTAGATTGATTAAACTTAATTGAAATAGTTGCCGGTCAACCACTCATCCACTGTCCACACTCAAGTGTCGTTTGGTGGGTAATAAGAATAATAACCCCGCAATAAAATGTGGGATTACTTTATTTTGTGTGTTCATACTTTTGTATCACATTTAATGTTGATAAAATTTTAGGATGAGTTAATTCTCGATAAAACAATCAAATGATAATGATGTCCTTCAACAAAACCTTCGTAATATGTCATTTGAAATTGGCAAGATTAAATTTAAAATATAAAAAATTATCTAAATTTATCTAATGTAAAACGTAACACCTATTTTATATAATATCTCATTCTTAAGTTAACCAATGAAATATTTATCCAGTAAAATATATCCAAAAAATAACATATCATACATGTTTAATTTTTTGTTAATTTTGATGCATAACTTCTTTGCAAAACAAATGATACCCTGTTATAGGCTCTTGAAAATATCGATTGACACATGGGGAACAAGGAGACAGTGGCGGAATTAAAATTTTCATTCATAATATTTAAAATATAAAAAAATAAAATACGAAGAAGGTAAGGGTACTTAATATTTACTTTATTTATATAAAAATAATTTTAATTTTATATATATAATATAATTATTCGACGAATAGAGTTTAAATAAAGTTAAAAAACTTCTTGCCGTCCCTTGGCTCCGCTCCGGTAAAGAGTGTAGGGTGGTGATAAAAGAAAGTCTAGAGAGAAGTGATGAGAAATAGGGAGAAGTAATGTCCAAAAAATAGCATCAAAATATTGATACTTTTACCAAATTTCTATCTTTCATTTGGCAATTGGCAACTGGTTATGGACATGACGTAAAGGCAAATACAAAAGCTTTGCTATCAAACGAGCCAAAGACCCCTATTTACCCTACCCCCCTATAGCACCTATTACTCAAACCCCTACAATTTTAGGGAATAGTAGTACATATATATCTTGTCTTTGATTTATACTTATCAAATATACAAATCTAATCTTTAAAAATCCTCTTCATCTTCCATCAATACCCTGCACTTCTGTTCTGACCTTTATTTTTTCTTTTTTACTTAACTGATATACATTGATAATCAGGATCGGCTCAATGGAATTGATGGGCAAAACTGGAGTTGAACTAAGACTTTTATTAATGAGATTTAAAATATTAAAAATGTAAACATAAAAAGAAGCTCACAGATTCAATATCTATTATATATACATAAAAAATAGTCTTGATCTTATATATATAATATATAATTTTTTTATGAAACGAGTTTGAATAATTAGTTATGCGTAACTGCGATTTAGTTATGCATAAATTATTTCTTTGGATGTTGGTTTGTTATATTAAAATATAATAAATATTATAAAATTAAAATATCTATTTATAATTAAAATTGAAATATGTTTGTACAAAATATTATAATATTATATTTTAAAATTATATAACAATATATGTTTAGAAAAGAAAATATTTAAGTGGGAAGTGATAAGGGTAATATTGTCATTTCAATTGTTTATTCATTATTAGTTATTCCACTTTCTACTCCGCATAAAATAATATATAGATTCTCCCATAATTTAAACATGTACGGGTTTTTAAATTACACACCAAACGTCGTATTAATTTTATACACGAATAACTTACTTTCTAACTAGCTACCAAACTCGATATAAGTTTGCAAAAATTAAAACATGAATAAGGTGTCTCTTTACTAACTATCAAGCGTGGTTATAAGTTATGCAAAATTAACACATGAATAAGGTGTCTCTTTACTAACTACCCTCAGTGGTTATAAGCTACTCAAAATTAACACATGAATAACTTGCTTTTTGTCCAGCTACCAAATGACCCCTATAAGTTTATAACAGATTTATTGTCCTTTTTTTTTTCTCCTTACCAGCTTTACAAATTATAATTAGTTCAATTATCTTTTTTGGAGGACTTGATTACGCTATCAATAATATATAAATTAGACTTTTTTCTTGTCCACTATTTGTCACGTGACATTTTTTTCAGGTTATTGTTGCTTTTTATTCTTCTTATTCCAAAAGGTGGAATCTCCCACCCCAGGAGCCCCCACACCCCGGTCTGACAGGTCTGTGAAGAAGGTAAATCATGGTGACTCAATTGATTTCAAAGGTTAGACCAGTACCAAAACTAAGGTAGGGTAAACTTTTTAAAGTGACTGGTCCCACCGCATTACGGCCCCATACCCCAGAAAACCTCACCTCCGGCCTGGCCCTACGGATTAGTATACACCGCTTGACCCTACGCGTATGGAGGGATTTTTTGGGGGGAACACAGTTCCACTCTCGCTGATCAGAGGACTCGAACACGGAACCTCAGACAGCAATACCCTAATGTATTGGCCACTGGGCCAAACACTTTGGATTGCTTTTTATTCTTCTTGTTAGGCTGTTGTGACGGATTCGCGTACAATGTATATTGGCATGCAGATACTTTGGTCATTGAAGTACTTAAATCCTAGCTACCCTAAAGCCCTAACCACTGAACCTATAAGATTGATTGTGAGAGAAGTGATAACACTGCCTAAGTTCTTAATGTCTCGCTCGACCTTTTAACACTTGTACTTTCCATCTTATAAACACTGCAGTTTATGGTACTTGTTTAATATTTTCCCTAATTCTCGCTCCTAGTTGCATTGTTTCACTTGGGAGAAAATGATAAAAAAAAAAAGTACTTTATGTTTGAAGGTAAGTAGGTTTAAGATGGTCTTTTAGGTATGCATTTATTAGTTTTGGTTCTTTAAATTTGCTAAAAATTAGGAGTAATACTTTTAGTTGCCTTTAAATATTTATTGAATTTTCTCTGTTAATTTTAACGAGGAGTCGATAGAGATGGCAACAGATCGGATCTGGACCGCATCCTACTAGATCAAGATCCAGATTCATTTTTCATACTTGAATCCAGATCCATCGGGTTCATAAAAATTAGATTCAAATTCGGATCCATCGGATCCACCGGGTCCACGGATCGGATCTGAATCTACATGTAAGTTTTTTTGGCTTGAATAATATTCCCACATGTTGAAACTTTTATGACAAAATGAAACGCAATTTGATTGAAAAAAATGATTGAGTTCATTCAATCAACCTACACAAACATGATACCATTCTTCCAAAATACTGAACAAAGTTTTAGCATCACAAGAAAATAAAGACGATTGACTTCATTAGTGATGTTGAACAGGTTGCAACTATGAGCTAATTTTTGGAGGCTTTAGTGATGCTCCACTTGTAGTTCTACTGATTAACTTCATTAAACAACATAAAACAATGTCAGTCATATATCAAAAGTCTCAGTTTTTTTTTTGCTGATCAAACAAATGAGAGAAAAATACTTAAAGCTTACGGCTAGCAGATTCAAGAAAGAGAAATTTAAAGAAGAGTGATAATTTTTTCTTTTTATAGAAATGAAAATATGAGAAACTGCAGAGATCATATAGGTAAAAGAAATGAAACTTCAAAGACAAATTACATGGCTGTGTGACTTGTGACTTGTGCCTTATCCTGGTTCAACCCTTTACCCAATACATAAATTATGAAAAAAATTAAAAAATACTTATAAAATTACATTCTAGGTTATAGATATATTTAATAAAAAATGGATCCACGGATCGGATCTGGATCGGATACGGATCTCAAATATAAGATCCAGATCTGATCTGTCCGAAATGGATCCGGGTCCAATCCGGATCCGTCGGGTCCAAATTTTGAAAATCTATATCCTATAAAACGGATATGGATCCACCGGATCCAGACCGGGCCCAAGATTCATTGTCATCTCTAGGAGTCGAGGACTATGAAAAAGCAAAAATAGTTGAAACTTAAATCTAGAGGTACAATTGTTGTTTCTAATATTTTTTATTATTTCTGTAGTCTTGTTCGTTCGAGATATAATTTTTGCTATTTTTATATCATTTTGGTGTCTAATGCAAATTTTTATGTTGCATTTTTAAAATTTTAATGTGACTTTCTTGATGTTTAAGGTTAAATTGTTTTTCCACTGTTTTAAGCAAATTTAACAAACATAAAATTATTAAATATGCAACGAAGATTAAAAGTGTTAATAAGTTTTTACAAACTTAAAAGACCAAAACGTTAATTGCATACTCATGGGACCATTTTAAACCTACTCTCTAACATAAGAGACATTTTTGTCATTTTCTCTTTGACTTTGACATATAATTTGAGAAATAACTAATTTTAAAAAAAAATTGTGATAAAACACACTTGTATGGTTATTTGAAAATGCTTACTAAAAATATATGTATATTTCCCGGTGTTTGATAATTAAATAAAAAAAAAAAGGGAAGCAAGGTCTGAGGGTGGGGTTGGTCGAGGTGATTTGGAACTTGTCTTCCCAAGGATTGGAACACTATATATATCACACACTTGAAGAAAATTATAAACTTAAATTATTTTTAAATGTACAGATATATGTTTCCATAGCTTATTTGTTGAAATCGAGAGGAAAACTTGATTACGTCCATCACACAACTTATACTAGTAGCGCGGAAGTTCTTTTTGTCTCATAAAGAAATGAACATAAAGTTTGTGAACCTCACGAGTTGAGATGGCAATAGATCCTGGATTCGATCCGGATTCGGTGGATTCAGATCCGTTTTATAGAATATGGATCTTTAAAATTTGGATCCGACGGATCCAGATCGGATCTGGATCTTGTATTTGAGATCCGTATCCGGTCCAGATCCGACCCGTGAATCCATTTTTTATTAAATATATTCATAACCTAGAATGTAATTTTATAAGTATTTTCTTAAAATTGCTAAGCACATCCTTGCAAGTTTAATTCTCAAAACAAGTTTAATTTATCCCCGCGTTAACTCAAAAACCAAACAATAAAGAGGTAACTTTGATAATAAAATCAATGTTATATTAGTGAATGACTAACATCTCCATAGACAAGTAGTTAAAATTATATTCATATGCAAGTTCTGCATTGTGGAAATACTAGTCAGCATTTTCCACAACTATTGTCATTGTCCAACATTTTCAATTAATAGCTCACAATCAAAACGAGACAACGAACAAAATATCTCATATGAACATTTCAAAATTGAAACACAGTAAACTGTTAGCTAAGTAAAAAACGTTTGTCAGTTCAAAAAAAAAAATTTAGCAAGGTTACAATCTTAACAAGGCAAATGTTTTTACATGTGGATCCAGATCCGATCCGTGGAACCTGTGGATCCGATGGATCCGAATTTGGATCTGATTTTTATGGACCCGACGGATCTGGATCTAGTAGGATCCGGTCCAGATCCAATCTGTTGACATCCCTACTCACGAGTGTAAGATCTGAGTTCATTTTTTAAAATAAAAAGAAGTCTTACATCATTAGTGTCAGTCATATAACAACAACAACATACCCTGGTGGATATCAAAATTTTGTAGGACTCTACAAGACGAGTGAGTTCATTCCATCTTCAAACTCTAAGTCTGTTAGGATTTCTTGGAGGCTACTTTATCCTAAACTCTGACTCACGTCTATATAAAGGGACACATATTCCTCTGAAAAGATATCTCTGAAAACCCACAAATTATGGGATATTCACAAAGAGATCAAGGCATGATAGACATTAATTATTGTCTTTCTTAAAGTCAATATCAAGTAGAGGTGTTCTTCATCAAGATCAACTTGAAGTGTCGTTATGCCGTTCTTGGCTATTGAACACATTGCAAAGAGGTCCATATCATCCTAGTTCGAGAAACACGATGCTAACAGCCCTCGAATCATGGGAAAATTAGGAGAGAAGAATCAATGGAATAAACAGATCTTGTACCCGTAATTATTTATCAATAAAAATCCGGTTTCTTCATATTTTATTTGTGGTTGCAGTTTTTCTCTACATATTCAAAATTTGTTGGAAACAAATTGGCACGCCCAGTGGGATCAAATTTGTTCTTCATCTATTCTCTCACAAATCAAATCTGTAGTGAAAGATGGAAGCTCCATTTTTATGGATATTTCAAGTCTCATCTTTGAGTTTCGGCAATTCTACACTCCGACAAGTCTTGAAGTATGGGACATTTGTAGACATCAAAATTTTGTAGCACTCTACAAGACAAGTCAATTCCATCTTCAAACTCTAAGTTTGTTAGGGTTTTTTGGAAGCTACTCTACCCTAAACTCTAACTCACTTCTATATAAAGAGACATATATTCTCTTGAAAAGTCATCTCGAAAATTTCATAAACTCATGGAATAATCACAAAGAGATCAAGATATGGTCGGACTCTTCTTGACAATCAAATACTTCAAGAAGATCCACAATTGATTTGTGGCATGCAAGACTTAGACATGTAAGCTATCACAAACTCAAGGTGATGATAAAGAAATCTATGTTGATGGGTCTTCTTTAACTCGAGATCAGAACAGAGATCATTTGTGCAAGTGTCAATACGGTAAGGCGCATCAGTTACCGTATGAAGACTCAAAGTTCAAAGCCAAAGCACCATTAGAGCTGGTCCATTCTGACGTATTCGGGCGAGTCAAGCAATCATCAATCAGTGGCATGCAATACATGGTTACATTCATTGACGACTTCTCACGATACGTATGAGTTTTCTTTCTAAAAGAAAAATCCAAAACTTTTTCAAAATTTAAAGAGTACAAGGAAATAGCGGAAGGAGAACTCGGCAAGAAAACCCAATGCCTCCGAACAGACAACGGTGGTGAATATACATCAGATGAGTTATCTCAGTACCTACGAGAATGTCGCATACGCCATCAATTCATATTTACAAATACGTCACAATAGAATGGAGTAGCTGAGAGGAAGAATCGACATCTTGCAGAGATATGTCGAAGCATGCTACATTCGAAGAATGTTCAAGGAAGATTTTGGGCAGAAGGTATGAAAACAAAAGCTCATGTCATCAATAGAATTCCTCAAGCGAAGTTAAGGATTCGTTTCACCCTTTGAAAAACTGTGGGGTAGTAAACGTGTAGTAAATCACTTTCGAGTATTTGGCTGTGTGTGCTACGTGTTTGTGCCAAGTCATCTACGTAGCAAATTTGATAAAAAGGTGATACATTGTATCTTTGTGGGATACAACATCCAAAGGAAATGGTGGAAATACTTCGACCCAACAACTGGAAAGTGTTATACATCAAGAAATGTGGTATTCGATGAGGCAACATCATGGTGGTCACCTCAAAAGGAAGATTTACCAGATTCCAAGAAAATAGAAGACAATTTGCAAAAAAAGACGGGGGAGCAAATTGTTGAAGTACATCCAAGTCCAAAAAAGGAACATGATGATGAAAGTGAGGAAGAAAATACCGAGGACGAGGCAACACAGAATCCGTGGCAAACATGCATGCATCAAAGAGTAGAAGAACGTCAACCAGAAGGAGTAATCCCACAGCCTTGGAGATAGACAAGAGTTCGAAAGCCAAATCCGAAGTACGCCAATGCTGCTGTAGCTGAAGAAGAGTTAAGGATGCAAAAACAATTTAAGTTGGTGCTGAGGGGGAGTGTTAAAAGTTATCATCAACTTAATATCAAAGACAATGGATAATCAATCTAGAATGTTCAAGTAGTTTTAGAGAGTTGAAAGAAGAACTTTAGTATGCAAGTTTTAGAATGAAGTATAGAAAGAATAACTCTAGAAATAAATAGAAGAGTGATTTTAGAAAAAGTTAGTGAGAAATATTGTAGAATAGAGTAGTAATTAAGTATCCTAACTAGATTCTTTTATCACCACCTATAAATAGAGGTAGTCTATTTGAGTTGTAATTAAGTGAGTAAGAAGTTCTCAAGAAATGAGAGCAAGTTTCAAGTGTGCTTCAAGAAAGTGTCTAAGTGAGTCTAAAGTATGTAAATACTTAAGTAAGCTTAAGTGTGAGTGTAAGTGTTGATAAAAATAAAAGAGTAAGAATTTGGTGTATATTGTGATCAAGTTATAGTGTTCAAGTCTTGGTGTAATTACTTTTACAATAATAACATAATTACGTTTTACACGTGTTGTGTTGTCTAACCGTCTAACAGAGTAGACCTCTTATTTGTTTTTGAAGTGTATCAAAGTTAGTGTAGATACATATTTGTTCTATTGTATGACTCATAGATGATAACCTATCAGTAACTTTGTTAGCCTCCCTGAAACAGTGGTTAGTAGTGATCTGATTTGTTTCCAACAAATTTTTTATCTTGCTAACAATATCTAAAATTCTCCATGGGCTTTGTCAGATGCTTGGATGCAGTTGTGTAGTAAGAGAGAGTCAAGTTTCACCAATTACCCTGTTGAGACCATTCTGCACACACCAATTCAGACCAAAAAGAAGTGTTGTTGCTTCTGCTACATTATTGTTACCTCTGTTTAATTGTAAGCAAAAAACCATGATGATTTTTTTCATTTTTATCCCTGACCCCACCTCTCCCTCACAGTTCCCTTATATACATGAGCCATCTGTGTTCAATTTCACCAAGTAATTTGGAGGCTTGATCCATAGGATTGGCACAGAGGTGGTTTCCACTAGTTTCAAATCCATCTATTGTGTGATACCTGTCTAGTTGTCAGGTATTGGGTAGTTGGGAAATTGAATTTTGGTAAGTTGTATGACATTTTGATAGATAATGTTTGTGGTCTTGTAGAAGAAAAGCTTTTCATTCTCTATTTTAACTCCATTTCTAGCCATCCACAACTCCCAAAGAATGATAGGGGGAAGTATTTTAAGAGTGTAGGAGGATATGGAATTATTCCTTTTGAAGTTCCAAAAGGCATATAGAATGTCTCTGAGAGATGATCTCAAGTAGTTCATCCCAAATCCTCCTGCATAGTATTTTCATATCTTCTCCGGAAAGTATCCATGGTAGAACATGTGCTCAGCTGTTTCAATAGTTGGTCTCCTATTTGTATCTGCACAACATTAATATCAAGCTTTGCTACTCTATCCCCAGTGGGTAACCTGTTATGAGTTGCTTTCCATGCCAGCAAGTTCATTTTGTATGGCACTTAGGAAACCACAGTCTATATGGGATTCCTTTGTCTGACTAGTTCCCATGCAGAGTTTCCTTTTTCTCAGCAGGTCTAAACTGGAATGTTCTCTTTGTCAAGTGTTTTACAACACTAAAATAGTCATTGCTCAATTCTAAAATAATCTAACAAGTTAAAAGAGGGTATTTATGCTCGTCATGTTCTTTACCTTGACATCTAAAAAATATTTATTATTTTAAAAGTTTAAGACTAAATTAATTATTTTTTTATCTTATCTTTAGTAATGAGTAAATATTTTGGAAGATTACCAACACCTCTGTAGCACATAAATGGAGTAAATATTCAATAAATAAATATTAAAATATAAATAAAAATAAAATAGTCAAACCCCCTCCTAATATTATTTCTTAAGAAATATTACTACAGATATTTCGAGAGGGAGTGAGTACTAATTAAGCATGTACAATTGTAAGATTGATTTGGATGTTTTAACTTCAGTATTATGAATGTGTTTCGTATCAAAATATTTTTTCTGTAAAAAAGTGATTTTGTTTACTTATATTTTATATTTGATAAATAAATAAAATATATTTTTAAAATTACAATATTTTTATATAATGTAATTGCAATTGAATACTAGACACCTTTCTTTCTCTGGCTCTTCCTTGACATGTGAATTCTTCCTTGGTTCATAGATTTTATGATTCATTAATTGACAATCTGTTCAAGTCTTTGACTTCTAGAATACTCCCTCCTTCCCAAAATAAGTACTTTATTATTTTAGTAAAAATCACGTTTATTAAGAAATTAATAATAAATATAATATGAAATTTATTAAATTATTCTTAAAATATTATAAGGATGACAAATATTTTGAGACAGGAGAAATAGATAGTTAGTACTAAACCATAATTAGTAAACTTAAGCAGAGAGAGAGATTATGGTTTATGGAGTAATAGAATTATTTTTTAGAGAGAGTGGGAGTAGAAGAGACATTCGTACTGTCCCACGAAGCAGCTTTTTGAAACTGAAACTGCACATTTTTTCTTATAGGAAATAATTACATACTTAGATGGGATAGACGAAAGACTGATGATCATGATAGATAGCTTTTCTTTTCTTTTTTATTTCATTTAATTGGGCTCTTAGTTGTAATTCATTTGGAGACAACTCGTGCTTTTTTATTTGTTGTCACATTTTCTATGGATGGATATCGCCATACCTTACTCTTCATTAATCTTGTCTACATTTATACTCCTATGATTTATTTTACGTTTTAATCCATTTCAAAAGAATAATAGTAGTATGTTTTATATTTTAAAATAATTAATTATTAAATTTAAAAATAATTAATTATGAGATAGTAATTTTTAATTATAGAAATATAAACAGTTTATCTTAGATTATTAATTTTTAAAATATTCAATCATATTAAAATACATCATACAAACTGTGACAATTTTTTTTACATATTCCTCCCGTTCTAGGGATGTTTATAGTTCAGCTTGAATCGATTGTTGGTTAAAATTAAAACCTAATCACTAAAAATCCTTACTGTACTAGTCCCAACATTATAATCCATATTTTCATATTCTTGTATAACTAATTCATACTTTAATAGTTCGAGAAATGATAATTTTCTAGATGTTTACCGAAGAAAAGGGAGAAATGAAAAAGATGGAGAATAAATTGTTGGAAATTTGCCTTATGCGGGAGTTGCGTCCAACCATTTTTAATGGCTTAAACACTAGTGTTCCGCATGTTGGAAATTTTGGTTCTTCACACATGCATAATCTACTAAGTAAGTAGATGACCGTAGGGCCAAGGATCGTCAAATTTCGTTGAAAAATGAAAGAGATATTGGTCAACGAAGTGAGGTGTTTAAAGCATGGAAAAAGGTGTTAAAGACCAATCCTCCCTCATCGGTGGGAGAATAAAGATTTGTTTAGTTAATAAGTCTCAAAGTTGGCTTGGGGTTTGGGACCCCAAGGGGTATTCCATGTGTTTAAAGAAGGGAGGACCTAAATGTGCTTCGGTTCAAGGATAAGCCCACACGCTCGCCGCCGCCGCGCGCCGGTCCCGTCCGATCCGGTCTCGGGTCGGGTCGTGGATTTCTTCTGGTATTATCTTTTTGGACCCAAATTGCTTCATATTATCAAAGGATATGACCTTTGAAAAACTTATTATCAAACTTGAAATTCAAGAAGATAATAAGAAGGCCTTGCCTGGGGGTAAATAACCTGCAGAGGCAAAGACAAATCTGGCTGAGGCCAAAGGGAACCCAAGCAAGAAGCGGAAGTTTCAGAAAGACGGCAAGACCCACGCAACGGAGATGTTCAGAGGTAACTGTCACCACTGTGGGAAACATGGTCATAAGATCAAGGAATGTCGCAAGCTCAAGACTGAGCAACAACAGAAAGCCAAGGCTAAAGGCAAGGCGCATGCTAACGCCGTCAAGGACAATCTCCTCGATGACATGATTGAAGAGTTCTCAGCAGTGGTGCTTGAAGCAAACCTGGTTGAGAATCCCATGCAGTGATGGATGGACACAGGTGCTACCAGACACATCTGTTCCAACATAAATGCCTTCTCCACGTATACACCGGTCAACGACAAGAAGTCGTTCATGGGCAACAACGTTTCGTCTGATGTGCTGGGGGTAGGAAAGGTGGTCCTGAAGATGACTTCCGGAAAGGAGCTCACTCTGAAGGAAGTGATGCATGTCCTTGAGATTCGGAGAAATTTAATTTCAGGACCTTTATTGGTTAATGTTGGTTTTAGGCTAGTGTTTGAATCCAATAAATTCGTACTCACTAAGAATGACACTGTTGTGGGGAGAGGCTTCGTCTGTGAAGACCTCTTCAAAGTTAATGCTATGTCTGTAATGCGTCCAAGTAATAAAGTTGAAACTTCTTCTTATTTGCTTTATTCTTCTAATTTATGGCATCATAGATTATGACATGTTAACTACAAGTCCATCCAAAGGTTGGTAAAATTGGAGTTGTTGTCGTCTATCGACGTAAACCCTCAACATAAGTGTGAGGTGTGCGTAGAGGCAAAACTCACAAAGCTTTCTTTTCGATCCGTCGAAAGGAATACCGCTCCTCTAGAACTTATTCACACAGATATATGTGATTTGAAGTTTGCACAAACTAGAGGGGGGAACAAGTACTTTGTGACATTCATTGATGATAGCACAATGTATTGTTACCTTTACTTATTGAAAAGTAAGGATGAAGCCTTTGATGCGTTCCGACGTTACAAAGCAGAAGTTGAGAACCAACTAAACATGCGAATTAAATCCATTCATAGCGATAGAGGGGGAGAATATGTAGCGTCATTTGAGGAATATTGTGCCCAAGAAGTCATTGTTCATCAAACGACGGCTCCATACTCACCGCAATCAAACGGTGTGGCGGAACGTAAGAACCGCACATTGAAGAAAATGATAAATGCCTTGCTCATCAATTCCGGTCTTTCCCAGAGCATGTGGGGAGAATCCGTCCTTATCGCTAATACGATTCTTAGCAGAGTCCCACATAAGGGTAAGGATAAAACTCCATATGAATCATGGAAAGAAAAGAAACCCACTTATAAATATTTAAAGGTATGGGGTTGCATGGCAAAGGTTGAAGTACCCAAACCAAAACAGGCCGAGATTGGGCCTAAGACTGTAGATTGCATATTCATCGGATATGCAAATAACAGTAGTGCTTATCGCTTCTTAGTGCATAAGTCAGATATTTCAGATATCCACGGGGGTACAATCATGGAATCAAGAAATGCTCAATTCTTTGAAGATACCTTTTCTAGAAAGGAAAAAGACATAACCTCTCGCAAACGAAGTTATGAACAAAGCTCTCAAGAACTGGGAGTCCTTGACTTCCCGGATCTAGATGGTTCAGATCTAGCGAATCTCGAGGTGGATGAACATCCGGAATCTAGTGTTCCAGATTCTCAGAACTTGGAGACTCCAGAGATGGATCTAAGGCGAAGTAAAAGGGCCAGGAAGGATAAATCCTTCGGGCATGACTTTGTAGCTTATATGGTTGATGATGAACCAAGGATAATTGCGGAAGCATTGTCAACTCCAGAGGCACCACTCTGGAAAGAAGCTATTGAGAGTGAAATAGGCTCCATTCTGCATAACCATACTTGGGGGTTGGTTGATCTTTCTCCGGGAAATAAATCGTTGGGTTGTAAGTGGATACTCAAATGAAAATATAAAGCAGATGGGTCTATAGATAAGTACAAGGTCAGGTTGGTAGTCTAGGGCTATCGGCAGAAAGAAGGTCTTGATTACTTTGACACGTACTCCCCGGTATCTCGGATGACATCCATACGGGTATTTATTGTGATCGCAGCTTTGCGTGACCTTGAGATACATTAAATGGATGTCAAGACAACCTTCCTAAATGGTGATTTGGATGAAGAAATTTATATGGACCAACCCGAGGGGTATGTGGTTCAAGGGCAAAAGAAGAAAGTCTGTCGGCTTGTCAAATCTCTGTACGGGCTGAAACAAGCCCCGAAGCAATGTCACGAAAAGTTTGATAGTACTTTACTATCAAAGGGTTTCTCCATTAACGAATGTGACAAATATGTCTACACGAAAGGTCACTCTAACTCATTCGTCATGATATGCATGTATGTAGATGACATGTTAATCACATGAAGCAGTCCTAGGGTAATCCTAGAGACTATGAACATGTTGAAACAATGCTTCGACATGAAGGATATGGGTATCGCAGATGTCATCGTAGAGATAAAAATCTCTAAGACATCTGATGGACTGGTCTTATACTCTTATCTCAGTCTCACTACATCGAGGATGTTTTGAGAAAGTTCGAGATGTTTGACAGTTCGTCGATAAAGTCACAAATGGATAAAAATCAAAAGCTTGATAAAAATCATAGTGCACCCATATGCCAGGAGCGATATGCACAGGTGATCGGTAGTTTGATGTACATAACAAACTGCACCCGACCTGATATTGCTTATGCAGTCAATAAGTTGGCTGGGTTTATCCGTAATCCAAGTGATGATCACTGGAAGGCGTTGAATCTGGTATTACAATACCTGAAACACACGTTAACTTTCGGGTTACATTATTCGAGATATCCAGCTGTACTAGAGGGTACAGTGATGCAAACTGAATATCTGATATAGAGAACACCAAGTCCACCAGTGGGTATATATTTGCAATTGGTGGTGGGGCTGTGTCTTGGAAATCCTCTAAGCAAACTTGCATCGCCCGATCCACAATGGAATCAGAGTTTATCGCTTTAGATAAAACAGGAGAAGAAGCTGAGTGGCTTCATGACTTCTTAGAGGATGTTTCGTGTTGGAACAAACCCGTAGCTTCTGTAATGATCCACTGCGACAGCCAGTCGGCTCTAGGAAGGGCACTGAATGCTATGTACAACGGCAAGTCTCGTCATATTTAACGGAGGCATAAGACCGTTAGGCAGCTGATCACCACGGGTATAATATCCAATGATTACATAAAGTCAAAGGATAATATAACAGACCCGCTGACAAATGGCTTATCCAAGGATCAAATGTTCTGCATGTCTAGGGGAATGGGCTTAAAACCCAAAGTATAAGGACCAATATGGTGGTAACCCAACCTTACTGACTGGAGATCCTAGGAATTTGGTTCAATGGGAAAACTAAGTTGTAAAGGTTCAGTTGATCGCTTCAGTGGAAGCATAAGCACTTCAGATAGTGATTTCTGTAAAGAAACACCAAATCCAAAGTAGTTCTCGCAATAGACGTTAAGTGCTATCTGCAGTGTGGGTAAAAGTTAAGTTTTCAAAACCTTTAATGATCCTCAACATATGGTTAGGATTGGGGAAATTTTTAATGGTTCCTAACACTCTGGAAGTGGGGTATAACAGGATACCTTGTAGGAGACCACCTATTTAAGTGCGAGGACATGCCGCCTTAAATGAACGCACTTAAGAATCCAAGAAGTTGTCCACGGTCACAACGGACAAAACATTACGAAAAAGAGAGTAAGGAAATTTGTTGTGTTGGTACTATTGACTTGGCTTACATTAAACACTAACGGTTCAAGACATCACGTTCATCACGCAGTATGTAAGTCCGATGGTGTTTAACTATGAAAGGTTCAAAGCTGAAGCTACCTCTCCTTATGCAACATCGGTCTGCTGAAATATTGCTGGGAAAATGCACCATGTGAGTGCGCTAAAATCTCTTTCAAGATGGGATTGTTGGAAATTTGCCTTTGGCGGGAGTTGCGTCCAACCATCTTTAATGGCTTAAACACTAGTGTTCCGCATGTTGGAAACTTCGGTTCTTCACACATGCATAATCTACTAAGTAAGTAGATAACCGTAGGGCCAAGGATCATCAAATTTCGTTGAGAAATGAAAGAGATATTGGTCCACGAAGTGAGGTGTTTGAAACATGGAAAAAGGTGGTAAAGACCAATCCTCCCTCATCAGTGGGGGAAGAAAGATTTGTTTAGTTAATAAGTCTCAAAGTTGGCTTGGGGTTTAGGACCCCAAGGGGTATCCCATGTGTTTAAAAGAGAGAGAACCTAGATGTACTTCGATTCAAGGATAAACCCACACGCGCGCCGCCGCCCGTCCGCCCCGTCCGATCCGGTCTCGGGTCATGGGTCACGGGTCGTGGGTCGTGGGCTTCTTCTTTTATTATCTTTTTGGATCCAAATTGCTTCATATTTACAGTTTGGTCCCTGAAGTTTCTGATAAGTTAAATTAGGCAGATAACTTGTGCTTTTGTTGGCTGTTGGTTTCTGAAACGTTAACCAGCCTTAATATGCACTCAATTCAGTCATTTATTTTGGCTGAATAACTCTCCCTAAAAGCTAATCCGTTGCACATCAATTCACCATTTATTTTGGCTGAATTACTACCTCCATAATTGCCATTACTTGGCCAGTAACAACAATTATGTGGGTAGTTGGTAAATCCTCTCCTACAACTATATAATGGAGCCTTTGCCAATTATTGAGAACACACAGAACATACAAACGAAATCAGTTTCTTCCTACAACTTTCTAGCATCATTTCATTACTCAAAATTTTTCAAGGTAACACTTGAGTTTCCTTTGCTCATTTGTTGAGTTTTTGTTTTATCTTGGGAGACTATTGTCCAGAACGTAGAAAGGATATATACGGGGCAATCTTGTCTTAAAGACAGAGTGCCATCACTCGACTCAGCATATCAAAATTGTTTCAGTTTCTTGTTCCAGTTCATTGAAATTTCAGATTGTTGTAATTTCATTGTGTTGTATTACGTAGCAGTTACTTATTTCCATTTCCTGCACCATTGTAACTAGGGATAGCAGCGGATCGGGTCTGGACCGAATCCTACTAGATCCAGATCCAGATTCATTTTTCATACCTGAATCCAGATCCGAATCCAGATCGGTCAGGTCCATAAAATCAGATCCAAATCCGGATCCATCGGATCCACCGGGTCCACGGATCAGATCTGGATTCATATGTAAAAAAATTTGTCTTGCTAAGAATGTAACCTTGCTAAGAATTTTTTTTGAACTGACAAACGATTTTTACTTAGCTAACAATTTACTGTGTTTCAATTTTGAAATGTTCATATGAGATATTTTGTTCGTTGTCTCATTTTGATTGTGAGCTATTAATTGAAAATGTTGGACAATGACAATAGTTGTGAAAAATGCTGACTAGTATTTCCACAATGCAGAACTTGCATGTGCTTGAAATCTTCACAAATGAAGTGAATATAATTTTAACTACTTTTCTATGGAGATGTTAGTCATTCACTAATATAACATTGATTTTATTATCGAAGTTACCTCTTTATTTTTTGGTTTTTGAGTTAACGCGAGGATAAATTAAACTTGTTTTGAGAATTAAACTTGCAAGGATGTGCTTAGCAATTTTAAGAAAATACTTATAAAATTACATTCTAGGTTATGAATATATTTAATAAAAGATGGATTCACGGGTCGGATCTGGACCGGATACGTATCTCAAATACAAGATCCAGATCCAGATTCGATCCGTCAGAAATGGACCCGGGTCCGATCCGGATCCGGATCCGTCGGGTCCAAATTTTGAAGATTCATATCCTATAAAACGGATCTGGATTCACCGGATTCAGATCGGATTCAGGATCCACTGTCATCTCTAATTGTAACCAAGATAAACATGGGTAAAACAATCTTCCTTTATGTTATTATATTATTGTTATTTCTTTAATTTTTTGGGGGATATTTGTATGTTATTTTGTTGGATATATATAGTCAAGAATTAAATGTTGTGTTCAAGTCTTCAGGATTCTTTTGGGGTGGGTGGCATTTTCTATTAAAGGAGAATAAAAACAATCTGAGGCAAAGTCCTCATGGTGTCCAAATTACATTTTTTTCATCAAAATGGAAATTTTGTATGGCACTTGTAGTACACAAACCAAGAAGGTGCCATAAGATAATTATATCACTGAATGCACCAAAAAATATAAATAAACTGAACAGAATATATGGGAACGGATGTGCTGTTTGTCGAGAATAGGAAACCCAAATTACATATGGCCATTGGACCTTAGTGAAATACATCAAATATCATGTCTAAGTTGATGTACAACTGGAAGAAGAAAAAGACAATAAAGTTAATAGTTC
Organism: Anisodus acutangulus; assembly: GCA_029783415.1. NCBI lineage: Eukaryota > Viridiplantae > Streptophyta > Magnoliopsida > Solanales > Solanaceae > Anisodus > Anisodus acutangulus. The sequence continues at coordinate 28,848,451 of CM056501.1, forward strand.
CCTATTCCAATAGGATAAATCTTTTTCCTAATTATTTATTCCAAACACTCGTTAGATTTCTTCCCCTTGTTTATTTATTTCGATCTTGATTTTTATAGATGTATTTAATGTTTTCATCTGATTAGGTGTTTGTGTCACCTTGTGTACACTCTCCTTTAATTTTTCAAAGTATTTGCTCTTATCGGTATAATTATTAGATTATTATGTCCACAAGTCTTAATCATATCATGAGAAATAATTAATCAATGTTACACGTCCTCAGGTATATTTTAATCCTATATATATTTAATTAAACATTCATTCTCAATTTAAGTTATAATTTAATAATAATTTGGTTAAACGACGAAATATAACTAAATTTCACCCATCATAAAACATCATGGTTCTCCAATTTGTTGTCCATTAGGCTACACTTTTGTGTGCCAAATAAAAAAAAAAGAAAAAACTTTATCTCCCTAAGAAATTACTTTTACATGCCAAAGTTTCAACTCATTTTTCCCGTTTTATTATTTTTAAGTATTTTGATTATTTTTTTAACATTTTAATTAAAATTCAGTAGAATAAAGTTGATTTACTAGTTGAAGTAAATAAAATAAAGAAAAGCAGTCCTCCGGGGCATAGTTCAGTGGCAAAGCCTGGGCGCTATAAGACGCTTTGGCATGGGACAACGTGGGTTCGATTCCCCGCAAGCACGAATAAACTCTGCATGTTGGGGAATTTGACCTTGTCTCATTGATCAGTTGTACGCTCCCAAAAAACTGGCCACCGGAGCACATCCCGCGATTTACCTGGTAATAGTGTTGAAGGATCAGTGCTATTACCCTTCAGAACGTAGTCAGGCTCAAGCCTAGAGATCTGAATTATCAAAAAAAAAATAAAGAAAAGCAAAAGAATCGTAGTAATAAATGAACGGACAAATAGGTCTCAACTCTCAACTAGTAATACAGTTAACACAAAAACCAAGAACCAAAAAGAAACACCAAAAGAAAGAAACACATAAGAACACAGAAGAAAGAAACTGCACTGCACCTCGATTTGATCATTCCTCCTTGTGTCTGAAAAATCCAAATAAAAAAAATTATTTTTTTACTTAAACTTATTTAACTTTGTTTCTCTAGGAGGGGAGGGGAAGCGAGGGATATTGCCAGTAATGGCAGTGTTTCAGTGGCAGTGCAAGAAAAAGGGGGTTTGAGTTTTCATTGGGAAGGCAAAAATTTTGCACCCAAATACAAGATAACCTTTAACACCTTCATGTTTTTCATAGGAATTCTCTTCTTCTTGGTAGATACATAGATAGCTACAGAGAGAGACAAAAAAGAACCCTATTTATTCTATTTATTTCACATTCGTAGAGAGGGAAAAGAAAAGAAAAGAAAAAGAATTGCGGTAGGAGGGTTTGCTTTTTCTGACTACTAGTATTGCTAACTATGTATTCCATTAAGGATTTGCTGTGAAAAAAGCCTGATATCAGTAAAGCATAAAACTCGGGAGTTCACTTCACTGTCTCTTACTTAGTCCCAAAAAGAGACGGAAATACAAAAGATTATAATTACACATATCTCTGTGTGTGTGAGAGAGAAAAAGATAATGGTTTCATAGGCAAAAACAAAAGGAACAAAATTAACACCTTAGAAGATAGTCAGAGAAAGAAAAAGATAGATATATATATATATAGAGAGAGAGAGGGGGGCAATAATGGAGGGGTTTTCTAGTGGAAATAATACATCTTGTTTGATGATGGGCTACGGAGATCATGACAACAACAACAGTGGAAATGGAAATGGAAATGCAATACTATGTCCTCCTCCAATGATGATGATGATGCCTCCTCCTTTAACTACTACTAATAACAATGCTGAAACCAGCAACAACAACAACAATATCCTATTTCTTTCTTTCATGGACAACAACAACAACAATTCGCATGAAGATCATGGAAACAACTCTTCTTCTTCCATCAAGTCAAAGATTATGGCTCATCCTCACTTCCCTCGTCTCTTGGCTTCTTATGTCAATTGTCAAAAGGTGAAAATTAACAACCCACCCACCCCCATTAAGACAAAAAACTATTTTTTTCAAGAAATGCATATTAAAAGTACTTGTTTTCCCCACAATTGGAAAATGAAGTGCTAGTGGTAAAGATTATATTTTTACATAGAAGGAATTATGGGTTTTCATAATTGTTGAGCCGAAAGTCTATCTGAAACAGTCTCTCCCCTGTAAAGGTAGACGAAACAGCCTATCTATCGTGTAAAAGTAGATGTAAGGTCTGCATACACTTTTCAGACTTCACTTGTGAGATTATAATGGGTATATTATTGTTGTATAATTGTTGTAATTTTGGTATTTTTATAGCCTGAGGGTGACTCTGCAAGAAAAGAGTATGTTTCCCAAACCCCTGAAAAAAAATCATGTATGAAAGGGACAGTAGCTGTATGTCTTTTTTATACACTTTACATCTTTTGAAGTGTTGATGAGAAGAAAACTAAACCTAGTTATGTATAATATAAGCAGATAGGAGCTCCGGCGGAAGTGATGGCTAGGTTAGAGGAACTATGTGCTACATCAGCAACAATAGGCCGTAACAGTGGTGGCATCACTGGAGAGGATCCGGCGCTTGATCAGTTCATGGAAGCTTATTGTGAGATGCTGACAAAATATGAGCAAGAACTCTCAAAACCCTTCAAGGAAGCCATGGTTTTTCTCTCAAGAATTGAGTCCCAGTTCAAAACTCTCACTCTTGCTTCCTCTCATGAATCTGGTGATAATATATCACTCCTAATTTATTTACTAGCCCTTTCTTTTACTACTTTTTTTCGCCTTACTTGAAATGGGCGACATTTATTCTTTTCAAATCCCAACTGTTTATTTGAGTTTATTCACTGCTTTTGATCAGTTGGTTTGTTATTCTTTATATTAATGTGCTCCGCATGTGCATGTTTCCAATGATATCAACCTTCAATTAACTATAAATAAGCTCCATTCCAGATACACTAAATACTTTTTCCTTTCTTTATTCACTTTCCACCCCCTCTTACTAATCTTTTCATTTTTTGTTACTTCCCTTCCCAAATTATTTGAAGGTGGACCAGTTTGGAAATCAAATAACTCTTTGTTGACTATGATTTTTTTCAATTCTTTTTATATATTGTGAATTATTAATTATGCAGACTTGTAATATTTTTTATGTAATTTTCAAATATGTAAACTTTATTATAAAATAATCGAAAAATTTATGTTTAAAATTAAGTAAAAAAAGTTATTTAACTGCATAACTGGTCAATCTTCAAACAAATTGGGACGGAGGGAGTATTTTTTTTACATATCGTTATATATAAAAATGACTCTTTGTTTTGATTCTGTCTCAGTGAATACTATTTTGTTCTTCTACATGTTCATCGTCTGTATATAGTACAAGCTGTAGGTGTAAACATCAAGATACATTTGTCCCTTGTTAATTATTTCAAACTTGATGTTTGTGTTTGCTGAAGAAACCAGCTTTGTCTTGTTGCTCTATTTGGAATGACCCTGGGGAATATGGCTTTCTTGTTCCAGTTTGTTTAAGAACAGGAATCACTTTTTTTTCAACTATTCATGTCCAGGTATTGTTTGTTCTATCATGTGCTTATCTAGTTAGTTTCATGAAAATCTCGAAATTTTTCTTATTAATTGATGGCTATTTCCTGATCTAATAATAAACTAACCCTAGTTTACGGAATCACTTCAATCTGGGTGATGAAGTTTTGGTTTCCAGTTTATCCTCAAAATTAAAGTTAATATTATGTCTCTCTCTAAGAAGCAGATTACTACATTTTTTTTAAACGAGGTCTTTTTCCACTATAAACCTGCGTTTGAAGTCAGCTTTATGGTTTACTTTTCAACAATTCACATAAAGACGAGTTCATTTGGCATTTCATTTGCTTTAGGATGTATTGAAACTCTATTCTTCTCATGAATGTAGGTGTTCTGTTGTTCAAAGCTATTCTCAATACTTCTTTATATAATAACTACTGTGGTTTTGCTAAATCGTTTTTTTAAGGTGTAATATAGTCTAAAATAAAATATAGAGTTCATGAAAGTTTTGCTGAAGCATGCATTAACTGTTGTCTTGGAAATGCTTCATAGTTTACTATGAATGCTCTAACGCGATGATATATCAGCTCAGTGAACTTTGATAAAAGAACTTTCATCTAATGATAGTAGTTTGTATAATATTTGAATTTAAGTGTTTGGAACTTAATTACTCCACTTTAACTTTAAGCTTCAAATCAGTATGATTCCTTTGATCATTCTCTTTGCCAGCGCCATATTTTCTTTTATGGGCTGTGAGGAAGCACTTGAGTTAAATGATTAACGTATCACGAATAGTTCCAAACTTTGACATGATTTCAGGTCCCTCTGAATATCTTCTTTAGTTACTTGAAAAGGATATAAAGATAACAAATTATTGAGAAATGCACCTTGTGTTTAGAGGGACCCATAAAATACTCTTGATTAGATTTGGAGCCTTGATTGGAGTGTATGATAACCTCCTTGATGTGTTATACACTCGTTTAATTATTTGATTTTTCGTTTACCTGAAACGGGTGAAAGTAAAGCTATACTTTGCTCCTTTTTTCTCTTGTTATATGATAACTAGGATGTAATTTAATTTCTCTCTACTATTTAAAGTTTCATGATTAATGAAGTAGGTGCTATTTTATCAAATCATCTATTCAATTTTTATCATTCTTCCAAGTATTTTGAGTTGATTTGCTTTTTTCGTGTCCAGCATATGTCTAATCGAATTTATTCCCAATATAAAAAATTCAGCTTGGTAAAACTGGCTTGCTTACTATGATCTAAATGTACTATTGTTAGTATGCTAGTTGACAAATGCTTCCCTATTCAATCTATAAAGTTGTGTGGAAATTTCTCGCCTTCGACCTTTTGTACACCCGGTCGACAAACATATTACACCTGTGAAGTTATACTCTATGGTCTATAGAGCCTTTAATGGGATAAAGAAGACAGCAGTTGGTGGGTTCTTGAAGGACCCACTGAGTTGTGAAAATTGAATCTTGTGGAGTCTACTTTGTGCCAAACGAGCTGTTCACCGAAAAGCTAGCAGTTTTCAAGTGCTTGTGATTAAAAGACAACCGAATACATTAGCTCTTTTTGAACTTATTCGTAACATGGATATGTTTATTCTTTGATGAATAGTAATAGTAATTGTTCTCAATTTTATAGCAACTAAGTTAAGTTTCTCATAAAGTTGATGAGCTTCTTATACTTTGCATAGATATAGTGAAGTTTTATGATTGTGTTAACGTTAGCATGCTTTTACTGAGAAGTTTCCAAATGCAAATACTTAACGGCAAACTAGGCTATTCTATCCTGCCAAACCTTTTGGACTTCCCTGAAAAAAGAAGTGTTCCAAAAACCATAGCCTTCTTCGTACTTTATTAAATACAAATCTGTTGATTAGAGTACTACTATGCACTATATTGCACTTTGCTAACTAAAAGCCTGATTTTGTCCTTGCTGATATTGATGGTACTACTGATTGTGTGATCTTGTATGTACATTTTGAATTACCTATTTCTCACTTATTCTTATATGCATGTATACTTAATCCTAGTTTGGGTATTTATCAAGTTCACTCACTGTTAATTATGCCTTCTGGATTTTATTTTGTTACATAATCTGATACCGATGGAATTCTAAATAACATGAATTCCTAAGAAATAATGGCTTTTAATGCTTTCAGTAACCATTTGGGTTCTGAAAGTGGTCTACGACATTTGCTTAGGTGTTGACCCACATCTTTAAGTGCGCGACGATAAGAAATATTCATTCTTAATTATTTTATTTCAAAATCATTGTACATATACTAAAATACGAACTTAATCCTAGGGTATAATTACGGTAAGGAATAACTACAATATACATCTATCATATACAGAATATACATAATTATGACTAAATATAATTTTTCTATTCTATCACACCCTGCCGTCGAAGCGGGAGGTCGGCGTATGCTGAGACTGTTTCGAAAGTCTTCAAATAAAATCAGCGGAAGATCCTTTGTAAAAATATCGGCAATCTGATAACGTGACTTGACATGTAAGACACGCACTTGTCCATGACCAACCTTTTTGCGAACAAAGTGAATATCTAGCTCAATATGTTTAATGCGTAGGCAGTGAACCAAATTTCTTGATAGATAAATTGCACTAACATTATCATAACAAATCAATGTGGTGTGTCTGGTATTCGAACATCCACCCAATCGACATATGTGTATGAAATAATCATGAAATACACAATAAAAAGATGTGGAGTGTCCGGACATCCATCCCAATGGACATGTGTATGAAATAAGAGTGGTTGTCAAAGACAGATATAAATGCAAATCATGATCGAGAGTGCCCTGAATATAACGCACAATGCGTTTGAGAGCATGCATGTGATCCTCTATTGGGTTAATGCATGAATAGACAAACTTGCTGTACAACATAAGAGATGTCGGGTCTCGTGAAGTTGAGATATTGTAGGCCCCTACAAGGCTGTGGTAATGCAATGGATCGACATACGACTTGTTGGAAGCACACAGCTTTGGTTTAGTATCAATCGGAGTGACGGACGACCTACACGATGACATGTTAGCTCGTTCAACAATCTCTGAACCATCTGCATTGACTTGTGAAGAGCATCAGATGAAACAATTAATATAATATCTTCCACATACAAAAGGTTGTATGCGATATCATTACCCTGGTGGTATATGAATAGATAATGATCAGACATGCTGTTAGAAAACTCAATATGTGAAACATAATCTGCAAACCTCTTGCAGGAGCTTGTTTGAGCCATACAATGATTTCTTCAGCTGGCACTCATGATTAGGATAAGTAAGATCTCTGTAACCCATGGGCTGAGACATGTACACTGTATCATTGAGGTCTTCATGAAGTAAGGCATTTTTAACATCAAGCTGATGAAGCGACCATGCCTTCGAAAGAGCTAGACTGAGGACCTTTCTGATAGTTGTTGATTTGACCACCGGACTGATAGACACACCGCATTCTACACCAACCTGTTGAGTCCTGTCATCACCTACATGACGAGCTTTATGCCTCTCAAATGTAGCATCAATTTTTTTTCTTTATGACAAAATCCACAGATCGAATCACATTAACATCAGGGGGACGGGGCACAAAATTCCACGTCCTATTATTAATAAAATCCCAAAATTTATCATTCGTATTTTTTTTCCAATTCGAGTCATTAAGGGTAGACACAAGATTACGGGACAATGGTGACTTGGCAATATGTGTGTGAAGATCGTATTTTTTGTTTGGCTTAAAAATTTCATGTTGACTACGAGTGACAGGCCGTTGGGCCGGAGCTAGATTTGGGCCAGACGAGAATGACAGATTGCCCGGCAGTGAGCTAACAGTGACTGGACTGCCAGACGATGGGCTGCTCGAGCCTGACGTAGGCGGAGACCCAGCGAACTGCCAGCCACTAGGCCTTTCGGTTGTGGGCTGCCAGTGAGACGATCAGCTAGGCTAGCAGCCTTTGGGCTCGGTAATTGGGCAGACACCGGGAGAAATTGGGCCTGTTTGGGAGACCAATTTATGAATCAAATATGGGGGTATGCTATCGTTGAGAAATTCATAGGTAGGAGGCCCGGAGCAATGTAATTTGGCAAAAGAGAAATTTGTTTTTTCAAAAATTACGTGACGACTTACGATGATTTTATCAGAGGATAAGTCGTAATATTTATAACCACAATGATTTAACGGATATCCCAAAAAGCACATGGAGTAGACCGAAGTTGAAGTTTATTGATGGTAGTAGAAGAAAAGAAAGGATAGCATAATCATTCGAAAATGCGTAAATGAGAATTCTAACGAGTCCCTTGGGTATAAATTTGAGTGGAGATTAGTAGGCGACTTGTTTGCTCGGAAGTATGTTCAAAAGATAGGTTGTCATTTGTAACGCATGATGCTAAAATGACGGTGGTAGAGAGGCATGGGGCAAGTAAGGTTCGAACATTTTTTAAAGTTAACGGTGGTTTCGGGGGAAACAAGTTTGCAATACCATAACCTCGAATTGGAATTGAATGATCATTTTTGATAATCAGTTCACGATTATTGCTCAAATTAAAATAGGACGAGAGATTACCTTGGGAGAACGTCATATGAGACGTTACCCATGGATTTTCGATAATCAGTTCGCGTAAGAAATGTAAGATAGGGTTTCAGGAACTTTCACTAGACTGCTGATGTCATGTAAGAAATATTCTTCTTTTAATATTTCATTCCAAAATCATAGTACATATACTAAAATACAAACCTAACCTAGGCTACAACTACGGTAAGAAATAACTGCAATATACATCTACCATATACAGAATATACAGAATTATGGCCAATTATAATTTTCCAATTCTCAGCGACTGTTTCTGCTCTATTATCCTAGTTTCTGTTGGTTTCAGCCTTTCAGGTATTTTTATTTGGCCATTGCTTATGCTAACGTCTTCCAGTTGCAGCTCTAGGTGAGGCAATGGATAGAAATGGATCATCTGAAGAGGAGGTTGACGTGAACAACAGTTTCATTGACCCTCAGGCCGAAGATCTGGAGCTCAAAGGTCAACTGCTGCGCAAATACAGCGGTTACTTGGGGAGCCTTAAGCAGGAGTTCATGAAGAAGAGGAAGAAAGGCAAGCTGCCTAAGGAAGCAAGGCAACAACTGCTGGACTGGTGGACCAGACATTACAAATGGCCTTATCCATCGGTATTACCCTTACCCTTCTCACCTGTTCCAATTTATCACATCACTCTTGGCCTTCAATTCATATTATGAATTTTCCATTGAAGCATGATATAGGCATGCCTAAAATCTACATTCTACTCTATACACTGGAGTAGTTTTATTCCCAAGGCAAGTTAGGAGTTGATGGACATCGAATAAAAGAGGTATACTTTTACACCAACCTTTAAATGACATACAACAATAGGTAACCTTAAATGTAGTAAATAACCTTTGCCATAACCGGTTAAATACTCCAAGGGGCCGTCTGGTTACCGGTTGAATCCCAGTATAAAATTTGGGATTAAATTTGTCCAGTGTTTGGTTGCGGGTATTAGTTATAAACCAGGATAAAATTTATTCCAATTCATGGGATTATCTATCATGGTTATAATCTTGTTACTAACTTTTCAGAGAAAATCTCATATATCGCTTTATGTTGCGCGATTTATGTGTTAACAGGAATCCCAGAAGCTGGCACTAGCTGAATCAACAGGATTGGACCAGAAGCAAATAAACAATTGGTTTATCAACCAAAGAAAGAGGCATTGGAAGCCTTCAGAGGATATGCAGTTTGTGGTGATGGATGCTGCTCATCCACATTACTATATGGACAATGTTCTGGCTAACCATTTCCCAATGGATATGACACCAACTCATCTACTCTGAATATTATGGAGATGGCCAAATGAAAGTAAAATTTCAAGATTTGTGTAATAGTTGGGGCTAATTTTATGAAGGATATTTTGCATATTACTCGTATGCATGTAGTAGTTATTGTGACATGATTAACACTTTATTAGACCATAAGTACTTATAGCTAGAGCTATTTCTAATATTTATTATGGTTAACTATGGAATTGATTAGTTTGTAATTTTATCTACCAATGTCAATTTTTTAGTCCCGGTATTGGTTATTGGTTGTAAAGAACAACTTTAGAGCTGAAATCCTTGTGCAGGGCCACGCGCAAATCAGTTACTACCAAAATTTAATGATTTAGAACTACAGTATGTATCTTATTTGATTTCATGTACTAGTTGCATTAACAATATTCTTTTCGGGGTCTTTTAACCCTCATAGTTTTAGTTTAGGAATTTGCCAGAAAACAAAATCACCTGGTAGGTTAAGTATAAAACTTGCAAGTTTAGGAGGACGTTTATTTAATTCTAAGTTTTACCAAATAATACATTATCTGCCACCTGACACATTTTAAAAGTATTTCAGGAGTCTGAAATGCATGTACCGATAAATATTCAGTAGGCACGTACATAACCTTTAAAAGTTATACTATCAAAGGTGAAAACGGAAACAAGTCATACTTAAGTATGAAACTTGTAATAACGTATTAGTTTAGCGGCAAGTTTGACGGCAGCACCCAATTTTTTTTTTTTTAGGAGTTTGGGCTATAAGTTTTAATTATATGGTGGGAGGACCCATTTAAGATTAAGACTAATTAAGTGGCGTCAAAATAAGCTCTCAAATTTAAAAATATACAGTTTAGTCCAATGATTTAAAAAATAAAAATAATAAATAATAAAATAAAAACTATTATAAATTATTTTCCCTCATTCGTCTCTTTTCATATCCCGCTTTTTTCTTCGATTGAAGCTCCCAAATTAGCTCTTCTCCTCTCTTTCGATCTTAACCCTAGTATAGTGGAATTTCCCTTCTCATTTTCTCATCCCGTTCCTTCTTTTTGAGCTGCAATTGTTGAGGTCTGCCATTGTTAAACCCATTAAAACTTTTGAAAAGAAATTCCGAATTGGGTGGTTATTTTTGAATTTTACGACTTGAAAATTACTCTTTTTGGTTAAAGTTTGGTTTGGTAAGCTTTAATTTGTGTTCTTCTAAATTTATCATTTCTGGTAATCTGAGTCTATTATAGACCAATTTAAGTTTATCATAGAAGGTAAAAAGATAGCAGTTGGCGATTATCTATACATTGATTCACAATTTTTTTGAACCATATGCATCAAAAGGCACATGGTATTTAGGTATGTATTAAAACTGCCTGAAAATGGAATTCTCCACAAAACATCCAACATGTTCAATTGAATACTTATTACACTTATGATGATTTATTAAAGAGCGTGATTCTGTTTGGTAATATAGATCCCATGTCGACAGAAGTGTCCATTAGCTACGTAATTAATGCTCTTAAAAGGGTTTGTCTCCTACCTACATAACAAATGATCATCAAGTCCGTCTATATCTTGTGAATGTTGATAAGGATGGTTCAAGACCTAGGTTATATGTAAGTTTGAAGGAGAGGATTGTTGAAAGTCTAAATTCATCAGCTGTAGCGAATTCATCAATTTCAGCGAATTTATCAGGGGCAGCGAATACTGCTGGGCCAGCCTCACCAATCATCGATGAAGATCCTTGCCAACCTCCAATGGACAACGACATTTATGAATATCCTTGCGAACCTCTAATGACCGTCCTGTTAATGTTCATGGAGATGATTTATAAAATTCAGCTTCCATCAACCATAACTATGTTGATGAAACATGTTTTAAGAGTGGTGACACTTTCAAAGAGGTGTGTACGCTAGTGGAAGCACTATCATTAGTTGCCTTAAAGACACGCTTCAATTGCTATGCTTGAAAGAACAAATCAGACAAATATGCGGCTATATGTATTGATGATTCTTGCAAGTGAATAATGTGCGCCAATAAATACGTAACAAGATTTAGGTTTTTTTATAAATGTGTACTGTAACGTGCACACATGAGACATTCAACACGTTGTCACTAAACATTCAAAGGCATCAGTTGTAGTAATATCGAGACACATGGATAAATTTGAAAAAGGCGCAGGGATCACTCCCAAACATATCCAGAAGGAAGTACTTAAATGCTTTGGTTGTGAAATTAGCTATTGGAAGTCCTATCAGACATGCATAATTTCTAAGAAATTGGTAAGGGGGTCAGCGGCGGATGGGTATTCGAAATTAATTCCTTACAGTTGGATGGTACATAGTACAAACCCCGGAAGCAAAACAAACTTACAACTTGATAATGATGAGAGATTCTTATATTACTTCTTGGCTTTTGAAGTGTGAATAAGGGGATTTAAGCACATGAGAAATGTGATAGCAGTTGATGGCACACACTTAAAGAACAAGTATGGAGGTGTTTTGTTGACTGCTGTGGGACAAGATGTGGAGAACCATGCTTTCCAGTTGACTTATGTGTGGTTGGCTTAGAATGTGATGCTTCTTGAAATTTTGCCTATCAACTTAGATTTGTGCATAATATCTAATCGGCACCACAACTGCAAAAAGGCAATATGAGAGGTTTACATTAATTCTCAACATTGTGTTTGCACAAGACATCTTTGTGAAAGAATGCATGGGAGGTTCCACAATGAATCCTTCAAGAAATTCTTTTACAGAACAACAAAAGCGTATACATCGTAGGCGTTCAATGATCACTTTTGTGAAATTTGGCGTGTTGAACCAGATGTATCTGATTGTCTTAAGAATGAAGTTGAGTTTGATAAATGGAGCAAGGAATTTTCAGGGGAACATATTTGATGTATTGACGTCAAATATTGCCGAATCGTTCAACTCAATGTTTCTAATAGAGAGAGAGTTCCCCGCAACTGTCCTTTTCAACGCCATAAATATGAAATTTGCTACTAATTTCAATTAAAGACGTACCTTAGCAAAGAATCTGCTCTTATTAAACAATTGCATCATGCCTTGTGTTGAGAAAAAGATAAGGAAGCGATAAAAAAAGTAGTTGTTATTGGGGTAAATGAAAAACGAGTATATCGCGTGTGGACACAACGATCATGCAACTTGCAACATATCGACTATGTTATGTTCTTGTAGAGTTTTAAACGTGGACAAGCTCTCATTCCCATATGCCATAGCAGCTCTTAGTAAGAGGTACTTAGATACATTTGAAGACTCCGTCTATAATCACTCTTCTGCATATTACTCAGCAGATGCATACTACAAAGCATACAAATGTAATATTATCCAAATTCCTCATGAAAGTAAGTGGGTGATTCCATCATATATGCAGGGCGCAAAAGTTTCCCCATCAAAATACATTCCTAAACGGGGTCGAAAGAGCAATAATCGTAAGAAGAGTTGCTTGAAGGGTGAAAGTAGTAATACCAAGAAATCAGCCAAGAGAAGAAATAAATGTTCCCTATGCAAATAACATGGATATAAGAAAATCACTTGTAATATGAATTTGTCATAAAATTCATCACAAGTTGAGCAGTGAATTTGTTGTTGGTCTATTGGTCTATTGCCATTTTATTTGCTATGGCTGCAGTAAAATATATATATTTGGTTGGTCTATTGGTCTATTGGCAATTTGTTTGCTATGGCTTCAATAAAATGTATATACGTTGTTGGTCTATTGCCATTATATTTTTATATGCCTGCAGTAAATGTATAACCATTATTGGTCCATTTATAATTGTTGTTGATTTATGTGAAACGTTGCCATTTTAACTTCGCTTTTTGACGAATGCATTCGGTCTATACATAAAGTAACATAAGTTGACAATTAATTAAAAAATAAAACACAGTCAAAAGAAATCACAAATGACCTATTTGATAATTAAAAATAAAACTAAACACAACAACATCCTCTTCATCTTTTGATTCCCAATTTCAGCATCCTTTTGTTCCTTTTTTGCCTGATCCCTCTCCGTTTATGCTGCCTTCAATTTCTTTTTTACCTGATCTCTCTCGGTATGAGCTTCCTTCATTTGATATTTAAACCAGTCCCTCGATGCTTTCACTTTCAAGAAGAGATTTTTGACTTCTCCCAATGACTTTTTAGCTTTGTGAAGTTCGTGCAGTAAATTAAATTTCTCTTCCCCAATGAATGGGGCATCATCATCAACCCATCTAAAATAACTGAAACCACCATCTTCTTTCTGCACAAATCAAAATAAAAATTTAGTAGTGTATCAAGTTAAAACAGACGTAATCAAATTTAATATTAACCTTTCCCTTCGCATAGCCATAAAACTCTCTTCCAGAATTTTGTGGTGTCTTTGAAATACTAATGGAAGCTAAATCATTGCACTTGTATATTCCCTTTTGTGTGACATACGTGTTAGACGACGAATTCTGTGACATTTTAGTAATTAATGAATGACGCTTCTAATAATCTTCACTAGCGTTTTAATAAAATGTCGATTATTTACTCTTTGGTAAAAATCCTGGAAATGAGGCTACTTATAATGGAAATAATACCGTTATTTGGACGTTCTGTTTGAAAAAAGTTAGTAGAATATACAATGTGACACATGTTTTGCGAGTTCTGAACGTGTAGTTTATAATTCACCTACAAAATATTAGTAGAATATATAACGTGACACATGTTTTGCGAGTTCTGAACATTTATTTTATAATTCACCTACAATATATTAGTAGAATATACAACATGACACATATTTTTTCAATTAGAAAACATTTATTAAATTAGAATTTAACTAATTCTAAAATTTTAAACTTATATTTTTGACTAAATAATATATAGTCATCATGCAATTAGTGAAATAATATTATAATATTCTAAACAATGACACTAATTGAGTAATGTTAATAATATGCTAGTGAAAGTCTTTGGTTGTGATGATCATAAGTAACAACTATAAATTGGTGACATAACTATATGTGAACATCATATATATTTTCATTGATATTTGTGTTTATATTAATATGACGTTTGATATTGATATTTTCATTGATATTGATTGTGATAATCATATATAACAACTTTAAATTGGTGACATAACTATAATTTATCCATTTAATGTGCATATTTTCCTACGTTTGTGATGATCATATGTAACAACTATAAATTGGTGACATAACTATATGTGAATATCATATATATATTCATTGATATTGATGTTTATATTAATATGACGTTTGATATTGATATTGATATTTTGATTGATATTGGTTGTGATGATCATATATTACAATTTTAAATTGGTTATATAACTATAATTTACACAATTTAATGTATAACTTCAAACATGTTTAGTAGAAGATACAATTCTGTCTAATGTCTATGTGTGGCAATTAACCATGCATAATAATCCTTTTTTCAATTAATATTGGTGTTTATATAAATATGATGTTATATATTCATTAATTACCCTTTTAAATGCCAATCAATATAATTTTCAAGAATTAATGCGTATTTTTCCATTTTTCAAGAACGCTTTTTTAGAAGATAAAATAAGGTCTAGTGTCTATGCGTTGAACTTTAAGTTATCAGTGAGTTTTTTTTTTCATTTTTCAACAACCCCTAGTAGAAGATAAAATAAGGTCTAGTGTCTATACGCGGAACTTTAAGTTATCAGTGTGTTTTTCTCCATTTTTTAATAATGAGTAGTAGAATATAAAATAAGGTCTAGTGTCTATGTGCGGAACTTTAAGTTATCAGTGCATTTTTCCCCTTTTTCAACAAGGCTTAGTGGAATATAATATAAGATCTAGTGTCTATGCGCGGAACTTTAAATTATCAGTGTGTTTTTCTTTATTTTTTAACAACGCTTAGTATAAGAATAAATTGGAAAGAAGTGAATACCCATAAAAGCAAGATGTTATCTTAATATTTATATACGGCGATATATAGGGTGATTTACATGGCATGCAAACAAACAACAAAAATAGTAAAACAATATCTTTTTCACATCCCATGCAAAAAAAAAAAGTAGAAACCACAACTACTGGGAGTTATTGGAGGGGGGGGGGGTTGAAGGGAATGTGGTGGTAAAGGAGTGGGGGGTGAAGTAGTCTTTTAGCACCTCTCCATGCTCAGCGAAGAGTGAAGTGAGAATCATATTGGTTCTCCGGGGATGCCGCCGATTCTCTTCTCTCTCCGTCACAACAATACGACAGACATTCCACAACTTATCCTAAATGCAATCAACACAATTTTTGAGCCGTGTGATACTATCGCTAACTATGGGTACTTCCCATAGTAAACTGTCCACACGAAGGTCACAAGCTTATGCGGGGTGGGGGGGTGGAGGTTAACATTAGCCATTTGAAAGGCCATTTGGAAAGTTTTGGGGTGCTGTCATTTTTGGTATTGAAGTGTTTAGAAGGATTTTTGAATGATTAAAAATGAACTCCCTTACAAGATGAAGGGGTTTATTTAGAGGGAATAAAATATATTGTCTTTTCCACTCCTCATCAAATATTTAATACAAAAACCCTCTTTTCCCTATTTAGTGATTGAAAATCCACATTGGGAACTACCACATAGGTGTAATCATGAGTAATATTACAAAAAATATATAGACAGAATTCATAGACATGTTGTGCGCGTTTGTCGATGCATTTTCTAAATTTTGACATCTACACTTAAAATATATCCACTTGTGAGATTTGTGTATGTTTTTTGTTTCTTATATTTGTCTACACTGAAATTATAATAGACGTAACTGAAAACTTATTTATTTGGACATGTACAACTTATTCTAAAATTAAATTGACAGTAATGAAAGCAACAACAAAGTTAATACAGTAAAACATCGATAAATTAATAACCTCGATTAAATAATAATTTTCTCCGGTCCCGACTTGGGCCAATGGAATAAAATAATAACCTCGATAAATGCACATGATAATAATTTTAAAAAAATTTCTTGAGGCCCACTGAAAATATAAAATAATAATTCATTAAATACGTATGAAAATTACATATATAATTCATAAAATAAAGCACTTCCTAAACAATTTTTATTTCAAACTTTATGCTTTCCTAAAATTACATAACTTGATGATTTTTATTTTAATACTCACATAATGCTTTTCTCATCTCATTAGTTAGCGTAGACTTTTTTACACATTTCAAATGAGTAGCTATGGAAGAGAAGATATAATATATAAATTTTTATATTTTGGTATATGAAGTTAAAGTACATGTGTCTATTTATAAACTCTATATTGTGTACTTAAAATAATTTACAACACTTCATATTCTATTGTACATGCATTCTATTTTGAATCACGTCAACCCAAGATTAATAAACTTCTTTTTGACAAGATTAATAAACTTAGATACAACGCAACATCATTAATTAATTTTTTATTTATTTTCTTTTTTTAGTTACCGAAAAAAATTAATTGTTTAATTTGAGAAATATAATGTACAAAATAAAAATTATTCTATAAATTAATAAATATTAATTTATCGATAAATTAATAAAATTTTCATTTATCGATAAATTAATAAAATATTCATTTATCGATAAATTAATAACCCCGTATAAGATAATAATTTTTCAGGTCCAAGGTTATTAATTTATAGAGGTTTTACTTACGTAACATCAAAACACAATTAATCCATCTGAACATGTACAAACAAAGATAATATTGTAAATTATACAAATTATATTACAAATTATATTGTAGCCTGATGCATTTTTAACTTATCAATTGATTTCTCAATTGTTGCCACTCTATCTAGATCGGCATTCGTCCCCCGACCACACTTCATGCAAAATTCACTACCTCCAGAAGTCACAGGCTTCAGCTCTACTAGACGTCATTGGTTGGCGGATAAACCAGATAATAATCTTACTTGTCCCCAACGCTAAAGTACCGGGCATTTCGGGGACTAGCCCGCTTCCACTCTTTTCTTTTTTTTTCTAAAAGACAAGGAGGATTGGGCTTTACTGGCCTATTGATCCATGTTGCATCAGGAATATCCTCTCTCAATGCATCTATTTCTTTATCCACCTCCTCGTCGTCATAAGGTACACAATGTTTTAGTTGGCGGGGCTCTACTGGCCTATTGATCCATGTCGCATCAACAATCTCCTCCCTCAATGCATCTATTCCTTCATCCACCTCGTCGTCGTCATAAGGTACAATATTTCTTTTGTGGTCCTTCTTCATCTCATCAATAGTTGGGTAAAGAAAATGACGTACCCTCTTAAGTTCAACAAATAAATAACAAGATCAGTTCATAAAAACAAGTAGTTTATAATGTACTAGTTTTGTCATTCTAATAGACTTAAGTTAAAATTTGTTACCTCTTCAACAAGTATTTTCTTTTAGTTTATAATGTACCAAATTTGACATTCTAATAGACTTAAGTTTAAATTTGTTACCTCTTCTGCATATATTTGTTTTTTGAATAAGTAGTTTATAATGTACCAGTTTTGACATTCTAATAGACTTAAGTTAAAATTTGTTACCTCTTCCTTTTTGAATAAGTAGTTTATAATGTAATGTACCAGTTTTGAAATTCTAATAGACTTAAGTTAAGAATTGTTACCTCTTCAGCATGTATTTCCTTTTAGTTTATAATGAGCCAGTTTTGACATTCTAAAATTCCTGAATAATCTCATTTTTTAACTGTTCAACAATTTCATTTTACTAAGTTAAAATTATTACCTTTTCAGCAGGTATTTCCTTTTTTGATAAGTGGTTATAATGTACCAGTATTGACATTCTAATATACTTAAGTTCAAATTATTACCTCTTTAGCAAATATTTTCGTTTTTGAATGGATTAGGTTCATACTGGCATGAAGTGCGCCATGTCAGCATTCTTGGAGTTGGAAGAGGAACAACCCCTGATTTGGCACCATTACGTCCTATAAAAGGGATTGTTTTATATGCCCATACTTGTAATGGAATTCAACACATAATAGGGTCAACTGAATACCAATGGTCTATAATAAAATGATATTGGTATGGATAACTTACGAGCAATATCCAGGGAAATCCATAAAGACGGTAAGTTGGTCTTGTAATATGAATGTTATTGTAAATAATTTGAACATGTCCACATTCTTCAAGTAATTCAAAGTCAGATCAAATCATATCTTTCCCCAAGGATATTTGTTAAAGTGCGGCAACGATTCAACCAAGCTTATCCATCTTGTCTCAACTGTTTTAGAATTGTCATGTGCCAATATAATACAGTGAACAAACCACATCAAGGAAAACTTGAGCTTGTCCAATTTGGACAATGTTTCATTTTCCAAGCTCTTCACGAGCAAATCTTGCGTAATACATTTTCCTCTATGAAAGGCCCCACTATTCAACCTAGTGACCAATGCAAACTCCCTCAACCTAAAACAATATGGCATATCATCAATCAAAAATAACATCGCATGCTTCTTCTTTCGATTGGCAATTCACTGTAGAAGAAGCGAATGAACAATCTTTTCACTAAATCTATCCCAGTATGAGGGCAGGTTCAAGCAGTGGCCGAAACAACAAATTTAGAAATTTATGCTTTCACAATAGAACTTTAAAGTCAAACAATGACTTCATACTAGACCTTACTATGATTTTGGCTGAGAAATCAATGCCTTTCAAAAGACATGAGTTCAATCCGAGCCTTTTCAGCTTTTCTACAGCGATAGACTTGAATTTTTCAGGCACGGATACACGATCACTATTGTCCTTCACATCTTCCGGAGCCTCACATTCGAGACATTCATCTTCTCCAAGACCACAATTGGCTACTTCTTCTTCAGATTCAAATTCATCAATCTCCTTGAGAAGCTTATCAAGAGACGAAAAGTCTGTCTCTTCTTCATCTCGTCTATGAATTAACTCATCTGGTTCATCTCGTCTATTAATTAACTCATATGGTTCTTCATCTTGTCTATAAATTAACTCATATGGTTCATCTCGTCTATTAATTAACTCATTTGGTTCTTCATCTAGATTATCAATCAACTCATGTTGTTGTTTCTTTCATCCATTAATGTTATCCTTTGGTTGTTTCTTTGCTCTATTAATCAACTTCTTTGGGGCTTCAACTTCACCTACGTCAGGATCTAGGTTAATAACCTCATTTTTTTAACTTTTTTTAGATGAAGAAGGCATGTAATCGACTCTCCAAAGTGATCAGGATTGTCTTCTTGTCATCACCATGACTATAAACTCTATTGAATCAACAAATAAGACACATAAAACACAATGGAACTCAACAAAAAAAACATGATAAAAATAATTAGGGCTTGACAATGACTGTAAATCGGAATAAACAAATAATGAATATCATCTAATTAGGACTCCACAATAATTGTAAAATCATGATATCACACAATAAGGCATTAAAATGCCATTTTGAACTCAAAAAAATCAAAATAGAAAACAATTAGGGATTCTGAAACCTGCAACTGTTCATCAGCTGAAATCCTCAAATCTTGACTCTACAAATAGATTTTTGGCTCCCAAAGCTGTCTTCATAAATATTTTTGGAGATGGATGAAGCTGTGCGAGAAGGAATAAGCTGAATGATCGTTGGAGTTGGAGGGAAAAGGAACGATGAAGAAAAGGGAAAGAAAAAAGGCATATTTTGAAAGTTTAGAAACTTAACCCAGAAGTTTTTAAAAATATACAAAGGTTCCGCGTGTTTACTAATCACCTCATTAATAATTTTTGGACCCAAAATAAAAAAAATAAAAAAAGGGGGGGGGGGAGGGGGGTACCACTTACAAAAAGACTTTTGGGGTCCTGCCAAATAAATCATCCTAGTTTAGGAGAGTTTTTTAGCAATTAACTCTTCTTTCTTTGTTGGGTGGAAAATATTAATTAAAAAGTTAAAATTCAAAAGTTTGAAGCAAAACACTGCATTAGTCTAGCTAACTAAAAAGGTCTGTACCAGCGGGTAGTATCAACTCAAAATTCATTTTTTATATAAAAGTCTATAATCTTTAATCAATATAAACATCATAATTACAGAGTCTAACACTTATCAAAATCATAATTAAAAATACATAGTCTAGAAATCATACCTCTTAATCAGAATTTCAGATCACCGAAGATCTCAATTGTCACGACCCAAACCAGAGGGCCGCGATGGGCACCCGGAGCCCACCCGCTGGGTATCGCTAATCATATATTTACCACCTAATTATCATTAATTACAGACTAAGCCGAAAGAAAACTACGTGAAATCTTTATATAGAAAACCAACATATGTATATAAGTACTCATACCAAGGCCGACAAGGCCATACAAGACCACTATCCACAAGACACCTGTCTACAAGCCTCTAAGAGTAGCAACATCAAAGGTCGGGACAGGGCCCCGCCATACCTATATATGCAAGCAAAAATGTATCGTACCGAAATTAGACCAACACTCCGAATAAGGCGAGTGCTCCAAAAATTCGCTGGATCCGCAATCAACCAACGTGAATCGTCACCCTGCCTATGTGAACCCGCGGGCATGAAACGCAGCGTCCCCCGACAAAAGGGACGTCAGTACGACTGATGTACTGAGTATGTCAGGCATGAATAATAACATAACAGGGATATAACAATAAATTGAAATGGAAACAACCGACCAGCAGTAATTATCTCTGAGAGTCCTAATACATATGCCTAAATGTCATGCACAATGCGGTATACATATACATCGGCCTCATCGGCATCTTCCTTACCATAACAGCCTCTGTGAGCATCATACCATATAATGGTTAATGAATGTATACATGATGCAAATGCGGTATACATATATATTGGCCACACATGGGCTCTTCCTATCCATAACCGCCTCTGTGGGCATCAGGTCATATCGTCCACACATTGGCATCACATCATTTTGGCCTCATATGACTCTTTCTTTACGTGATAGTCTGTACCAGCTGCAGGTGGTGTGCGTATATAACACCTTTCCCTTTCCCCATATCCCCTACATATATAATATTTATCATATATTAGTGTGCATAACACAAATAGGTCCAGGATAATATATAATATGATGCAAATGAAAATGCATGAATGACAATAAAACATTTTCTGAGTTTGTCGGATGACAATAATATCCTTGCCCCTTTGGCTAACACTGTGAATATCAACCTATTTTCCGTATGCCTCAATAAGGACTTAGGAACATATTTAGACATGCTTTTATCATAGAAATCAATAACATGAATATTTTAACTACTAGGAGTAGAATAAATTATGGAGCAATATCACGATTATATTTCGTTACATAGAACATGCCAAAAGAAAAAAATAATTTGCCTTAACATACCTTGAACATTGTCCTTTAAATAATTCCGTATTTGAATTAGCGGGGACGCTTTGTTCTAATCCACGAATTAATTTAGCCCAGGTAAACAAAGAGGCAAATAGCCAAATGTTATACCTGCAAACCGTAAGGCGCTTAATCTCTGATGAAAGCAGTGTACTACTTTTCACTACTTGTCTGCGTGTATTTCTTAAATTGAGGTAACATGTTTGTTTCTGTTTCATGCAAAGAAAAGGGGTTGAAAGTCTTTAAGATGAAATATTTTGTCTCAACTTCGTACAAAAAGGGTTTGGCAATGATTCATGATTTCTACTCCACTTAGCAATGGCACGAGTTAATATTAAACTCCCATCTGGCCATCTTCGCGGTGGAGTGGATGACACATACTCCTTAGTGGTGATTAGTCACCAAGTGTTGTCTCCCACATTATTAATTGATCCCACAATTAATCAATTACACATACAATTAATTTCGTAATCCCCAACTCACTTAAATCTTGATGACTTATAAAACCTTTTTATATTCAATATCATAATTTTCTAATATGACACTAGTCCATAACCTTTTTGTGCACGCACCAAATTTATTTCCGCTTCATGTCGTTACATTTCTTACGTCCAAAATTATTTCAGAATTTTATCCTTTTATGTGCTAAACTCTTTATTAGCATACGTAAATATGATCCAAAATTTTTTCCAACGCTCAGGTTTATTTACACAAGCCTAGCAATGCAAATCGTGACCCGAAAGTACGGGATGTTACATCCTTCCCCCCTTAGAAACATTAGTCCTCGAATGTTGGGGTGACATATCTAATCCTCGTTACGTAGCCCAAAAATCTAACTACCTTCATATATCACTACATCAGACCTCTCATGGTCTTCAATCATTAATTATAATACCATGAGATAGAGCTCACCTTATGCTCCTTTCAGAACCTCGGCGTTGGTCTGGAACATGTATGGATACTTGTGCATCATTTCCTCTTTTGCCTCCCACGTCATCTCTTTCACGTTCTTATTTCACCACAGAACTTTCATATAAACTACTTTCTTAATCCTCAACTTGCGGACTTGTCGATCTAGGATAGCAACAGGAACTTCTACATATGATAGATCCTCTATAACCTTCACATCATCAATCGGTACAATCTGAGAAGGATCTCCAACACATGCTCTCAACATAGAAATATGGAAGACTGGATGAACACACTCCAACTCCGAATGTAAGTTCAATTCGTACGCTACCTGGCCAATTCATCAAATTATGCGATATGGCCCAATATACCTTGGACTAAGTTTTCCTTTCTTCCCGAATCTCATTACCCCTTTCATCGGCGAAATCTTCAAAAATACCCAGTCGTCTACCTGAAACTCTAAGTCTCGCCGTCGCACATCTGCGTATGACTTCTGACGGCTCTGAGCTGTTAACAACCACTCTCTGATAAGCTTTACCTTTTCTATGGCTTGGTGTACCAAGTCAGGTCCAAATAACTCTGATTCTTCTACCTCGAACCATCCAATAGGGGATCTACATCTTTGTCCGTACAAGGCCTCATATGGAGCTATTTTAATACTGGCGTGATAGTTGTTATTGTATGCGAACTCAATAAGGGGTAAGTGATCATCCCAACTTCCCTTGTAGTCCAACACACAAGCTCGTAACATATCCTCGAGCATTTGAATTATTTGCTCAGCTTGACCGTATGTCTGAGGATGGAAAGCCGTACTTAAATTAACTATGGTGCCTAACCCTTTCTGAAATGATTTCCAGAAGTTAGCTGTAAACTGAGCATATCGGTCAGATATAATAGAGATAGGCACTCCATGAAGTCGAACGACTCCTTAATATATAACTTGGCGTAATTTTAGGCAGTGTAGGTAGTTTTCACCAATAAGAAATTAGATGATTTGGTCAGTCTGTCAACAATTACCCAAATAGAATCAAATTTCCGATAGGAACGAGGTAATCCCGTAATGAAGTCCATATTAATCATTTCTCATTTCCATATCGGACTCTTAATGTTCTGAGTCAAGCCACCAGGCTTTTGGTGTTCTATTTTTACCTGCTGATAATTAGGGCACTAAGCTACAAACTCTGCCACGCTCTTCTTCATGTCATTCCACCAATAAATACTCTTGAGATCATGATACATTTTAGTTGATCCTGGATGAATAAAGTACCGTGAATAATGAATCTCCGTCATAATTCTATCACATAATCCTGCTACATTTGGAACACATAGATGACCCTGGTGCCTGAGAGTTCCATGTTAATCAATCTCAAAGGTCGTGGTCTTCTTCTGTTGAATGCTCTCTCTTATCTTCTTCAAACTAGGGTCTTCCCGTTGACGTTTCTTAATTTCTGATATAATGGATGATTTTGACACATTCTGGACCACAAACCCACCATCCTCGAATCCACTAGTCGGACTCCCAAATTAGCTAACTGATGAAGCTCTCTTACCAATTCCTTCCTTTTGACTTGCACTGGCATCAGACTAACCATTGACTTACGGCTGAGCGCGTCTGCTACAACATTATCTTTGCTAGGGTGATATAAGATGTCCATATCATAATCATTCAATAATTCAAGCCATCTTCTTTGTCTCAAATTCAGCTCTTTTTGTTTGAATATGTATTACAGACTCTTGTGATCCGTAAAAATGTCTACATGAACACCATATAAATAGTGCCACCAAATCTTCAGGGCATAGACTACTGCGGCCAACTCTAAATCATGTGTCAGATAGTTCTTCTTATGTTTCCTCAATTGCCTTGAAGCATAGGCAATCACTTTACCATGCTGCATTAGCATACATCCTAAACCTACTCCTGAGGCATCACAATACACAACATAACCTTCTGGACCTTCTGGGAGAGTAAGGACTGGTGCTGATGTTAATCTATCCTTTAACTCCTGGAAACTCCGCTCACAAGCATCGGACCACTGGAATTTTATAGCCTTTTGTGTTAACTTCATTAGTGGTGCTGATATGGTAGAAAATCCTTCTACAAACCTTCTATAATAGTCGGCTAAGCCCAAAAGCTGTGAACCTCTATTGGAGTCGTAGGCCTCGACCAACTCTTCACCGCTTCAATCTTTTGAATGTCAACTCTTATACCCTCGTTTGACACTATATGGCCTAGAAAGGCCACTGACTTCAGCCAAAACTCACATTTGGATGGCTTTGCATACAACTTATGGTCCCGGAGTGTTTGTAGTATTATTCGCAAGTGATCCACATGCTCTGTTTCCGAGTGAGAGTAAACTAGAATATCATCTATAAATACTATCACAAATACGTCCAGGAATGGGCGGAACACGCTGTTCATTAGATCCATAAATGTTGTTGGTGCATTTGTAAGTCCAAATGACATTACAAGGAATTCGAAGTGCCCATACCTTGTCCTGAAGGTCGTCTTCGGAATATCCTTCTCCTTAACCTTTAGTTGATGGTACCCCGACCTTAGGTCAATTTTTTAGAAACATCTCGCACCTTGTAACTGATCAAACAAATCGTCAATTCAGGGAAGAGGGTACTTATTCTTGGTAGTAACTTTATTTAGCTGCTGATAGTCGATACACATCCGTAATGAGCCATCCCTCTTTCGTACGAACTATACCGGCGCGCCCCAAGGAGATATGCTAGGCCTAATAAAGCCTTTCTCGAGCAAATCCTTTAATTGCTC
This sequence comes from Anisodus acutangulus, assembly GCA_029783415.1. NCBI lineage: Eukaryota > Viridiplantae > Streptophyta > Magnoliopsida > Solanales > Solanaceae > Anisodus > Anisodus acutangulus. Next base: position 28,873,944 of record CM056501.1, read on the forward strand.
CTTCAATTCAGCTGGGGCCATTCTATAAGGAGAAATAAATATCGGTTGAGTGTCTGGGAATACATGTATACCGAACTCAGTTTCCCTTTCAGGAGGAAGGACAGGAAGTTCATTTGGGAATACATCAAGAAATTTCTTGACCACCATAATTGATTGAGAACTAGGTGGTTCAGCATCGACATCCCTTACCCGAACAATATGGTATATACACCCTTTGGAGATCATCTTTCTTGCCTTAAGGTATGAAATAAACCTACATTTTGGCATTGTCGTATTACCTTTCCATTCAAGGACTGACTCGCCTGGAAATTGAAATCTAACAATATTTGTTCGGCAGTCAACATTAGCGTAACATGATGCTAACCAATCCATGCCCATAATAACATCGAAGTCAACCATATCTAATTCTACTAAATCTGCTAGGGTCTAATGACTACAAGCTAATACTGCACAATTTCGATAGACCCGTCTAGCGATTACCAATTCACCAACCGGTGTAGATACCACAAATGGATCCCTTATCAACTAAAGATCCATACCAAATTTACAGGCAACGAAAGGAGTAATATATGATAAATTTGAGCCTGGATCTAACAACGCGTACACATTATGTGAAAGGACCGATAACATACTTGTAATGACATCAGGTGAAGACTCATGATCCTGTCGTCCCATTAGTGCATAAGTACGGTTCTGACCCCTTCCTCTGCCTTGACCAGATAACATTTGCTGACTCTGCCCTAACGAGTGTACTGATTGGGATGAAGTTGCTGAAGATCCGACCGGCTAGGCTCTAACACCTTCATCTTTTATCGAACAATTTTACACTACATGACCATGCTCCCCGCAAGAATAGCATACTCTTCCCTCTTATTGGCACGACCCTACATGGGTCCCACCACACTACCTACATCGAGCTAACGACGACCTCATCTACATAGAATTCCCCCTATAATAAGATCTTGATGCTTGTGGACTCTGGCCTGGTCTCGTTTGAATATACTGATCAGCCCTCGATCTTGAAGATGGCAATGATGCGTCGACTGCTGGGTAAGATGGTCATCTATAAGGCTGTGGCCTGGGCCCGCATATGAAGTCCCTCACGCCACTTACAGACCGAGCCTTTTTATGCTGGCCCCTATCACGCTCTCGATCGACCCGTTGTTACCTCTTGAGATCCTTCAGGTTCTGTGCATAAGCCTGGATGCGAGCAATATCCATATCCGGATTCAAAGAAGTCGTAATACACTCGATGACTAAGTGTGGCCCCTAGCCAGTAACGAACCGGTGTACCCAGTCACTCATTTCAGCTATAATTGTAGGAGCATATCGAGCCAAGGAATTAAACTGCAAGCTATATTCTCGAACGCTCATGCTGCCCTGTTCAAGACGTAGGAACATGTCCTGTCTGGTCCGTCGAAGCTCGACTGGTAAAAAATATTGTAAGAAAGCCTCTGAAAACTCCCCCCATCTTGCTGGCGCAGCACGAGGTCCCCTAGATTGCTCCCATGTTTCATACCAGGTTATTGCGGCATCTCGCAATCTATAAGAAGCAAGTTTTACCGACTCGGTATCGGTAGCATCCATCACCCGCAAAGTGCATTATACCTGATTCAGAAAATTCTGCGGTTCCGCGTTTAAGTTTGTTCCTGTGAATACCAGAGGGTCTAGATTGATGAAATCCCGAGCTCTTGCGCTAGCAACTCTATCAGAAGGACTGGGAACCTAATGTTGGGCCTGAGCGACTACCAATCATGTCAGTAACTGTACCGCATTCCGCATATCAAGATCCTTGGCTGGGATATCAAGTGGAGGGACTGGGGGTACTGCCGCTCCACTAATCTCCCCTGATGGTGGTGATCTGGGGGAATCATATGAAGAGGTCGTACCGAGTGTCTCGCTCTGGCACTCGCTAGCAGGTGGTAATCGGCTGGTACCTTCACCCGCAGTCGTATCCAATGTCCTCATACTCTTGAACTTCTTCCTTGTTGTAGGCATCGCTGGAATTATAAATACGAAATAGATTAGGAATGAAATACTTATGACTCAGCTCTACTACAAGATTTATGAGATGAAAGAATGGAAACCATCCCTAAATGTCAGGCAACCTCTTGCTTATAAGTATGGTGCACAACATACGCATAAACAAGACTCTACTAGACACGGCTTGTAGACTCCCTAGGACAGACATGCTCTGATACTAAGTTTGTCACGACCCAAATCGGAAGGCCGTGATGGGCACCCGGATCCCACATGTCGGGTACCGCTAATCGTATATTTACCACCTAATCATTATTAATCATAGACTAAGCCGAAAGAAAACTACGTGAAATCTTTATACAGAAAACCAACATATGTATATAAGTACCCATACCAAGGCCGACAAGTCCATACAAGACCACTATCCATAGGACACCTGTCTACAAGCCTCTAAGAGTAGCAACATCAAAGGTCGGGACAGGGCCCCGCCATACCCCTATATGCAAGCAAAAATATACCGTACCGAAATTAGACCAACACTCCGAATAAGGCGAGTGCTCCAAAAATTCGCTAGATCCGCAATCAACCAACGTGAACCATCACCCTGCCTATGTGAACCTGCGGGCATGAAACGCAGCGTCCCCCGACAAAAGGGACGTCAGTACGACTGATGTACTGAGTATGTCATGCATGAATAATAACATAATAGGGATATAACAATAAAATGAAACAGGAACAACCGACCAACAGTAATTATCTCCGAGAGTCCTAATACATATGCCTAAATATCATGCACAATGCGGTATACATATACATCAGCCTCATCGGCATCTTCCTTACCATAACAGCATCTGTGGGCATCATACCATATAATGGTTAATGAATGTATACATGATGCAAATGCGGTATACATATATATTGGCCACACATGGGCTCTTCTTATCCATAACCGCCTCTGTGGGCATCAGGTTATATCGTCCACACATGGGCATCACATCATTTTGGCCTCATATGACTCTTTCTTTACGTGATAGTCTGTACCAGCTGCAGGTGGTGTGCGTATATAACACCTTTCCCTTTCCCCATATCCCCTACATATATAATATTTACCATATAGTAGTGTGCATAGCACAAATGGGTCCAGGATAATATATAATATGATGCAAATGAAAATGCATGAATGACAATAAAACATTTTCTGAGTTTGTCGGATGACAATAATATCCTTGCCCCTTTGGCTAACACTGTGAATATCAACCTATTTTCTGTATGCCTCAATAAGGACTTAGGAACATATTTAGACATGCTTTTATCATAGAAATCAATAACATGAATATTTTAACTACTAGGAGTAGAATAAATTATGGAGCAATATCACGATTATATTTCGTTACATAGAACATACCAAAAGAAAAAAATAATTTGCCTTAACATACCTTGAACATTGTCCTTTAAATAATTCCGTATTTGAATTAGCGGGGACGCTTTGTTCTAATCCACGAATTAATTTAGCCCAGGTAAACAAAGAGGCAAATAGCCAAATGTTATACCTGCAAACCGTAAGGCGCTTAATCTCTGATGAAAGCAGTGTACTACTTTTCACTACTTGTCTGCGTGCATTTCTTAAATTGAGGTAACATGTTTGTTTCTGTTTCATGCAAAGAAAAAGGGGTTGAAAGTCTTTAAGATGAAATATTTTGTCTCAACTTCGTACAAAAAGGGTTTGGCAATGATTCATGATTTCTACTCCACTTAGCAATGGCACGAGTTAATATTAAACTCCAATCTGGCCATCTTCGCGGTGGAGTGGATGACACATACTCCTTAGTGGTGATTAGTCACCAAGTGTTGTCTTCCACATTATTAATTGATCCCACAATTAATCAATTACACATACAATTAATTTCGTAATCCCCAACTCACTTAAATCTTGATGACTTATAAAACCTTTTTATATTCAATATCATAATTTTCTAATATGACACTAGTCCATAACCTTTTTGTGCACGCACCAAATTTATTTCCGCTTCCTGTCGTTACATTTCTTACGTCCAAAATTATTTCGGGATTTTATCCTTTTAACTACTAAACTCTTTATTAGCATACGTAACTATGATCCAATTTTTTTCCAATGCTCGGGTCTATTTACACATGCCTAGCGATGCAAAACGTGACCCAAAATTACGGGATGTTACATCAACCCACTCTTGGCCCTGTTTCCCTTCTTCTTCCACTGAAATTACAGGATAATTAGCCTAGGTGGTTGGGAGTTTCTCAACAGATTATCTTCTAAAATTCTTCTCAAGGTGCAGGTTTAAATACTAATATGATTCTAATTATAATTCTTCAAAGTAATTTATCTCTGGTATTATGATATTATAATTGATCTGGATTATAGACTAAGGATGGGGTTTAGCTAGAGACATACAGAGTTTTCAAACAAAGATTTGTATAGAAAGTTTTCGAATGTCTGATAAGGTTACAAAAGGCTCTTTATATAGAAAACATCGGTTGATACCTGATAATAAAATGACAAAATTGCTTTTTCAAAAGTCATAAAGTAAATAGTGACAACTTTTCCAAAAGTCCAAAGTGCTATAGTTTTTGTCTGCTATGATTGCAGCTTTTCTTCAAAGTTTTTGTCTTGTTGTTGCTTTTGTCAAGGTTGTCATTTTCTTTCTTTTGTCCTTTGTCTGGTTGCTTTTGCCAAGTGTTTTCCAGCTGTTTTCATCAGATTTCTTGATATCCTGCTTGGGTCTCATTTATACTTCTTTGTCTTTGAGTAGCACGGTAATATATGATAATACATGGGCTTACCGTAGTTAGACTACGTTGGGCCATAATAGGGTATTATATTGGGCTCCAAGTAATAAATTACATAGTCCCTATCATAGTAGTAAATTGGGCTTCAAGTAGTAAAAAAAACTACATGATCCCTGTCATAGTAGTAAATTGGGCTGCAAGTAGTAAAACTACATGTTCCCTGTCAGAGTAGTAAATTGGGCTTCAAGTAGTAAAACTACATAATCCCTATCCAAGTAGTAATTTTTTACATCCTTATGCAAAAGGATCATAATTTCCTCCTTTTTTTATTGTATTGGTCATAGTAGTAGTAACTCTAGTATTTATTACAGGCCTTCTGTTTTGTCCAATTGTCATTTGGTATTGATCAATCTTCTCTTTTGCATGTTTATGTTTCAGGTTTATAATTCTGTCATGCATTTCTATTGGTTTCATAGTATCTTGTGTCATAATGTCATTGTTGTAATACAAGGTAATAATTTCTTCCACTGCTCCTCATTTCAAGTCGCCAATAATACATGCCTTCTTGGCTCGTAACATGTCCTCTATTCTGGTTTTCAATGTTAATAAATGTTCTTTTTGTACTGAGCCACTCTTGGAATTTCTCCAAAGTGCACGATATTTTCATATTCAAATTTTCATCACCTCTGCTGATAGTACTATTTTCCCCTGTCTTGAATATTTGACATATCACAATGGGTTTTCCTGTTAAATCTGTTGATGCATCAAATATTTGTTTTCCATATACTCCTTTTCCAAATGATTACATCATGAATTTTGTAGATTCGACAATAATACTTGGTAATCTGACAATGTTGTACATGTCTCATCCACTATTAGTTTATCAATAAAACCATAAGTGAATAATTTTGATACTATGTCCGGGTTAGCCTGTACACTGCACAAAAATATGAGATACTTGCTTAGTTTAGCACTGCGTAAAATATGAGGGTTAGTCTTATAATTATAAAATTTATTAATCTTCTCATAAGCACTGATATATTCGGATGTATATTTCAGTTTGTCGGCCATTGATACAGCTGATGAAGAGGATGGTATTGAGGATGGTATAGTTGCAAGTTTTGAAACGAATGGTGCCAAATTTTTAATAGTAGGGTTTTTGGGGTTTTCAGGTGTAGTGATAGGTGATTTGGACTGGATTTCATTTTGTAAAGTTCTCAGGGTTATTAAATCTTGTATGGCTTCTCTGAGCTGGTTTACAAGATTGGTGTTTTCTTATAATCTGGATATTAAGATTTCATTGGTTTGTATAATGGAATCCATGGCATTGGTAATATATTCTTCAAGGTTATCACTGTTGATCGACATTGTTATATCTGCTAAGAAAATCAGCTAAAACATTTTTAGTTTCAGATATATTCTTAACAATAAAATCATAACAGCAAAAGAATGATTGCCATTTTCTCCTCGTATTCAATTCTGGTAAAGGATCTATCTTGTTTGTACTAAAAGATCTTACATGTGTGTTGTCAGTTCTAACAATGAATTTTACTGGTAATAGGTGGTAATGGAATCTCTTTATTCCAAATTTTACGGCTAATAATTCTTTTTCATTAATATGATAATTCTTCTCATTTGGTTTCCATGTTCCTCCTCCATATCCAAAAATTAGTGATTTCTCTTTATCTATATCATCTTTATCATATGCTATGAGGACTGCTTTCCATCCTATATCAGTAGCGTCAATAAAAAGCTCTAGTTGATATTTTTCCGTTGGTATTCTATGTTTTGGTAATGATTTTACTTTTTTCTTGATTTATTTTATAGCTTTAGTATGTTCTTGTTTTCATTCAAATGTTATGTTTTTCCAGACGCGTAACATTACCACTAGTCTAAGATTTGATAAGGTTGCTAAGGAAGAACTTGATGAAGAGAAGTTATGCATAATGTGTGGAAGGATTTGTCATCTCAAGACTTTGTGTCCAAAGAATCTAAAGGAAAAGAGAGGGTGTCTGGGAAAGAGTAATCCAAACACCAAACCTAGAAGCAAGAAAGGAACAGGCACTGGGAACAGGTTCACATACAATCTGCCAGAATAGACAAAGAAAGATGTGTTCTTGTAACAGTTTTCTTAAGAGAGGTAAATCTCTTATATGGTCTGAAACATAATTTATTACTCCTAAGAATTGTTGTACTTCTTTTTTACTTTCTAGTTTTTCTTTGAAATTCTTTATCTTAGTTACTATGTGTTCCTGTAGTTGTAATCCTTCATTATCTATAATATATCTTAAATATTCAATATTGTTTTTAAAGAATTCAGATTTCTTTTCGGATAATAATATTCCGTGTTGTTTTATAATTTTTATAAATTCTTCTAAATGTTTTATATGATTGTCTAGATTATCGCTAAATATTAATATGTCGTCAACATATACTATACAAAATTATGTTAATTTTCTAAACACTTGGTCCATTCTTCTTTGAAATATTTGTGGTGCATTCTTTAATCCAAATGGTAGTACATTTCATTCATAGTGTCCTTGAGGGGAACTAAAGGTTGTTAAAGATTTTGATTCCTTTGTTAGTTTTATTTGCCAAAATCCACTCTTACAATCAAATTTACTAAACTGTTTTTTATTTCCTAATCTATTAATAAGGTTTCTTTTATATGGTAAAAAATATCCATCAAATATTATCTTTTTATTTAGTTTTCTATAATCAGTTACCATTCTAGTTTTTTCTCTTTTTTGTTCACTATGTTTTCTTACTAAAAATGTTGGGCTACTATGTGGACTTTTACTTTCTTGTATCATTTTTAATTCTAATAATTCTTTGATTTGGGTTTCAATTTTTTTTTGATCTGTTGGACTATATCTAATAGGGTTGGATCTAACTATATCATTGGAATTTACCAACTTAATTTCTGCATATATTTTTTCTTTTTCCCATAGTTGGATTGGATTTTCTCCAAAGTTCATTTTTAGTATATTAAAATATTTTTCTTTTAATATTTGTAAGTTATTATTTCTATTGGTTTTTATAGTACATAATCTTAATGTATGTATTGGTAATATTCTTTTTAATACTATCCATTTATTACAATGTGTTTGTAAGCTAAAAGTATTGCTATCTATAACTTGTGTCTTAAAGTAATCTAAGAAGTTGTTTTCTAATAATACATGTTGTTTCATATTATCTAATTTATATATTATTGGTAATCTGAATATTATTTTTCCTAATAATACGTGTTGTTTCATATTATCTAATTGATATATTATTGGTAATCTGAATATTGTTTTTCCTAATACAATTCTCATATTTTCTGTTACTATATCTAATTCTTTTTATTGTTAGTTAAATCCTTATATTCTTGCTCTATGCGATTCCATCTGTGTGATTCTAATACATCTTTCCTAGCTAAGCATAAATCTGCTCCGCTATCAATAAAGATTTTTTGTTTTATCATTTTATTAGGCTTATATTCTATACGGGCGTCTATATAGATTGCTATCATTTTATTAGGTATTAGTATTTTGTCTGATATCCATTTCTCTTAATATTTGTTAGAGATTTTCATCTTGTTCTAATTCTCTTACCTCTTAGCGAATGTTTTCATCTTCCATTATTTCTTCTATACTCCTTCTTATTCTAATAAGTTATCAATTTATCTCACTTAATCTTTCTCTTATTCTACTAAGGTTTTTAGTAATCTTGTTATATCTATTATTATAATATTTATTTCCTATTTCACCTGTAGTTGTAGTTGTAACAAGCTTATGGCAAACATGTCGTTCACATTGTATCCAGTAATTTCTTTCTTCTTCTAATCTTCTTTTTTCTTTTTCTTGTACATTCATTTTACTCAGAATTACTTTCACTATCTGAGTGTTGGTTAATAAAGTTAACATTTTCTAATTCTGATTCACTTTCTTCATCAGTTTGACTGACATAAAAGTCTTCGTATTCATACCATTTATCATTATCTTCTCTAATTTGTTGTAAACTCATTATAAATTGTGTCGTATTTATATATTTTACTCCTTTTTATTTAGCTTTGGGCATTTATTAGCATAATGTCCTTTTTCATTACAATACAGCATTTACATTCTTTAACTTTTTCTGCTTCTACGGGTTCTACATATTTTCTTTTTTTCTAATACTAGTCTTTTTTCTGTGTATCCACGTATTTCTCTTAATCCTAGTTTATTATTTTTTTAATCTTTTGTTGCATTCTAAATTCTTCGCATTAAGTATGCTCTTAGTACTCTTATTCTTTCTCCTAATGTGTTTTCTTTTGGTTCTAGTTGGGTATATTCTTTTGATACTTCGGTATTATAAGGTGTTGGCAAGTGGTCATAATAAAGTTGTTGATATATTAAACCTTCTTGTGGTAAGAATCTTGCTTCATAAAAGAACTTACTAAAACTAATTGTATATTCTGGTAATTTATTAATCTTGCAGCATTTCATATTATTCAAATTCATTACTATTTCAATTTTTCTTTCTGCAACTACGTTTTCTCTAGCTACTAACCATCGTTCTCCTACAAATTCTTTTTTTAGTATAATATCAAATATTATTAACATTGATTTCCAATCTGTTGCATGGCTAAGTACTTCTTCTCTTAATTGGTATGCTATAGATTCTATCAAATATGCTACTTTTCCAATTAATGTTTTAGATATTAAGTCATACATGTATTCTAGATTTTCTGTTTGTGTAGAGTTCATTAGTGCTATATACATTCCAAGATTCCAATCAGTTATCCTTCTTTCTATTTCTTGTTCATCATAAACATTATCTAGGTCTAGAAAATATCCATTGTAGTTTACTCCTTGTGCCATTGATTCTACAAATTCTTTAAATTCAGCTTGTTGTCCTACTGGTATGTGGTTTGGTAATCTAGTTCGCTTTCTTGTTATTATCTCTAAATTAGGGTCTACTAATTCTTCTTCAGGATAATCATTTGCATCTTCATTTATTACATCATATGTTTCTATTTCTGTTTCTATAGGTCTATTAAATTTATATTCTACATCACTTTCAGGTTCTTCTTCTATGATTGCATTTACTCTTTTCATTTTTTGTAAAGCTTTTATTAATTGGTTATTTTCTTTTACTATTTCTGAATTTTCTTCTTTCTCTACTTCTTCTATAAATTCTACCACTTGTATTTCTTGGTTAGCTAATTTATCGTTGCTATCTTTGTCTGAGTCACTATCAGTTTTTTCGTTACTACTAGTTGTACTTTCATTACTTGTTTTAGCATTTTTCTTTACTTTCTTTTTTCCTTTTAACTTTCTTATATGTTCTCTAAGGATTTGTAATTCTTCCTTTAGTTCTCCTAATTCTTGTTTTACCTCATTTAATTCTTCTTTTGTTTGTTTTAATTCTACATTGGTCTCCTTTAATGCTTTCTTCGTATCTTTAAATTTGTGTTTATATTTTTTATATTTATCATATCATTCTTCGTTATTCTGTGATCTCAATTTTGTATTCTCTGTTTTTAACTCACATATTTGTTGTTCTTGTTTATCTAGTTTTAGGTTTAAATATTCATAGGTTGTTTTTTCTGTGTCTTTTAAGTATATGTTATCTTCTTTTGAATTTTTATCTTCTTTTGGTGTCTTTGTCCTTATAGGTTCATACTTGTATCTTTATTTTTCTATTATATTTTTCCATGGTTCCTTAAAAACGTAAGTACACTAGGTTCTTGGTTTTTCATTAAAATTATCCGTTCCTATATAATATCGCTAAACTATCCAGTATTTTTTCTACTTCTGTGGATAATTTTAGTTTTATTTTACTAATAGCTACCATTATAGGTTCTTTACTTCTTCTCCACGCGTCTATTGGTACTAATTCTGGTTGTTGAGTTGTAGTTGTATTTTTTTTACTTGTTCTTGGTTCATTATCTCCTGCTACTTGTTTACCTTTGTTTTTCTCTTCTATTATCATATTAAGTTTTTCTAATATTATCTTAAATGTTGGTATTTCAGATACATTTCATAGGTTGGTCAATTCTTCTCTTATTACTTCTTGCATTTTTATTTGGTTTTCTTTTATTTCATCCATTATTATCAATGTATTTTTCATTTTTTTACTATTATTTCTTCCCATAACATATTTATTTTTTCGTTAGGGTTAGTCAGGATTATTTATTCTCTTTTTCCATCTGTTTCCCATGTCTATCCATATTTTATCAAATCTATCACATTTTTGTTCTAACTGTTTTATCTTTTCTTCTAGTTTTATTTCTTTTGCCTTGTATTTTAAGTATTTAAGTTGTAAAAATATTTCTTCTGATAAAGCTATTTTTATTATTTTTAATTTCTATTTTTTCTCTATTATTTCTCTTTGTATATTCATACTTTATTTATGAATCTTGTTTTTCCTTGATCATTTATTTCAATTTCGTTATTATTTATCTTATAATTTATCATGGCTAAAAAGTCACTTCCTAAAAGTAGTTCATTGAAACTGTCATATTCTATCACTCTTAATGTTGGATTTTGAATCTTAAATTAATACTTTTGGTAATTATAATTTTTCTTTCATTTTCAGGATAATTATAATTTTGTGGGTCTATTAAATCACAATCATTTTCATTAATCTTAATTATATGTATAAAATTTTTAATAGCTCCAGTATTTATTTCAGCTATACAATCTGTTGTTATCATACCTTTAAATATTATTACCTTAATTTTTAATCTATTCGTATTTATATTTATTAAATCCAATATCCTAGGTTGTATAACGCTAGTCTGTCGTGACATTATCGGTTCTCTTGTAATACTCAATCTAGATCCTTCTATTTTTTGTATTAATCTTTTTGATGGACTAAGAGTTCTGGTATTAAAATCCATATATATATTTCTTATGGTATAGTTATTTTGAAATTTTCTTTATGTTCTATCTGTTCTAATCTTTCTTGGTACATTCTTGGTACTAATATATTCATTTCATGTTGTTTCTTTACATGGTGGTTTTCGGTTAGGGCATATATCATTTTTGTTTCAATACTTATAACCTTACTTCCTGGTGGCATTGTTATTCCATCTAGTTTGTAACATAATGTTAAGGCTAAGTCTTTGTGTTCATCTTTTAATGATATACTAAAGTCTGATTGTACCGTAAATTTTAGTTTTTGATATATTAAATTTCCTCTTATTACTGATATTAAAACATCTTGAAAATTTCCTAATATCCTATCATCTAATATGTATATTTGTATAGGTGTATCTATGTTTTTCTGAAAGTATGCTTTTATAGTAAATTATACTCCTCCAAAGTATATGTTTCTATATTTTCTAGCTTCTCTAGTAGATAGTTTTGCTAATTCTCTTTTTATTACTTCATCTGTTATCAAGTTTTTTTTTGTTCTTCCATTTACACTCATTGTGTCTATTATATTTTCATGCTTATGTGCTGTATATCTTATTTCTTTCAAACTTTTGTTTTAAATATTTTCTTAATAGATAATTCCTCTTTTTCATCTTGTATCTTCTGGTATGTTTCCGGTTTAAAGCTTAATATTTGTGTTGTTCCTCTTTCATATGTATTCATATGATAATATGTTTCTTTAGAGTCTTCTACTATTTCTTTTCCTTTATCCATATTTTAATAGGTTGATGTACTTATATTGTTCTTCTATAACATCTTTCATGTCTATTAACTCATTATCTTTCCTGATTATCTCTTGTAGTTTTTCTTCTCTTAGTTTCATATTTTCCTCTTCTTTTTGTCTCAACTTTTCGTCTTTTAATGCTATTCTATTTTTTAATTCTTTAATAGTTTCTTCATGTTCATATATTTCTTTAGAATTTTCTTGTAAACGTTGATCTTTTTCTTCTATTAGATCTATACTTATTCTACAACTTATTATATGTTGGTTTATATCTCTATTAAATGTAAGAGATTTTTCTGCTATCATTCTAAGTTCTCTTAGCGTATTTTGTTGTTCCATTAGTTTGTTTTCATCCATAGTGTTCTGTCTCCATTCTTAGATCTGTTTTTAAATTTGCTATCACAAGATTTTGTACAATTATTTATGTATTTATCTCTACTATTCTTCTATATGTTACTATAATATCTCCTATGTGTGTATGAATTTCTTCTAATTCAATATCAGAATATTTTTCTAACTCTTTTTCATCAGTTATTATGTCTTTGATCTTTTTCTCTGTTAACAATATGTTTTGTAAATTCATTAACATTTCATTTTGGTTCCTAAGTGTTATTAAAAGACGTTTCATCTCTTTACATTTCCATAACATTCTATTTATCTTATTTATCCTATCAAACGACGGATGTGTTTTCATTGTTTATAACCTATTCCTTTTACAAGCTTTGATACCAATTTATGTGCGGATCTTTTCTTTTCTTTTTTTTTTCAAAGAAGAAGAAGAAGAAAGAAATTACTGGATACAATGTGAACGACATGTTCGCCATAAGCTTGTTACAACTACAACTACAAGTGAAACAAGAAATAAATATCATTTCTAAGTTCTCTTAGCTTATTTTGTTGTTCCATTAGTTTGTTTTCATCCATAGTGTTCTGTCTCCATTCTTAGATCTGCTTTTATATCTGCTATCACAAGATTTTGTACATTTATTTATGTATTTATCTCTACTATTCTTCTATATGTTACTATAATATCTCCTATGTATGTATGAATTTCTTCTACTTCAATATCAGAATATTTTTCTAACTCTTTTTCATCAGTTATTATGTCTTTTGATCCTTTTTTCTCTGTTAACAATATATTTGTAAATTCATTATCGTTTCATTTTGGTACCTCGGTGTTATTAAAAAGATGTTTCATCTCTTTACATTTTCATAACATTCTATTTATCTTATTTATCCTATCAAACGACGGATGTGTTTTCATTGTTTATAACATATTCCTTTTACAAGTTTTGATACCAATTTATGTGCGGGTCTTTTCTTTTCTTTTCTTTTCTTTTCAAAGAAGAAGAAGAAGAAAGAAATTACTGGATACAATGTGAACGCCATGTTCGCCATAAGCTTGTTACAACTACAACTACAAGTGAAATAGGAAATAAATATTATAATGATAGATATAACAAGGTTACTAAAAACCTTAGTAGAATAAGAGAACTATTAAGTGAGATAAATTGACAACTTATTAGAATAAGAAAGAGTATAGAAGAATCTTGAGTAAGATGATTGTACTCATTTTTGTAAGATTGTATTAATCTCCCTTGGAGAGTCTTTCTCATTAATATAAATATATATAGCATGTACAATGTGAAATCCTCATACAATAGGGATCCTATATCTATCATAATTATACAACACTAAATATGGCTAAATATATATACTATACACGTTAATACACCCCCTCAATCGGAGCGGGAGGAGGCCGGATGCTAAGACTGGATCCGAAGTCGAGGAAGAGATGTCTAGAAAGGCCTTTCGTGAAGATATCTGCATACTGATACGAAGATGGCACATGTAACACCTTAACATGACCTAGAGCAACCTTCTCACGAACAAAGTGTATATCCATCTCAATGTGCTTGGTTCGTTGATGCTGAACTGAATTAGGAGATAAATATATGACTGATGTGTTATCATAGTAAACCAAAGACGTCTTACGCAAGGGACATTGAAGCTCCAAAAGAAGGTTTCGAAGCTAACAGATCTCAGCAACAACATTTGCAACGCCTCTATACTCTACTTCTGCACTCGAACGGGATAAGGTGGATTGCCTCTTGGCATGACAGGAAATGAGGTTATCCCCTAAGAACACACATTAGCCAAAGCTGGAGCGTCGCATGTCCGGACAGCCTGCCCAATCAGCATATTTATATGATAACAATATGATCGGTGCTGAGGGGTATAAGTGCAATCCATAATCAAGTGTGCCTTTAACGTATCGAATAATACGCTTAAGGACAGTAAAATGAGGCTCCCTAAGGGCATGCATGAATAATCACACCTGCTGAGCGACATAAGCAATGTCAGACCTGGTGAAAGTAAGATATTGTAGTGCACCTGCAAGACTTCTATAAAGAGTGGGATCGGACACTGGATAACCATCGACAACACTAAGCTTTGATTTAGAGTCAACCGGTGTGGACATGATCTTGCAGTTCGTCATTTTAGCCATGTACACTATCTCATCTGCATACTTGCGCTGACACAAAAATATAGTATCTACAGAACGAGTCACTGATATCCCCAAAAAATAGTTCAACTTCTCCAAGTCAGTCATAGCAAATTCGGTCTTAAGTAATGTAATAATCTCATTTTTCAACACATCAGATGAGGCAGTGAGAACAATATCATCCACATATAGTAGTAAGAAAGTAGTGCTACTACCTCGATGAAAAATAAAAAGAGAATTATCGCACTTGCTGCATACAAACCCAATTTGCATAATGTACCTGGTAAAGCATTTATACCACGCTCTAATGGCCTGTTTCAAACCATACAATGACTTACGAAGATGGCATACATACTGAGGGGCTGTTGGATGGACAAAATTAGGCGGCTGATGCATGTAACCAGTTTCTTTTAAATCCCTATGTAGAAATGTATTTTTCACATCAAGCAGATGAACCGGCCAATGCTTACCCATAGCAATGCTCAAAACTGTGCGAATGGTAGACGGTTTAACAACCGGACTGAATATCTCACCACAATCAATGCCCTCCTACTGATTAGTACCATTAGCCACAAGTCTCGCCTTATATCTTTCTAAGTCACCACTGTCTCTGTATTTGTGATGAAAAAGCCACATGCATTGGATCACATTCACCCCCTCCGATCGAGGAACCATATCTCAAGTGTGATGTTTTGTTAAAGCATTAAACTCTTCATACATGGCCGCATTCCAATTTGGGTCTAGTTTGGCTAATTTTCAGTTTTAGGAATTGGGAATATAGTTTGTGTAGATAGGTTAAATTGGAATTTGGGTTTGAAAATCCCGTGTTGGGCACTCATTTCCATACGGTGCGAGGGTGCTGGTTGGGTATATTTGCTGGGTGTCGGGTCAGGTTCACTGTGTAGGGCTAGAATTGGGTTTTGGTGAAGTTTGTCGATCTGTTAACTGGGTACTGTGGCGGGTGTGGGTGGTGTTACCGATCTGGGTGGGTCAAGGCTAGGGACAGTGGCGGGCTTATGTGGTATCGCCGATCTGTGTAGATCGAGACTGGCTGAGGTCGATGATGTAGGGTAAGATGTCGGTGGTGGGGTGGGACTGGTGGGTTGGTTTAGTGGTGTGATTATGATGGTATGATGTGGGTTTTCGGTGGCTAGTGTGGTTGCAGGGTGGTGTTGGGGTTGTGGTGGTGACACAATGGTGGGGACGGTGACTGGTGGTACTGAGATGTTGGGTCGATTATCGGTGGTGGTGGCAATCGGCATTGACTGTAACGGAGAGCAGGCGGGTGACAGAGACGCTGAGTTGCATTCTGTGGTGGCGGCAATAGGTGGCAGAGATAGGTTGACGGTGGTGGACTGACACACTTCGCTGAGGATGACGGAGGAGATGTCAGACTTGTCAAGGAAAATATAGTCCATTTTTTGGAATTTTTGGATATCCGAAAATGGGAATGTGGTCTCGTCAAACGTGACGCGATGAGAGACGTGAATTTGACGAGTGGATAAGTCATAACACAAATAGCCCATATGGTTAGATGGGAAACCAACGAAGACACATGGAGTGGTTCGGGGTGCTAATTTATGAGCGGCGATGGACGCGAGATTTGGATAACAAAGACAATTGAAAATCCGAAGGTGATCATATGAGGAATCCGACAGTATAGTATTTCGGTTGGGGTCATGTTATGAAGAGTACTAGTAGATAAAATATTAAGGTGATATTCTACCATTTTGACTGCATAGACCCAAAATAAGGGAGGGAGAGAGGCATGAAACAGAAAAGTACGAACCATGTTATTTATGATGCGAATGATACGCTCTGCTTTGAGGAGAGGTGTGAGGACACAAAAAACCATGCCATTATTTTTGCAAAATTTGTGAAACGTGGAAATATTGAATTCACGACCATTATCACATTAAAAAGATTTGATGGCTTTTCAAATTGCGTTTTGATGAAAGTGCAAAATTCAAAAAATTTGGCAAAAACTTCAAACTTGAACTTGAGTAGGTAAATCCAAATAAAGTGAGAGTAATCATCTAATAAAACTAGATAATATTTATGATCTAGAGGGCTAGTAATGGAAGATGTCCACAAATCATCATGAACAATATCAAAGGGAGCAAACGTAACACTAAGAGATGATTTAAACGGAAGGCGAACATGTTTGCCTAATTGACAAGAAATGCAGTTTTGGGCAAGTTTACCATTATTACAATGAATAAAATAATTGCTTCTAAGAAAATTAAAAACAGGAGCTCCTGGGTGTCCAAGCCTATTGTGCCAAGTTGACGGAGAAATAACAGCGAGGGAGGTGTGTGAGCGGGAACTGGCAGCGAAATAGGGTGTGAAGGGATAGAGGCCCATGTGCTATTTCATATCGTAAGATGTGTCCCCGTACGTAGATCCTTCACAGTAAAACCAAATGGATCAAAATCAACAGACACAGAATTGTGACGAGTAAATTTCCTAATAGAGATTAAATTTGTAATGATGTTTGGGGCATAAAGGACGTTGTTTATGGAGAATGGTGGGTGAGATGGTTGAGTGTAGGCGTTACCATAGCCCTGGATTGGAATGCGATGACCATTCGCAACTGTAATAAATTGAGGAGACTTTAAACGAAATAGTTGGGACAGATTACCTGAAGACCGGGTAAGATAAGACGTGGCTCCCGAATCTATGTACCAATTTTCATCGAGTTGCTGGAGACTTAATGTGTTAAAGGCCTGGCCCAAATTCGAGGGGCCAGACCCGAGCCAGACTGTTGTTGGACCACTGCAGAAAAATGGCCCTGTTGGGAGGCAGTAGACGCAGGTCATAGGCCTGGATACTGGCCCAAGAGACATGCATGTCCTGCATTGTAATAGTGGGCATCTGGAAAAGAAGTTAGGTAGGGAGATGAGGCCCAGTGGCTAGTGTTGGGCCACGGTAAATTGCTCATGGGCAGTTGGTGTTGTCCGCCACAACCACCACGCCCGGGGCCCCTGCCCCTTTTTTCGTTTTCGCAGCCTTTGCCGCCCTTGCCACCACCGCGGCTGCCCCGTGATGATTGAGTTTTTGGCAGTGGTGGTCCGGTGGTGGGGGCGACGGATGCCGCTTGATTTTCAACCGCTAGGACCTTCTAATTATGCTCGTCCTGCTTAGCACGTCGGGTTTCTTCCAACAATAATTGTGACCGGGCTTTGTTGAAGGTGGGAAGAGGGTCGACGTGTTGTATCATGGTGGCCAGAGTGTCGTATTCACCTTTCGGAAGACCAGCAACTAGTTGAATGACCATTTTAGTTTCAGAGACGGGCGTCCCTACATTAGACAATTGGTTCACAATCAGTTTTAATTATTTGCAATACTCTAACATGTTGGAAAAATTTTCAAGACATGTATTATTGAAATGTTCCTCCAAGTAGACTGCACAGGTGTGCTTATTGTCCTGAAAGATTTCTTCCAAGCGTGTCCATAATTCACGAGCCGATGCACCAGTTTTCATTATTATAAGGAGCAAGTCCTTCGAAACAGTGTCATATATCTACTGTTTGGCAACGACATCAAGACGACGGGCGAGGGAGGGAGCCGTCAATATAATCAAGCACGTTATAGACACATGCATGAATACGGAAAAGTTCAACCCATTGAGAATACTGACCTTCTTCTTGATCAAGAACGATAGGGATAAAGTTCTTAATGTTGGTTACGATGAGTATTGGATGAACAGATGGTGAAAAAGATGATGTGTGTGTGGTGAGGTTGACGACTGATGAGGGTGATGCCAGTGGGGGGAGGGGGGGGGGGGAGAAGAAGGATGAGTCATTATGGTGGATATGTATAAGTGGGTGAGCAAAGGAAGAAAGGGAAAATTGAAAACAAAATTTTTCCCTTCCGAAGTGGACTGCCCGCCGTCGGTCGAGGGTAGAAATTAAGGGGGTGGGTCGGCGGCGGTGGGGTAGAAGAAAGAAAATTTTAGGATTTAGGTTTTAGGCTCTTGATATTATGTAAGATTATATTAATCTCTCTTGTGGATTCTTTCTCATTTATACAAATATATAGTGTGTACAATGTGGAATCCTCATACAATAGGGATCATATATTTATCATAATTATACAACATTAAATATGGCTAAATATATGGACTATACACGTTAATAGTTTTAATGGGCCATAAAGTCTGTTTTCCAATACGAAAGTTATATATTTGGTTGCTCGCTCAATTATAGTTGTTAGTTAAATATATAAAAAATTATAGATTAGTTGTGTATAAAATATGTATATGTATATATTTGTCGTCTATTTTTTTGGTGGGCGACTGTGTAACGTAAGAACCCTTTTTTAGTTAGAATCGAGCAAAATAGTGGTGAAAAACTTGAACTCCATTGCATGTTATAAAAACAACCGGGTTGATTAGTTTCGCTGCGTGTAATTGAAATGGATTGATTAGTTTTTGAGCCGGTAACTATCGGTTTTTGCAGAAAAACTGAACCCGTATTACTTTTTAGCTTGTTCTTCAGCTAACTCCAGAACATTGTTTTGGAGTTTTAAATTCCAAATTAAAGTCCAAACAATGTCTTGGAGTTCGGAAAATGAGTTTCTATCACTTTTAAAAGTGAGTTTTGAAGTTTTAAATTCCAATTGAAGTCCAAACAATGTCTTGGAGTTCGGGAAAATGAGTTTCTATCACTTTTAAGTTTGAAATATTTTAGTCTAAATATTATTTTTAAATAATATTAATTTTGATTATTTTTTAAACTGTAGCTTATTTTCAAATATCTGTCATATTTCTGATGGTTATCAATGAAGAACTGCACGGTTTTCCCGGCAAATGGGATCGTCTTTAATTTTTGCCCTTCAAAATCGACTTATGCCTATCGGGATATAAGTTTAAGAACGAGGATATAACTTGTAGAATATTATGATGCAACCTGCGATAAAGTTATTTGCATTGAGAAACTAAGGATCAGTATGGCCATGAAAATTATTTAGTTTTTTCCGAAATTCTTTCACTTTTTTTAAAAAAAAATTAGCATTTGGCCATAAAAAATCCAAATACAACACCCAAAAACCTTATTTTCACAATTTTCATTTTTTGTTTTTGGTTATTGTTTTTGTCCTTCACTTTTTAAATTTTACCTTACATTTTTTATTTTTATAAATTTAACCTTATTTAATTCAGCTGATCCGGAAATGCATGCTCGACGGAAATAGATTGTTCTCACAACGTGGGAGGATTATATTAAAGAATAGTTATTACTAGTGTTGTTGATTTTTAGTACTAGTGAATCTTTGTAATAATATTTAGAATTAAAGAAGTTTAATAGTATATAGTAGCTCGTAGGCGATAAGAAACGCATTGGGTCATTTTAGTTTTGTAGCTCGTACAAGCCCATTTTCGTTATTAATGACGATACATGTTGAAAATGTGAATAATTGTGAACTTGATTACATCATCGTATTAAAGAAAATATATATAGATCATGATTACATCACTGATTATGTTTATTAATTGTTTTGGATGGTTTTACTAGTTTTTAAAAAATTGAGGTATATGAATCATATTTTATATTTTAAAGTACATTCCAATAACCAAATATTATTTATAAAAAATATGGCCAAACACAACTCCAATTTCAAAAAAAAATTTAAATGATTTTTTTTTTTGGTTTCTATGACCAAACGCATACTAAAATTAAAGACGGCACAAATTCACAAAATAGGAACAAAATTGCAATTAACTCGTTATCAATTGTTACTGAGGCCCACTTCTGACGAAGGCTTTCCATATGGGCTTTCTTCTTTGTGAGTCGGGCTTTTGTTAGTTTTATATCACACCCGTATCAGTTTCTTTTTTTAAAACTGATTGGAGAACAAAAGATACACTCATGTTTTCTTATTTGTCAATTCATTAGATTGCAGCGTATATCGAGGTATGGAGGATAATAAATTCTAAATCTTAAGTATAACTGTAAACGTGTAGATATAGGAAACAATATATTTTCTACCGAAATCATCTACCATAGAATCCAAAATTGGCCAAACAAGACCTTAATTGGAATGCGGCTATGTATGAGAAAATATAAGAAACAATATATTCCTTACCCATAATTAGAATATTTCCATATATTTACACGTTTACAATAACTATGATATTGTATTCTCAATATTGAAATATTTTCTGTTTCTTTGCATCAAACGTATAAAGAAGTATACGCAAAGCTCATCATAATTATCATGACTACTTCTGGTTAAAAAGACATCATAAAACCAAGTTCTTGTTTTTCCTGATGGCACAAAAATATCATTTGCAAAACCTTCCTTTCAAGCATACAAATTTAAGAAATTTAGCTCGGGATGTTAAATTAACCTATAAAAATGTATCTACATAATGCGTGCTAGAACATGAAATTAGAATGTCCTAAACTACCACTAAAAATCAACTTTATTTTCATTTTCGTAGGGGAACATATTTGTTCATGTCATTTGGAAATTATTATTGAGCCTAATCCACATAAGACATGATAATTGGCTTATTGATCCATTAGTTAATTCTTCATTTAAATCCTAAGTGCCTGTTTATTTCCCTTTATAAATACATAATTATGGGTTTAGAGAATTTTCCTAATGTGTTTGGTGGGAAAACAAACGACAATTATAATTAGCTATACAAAATATTTCTGGCATCTAAAAGATGTTTAGGATGTTGAAATAGAGAGTTTGTACGTGTTATGAAAATTCTCAACTGTTGGTAATTCAAGTCGTGAGGACAACACTTTCATGAAAATAAATTGTACATCAAATTGGTATAGCATTTACATTTATATACTTTAATTATAAATTATTACTATTTAAAAAAAAGAGAGAGGGAGAGGGAAGACTAATAGTTGTTAATGCAAGCAGGATCAGAGTAATCATGATAGTCACAACTTACAACTAGGGTTGTCCAGTGGACCGGGTCGGCCCGTCTCGATACCCGCCCCGATTAAAAAAAAATGGTGTCGGGGTTCGAACTCGGGACGGGACCTGAGCTCGTCCCGCCCTTCCCGATCCGACCCGCCCCAACCTGACCCTGACCCTGACCCTGTCCCACCCCGCCAGCCCCTCTCCCCCTTTGTAAAAATAACCGTTGCAACAACGACCAAATTTCGATTTTGGCCGTTGTACAACGGCTATAACGACCATTTCTCCTCCCCCATCCACCCGCCCCATAACCCCCCCTTAATATTTATTTTAACCCCTAAATTAATATATTTACACTTTAATCATATTTCTCAACTATAAATGCCTCATTTTTCTCACAAATCTTCCTACCATCTCTCTAATATCTCAATTTATCTCTCTACAATTCTACATTGCCTACTAAATATTATATTTTTTTGCTCATTTATATCAAAGTTCAAAAATTGGGAATGAAGTTGGCAACTAGCTTGATAATCATCCATCGAGCAAAGTTTTAATTTTCAACCTCGATTACACGTCGACATTACGTCGGTGTTTGGTACCTTCGTTCCTTCTTTAAATTATTATTGTTACTTAATTTTAATTATCGCACTTAATTTTATTTACTTTAATTATTTATTTGCATATTTTAATGGAACTCTTTTGACGTTTGCTTACGGGTAAGGGTGCTTTTTCTAGTAGGGTAACAAGGGTAAGGGTACTTTTTCTAGTAATTTTATTTCAGTCCCAATGATTTGATTGATTTCACTCATATAGATTAAACTATTTTTTTTAATGATATACCATTAGATGATGAGGTATATTCTGCATCTGAACCAGACTTTAATATTGACGGTAATGTAGATGATACACCCACTAGTGCACTTCAACCTCAACCTCAGACTGAGTCTCGGCCTCAAACTGAAACTGAAACGCCTCGTATTCCCCATAGTATGAGTCGAGGTCCCATACAACGAAAATTAAAATCAGTTGCATGAAGGGACCAAGAGAATCAAGTAGTTAGATGTAATTTTTGTAAAAATGTTTATAAATTTAAAATAAAAAAAGGTCAAGGTGGGACGGGGGGTTTATTGAGACATGTACAAGGCGAGAACACATCTAGGTGGAATCAATACCAGGCTAAAAACTCTTGTGTGCCAGCTGAGTTGGGACAATGTTCACATAGTGTCCCCGACCAAGTACAGGGTCAAATAAACCTGACGACGGGGGAAATTTTTGGTCCTAATATGATAAAAACAAAGATAGGGAAAATATGGCAAAATTAGTTGCGGTGGAGGGTTTGCCTTTTTCATTTCCTTCCTCTCCTGGTTTTATTCGTTACATTCAAGAAACATATAATCCTGTTTTTAATGGTTTTCTTAGATCAACTGTTAGAGGAGATGTTTTTAAATTTACAAGTGAATATCAAAAATATTTACGTTATGCATTGTATCATTTTAATGGAAAAATGGCTATCACTTCTAACATAGGCCGTAGTACTAACGGTAATGATTATTTAATGGTAACATGTCATTGGATAGATCATAATTGGTCTATGCAAAAATGTATTTTAGCATATAAATATATTGGTGATAGGCACACTGAAGTTTTATTGCACAAAATATTAATGAAATTTGTTATTATTATGAAATAAGTGATAAAATTATAACTATTACATTAGATAATGCTACTTCTAATGATTATGATATAAGACTTTTAAAAGTTCGATTAACTCCATATTTTCTTGATCATTTTCATATAAGATGCGTGCCATATTTATAACTTAGTTGTAAAGGATGTCCTAAAACTTTTTGAAAACATTCTTGATAAAATACAATTTGCTATAAACTTTATTTTTAAAGGTAAAAAAATACAAAGACGCAAAGAGTATAAAAACTTGTCACGATTGTGGATTACCTTATAGAAAAATTCATGAAGAAGTAGCGACTAGGTGTAATTCTCTATATGAACAACTACTTGTTGCTTACGATTATAGACAACCTATAACTTTATTATTTAACGCCCATAATAAAAATCCAATGGATATGCTTGTAGATAATGATTGGAATTTTTTTTAGAACTTAATGGATTTTTAGAGAATTTTTTTCAAGCTACTAAAGATTTTTTCAGTATTTATTATCCTACTATTTCAACTATGTTATTTTATATAGCTCTAATATTTTTGTTACTTACTGAATATATGCACAAACCAACTTACAAGACATCTATTGAAAAAATGTTTATAAAATTAAAAAAAATATTTTTTTCCTATTCACACTATTTATATTATTGGTGTTGTATTAAATTCGACTATAAAAGTAGACGGTTGTAAAACACTTGTAGAAATTATTTATGATTGTATAGAAGTACTTCCAACAGACCCAACTGAAGTACCAACTCACAAACCAACTAAGAAGAAGTTACGTCTAGCATACACACTGAATGCAAAAAAAATATATATGTATTACCAACAACAAAGTGCAAATAATCAACCGGCTTCTGTACCATCTTCTAATACTTCAGTGCAACTTTATAAAAAATATGCAGTTTCTGCTGCTAGTATTCAAGGCGTTAGAAATAAAATATTTAGTGGTTCAACTTCTTCACAAGTTAGCGAATTTGATGTTTTATGTTTTGCAGGGTGTTGTACCGTACGAATTAATTGTCAATGATGAAGGACATGAAGACTTGCTGAAATACTAGAGGGACAATGAGAGACATTTGCGACACTAGCAAAGATGACCCAAGATGTGTTGAACATTCAAGTGTCATCAACAACGTCTGAAAGCGCTTTTTCTGCGGGAAAATTTCAAATAGGAGAACACAAGCATTCATTGACGGGAGACATCTTGGAGATTGCAGTTCAATTCAGAGATTGGATTCGAGCGGAGCGTAGAAGGTGCAGTCAACCGGAGGTCAACGAAGAAGAAGACTACAACTACAATGAAATATTGTCCAAGGGAACATGAAGCGACGTCGAACAATTTGACCAACAACTTTCAATTCCAACCGAAGATCCTCAAGATATTGTGAGAAAATTAGAAAAAGTATGGTTAACTATGTAATTCTTTTAATTGCAATTTTACTATGTGATTTGCAACTTTTGAACGACACCGCAAAGTTGCAATTTTGAAATTGTATTACAAAAAAAAATCATATTTCTATTAAATAATATAAGAGGCACAAAAACAACATTGAGGTATTTTTATTACACTCTCTTGTTCAATTATTGAAGTATTTATATATATATATATATATATATATATATATATACACACACACCTGACCCGACCCCGCTCCGCCCCGTCCCCCAACACCATTTCCCTTTTCGGCGGGATGTGGGACGGGATGGGACATCTTCCTGTCCCGCTAATCCCGACCCGCCTGTCCCGCCGGAGATCCTGTCCCGACCCTTCCCCTGGCCACCCCTACTTACAACTCATTAGATCCTGACTTTTTCCCCCCTTTCTTCTTAAAATAAATAAAAGGAGAACTGTCCCCCGAGGCATAACTGGATGACAAAGGATGGGAACTTAAAATTCAGTTGGAGGCCTGCAGTTTGGGTTCGAACATTGGTGAGAGCAATTTGCTCTCTTCTGTGGTAGGACCTTGTAGGTGATATCAGTTGTTCTGTTCTCAAATTCTTATCATTCAGGCACATTCCGCGATTTGATGGTAATAGTATTGAAAGACTACTATTTTCAGAAATAGTTTGGTGTAAGCCGGGAAGTTGAATATCAAAAATATAAAAAAACTTAAAGGAGGACTATGCAATTTATGGATTTCAATATAGACAAAATAGTGGGTGGGTGAATTTAGTTGCAGGCTGTGTAGCCTTTCTGTGGTGGTTGACTGTAGGCCAATCACGATATAGTCTCGCAGCTTTGTCTTTATCTTGAAAAGTGTTTGATCATAACAACTTTAATAAGGTGTGATAGGGGTGGGCATGGTACGCTATTTGAAATTTGGCTACATTAATTTCCGTTTTCCGTTTCTAAAAATATCATATTATTATTATATTAAATTAATTCGATATGATTCGATATTTTATAAGTTTGGTTTTGATATTTTGCGATACGGTAAATCGATAATCATAGTTTATTCGATTTTGACTTACATATACTCATAACGTAGAGAATTATGACTTCGACTATTCAAAAAACGTCTTAATTATATTGTACCAACACCTCACACATGTAAAAATATTTAAAAGAAAGTACAAGCAATCCCCTTCGTAAATCAATTACACAAAAAAGACATTCCAATCAAGATAGGGTAGTCAAAGTTCCAACGTTTAAACAAATAGTTTTGTACTAATACTAGTTTATATATTTGTTAGTATTAGAATACTAATATATATGTGTTAAGAGTCCCGTATCGGATATGGAATGAGAACATGAACTACTTATATGACTTTGGATAATCCCCACCCTACAAACTAGCTTTTGGGGTTGTGTTAGGATTATCCAAGTCCATATAAAGAGTCTATATTCTCATTCCATATCTGATTCATTAATTAAGTGGTTAAATCTTATACCATTTATTAGTCTTATTTTTCTTTTATTCTGTCTAAAAAAAGTATATCACATTCAATATTTATTACATGTTTAAGACTACAAACTTCAAAAAATATTTGAACATATTCTATACATTTTTTAGTTTAAGATCATAATATTTAAAAGATTTTTTTTTCTTAAACTTCGTGCTCAATCAAATTAAGACATATAAAATAAAATCAAGTGAGTAATAAAAACGAATATACTTAGAGGCCGTTTGGTTTGACATAGAAAATAAAATAATCGCAACATAAATTTCAGCATGAATAACACATTGTTTGATCACATAATAATCCTAATATCAAATGAGTTTCAACATAAACAATTGTTTGGTCAAATAATAATCCTAATATGAGTTTCAACATAAACAATAAGATTATTTTGTGGCATTTTGCCTTTTTTTGTATAAATAATACTTACAGTATATGAGTTATACAAGAGATCAAATAACAAATTACCCTCACTATTCATGCTTAATTTTTTTTACCTTTTCCCAATTCTAACATGTAGAACCACACTTCATATATTTAAAACTTAATTAAGTGTTCGATTGTTATTCCAAAAATCCAACAAAAATAATCTCTATACTAGCGATTCATAGATAATTAATTCTTATATTATTAATTTATGTATAATTAATTTTTTATTATTAATTTATACATAACTTGTCCTCGAACCTAACACCCTCAATTGATCCAATCAAACGAGCTCTAATGTAACATAACCCCAAATAAAGAAAAAAACAATATAGGGTTTATAAAGAAGAACTTCATTTTGAGGAGAAATCAAATGAATGCCACAATCCTCCAGAAGCTACGATAATGCACCTGGATTTTCGTCTTCCTTTTTGAATGCACAATCTTACTCCCAAAAAATCTCTCTGTTTGGACCAAACTCATCCACTCTCTTTCTTGTTTCCCATGGCAAAGACCCGACCTGGAAAACGAGACATGGGCTCTTACACCATTAGAGGCACAAACAAAGTTGTCAGAGGTATCTACATTCACCCTTTTCTCTGTTTCGTATATAAATTCCATCAACATTGACGTTTAAGGTTTTGTTACATTTTTTGTTGGTGTTGGGGTCGGTTCATATGTACCAGGCAAAAATTTCTAGCAAAGGTGGGGTAGGTGGGCTTGTTATGGAGCTACTGGCGGCTATTTGAACGTGGGGTTTAGTTTTTTTTTTGGGTACGATTTTGTTAGGAGGGGATTAAGTGTTTGCTTTAGTTTTTTGAAGAAGAAGATAGGGAAATATTTGAGACATGCATGTGTAGCTGCCTATTTGAGTGTTTGAAATTGTGGCTGCATTTTGTTTTTGTTGGACATGTTGCTAGGACTATTCAGAAATGTCATGTCTGATGGGTGCGTGTGGGATTTTCCAAAAGTACTGCATTTTTGGAGAACCCCACACGGGTGTGGCAACATTTTTGGAGAGTGGCATCATACTTGGACTATATGCTGGTGTGGTAGGGGTATAGAAGAAAGATTGTTTCTTTGTTATGGTTTGCAGCTGGAATTTTTGTGCTGGTGCTGTAATGATTCAGATATGGCACTAATTTAGGCAACTATATTGGCACTTTTAATATTTCCTTCTTTTATACCATATGCATTCAACTGTTGTATCTGTTGTAAATGGTTTAGTTGTGGATATTAGAGGCATTCTCCTACACATTTGCCTGTTTTCCTAACGTGCCGAAATATATACATTCATATGAGCAATTATGCTTGCGTTGCCTGGAACTAGATGGATTCTTGATTCTGATGTCTGTTTTTACACCATTGAAAATCAGAAAGGCCATGCTATGGAGAAGAAAGAGAATCTAATATGTTTTACCAACTGCTTTATGCATGCTTGCCTCTGCATTCAGTCCTAACAGCACAACCACTGCTCATTTTGTAATGCTCTGTAGTATTTAAGATATCCATTAGCTGCTTAATTATGTTGCCATTGTTAGAGATTTTAGAAATGAAATTTGATCATTATCATGTAGTTGTGATTTGTGAATTGCATAACTGAATTTGGTGTTGATTGCTATGACTGAAGCTGGGGACTGTGTGTTGATGCGGCCATCAGAAGGCGATACGGCTCCGTATGTAGCACGTGTTGAGAAAATTGAAGCTGATAACCACAACAACATAAAGGTGCATGTTAGATGGTATTACCGGCCAGAGGAGTCAATGGGAGGGCGGAGACAGTTTCATGGATCAAAGGAGTTATTCTTGTCAGACCACTACGATGTTCAAAGTGCCCACACTATAGAAGGGAAGTGCATTGTTCACTCTTTCAAGAACTATACTAAGCTTGAGAATGTTGGTTCAGAGGATTACTACTGTCGGTTTGAGTATAAAGCGGCAACAGGAGCTTTTGTGCCAGATCGTGTTGCAGTGTAAGTGTATGGGATTTTCGTTTGGTTGCTGATTGAACTTGAGTTATGTTCTTCCTGCTCATATTTCTTTTTTCTTTTTTCGCTCTGAAGGTATTGCAAATGCGAGATGCCATATAACCCAGATGATTTAATGGTACAATGCGAGGGGTGCAAGGACTGGTATACACACATTATGTCATCTTTCTGATTAATTTTGCTGAGTATCAGTAATGAATTGCTTACATTAATTTCCTCTCCTACGAAGACTGGAAAACCAAATGTTAATACGTAATTAAACAGGAGAGGGAACATAGAAGAGTAGAGATCTTCTTTCTTATTGCTTGTGTACGACTGCTGAAAGAACCTCTCAACAGTTGGATATGCTCTGCCTTCTAAGAGATTTCTGTTATCTTACTAGTTTTAAGATTTGGGCATTTCTTCTTTCTTTAGGTCTAGTGCAAGGAATGTCGAGTTCTTGCTTATTTTCCTTTAGTATTCATTATGTGCAATATATGAGGAGCATATCTGTATGGTGGAAGTCGCGGCTGACCTCCCCACTATGATTGTTTTGTGTAAAGCACTAAATATCAAGTAAAAGGATATTCAGCCCATAGCAACTTATCTGAAAAGAAGAACAAGTTATTGTCTTAGTTCGAATTGGTGTCATTTCCTTTGTTTCCAGCATGAAAAATGCAGTAGGCCTCTCAATATGTTTTGAATTGGTTGTCGTGTTGTGCATACATAAAAGACTTCCATGTATTAATCACATCTTGCCACAATCTGGGGTTGAGTTAATGTTATCTGGGTGCTGTCCAGGTTGCTTTATGAGTTCCACATTGTATAAAATCTGTTAGAACCACTGTTCTGAAGGACGAGACACTGCCTTCATGACCGATCTGATTGGTTAAACCAAAAAAAACAGCCAGGACCTGATTCCAGTTTTAAAAGAATTGCATGCTTTCATTTCTCACGATACGTTTCCTTGATCTTTGTAGGTATCATCCAGCCTGTGTGGGCATGACTAGTGAACAAACTAAACAACTAGCTGCTGATTTTGTTTGTTCAGATTGCTCATCCGAAGATGTGAAGAAGTCTCTTAGTACTTATGCTTCATTCCCTCTGTCTAATGGCAAGGTTGTATGTTCTTGCCTTCTTTTAGCTGTTATTGATTTGACGTTTAACATGTGAGAAGGTGGAGTTCATACTAGTTCTCTACTTCATCTAAGCTTTTAAGATAGCATGAATAAGAATATACTGGAATGGGTCCAAATGGAGTGGAACAGATAAAAGGGGATTCATATAGTATACCCCGACTAGTTTGCGATTAAGACATGTTGTCTGAATAAGAATATGTTGTCGTGACAAACAACTTCTTCTATCAATTTTTTTCCGTGTTTCAGAATATGGTTAACCAACATGTTAACTAATCGATTACGATAAATTGGATCGGATTTTGCTGGTTTTTTTTTCTGCAGTACCTCGACGTGACATGAGCGTGAAAGGGGTTCAAGAATCAGTTTTCTTTTTGTAAGGGTGATGAAAGGGAGGAAAAGTGATGGGCTTTCTATGTTTAGGATGGACAAAATCCATTTGATACAGAGTATTCTTTGTGTTCTAGAACTTTCTAGGTGGACGAACTTCTGAAATTATGAAAGGTGAAAAGTTATTTATTATTACAATGATTGACATCATTGAGTCCTTTTGAGTTTTGACTCCGTTCTGATCTCACAGAAAAAAACTCAGCTGCTACCATGAGTCTTCATATCTGGGTTCTTAAAGTGTGTTACGTTAGCCAAGTAGGTAGTCACATTGTTTTGGCTAAGAGACTGAAATACATGTACTTATAAATCTGTTTCATTTTCTAGTTAACGCAATGTTGAATTTTGCTGAAAGATGACTATGGGAATCCTTCCTTGATGCATCTTCTAAATGCAGACTTTTGTGAAAAAATTCTTATTCTTTATCTCAAAAGGAAGGTAAAAAACCAAAAGAAGTCCTCCCACTTGATATACATCCCAAGGAGGGGATCTGTAAGGAGATACTTGAGTGACCTTTTAAATACTTTTCATTTATTGTTACGGATCCCAAGGCGGAGATCTGCAACAATAGGTACAAGTGCATGTTAGACTGAGAAGTGTGCTTTTGTGCAACTCTAGGACTATCATTATCAGAGGTGCGTTTAAGGCTTGTGCCACTTGGTGTTTGGTTGTCCGGTTAAGAAAAAGCAATCCCCACATAACTAATGTAACTTTTGGTTAATACTATAAATTAAATATTACAAGATTGATTTATTTAGGAATCTATATATTATATTATGCGGGATAGAATGTGGAATAAGAATACATGTATTAGGATTAAGGGGATGAAAGTATTCGGGACATTTTGCTCTTGAAGTAAGTAATCATCCCTAGTTAACATTCATTATATTATTATTCCCTACATAACAATACCTATATTGTTATTTCTGAACGATCATTTCATTATTATTCTCCCCATAAAGATTCCTGTATTATAATTCCCACATAACTTTGTTATGCCTTGTGACTTTAACAATATTCTTTTGGACACAGAGATGTGAGGTTATGTGGCCTATGTGTCCTTCAGCCTGCCATTCTTGAATAATCAACTAGTGGTCATGTATGCGAGTGGTTTTAAGATTGACCCCCACCTCCCCGTTTGTAGCATTACCTTGGATTTAACACTCTGTTCCAGTAGAATCCTTACCTATGCCGCCGTTGGAACTTTGTTGTTGGAGCAACAGCTTCTCTTTGATGCTGCTGCAATGTCATTCTCATTTGACCCTCACTTTGGTTGTCGATTATTGTAATTCTACTCAACATCTATGTCAAGGCAGGGCCCTCATTTTCTCTGATGTTTTTTCTTTGTCATATAGTCATAGGTGTTGTGTTTAATCTTTGAAAGTACTAAGGACACTTGCTAAACACTTTGAAACATACGCAAGTCCGTTACATACTTGTATCATACATGTCCTTGTAACATGCTTCATTGTTCCTGTTTATATTTAGACCCTCTCATTGCCAGAATTGCTTAATGATTTTCCAGGTTGTGCCGAAGCGCCAGAAGAGGTAGGCGGAGCTGTAGTAAGATGGATGAAGCTAGTTTTCGTCATGTTTAGGATGCTCATCAGGATTTTGTACAGTGCAATGAACTGGAACTAATGCCGGTTCTTTGCATAGATTAGCTGCTCTGTTATGTCCTTTATCAGTAGTTCTTGTATGTACTAGTATTGTCAGATGACAGTCCTTTGGAAATTGGAACTCAACTAATTTGAATCGCATCTGTAGTGTAAAATCGTTGACACGTCATCTTATACCGTGCTAAGAATTTATTACATCCGGATATTATTAATCCCAGCTAATTACCCGTTGAACAATCTATAAACCAACACTTGCTTTTAAGACGGTGCTTATAAAGCTTACTTTTAGGATGTAAGAGCTTATTTGGTTATAAGTTTCAATTATGTGTTTAGTAAACATTGAAAGTGCTTATAAGCATTTATAATAAGCACCTTTTAAATTGGAGCCGGGGTCTATTGAAAATAGCTTCTTTGCCCACAAAGATAGAGATAAAGTTTGCGTACATTTTACCATCTTCAGACCCCACTTTGTGGGATTACAGTGGATATGTTGTTTAAGCTAAAATTAGTTAAAAGCTATAAGTTTGTAGTTGGTCACTTCTAATTTTAATTTTAATTCAGATCTCACTAATTATGTCAGTTTGTTTTTTAGGTTAAATCTTAATTATACAGATTTTAACCACTAAAAACATTTGTTTTTCTATGTTATAACCACTTAATGGGTTTGAATAGATCTGAATGATTAAATTTGTAAAAAAATCTTAATATCATTAAGATGTCTATTAATTAAATGATTCTGAAAGATGGTAGTTCACTAATTCCATTCATTCATTGCTATCGCCAACGTTCACCATTATCAACTATCGCTACCGCCACCCACCATTATAAACTACCAATTACCATCATTCACCATCCTCAGCCATAACCGTCACTGCTGTCAATAACTACAATAAGTCGTCATCACTACTAGCCACCATTTACAATCACCACCTACCACTATTACCACAACAATCACCACCATTCGTCATCACTATATGTCGCCAACCATTGTCATCATTCACCACCACCATCAACCACTACTGTCATTGTCACCACTAGCTACTATCCACATCACCACCATTAGTCAATATTATTCCTAATCGGCACCCACCACCACCAACCGCCATAAAACTTTAAGAATAACTTTGTTGATATAGTATTAGATTAATTAATTTAATATTTATTAAATTAAATCTATTAGATTTTGAATAAGTATAAATTTTATATATTCAGACGTTAAAAAACAATCTTATTTATTAAATATTCAAATCTTAATTTGACATCTTTATATTCAAAAGTATATTCAAATTTAAACATCTTAATCTTACAAGAAAACAAATGAGACCTAAGAGATCTTAAATGGAGCTATACATGGATTATGAAAAGCCATATAAGTAACTTCAACTTACTTGAGATTAATTACTTACAAATGCATTTTACAGAATTTCGCACTAAATTACTGTGGTGAAACAATGTAAATATATATAGTTTGGTCTAATCTTGGGGGTGGGGGAGGGGGAAATAGTCAATAGAAGTGTTACTTATAATCTTTCTTTTACATTATACAGTTGATTAGATTATGATAACAACCTAATTATGCAACTGTTTTTTAATTAGTATTTGCAGATTCAGAGATTTTATACTTAATACAGCTGAGCTTGTAATAAAATCTTAATCTCATACAATTAAACAAAATTTCACATGTCAAGTTGTACGTTCCATGTAACTGTTAGGTTTACAGCAAAGAGCTTTTTATCAAACAATGGAAAGAAAATTAATTATATATGGAGATTACGGAAGTAGAATAGGAAACTAAAGATTATGAGTATCATGTAAGTCGGATAAGATAATTAAACAGAAAATTGATTTCAGAGTGCTTAGCTTCTTTATGCTCGCTTGTAGGGGTGGATTTAGGAACTTAAGGATCCATTCTAAATCAGTAGCTTTGGCACGAACTCTCTAAATATATTAAAGATTTATTGAACAACTACCGATAATAAATTTTAAAAGTCATAAAATTAAAAAAACTGTGGCAAAACTCTGAATTCAAACCCATAATGTTCGAATCATGAATTCGCCCTGGCAGCGCTTGCATATATTAGTATAGCTTTTCATGCATGGATTCCCATTTCCTGAATAGCAAATTATCAAAAGGGTTAGTTTGTATGGCTGCACGCATGGTGGAGTACATATAAAATATCAACTAGATCTGGAAGAGAAAAGGACCACTTATTTCTTTCAAATTACTATATAAATTATAAGATAACACTATAAGAAGCAATGCATTTGCAAACAATATTTTTGTTGTCATATGTTGGATGTTGTTGCCAAAAGTATTTTTCGCAACAATAAAAGTTGTTGCATGCCGTTGCAATAACCTCCGATGAAAAGTTTTCACAATAATAATTTATTTTTTTGTTGCCGTTTATATTTTTTACCAACATTATATTAAATTTTTGTTGTCATTTATGTTTTTTAGCAATAATATATTTATTGTTGTTAAAATTTTATTATCAATTTTATACTTTGTGGTAGTGTACGAAGAATCCATGCATGCACAATGCAAAAAACAATGTGTACATGATGTTTTCCAAGTCATTTCCTTTTGCTTCACAATAGAAAAAGCAAGGGACCCTATTGTAATCTTAGTAGTAACTAGGGGTGTCCAACTGGGTGGGTTCGGATTGGAGCGGGACCCGACGGGATTGGGGAGGTCGGGACCGGCGGGCCGGGACTGGCCAACGTCCCGTCCCATTCCTCATCCCGTCGGAAAAGGGGATCGGTCTTGGCGGGGCGGGGCGGGATCGGGATTTTCATTTTTTTCTCACTTAATTTAAAATATATATATATATATATATATATATATATATAAACACTTCAATAATTGAACAAGATAGTGTAATAAAAATATTTCAAGACTGTTTTTGTACCTCTTATATTATTTAATAAAAATATGATTTTTTTATAATACAATTTCAAAATTGCAACTTTGTGGTGTTGAAAGTTGCAAATCACATAGTAAAATTATAATTAAAAAAATTACATATTTATAAACACCTTTTCTAATTTCTTTACAATGACTTGTGGTTCTTCAGTTGGAATTGGAATTTGTTGGTCAATTGGTCGACGTCGCTTCCAGTTTCGTCGGACAAAATTTCATTCTAGTTTTCGTCGTCTTCTTCGTTGATCTCCGGTTGACCGCACCTTCTACACTCCGCTCGTATCCAATCTCTGAATAAAACTGCAATCTTCAAGTTGTCTCCCGCTAATGAGTATCTGTGCTCTCCTATTTGAAATCTTCTAGCAGAAAAAACACTTTCAGACGTTGTTGATGACGCTTGAATGTTCAATACATCTCGGGCCATTTTTACATAGATCAATTATAACCTATCCAATGACATGTTACAGTTAAATAATCATTGTTGTTAGTACTATTGCATATATCAGAAGTGATAAATACTTTGCCAGAAAAATGATAATGCATAACGTAAGTATTGTTGATATTCATTTGCAAATTAAAAAACGTCTCTCCTAACAATTGATCTAGGAAAACCGTTAAAATCGGGATTATACATATCTCTTATGTAATGAATAAAACCAGGAGAGGAAGGAAAAGAAAAAGGCAAACCCTCCACCGCAACTAATTTTGTTATTGCTTCACTATCTCTATGTTTATCATATTTAGGACCTACAATTCCCCCGTCGTCGGGTTAATTTGACCATGTACTTGGTCAGGACACTATGTGAACCTTGTCCCGAATGAGAGCGCATTGGCGCACCCGACTTTGTAGCCTCGTATTCATCCCACCTAGCTTTGTGAAAGCATTGTACATGTCTAAATAAATCTCTCGTCTCACCCTGTCCTTTTCCCATTTTAAATTTATAAATATTTTACCAATTTTGCATCTAACTACTTGATTCTCTTGGTCCGTATCAAAAAAATCTGATGCAGCTGATTTTAATTTTCATGGTGTGGGACCTCGTCTCATACTAGGGGGAATATGATGCGTTCTAGTTTCAGTTTGATGTGCACTAGTGAGTATGTCATCTAGATTATCTTCTAAATTAAAGTCTAGTTCAGTTGCAGAATATATCTCATCATCTAATGGTATATCATTAAAAAATTCACTTTCATCTATATGAGTGTAATCAATCAAATCATCTTGTGTAGGAATAGGATGACTAGAAGAAGTACGCATGCCCTTGTTACCCCTACTAGAAGAAACACCTTTACCCTTAAACATACATCTTAATTTTTCCATTTTAATTATACAAATAATTAATTAAAGATAATGAAATTAAGTGCGATAATTAAAATAAAGTAACAATAATAATTTAAAGAAGGAACGAATGTGCCAAACGCCGACGTAACGTTGACTTGTAATCGATGTTGAAAATTAAAATTTTGCTCGATAGATGATCCTCAAGCTAGTTGCCAACTTCAGTCCCAATTTTTGAACTTTGATACAATTATACAAATGAGCAAATAAAATAAAATATTTAATAGATAATATAATTGTAGACTTGTAGAGAAATAGATTGAGAGATTAGAATTAGAGATATTATAGAAAGATTTGTGAGATAAAATGAGGTATCTATAGTTGAAAAATTGAGTTAAATTATAAATATAGTAACTTATGGATTAAAAATAAATACTAAGGGGTTTGGGGGAGGCAAAAAATGATCGTTGCACAACGGCCAAAATATAAAATGGTTGTTGTGCAACAGGTATTTTTTGTGGGGGGAGGGGGATTGGGCGGGACGAGCCCAGGTCCCATCCCTGTTTCGAGTCCCGACACCATTATTTTTAGGGGGATCGGGGCGGGGGCGGTTTCGAGTCCCAATTCCAATCAACGTGACAATCATGCCTGCTTGGTTGTTTACCTATGGGCTTGACTTAGCCAAGGAGTAGTGACATTATCGTAATTAGCTAATTCTTCCGAAGGCTATAACTCATTCCACGAGTATGGGAGTTCATAACCGCTACTATTGAATCTACAGTTAAGGAAATATCACCAGTTCTTGGAATAAGAGCTCCGAGACTTCATTACTAAAATCGTTTTGATACGTCATCATGTTTGGCAGACAACTCAACAAGCTCATTTAAAAAAAATAGTCACTATTAGAAATTAGAAGAATAACAAATATATCATATAATGCTACAGAATAAAAAGAAAAAGAGCTTGATTAATTCAAGTTTATAATGGAGACATTACATATACAATTGCTTGTGATTTTTTCCCCTGAACTCAGATGACAATGGACCTAGTTAGCTTAAGACCTATGTGTTGCACATGCATTCCTTACACCGTGGATATCTATATACGCTCCTTCCAACAGGTCGTGAAAATACCCGTTTGGTTTGTCTCACTGCCTTCCTCACTCTTTGCTCAAACGTCCTCCAATCTATTGTGTTGTTCTTGACAAATATATCAGCAAGTCTCCGTTTGTTTGGCCGTATGGTAGCCATTTTGCCCCCGCCATAGTATACTCGAAAACCAGAGATCAATGATGAAAATTGGCTTCCGGAGTCTGTCATGGCGAACACATCTGAAGCAGTGCAAACTATGAAGTCCAGTGCTGCTAGCTGCATAATTGAGTTATATGTTAGCACCTAGTTGCATGAATCAAGTTCTCAAACCAAATATATGATGATTATGGTGACAGTGTGCTAGCTTCCTCTGCAGAATCTGGAGTATACAATTGCAAGTTAGCAAAAGTGGTTACATATGTAATGCCGATATTTGCTCGAACGCCTATTATGTTCAGAAGATGAAGAAGCTAAGTTATTCATTGTGGGAACAAATGACATCCCTGTGCAAATATCTATAGTTGAAATGGCAAACAAAGGTTTTATACAAGAATGTAAGTGCATACGTTTCTTCCTTTCTGCACCTTAAGTTAAAACGGTTTCTAAGAGCTTTAAGCTCTTTATCCTTTTTATTGCAAGAATTGAAAGAACAAGCTTCCCACATGTGTGAGCAAATTTGAATAAAATTTGCTTGCTGATAAATTTTAGACCCACCTGGTGCATGTATCGACATTCTGTTTGATTCTGTTCGCCAGTAATTCCCATGAAAGCAAACAGCTCTCTTTGAGAAACCAACTAACATAATTAGTCAATACCAAGCACATAAAAGTTTTGTTAAATATTCCATTCTTTGTACAGTTTGGTGCTACATAAAAAATTCACAGGGGATGATTAAACAAAATCATGTTGAACCAATTATGCCACACTTTACCTGAGATGAGAAATTCTTGAATGGTTCAATCTCGGAAGAGGAAAGTAAGTTTTCCTTCGTGACCAGATTAGGATACAAAGTAGTCAAGGAGGCCAGTCTTGATTTCCCTCCATAGATATGTGCACCCGCCAAGTATATGCGTGTCTGCCGATTAAAACCAAGGGCAGCAAGCATTAGCACCGTCTCTTCAGGCATTAAAGGACACAGTCCTTCAGCCTTTAGAGCTGCTGGGGAGGGCAACCTGAACACATGGTTTTGTCAGAATCAATAAGTGAACTAGGACTAGTTCTAATAAATTGAACGTTATAATCTCAATAGCATGTCTCTAGCATTAGGCTTAGGTCATTTGGCATCTATGAAGAAAATCCTACTCATCACTTTTAAGACATACTTAAATACAATTATACAGTAGATAATCCAGAGTGCCCCCACCCCCCAATTTCGCAACAAGACGATGTGAACCTGATCTAGATGCTAGAAAGATAATAAGTACTCTCTTTGTCCCCATTTATGTGATACTTTTCGTTTTTCGAGTCAATTTGACTAAACTTTGAAGTTAAATTGAATTAGATTAACTCAATATTTTAAGATTAAAATTTATATATTTGAAAACTACATGAAAACTATAAGTTGCAACTTTTCTCATATCAATTTGGCAAAAAACAAATACATTTTTAAATGTTGGTCAAAGTTCATACAGTTCGTATCTCAGGAATCCAAAAGTATCACATAAATTGGGAGAAAGGAGTTAGCTTATATTTAGGGTGTTTTTAGAGTGGAGGAAATCATTTAAATGTCTTCCAATTTTCTCATGTTTCATTGGTCAAATTGTTTTGGAAGTTCCTCAAAAATGAAGATAACTTCCCCGGTAAAAGTAGAAAAAATAAGTTTCATAAGTGACATTCCACACTGATTATCTCCACTACACCCTCCAACACACAACCCAACCCCATATCCCCCAACCTATCCCATCGCCCATAGTACAAAAAAGAGCAGCCCAGTGCACAAAGCATCCCGCGTTAGCAGGGTGAGGGGAAGGGCCACATGTAGACAGCTTACCCTAATGCAAGCATTAGTGGCTGCTTCCACGGCTCGAACACGTGACCTATAGGTCACACGGAGACAATTTTACCGTTGCTCATGCTCCAAGGCTC
The DNA here is from genome assembly GCA_029783415.1 of Anisodus acutangulus. NCBI lineage: Eukaryota > Viridiplantae > Streptophyta > Magnoliopsida > Solanales > Solanaceae > Anisodus > Anisodus acutangulus. Next base: position 28,913,199 of record CM056501.1, read on the forward strand.
CCCTTCCCCATTACCCACAGTGTTCGCCTATATTATATAAATGCTTTTGGAACAATAATTTTTGTTTACTTAACAATCACTAGAAAATAAGTAAGAAACCCACTTATTTATCCTCAGTTCAGTATGCTTTCTATGTGTCTAGTGCAGTTTCTAGATAATCAAAGAAACAAGCAACCGTCCAGGACAACGTAACAAGCTAGCCTAACTTTTTTTTATGAGTCATGCAAGTAAAGGAATTGAGCAAGGATTATACTTAACATACTTCTTTGTCTTCTTAAGCTCCACCAATGCAGGGAAGTGGATTCCACGATATGCTTCCAGTTCATTTCTTTCTTCTTCACCCCCGCCATATTCACAGAGGGAATGAGCCACCATATCAATTTCAAACCTCAGATGCAAAGCTAAATATCTAGCGACTTTTGCTCCACGATTTCGTTCACCCTTCATCATAGACTTTGAGAAAGGACCCACTAGGTGACGATCCAAGGGTCCCAAACGTGTAACATTCTGACGCATTCTCCGTATAAGTAACGCTCCAGTTTCTTCAATCTTTGGAACAAATTTCAGAGCATGAAAATTACATCTGCATCGAAGTCTCTAGATGAAGTCCCCAAATCAGGAACCAAGGTAGAAATTATGGAATCAGACTAAATGAGACATGAAATGAAAAATTGAGGAATCAACAAGGAACCCTAATATCAAGTTTGATAATTTTACCTGGACCTGAAGTGGTAATGGGTCAGATGCCAACCGATTCCCGAATCCAAGAAAATGGACAACTCTGTTTTTATGTAAAATAGGAAGAATATATTTCTTGTAGAAACTTGGCTTTGCTTCTTTCACAACATCTGCATCTGTCACCTGGATTTATTTCCAGATTGTTAGAAACTCGTTTCTTCACATGATCATATTCAAAATGATTGATTTAGGTGAAAGTCTTACCAAACTCCCAATGGCCTCTAGATCTAATGATTGTAACTCCTGAGGAAGTTCTCTAACCACATGAATATCAGGTTTCATGTAGTTGATGAAATGCTCCTCCTGGTAGATATCTCCAAACTGGCTAAGAGATTATATATTACATCTATCAATCTTCAATTTAAGGAACTAGTAAGGTATCCAATGTTTCACATTAGCAATAAAGGGGAACAAGTTTGAAGGAAGAAAAATGGACAGAAGGCACATAAAAATCTTATTAAAAGTTTTAATTTCTATTTGATGAAGATCATACTAAAAGTTTCTGAATGCAACACTTCCAAAACACTCCACAGATAAAAAAATTTGGAGGGGGCGTAGTTAGTTGCAAATGGAAGGGTGGTTAAGCAGCGGTTAGAAATGCAAACGGAGATTGTTATGTAACTCAAAGCACACTGGAAAAGAGTTTAGGAAAAGAACTATGGTGAATCCATCTTTCCCCATAAAAATGAGGCTGTATGACAAATTTAGAGTTGATACCAGAAAATAACACCCGGATAAACATGCAAGACATACTTGCATCTCCCAAAGTAGATACAACAAAGGAAAGCCAGGCGAACCTTTGGGACAATCACAAAGTCTTGGAAAGCTCATGTAGTGTAGACAAGTGGCCAGTTCCCAATTATTAAAAAGAAAAAAAGGGCAGCCCGGTGCACTAAACTCCCGCTATGCGCGGGGTTTGGGGAAGGGCCGGACCACAAGGGTCTATTGTACGCAGCCTTACCTCACATTTCTGCAAGAGGTTGTTTCCACGGCTTGAACTCATGACCTCCTGGTCACATGGAGGCAACTTTACCACTTATTCCAAGGCTCCCTTCAAAATGAAGCCAGTTCAGATTGTTTAACTAGTTATGACAAGAAAATGGAAAAGAATTAAATGAAACACTATTCAACTTGTACATATTCCGAGTCAACAACAAGAATTCACAAGTGTGAAGGTACACAATGGTATATGGAAGATGTTTTTGAATCTGTAAATGAAGATTCCATTATTTTGATGGTTTTACATATAATATTCTGCAAATCCTTATTGTACAACAGGAAAAAGGAAGAGAAATAAGTGAAAATGACAAAAAGTAGTAAGTTTTCACCTCGCATCTTTCCAAACACTACTGTAAAGAAATCTGGGAAGAACCAAGGTTGCATTGAGTAATCTTGCAACAGCAACAATATTGCAGACCTGTTGTGCAAGGAAAAGATGTGTTAGTTAAGAAAAAAAGACCACAGTTTTCATATAATATTAGAGCAGAGCCTTTGGTCTTTTGCTTGGCAAGATAAACTAAACAGATATATCCTGTCATGCTGATGGAACGAATAATGTCAAAGCAGAAGACATAACTTACAGCTACTCGCTGTTGATTTATCCCACCATTTGCAGTGACGATAATGTAACCATTTCTTCCCTCTGAAATTTTTTATTACGAACCACATAAGAAAGAAGTTAACTACCCGAAATGTAACATGCATGGAGGGAGAGAGAGAAAGACCACTAGGTTGCCAATCACGCTGCTCAGCACAAGGTTTCCAAGAGGAAGCAACAAAATAGGGTTCAGCCCATAAATCTTTTGGCTCGGATTTTTTCTGTCCCTGCAATGCAGCAACCTCACATTATCAACCAAAACCAACTAATAGATCTACTCACTTCCTTCCTTCTCGAAACAAAAAGTACCTCAGCTAAGGCATGAGCAGCTTTAGCCAGCAAGCGCGCATAGATAGTTTTCTGCGGCTTTCTCCCTTTGCCAAGCCTTACCAGTTCTTCCTACCATATAAAAAATAACATTTTTACTCCATATGTATCAAAAGTAGTCTAACTTAGTGAATCAATTCATTCTTCAACAATCAACTAAGCCTCATTCCTAAACTAATTGGGTCAGCTACATGAATCCTTTGTATACATCCCCTCTATTATAGATTCAGTAATATATTAATTCACATAATATCTCGAATGATTGAGAAGCGCCGCACAATGGAGAGATTGTAGTGCTAGACTAGATTTACCAGCGGACAGTTGAAAAAACGATACGACCCTTTGCCCCTATATCATTCCAATACTAAATAGTTCGAAAAATAAAAAAGAAAAATAATTAGAAGACACTTTATAGTAGATCTACTATCTACTTGCTGACATCTCAAGATTCATTTTTTCAACTCATAGCTAAAAGTATGTGATCATGTCATATATACAAAGTCCCATCTTTATCATCCTCGCATTACAAAGATCATACATACTCTATAACTGTCATTAGTTATAACAACATTTTACTATAACGGCCTTATTTTCTCCGGAACCGATTTTTCATGTTATATTTTACTTCTATATAACAACATTCTACCTATAACAGCAGTGATATTCATTATAACGGTACACTCTTTGTAAAATTACCTCTCTATAACAGTCATGCTCAAATATTGTATAATACTGTATTTTGTAAGAAATATATTATGTATAAAAATAAAATATTTAAATTCTCAATTAATTTTAAATGCATATGTTCCTTAGATTTTAATTCTTTATCAATATGGTACAACTAAATATGAATTTATTAGTAATTTTTAGTCTTTTTAATTTTTAATTAATGAGATATGAAAATCAATTGAGATTTTAAAATTAACAAGTATATTATTTTCGTTTATAACATAAAAAGTACAGAAAAATAATTATTTAAGTACTTTTATTTATAACAGATGAGATCTAAACATCAAATGTCAGTTTAGATGCATGACAACACCTCACTATGTAGTTTTTGGACTGCCATTATAGAGAGGTTAGACTGTATATATAATTTATCAAGGATTAAGTGCATAATCTATTTGCAAGCCTAAATCCTAAAATCTCAAAATTCATTTCCATTTCCTAACTTGCAAAACTTGGACCGAGTTTCAATATTTTATATTTTTTCCAGAACTATTCAACAATCTAATCAATATAAACTGATTGAAACATACCCGAATTGAGAGAGTGGATGAATTATCTTCCAAAACCCGGAACTCAACCGCAGAAGCCCGACCCGAGTTCTGGATCCGGGAAAGCATCCACCAATTCATCGATACAAAAGCTATAACAACCAGAGCCAACCCGAGAATTGCTCTTTCCTGACAAAAAGGTTTCTTCTTCCTCATCTTCTTCGACCCAAACGTGAAACCCAACAACCCGTTACGCGAGTTGTTCCTGTGACCCGGACTCAGGGGTTCAGCCGGATCCGGGTTCGGATCGGCGGGTTGTTCGTTATCGTCGTAGTCGTAGGATGATTCTGAGAAATTAGAACTTGAATAGCTGCGAGAGGCCAGGGAAGCTTTTATCTTAAGTTTTGTAATTTTTTTATTTTTGTTTTTGGCGTCAGGTCTTTAGGATGATTTTCTTTCATCACATTAATAGATTTATATTTTATATAAAAGAATAAAGGATAGATTTATAATTTTAAACTTAATTGACGTAGGACTATGGAATATTAGTATAATAAGTTTCTGAGAAGTGAATTTAATGTGTGTATGTATATCAGATAAGATTATTTCTAAAATTTATAATATGATGTCTGATGACACCAGGGTTAAAGAAGAGAGATTTTAAAATTCCAAGTAAATATTTTGTTTTTCTCTCAAGGGAGAAAAATAGAAATTAATAAGTAGATCAAATTAGTATTCATTTGAATTTTTCAAATTTAAAATGATATTTTTCTTAAAACGTAAACTCCACATATGTCCTTTAGATATTATTTTAAAAGTGAAACAAAAGATCTATTCATTCTCTGTTTTTGTTTTTGTTGAAAAAATGTATCTAGTGCTAATTGGATGACTTCAATCACAATTAAACCAAGAAATTATGTCAATTTATTGCACTCCAGATTTGCCTTTTGAAATTATTAAGAAGACTTGAAAAATCTTAACGCCTCATATTTTGTCTGGCGTGATCCATAAAGCTTGTCTTTAAGTTATTAGTTCATTGCATACTCTCCACGTGATCATGCATTTTGCTTTCCAATGCACTCGTTTTTTTCTTAACACGATAGGTTTGTATACGTCTCTACTATTCCAATATAGATTATTGACTACTTTCCACTGGGACAGATAGTTATTCCAATACTTGTTACTTCTCACATGCATAATTATTAATTAACTCTGCACGCAAAGTTTCAGCAAATAGAAAAAAATCACCAAAAGTATCTTTTAGTTTCACTAGGATTTAAACCTTGGTCTTCCATGGTTTTAATAATCTCTGATTTCCACCCCTCTTCAATAACTGCCCGGCCATACCCTTGAGTGCCTTCCTAATGCACTTGTTAAGAACTTCACTCGCTAGGATAGACCAATTTAATGACTGGAAAACCGAAAGAAAGATCCAATTGAAAGCAATATCATATTGCCAATATGTATGAGCTCTGTCATAAATTTGGAACAAATGAAACAAATTCTAATGAGAAAACAAAGATCAACCACTTAGGTAACCAGCAGCCAGCCAAACTTTGTGTTGGAAAAACTGTAATATAAACAACATAGAATGATAATTTGCTGCAATGTTCTTATTGACAATAATGATCGTGACATATATCCATTATCCCAAGATGGTTGTAAATATACTCTGGAGGACATCGTCAGTGAATTATGTACCTCAAATTGGGATGCAAATCAGTTTTTTTTACCGGAAAGATGTGAAAAATAATTACATTTTTAATGTATCTGGTATTGACACCTCCAGGTTTCATCCGCCATAGTTATCCTCGACCTTTGCAGAAGTTACTTACAAAATTGCAAAGGCTGCTTCATCATGTATGTTTCTATTATGGCATGTCAACTGACTCATGATCCGGAGTCTTGTATGTGAAAGCTGATTCATCACTGGATCGCCTTTTGACCACACTCGCCCTTTGCATTAACCGGACCAGTGCTTGCACAACTTCAGACATTGGGGGTCGAAACTCAGGTTCAGGCTGTACAGGAAATAGTTGACCAGATGTCAAAATGTTACTACCAAGGAGAAAACAGTCACATTCAAATTATTGAAAGTAACGTAATTCACTCTAGGTATGTCAATGAGCAAGTATTCATTAGCATGCAAAAACTGGTTGTGTATCATTTATTTGATGGGTTAGAATGGGGAGTTTGGACGTTTGGTCCTTGAGTATGTAAATTCCCTATGATTATTGACTTCCGCTTCCACCAAAGATATTTTGGAAGTCGTTTCATCTGTTAAGTTTAATACAGATAAACAAATGTTATGATCTAAATGAAAGATCATGCAAGTAAAAGCTCACCTGAACACAGATCGCAATAACATCAGCAAAACGGGACAAAGACTTTGCAGGGTACATGCCATTTAATGAAGGATCAACCATTTTTGATAAAGCGTCTATATCATGGAGTTGAGGCGTAGCCCATCTCACAAGTGATTGTTCCGATCTCACCCTTGAACTACATGATTTATTAACAAGACTCAAGTCATTAAAAGAATTCAATAGTGTAAGTTGACTAGCAATTTATACAAGATCAATTTACCTATCAAGTGGCTTCCTTCCTGTCAGCAACTCCAACATTACCACACCAAAACTATATACATCACTTTTTACAGTGTATATTCCAGATAAAGCAAATTCAGGAGCGCTATAACCGAATGAACCAACCATCTGTGTGGTTGACACCTGTCAACATTAAAAGGTAATTACAATTTAGGCAATGCTCATACCAGAATCAGTTAGCCTTCCAGCATTAGCTTCCTTCACCGAAAATTGATTGACATCATCTCATAAAATTATATGGTTATGTACCACCCAATATTATTAACACTCCTGTTAAAACGACAACAACAATGTAGATTAAATCTGCTTTACTAACTCACCTGGCGTTCTGTGTTTGGAGTCAAAGCTGCTAACCCACAATCTGATAAATGGGGATTGAGCTCTTCATCTAGCAAAATATTTGCGGATTTGAAGTTTCTATGTACAACAGAAGGTAGACAGACTTCATGCAAGTACCTGAAAAGACGAGGTTCAAGTTTTAAGCCAACACAACTAGAAAAGGGCAAGACAGATAAAATACTATTCAGCTATAACATACTCTAAAGCTCGAGCAGTTCCAAGTGCTACTCTAACCCGGGCATTCCAAGTAAGCAATTCGCTCCTCTCATCGGCAAAGTGCAGCATTTCATGCAAGCTACCATTTGCGATGTGGTCATAAACCAGAAGACGCTGCCCATGCTCAGCACAATATCCTATCAATTGAACAATGTTTGGGTGTCTCAGCCTTGACATATTTGAGACAGCTTCTAGAAAGTTATCTTCCTCCTGCAGCGACAGTGCTGCACTGTCGATCTTTTTGATGGCCATTATCTGGTATAGACAGATGTTAGTTCATAAAACCCATTGACATTTTCAAGTTGGCACCTACTATAGAAACTACATGAATGAAAAACTAAATGTTTCCTCATCAAAAATGTTGTTGACACGTGAAATTGTTAAATCACTTATTTGAACAGTTGACATCAAGTTGGGAGCAGAGAAATAGTCAACATAATTGGTTCATTCAAAAATAAATAGCCAGCAGCACATCCTATAATAAACCACAGAGTAGAAGATATATAATGTCAAACTCTGAAACTAAAAAAAAAAAAGACAGCCCAGTGGACTAAGCTCCCGCTATGCGCGGTGTCCGGGGAAAGGCCGGACCACAAGGGTCTATTGCACGCAGTCTTACGCTGCATTTCTGCAAGAGGTTGTTTCCACGGCTTGAACCCGTGACCTCCTGGTCACACGGCAGCAATTTTACCAGTTAAGAAACTGCTACGAATATTTATGCTTAGGACTGCATGATGACAAGGTTATAATATTAGAGTTAATTCAGGCTGAGAAGTGAGATGACCATAATATTACACCCATCAAACATCATACGACAGAAAAAAAAATGTGACCAGACCACCCAGAGGAGTGAACAACTGGCATGTGTTCATCACAATGTAAGCCTATTGTGGGTAATCAACTTTGTTAAAGATCTAAAGGATCAAGTGGAACTTAATCTCTGTTAAGAGAATAGCAAGAAGTCTACTAACTTCTACTCAGCCTTAGTAATACATAGTTCAAGTATTTACCCTTGTAAAGTTTGCCCGAAGACAACTATTGTGAAAGAATATATGTGTTCAACCATAACCTTAAGGCAATGGACACAGTAGGCCCCGATCTTTATATACTACTTTGGATGCCTCATTTACCCGAGGTGGGACATTAGGTAATGCAACACTCTCTCGCACGTGTAATGGCCTGATACCATGTTAAAGCATCTTAGCAACCCCCAAAAACCTTAGGGTGATAGGTGGAGTGGCCAACATCCTTATATACCCTTTTAGTGTCCTTGTATATCCCGTGAACATTATACAGCTCACAAGTATGTGATTCCCCCAAAGCATTTAAATGAAAAATGTCCTTGAGTGACAAATTGAATTTATTTAATATTGTCCAGCTTTAAATAGCGGGAGCTTAGTGCACCGGGCTGCCCCTTTTTTTTTGTCCAGATTTAAATAGTTTTGAATGCACATCACGAGTAGGAAAGGTAAGAAGTGACAATGTTAAACATCTGAAATTACCTTCCCATTATGAAACTCTGCCCTATAAACACGGCCAAGAGATCCTTCACCAATGAGATTTTCTTGACTGAAGCTGTTTGTTGCTGTTTGCAATGCAGCAACAGTATAAGAAGATGCAGTTATTGGAGACTTCACTCTCCTTACAGATCCATTCTTCCCTTGTATCATTTCAACCGTCACCTTTTCTGTAGGTGGGGGCTTCAAGTCAGCTACGGCAGCCGCAGGATTTGCCCTTTGCTTTTGTACCTCCATATTCACTAAGATTAAGCAGAATATGAGAAATGAACCAAGTTTGTTCCAATTTCCAAATGAAGATGGCACATCACAACACAACGGTTAGTCATCTGAGGGTATTAGCACCTATCACAATATTGAGTCAGGAAGAAAAGAGTTAAGAGAACATACCTTTATCTGTGCTAACTGGAAGACTTCCTGTAGAGGGTCTTGTAGCAATTTCTTTGCCCTTGCCCCTCCGGAAGAAAAATACAAGTGCTACCAGAGCAAAAAGAATTGCAAGAGAAGATCCAAGAGCTATGCCAATGATAGCTCCAGTTGTCAATCCCTTCTTTTTATCGCCATTTTCTGAAGATGGCTGGCCATCAGAACCTGGTCTTGTACGTGAATTAGGAGGAGAGTGGTTACTGTTGTTGCGAGATCTTCCAGGAGGTGGTGCAGTGTATGGTGGTGGAGGAGGAGCTGGACCATTTGCAAAAGAATTCCCATCGTATCTGTCATGTTAGATGTTACGTCACATCCCTTGAAACTGTAACATTCTAAACCATGTAAAAATATATAGGGGTGTGAAGTTACTTGCATGAAGTTAGGGATTGATAGGAGCTCATTCGGGATCCATCCATTAAAATGATTCTTTGCAACATTTCTGCAGAAAGGTTTTGTTTTGCGCATAAAAAACTCTACTGACATTGTATCAAACTAGCTAAGCCCATTAATTTAAGAAAAAAGTATTGAAACTTACAAATTAGTCAAAGGTAAACCAACCAGGAGATTGAGAGTGCCACTTAGCTGATTGTTTTGCAGATGGCTGCCATAAATGCCAATGTCATGGTTAAGCTAAACAACGGAATAGTAAATCCTATTAGTAGAAAGTTATCATACTTACAGTGTGGAAAGATTTGTCAACATACTGAATGAAGGAGGGAGATCTCCAGAAAAATTATTCGAAGACAGATCCCTGCATTAGCAGCAAATAAGTGAATAATTAAAACTAGTGAGGAATCAATATGGCGAGAAAGCTATTCTTAGCAGGGGTACTGAGCTCTAATGTAAGCCTCACAGTTTCCTTAAATGTGATTCTGAAAGATCCAATAAATGAAAACAAAAAGCAACTGAAAGCTTCAAAGAGGAGCAGGGCACCTATCCTAATACAATCAAAACGATTTTCCACATAAAAAGGCTATGAAGGAAAATAAAATGTTGGACTTTACAAGCCTCCAAACTTCATTACAACAACAACAATATACCCAGTGAAATCCCACAAAGTGGGGTCTGGGGAGGGTAGAGTGTACGCAGACCTTACCCCTACCTTAGGAAGTAGAGAGGTTGTTTCCGGTAGCGCCTCCAGACTTCATTGTTCATTAAAATTAAGCAGAGAGTGAATCTAAAAGACATTTGTATTTGATTAGATCCTTTTCTTTGAGAATATATTTGGAAGCACTTATGTCTGTCCATTGCAGGCACGTCAAAACAAATGAAGTTGGACTGGAGTAGGAAAAGAAGAACTTCAAGTGTGGCAATGAATGAACTCTTTTATAAAGTATTCAGAAAAAAAAATAAGATAAAAAGAAAAGAAGAACCTACCAGAAAGGATTAAGTAGAAAAAAAAGGCAGAACATTAAGTAGAATACTTACAAGGCTCCCAGATTGGAGTGGTTGGTGAACACATCTCCAATTGTTTGAGAGAGTGAATTACCGCTAAGATTCCTAAAAAATTGAACCATGGAGTTAGCTATTTTGAAACAGTTGCCTGAAATGATTAACGAACGAATAAAGAGAAGACCAAGCAAATGCTATTTTTGTTTTTGGAAAGTGCCTAGTGAGTGTGGCCACTCACAGATAGTTAAGTGTAAGCATGCCCGCAATGGAATAAGGAATGTTTCCACTTATATTGTTGTTTGCAAGATTCCTGCATTGATAATGATTATATTTCAAGTGAGACAATCATAAACAGAAAAGTTTCCAAACAAACCAAACACTTCATAAGGAGCCAACATTACAGGCTGGTGAGATTTGGTGGAAGCTGATATGGAATGGAATCATGAATGTTGTTGCCGCTCATATCCCTAAAGACAACAAAGTGCACAAGTTTAATTTTATTGTGATAGTAGGTCCTCTAAATTACCCTTACCACTAAAAGAACAAGCTCTTACAAGTTCTTTAACGAGGTAAGACCATTGAGCATGTATCCCAACATTCCATTTAGTCCCAAGTCCGGAATTTGACTGTTTCAGAAAGAACCAACATTATATCAATCAAATCATAACTAAAATGTATAATGATGTGCACAAGGTTAATGGTATGCAAACTTACATTGAAACAACAGAAGCAGCCTGACAAGTGATTCCTTTCCAAGACTCACCACAGGGATCACCACCATTTGACTTCCAATTAGTGAGCTGCGACGGATTATTCAGTGAAGAATACAAGACCTGAAGAGCTTGCACTGCAAATTACAAGAGTCAGGCAACGACACGGCTAGAACATCTCTTCAACAAGAAAAACAAGATTCGATATTTATGTAGTAAAGCCTCAACCTTTAGCTAGAATTGGCTCTGTAACTAATTATAAAGAAGACATATTACCAAATTATCAAAACCTGCATTCACATCAAACAGTTTTAGCATTCCAATCCAATCGCATGCGTTCTCAGATCATAATCTCAGAACCTCCCAAATTAAATAAATGAAGCATATTATTTTAGTACAAATAAAATAATCTCTTTCTGCTCTACTTGAGCCGAGAGTCTATCGGAAACAACATCTTTACATGTCAAGGTAGGTTAAGGTCGGTGTACACTCTACCGTCCCCCAGACTCCACTCGTGGTATTACACTGATTATGCTATTGTTGTTGTTGTATTACTGTAGTACAAAGATCAATACTCCGTGTTTTTGTACTAAAGCCTCAATCTTTGACTTGCATTGACTCTTCAACCCAACAATAAGGGGGGGAACCCAGAAAAAGAGCAAACAAATCCATTACCACATTAACCAAATTAGGCATTCAAACATCAAACAATCAGAATTTGGATCATTCTGAAAATCACTGATCCATTCTGATTGTTTGATCCAAACTCTGAAAATCAGATACCAAAACAAACACTAAGCTCAAAATCACTAATCATGCAGTACAAACGGATCCAAGATTCTAAATCAGTGAGAAGCAAATAGCAAAGTAAAAAACTCACAATCATTTGGATCAGTGTTCCCTTCAACAACAAATGATGAGTAAAATAACGCTGCCAGGATTACCACCACTAGCAAAGGCCCAAAAAGGGTGTCTTGGTTACAGCTATTTCTACTCATTTCTGCCTTGTTTAGTGTGACAAGAATTAAAGGGGTTGTGCAGAAACAGAGCTAAGCACAAGGAAATGACAAGGTAACATCGGCAGTAATGGTAGGTGTCACCATTGTTCTGATTCCAAGCTTTCCTAGTAATGAAGAGAGAGAGAAATTTATATGACTCCTACTGGCAGTGTGTATCTATAGGTGTCGGAGAAAATTAATTTTTTTTTATAGAAAAACTACTACTGTAGTAGCTTTAATTAAAAAAAATGCTTAATTAGAGAACTCCGCCTAGTTGAGTTTCTTAACTGGTCTCAAACTCCAGTCCAAATGATCCATATGTTATTTCTAAAGAATTTTTTCTATTACTTTGTAAATAAAAAAATATATAATTAAAATAATCTCTATAACGAACTATATAACCAAATCTCCTAAATGCACGTAAAATTGTAATAGTGGGTTAACAAACATATGAAATGTAATTAAAGGGAGAATTCATACAGAACAAAATAATTTATAATTAAGTAACTAATATTTTAGCACTTGGTTGAACTCTTTTGGTACAAGATAATAGCTATGAATAGTCATCGACTTTGGGAGAAAAAATAGGAGAATGAAAGCTATTATAGGACATACAATAGATTGACATTATTATCATTGATTCAGATCTATAAACTAAAGAAATGAGAAATTCTTTTAGACTAAAAACTTTTGTTATTTTAGTTATTTCTCAAGAAGAAAAGAAAGGGATTTACATATCTTTCGGACGTAAAAATCGAAGAGTTTTTAACCCAAACACATTACTACAATAATGAAAGTAAATATATGATAACAAAACCTTCTTCAGAAAGCTTTTTTTTTTGTAATTTTATATATACAAATTTTATTTTTAAAGTTAGATAGTACTCCATATTTATTAGAATGTACAGGAAAGTGAAGTGTTATAGTAGAAACTTGCCTTTGCATGATATATGATGTACTTAACATGAGTAATTTATTTTTATAAATTATGAAATTAATGTTTGAATCCACTTAAAATTTTAGAGACCATCATTCTAATATTTGAACTTTGCTATTTTTTTGCATGATATATGATGTACTTATCATGAGTAATTTATTTTTATAAATTATGAAATTAATGTTTGAATCCACTTAAAATTTTAGAGACCATCATTCTAATATTTGAACTTAGCTATTTTTAGTATTTTTTTCTCCTTTGGACTTGCTCATAAATGGAGTAATTTGTTGTCAGTATTGTTTTACGTATTTAATGTTTCTCATGATGAAGAGGATCTCTTATTAAAAAATTAGTGTGAAAAGTTTGGTATAAATTAGGCAGTACTTTCAAGGGAAGATGTTTTTAGTGGACGAAAATACCCCTCTGTTTAGAGGCTTATTACTAATATGCCATTTCAATTACCAACGGATGATTTGGAATAATAAACAATGGGGTATGAATGGGCAGTGGACATGAGGAATAAAACACAAGTTTATTTCAGGAGGCTTTATTGAAACTTGAAAGGGACTAAATTGTAGGGATGTGAATTTGGAGGGGTATCTTTTTGTCACTATTATAACTTTTTCTTCTAATTTCCACATCTTTCACTTACTTTTTTCATATTTTACTTCCACTGTTGGAAAAGCAAATTCTGGTCCATCAAATCATCCTAATAAACAAAAAATGATCTTAAATACACCCATCAACGAACGCAACACATATATCTTTCATATCACTTAATCATGATTAAATATTTTTTTCGTTTACACATCACTTAATAAAATATTACTCATGAGGAGGATGTTTGATTATATTTTACTTTTATTTATGTCTTAAGATATAATTTATCTTCATGAAATATTACTATGGCCGTATTTGAGTATTTGTAGTCTTCAAGAACAATTACTTAATAGGATAAAATCAGGGAAATGTTATTTATTTTATCTTGAACTTCTAAAATGACAAGTATTAATTATGAGACATATATTTTTAGTAACGACGACAAGTTTTGAGACGGAGGGAATAATATGCACTTATTTTAATGTTTAGTTAAGTAGGGTTAAGAAGACCGATTAGGTGTAAACACCCATCGCGTGTAAGTAATTACCAAAAAATAATTCATCCATAAAACATGGGGAAGCACTTGTGTATAATCAAAGTTTTTAAAAACTGAAACTCATAGTTGTCTCGATTAATTTGGATCGCAATTGATAGGCTCATATATGCACTCTTTTAACATTATGTTTTATATTTTGAGGGCTCGAACTTGTGTTTCTAGTTAATTAATTGTGGAGGATCCAACCAACTCATGATCATACTTTTTTTGTGGTATATTATGTGTTGTTCTTTGGGGTTACCGATGCATAGGCCGAGCTAGAAGGTAAGTTTTGGGTTTGATCAAATCTAGTAGCAATCCTATATTTATAACAATAACAATAATATAGCTAGGAGCCGTTTGGACATGATTTGAAATTATGAAAAAAAAAATTCTTAATCCATTTTTTAAATTATGGTTGGTATTTATGAACAAAAAAAAGTTGATTTTCTTTCTATTTACGACCTTCACATGGTTTTGGTGATTAATAAAAAATTGATAGGATTTTTTTTAAAATTTACGAAGTAGAGTTGTTGAAGATTCTTGGAGTAGGAATTTTACAAGTGTTCTTCAAGTGTAAACAAGATTGTAACTTTTGAACCGACGATCGATTTGGCATTTTGGGTAATCTTTTCATAAAGAACCATTTATTAGTGTTTGATAAGCAATAAATATACCTCTGTCACATGCTAAATACTTGTGTGATTATGAATTCGCCTAATTATGTAGTTTGAACTAATTAAATTAACAACTACTCCTATAATTGTTGATACTGATAATAATAGGAGTTAATGAATAATACTACTCGAGTAATTTGCGTATTGAAGTACTTTACATGAATACTAGTACCTTATAGTATTATATTAGAAAGACGATAGTAGATATTCATTATGCTCTAGATATTCTGGTCCATATATATATTTGATTCGACGTGAATACTAGCTAGTCTACTTTTAAGATACTATGGATCATTCATCATCTTATCGCAATTTTTTCTCTATCTAGGTTTGAAATCGACTTTGCTTTAGACATAAGTTTTTAATTTATTTCTTATTTGGTGTCGGGTTTCAATTTGAGACCGATTGATTCACACTTGTGTCGAAATTTTTTCACTTTACTTTGGGAAGTAAAATATTTTTTACAAAAAACTATTATGTCACATAGCTCAAAGTCGAGATCTATGGATATTTAACACATAAGTGGATTTTTCCAAAACTACTAAGTAAAAAAAAGAACATATTTAATCATTCAGCTAATTGATTAACATAGAAAGGAAGATTGGAATCTATTTTACGACTTTGAAACGCTTCCTCTTTGACTGTTGTTTGATGGAAATTAGCTTTCTTCAAGAAGAAACATATATAGATACAAGACAACCCTCCTTTTATATTTACATTTACATTTACATAAGTAGCTAGAAGGAGACATGAACCTTTTTGTTGACTTGAAATTAGAGGCAGCATCACAAATTAGATTCCATTCTAAGACCATATATAAAGCAAATAATATCCATCTCGTGAGTCTTTTTAGATTCCATCTTTTAATAATTTTACCTTCTACGTTATGTCTTTTTGTTCACGAGATTAAAAGACCTTCATACTGCTACATGTTAAGTTTTTCGTGTTTCTCAACCGGAAAAAAAAACTCACCTTCATGGTAAATTTGAAATTATATCTTGTGGTAAATATTTTTGGAAGTTTTCGGATTCACCAAAAAAAGATGTTAATTGAAAGAAAAAAAAGAAGTAAGAAGATCAATAAAGAATCTACCTATTAACATGGTCATTTTTTTTCTATTTAAATTGTACGTGATTATATATAAGAGGGCATTTTCTTGTTAGAATTGCTCTTGAGTCTTTTTACGGAAAAAAGGGTAAAAAAAATGATGCCCCTAAAGTATGTAAAATTTATAATATTTGTCATCCGTTAATAATTTGGCTCAACCATGCCTGCCCCTGTCGTTACTTTACTGGGCAAAAAATACTCTTATTTTACACCGAACTTAGCTAAGAGCATATTTAAACCTACGCATATACCAAAAATATATTTGATCAAATTAACTTGTGAAGTTGCCTTAGCTTAGCTTTATGAAGCAACTTGAATTAATTGTTGTTATTGTCATTTTCCCAACTGTTGGGTAGTAAAGAAGAATCTATCTGCAAGTTGAATAACTCACCTAAAGATCTCTGCCCAAGTATGACCGTTATCGAGAGGACATTAAATAGAAAGAGCAATGAAATAATTAGTGGTTAGGTTCACAACAATAACATGATGTACCAAAATATTTTTCTGTCTAACTTCAATTTTAACCAACTGGAAGGGTAGACCCTACCGACGATCAAAAAGAAGTCGCAACAGATCAATATTTTCTTAAGTTTCTACTGTAATTATTTTCTAGTAATATATGTCTACATGAAATAGTACTATATATATTACATATACCTCTTAAATTTTAAAAATTGCGATAATTAAAGTAGATTCTTTTATGATCATTCAGTGATACAATGATCCTCGATTATAACAAGACAATCATGTTTTCTTATATTATCTGTTAGGCATTCAAAACATCTCTTTAAGTGCAAGTTAGGTCTACTTTTTTTAGAAATAACCATGTTGTGTGTTTTGATAATTTTGACTTAAATCGTACATGGGAAAATGCATGCATCACCTTAATAAATATTAAAATTTTATAAATTAAACACTTTGATTTATTTATCAACGTATTCCAGCACATTATTATCCCCTCACTTTTTTTTAGCGTAGAAGTATTCCTTTGAAAATTACTTCAAAAATAAGATGCTCATAAAAGAGAATTAAAAACAGAAAAAAGTAAATACTAGGGTTGGAAACAAGATATGCAACTATTATACTGGATAAACTAAATCTTAGGTTTCTGAGTTGCTATTAATGGAAGTGATTAAATCAAGTAGGTCAATTTTTATGGTAGCAGGTGTAACGTTCCATCATAGTGTCAATCAATATTCAATTATTGCCCTATTACTGTAAGTCCTCCTTCACTTTATTATTTATCACATCTTATCTAAATTTAGCTGAAAAATTAATGTAAAATAAAAGTGGTAGATGGCCAAGCAGTTCAACAACATGTGATATTATTATCATATTTTATTTCAGAATAATGGATAAATTAAATGGTTTCTTACAACTAAGCATTTCAATTGATTGGGACATAGAATTATGTTACTTAGTTTTGATTAATCAAAATTTCAAACTAATAAGCATTTAGGCCAGTAGGTAGGGGAAAAGCTCAACCACATGGAGTACGTACGTAGTATCATTATATTTAGGCATGTATTAATGAGCACTTAGGCATTGTATTATAAATACTTTGATATGATACAGAATCTTAGACTACTAAGTTTTTTTATGATTGTTTTTCTGGAAGAGTAGTTCATGTTGAAGGTTGTCAAAGGAACATTAATTAGGATCAAAGATACATTGATTGAGGTTGGGACAACTAAGTTGGCTGGTATACTCTATGTTGTTATATAACTAACTTTATAAAAAGAATTATATTTTATTGGGCAAAAAAGTTTGATAGTGATATATTTATTAAAGTGTGTTGACTAATTGACATCAAATAACATCTCTACTCGCCACTCAAGTTACGTTAAATAGTGGTTGTGGTCTTGTGGATATTTCTATCTGAAACTATATTTTAATCATCATTGTGTCATCTTCGGTTGCTAAGATGTTGATGGATCATTGAACTTCAATAACTGAATAAAGGGATGAACAATTTTGTTTTGAAAAAAAAGAAATTAAGCATTGAGTTAACTCTAATATTTTGTCTAATTCTTATGTAAAATTTTAGAAGTGCACAACTTTTAAGTTATGTCTGATGAAGAAAAATCCTATTAACGGTTGTAGAACCATTTATAAATTTTCTAACAAAAATTATACAACATCAATTAAATTTGTTAACTAGCCTGGTCTCAATGATAAAGCTAGATATTAACTTGTTAAATCAACTTTTAGGGAGAAAATGTAAAAGAAAAATAAGTAAACAAACTCCATCCTTCAAAACTCCAGATCACAGTTCAATCATGCATATTGTAATCAGTTGTGTTGAAGAGAAAAGAAAAACTAATCAAATTCTCTCTTCTTTTGTTCTTAAATGATACAGAATCTTAGATTTTCCTAACAATTTTCTTCTCTTCTTCACGCTTAAATATTCATTTAGTGTTATTGTGGAAATTCAGGTTTTTTGTTGAACTGATTGAATTAAGGTATAGAGTATACGCATAGTTGTAACATGAGGTGAGCATAAATTTTTTGAGAACGATGAATACACAATCAAAGTTCTGTTTTTTCCTGTTCTACCAATTTTACAGCAACAGATGAAATGTACGAAAACTGGAGTTTATGGGTCAGACATCCACTAAATTTGTCGCTTTGTTCAACTTCAACCACAAACAAAATAAATCCAATTTTCCACCGAATCTTCCTTACAGACAAAAATGAGCATATGAGCTCCATTATTCAGCTGGAAAACATATATATATATATATATATATATATATATATATATATATATATATGAGCTGGTTTTTTAGACACATTGGTCTGGTGGCCAGCAGTAAAAGCAGGTTTTTCTCCCTTCGACATTTACCACTTTCCACTTTCCACTAATTTGTTATAGAGACAAACCATTTACAGGAAACTAAAATGTACAACAAAACATTTATGTGTGTGGAAAAGGTAATTGATTAATTGATTGATTGTGTATATATGGCCTTTCCATTGCACTTCTCCCTAAATAAACTAGTGGAGGAGGCTCTTAGAAATTATATATGTGTTATCTAAGGGATTATTAAGTTATATACATTGATAGTTATGTATAAAACTCCAATGAACTATTTTTTTTTTTGGTGATTTAAGAATTCCAATGAACTTATTATTTCATATTCTCGCTCTTTTTTCTTGATTACCATATCGGGTATGATATGAAGTTTTATCTAATTACTCTAGGTTAATTTTAGACATAATACTTGAGACCCTTTTAAACTTAATATTTATTTTTTTATAAAGTGTATACCTACATTGATATAATATACGAGTCCACCAAACCGTGTAGAGAACCAGGTTCTCTAACTGTTCTCTTAGCTAAAGCAATAAGTAAATAACACAAAATATTTACGTGAAAACCTCATTGTTCAAGGGAGTAAACCCACGACCTATCCTAGTAGGATTTTTTCAAAACTTCACTAAGAACTGAGCAATATTTAGATTACAACTTCTTGCAACCTAGGAATTAAACTTTTAATCCCTCACCCTTACAATAACGTTACAAGCTCTCTACAATACCTCTATTGCAAAGACACACATTGACTAACTCTAGTCAAACAAACGACTCAAAGACTTGAGAAACCAAACGACCTACAAACAACTTCTTACAAGAAGAGTAGGTTTACAAGTTTAAGAATAACAAAACAAAGACTCAACAAACCTAGGGCTTAAACATCTTCATATGTTAGTGAACTGATCCTTCAGTTTGTTGCAACTTTGATCTTGACTGAAGCTCTGATGAACTTGACGGCTTGCAAGTGAATGTGAGAACAATTTTGATTTGTGCAAGATTAGGTTTTCACTCCTTAATATGTTGTATATATGGGATGTGAAGGAAGTGACAAACCTTAAACCTTGGAAAAAGAATACAATTGAGGAAAATATTCTTTCATGATATCAAGAGCTTATGGAAAAATCCTAACACAAAAACACCTCCATCAATTCAGCCACCACCCCGCCCCACCGTCAATCGGCCGACAAATTTTTCCATTTGTTTTTCCGGCAACAATGTCTGACTCTAAGTCCATATTTCATCCCGCTCTTACAGTTTTCAATATCAAAACTCATATATCCATCACTCTTGAGATGGAAAATGTTCACTACGCAACATGGGCAGAGCTTTTTGAAATTTGTTGCCGCTCCCACCGGGTTATTCATCACATAATCTCACCGGAAAAAGGCAAATAAAAAGTGCCAAACACCGATGATGAAAAAGAAATGTGCCTCACTCTTGATGCGACGGTTCTTTCATAGATTTATGCAACTATTTCAAGCGATTTGTTGCATACAATTATGAAACCCAATTCCACTATGATAGAGGCTTGGAATCGTTTACGGGATATCTTTCAATACAATAAGAATTCCCGAGCCGTCACTCTTGAACAAGAATTCTCCACCACCGACATGGCGGACTTTCCAAATACATCCGCTTATTGTCAACGCCTCAAAGTTTTATTGGATCAACTCAAAAACGTTGGTTCGCCGTTACTAACAATCAGTTGATTTTACAATTGGCTGTCGACCTTACCGACGCGTATAGTGGAGTAGGTACACTCATTCATCAAAGCAATCCTCTACCACCATTTTACCAACTCGTTCTATGCTTATTATTGAAGAGGCGGACTTAGCCAAAAAGACCGCAACCATATCAAATTCTGCCATGGTTGCCGCCTCGTCCAATGAAACTTCTACAAATTTTGATCCTTTCCCAACAAGCCGGGGACAAAAATAATGAAACGGTGGTAAAAATAGTGGTGGTGGTCGCGGTGGTGGTCACGGTGGTGGAAAGGGTGGCGGCCACTGGAATTTCGGCGGCGGCGGGACTGGCGGCAGAGGCAGCGGGACTAGCGGTCAGTAGTTCAACTCCGGCCAGTAGTGGCAGCCTTGAGCCCAGTGGGGCAGTGTACCACCACAGTGGGCCTGGCAATGTCCCTGGGCTGTGCCACCATGCCCGTTTTCAACTGGAAATTGAGTCAGGCCCAATCCAAGGCAAACTGTTAGCCAGCATGTCACTGGATTTGGGCCCAGTGCCAATAATCCAGGATTTTCAGCATTTGGGCCACTGCCGAACCAGTGGCAGGAGGCCCATTCGGCAGTGGCCAACCCGACCAATATTGAGTATGTCATGCACACTCTCGGACTTAATTCGCCCAATGCAAATTGGTATATGGACATCGGAGCAACGTCTCATATGACTTCCTCCCAAGGTAATCTCTTGTCCTATTTTAATTTGAGCAAAAATAATGGTATAATTGTCAAAAATGGTCATTCTATTCCAATTTGTGGTTATAGTTCTACCAATTTATCTCCACCAAACCCACCGTTAACTTTAAAGAATGTCCTTCATGCTCCAGAATTGATTAAACTTTTGGTTTCAATTAGAAAGTTTACTACTGATAATTGAGTGTATGTTGATTTTAACCCTTTTGAATTTTCCGTGAAGGATTTTCAGATGGTGATACATCTAATGAGATGTGATAGTCAGGGCGAGCTCTATCCAATCACCACACCAAATCATCGAGTCAAGTTACCATCAACCTTTTCATCTTTAGCACCTTTAGTGTGGCATGAACGTTTGGGTCATCCGGGAGAACCGGTTATATCCTCTCTTAAATAAAATAATTTAATTTCATGTACTCAAACACATACTTCAATTATGTGTCATTCATGTCCATTTGGAAAACATGTTAAATTGTCATTTGTTTCTTCTACTTCATGCACTCTTATGCCTTTTGATATTATTCATTGTGATATTTGGACTTCTCATGTTTTGAGTTCTTCAGGCCATCAATATTATTTACTCATGCTAGATGACTACTCTAATTTTTTGTGGACATTTCCATTATCTAAAAAATCACAATTTTTTCTCACATTTCTCAATTTTAGAGCATTCATTTGAAATTAATTTGAACGGGATATTAAAAATATTCAATGTGATAATGGGAGGAAATTTGAAAATGGGTCTTTTTGGGATTTTTGCAATGCAAATGGTTTAAATTTTCGTCTTTCGTATTCCCATACATCCTCTCAAAATGAAAAGGCGGAAAGAAAAATCCAAACCATCAACAACATTATTAGAACATCCCTTGCCCATGCCGCTCTACCACATTCCTTTTGGCATCACGCACTACAAACCTATCAATCCCCTCTGAAAATCTTATACCTAAGGAACCGTCTTACTCTCATCTACGGGTGTTCGGATGCTTATGATATCCTCTTATTCCATCCACCACAATCAATAAACTTCAACCCCGCTCTACTCTTTGTGTTTTTTTGGGCTATCCCACCAATCATCGAGGTTACAAATGTTATGACATATCCTCTAATAAATTCATTGTGAGTCGCTACATAATCTTCGATGAAGCAAATTTCCCATTTACCAAAATGCATGGGTCCGGGCTACCTACCTATGATTTCCTAGATGATGGCATATCCCCGTATTTGGCCCAACATTTTGTTTCCCGTCCCAATTCTATTGTTTCGGCCAACCCAGAAAATTTGGGTGAGTTGGGCCCAGAAATAGAAGCCTAGATGCCGCCTGACATTGCCTAGCAGTCTGTGCCTCACTGCCTAAGCCCAACCACTTCGGGTAGAATTAGCCCACCGCCTGGAAGCCTAATTCAAAACATTTCCAGCAGAATTGGGCCTCTGCCTGGCAGCCCAGTACCGAATAGTCCACTCCCTGGCAGTGCCCTGGATCACGGGCCATCCCCTGACGAATTGAGTCATGGCCCAATTCCCTGCCCACTGCCAGGAATATCCCGTCCCCCACTGGCCCATTTCCAATTTCGGCCTAGCAGCCTGCTACTCATAGTCAACACGACATTATCAAACCCAACACAAAATATAGCCTCACGCCCGTGTTACAAAATCACCATTGCTCGTAATTATGTGTCTGCTCTTAAAAACTCGAATTGGAAAATGGTTATGGATGATGAATTTAATGCTCTTATTAAAAATAGGACGTGGGAGTTGATCCCCCGTCCCACTAATGCTAATGTCATTCGGTCTATATGGATTTTTAGTCACAAAGAAAAATCTGATGGTACTTTTGAGAGGCATAAAGCCCGTCATGTAGGTGATGGGAAGACACAACAGGTTGGTGTGGATTGCGGTGAGACGTTCAGTCCAGTGGTTAAACCGGCAATTATAAGAATGGTCCTTAGTTTGTTTTGTCAAAAGCATAGTCGCTTCATCAACTGGATGTCAAAAATGCCTTCCTCCATGGCGATCTAAATGAAACAATATACATGTACCAGCCTTTAGGATACCGAGATTCCACTTATCTAAATCATGTGTGCTTGCTGAAAAATCATTATATGGGCTCAAACAGGCCTCCCGAGCCTGGTACAAGAGGTTTGCGGATTATATTTCTCACATTGGGTTTTCTAACAGCCGTTCGGATAATTCTTTGTTCATCTACCGACAGGGTCATAATATTTCTTACCTTATTTTGTATGTGGATGATATTCTATTAACTACCTCATTTGATGCTCTTCGCAAGTCCATCATGTCACTACTTGGATCAGAATTTGCTATGAAAGATCTAGGGACACTAAGCTACTTCTTATGTATAGCTGTGACACATCATGCATGTGGTTTATTTTTATCCCAAAAGAAATATGCAATAGAAATTGTTGAACGTGTCGGCATGTCATCCTGTAAGCCGTCTGCAACTACGGTAGATACTAAACCCAAGTTGGGCGCCTCATCTGACAAACCTTATGCTGATCCAACACATTATCGCAGCCTTGCAGGGGCCTTGTAATATCTCAGTTTTACGAGGCCAGACATTTCTTATGTTGTACAACAGATCTGTCTATTCATGCATAACCCGATGGAGGATCACATGCATGCATTTAAACGCATTGTGCGTTATATTCAGGGCACTCTAGATTATGGCCTGCATCTATATCCGTCGTCGACATCCGTCCTTGTTTCCTACACAGATGTTGATTGGGGTGGTTGTCCGGTCACCAGACGCTCCACCTCTGGCTATGGTATATTCTTTGGCAATAACTTAATATCTTGGTCCTCCAAACGACATGCAACTATGTCTAGATCCAGTGCCGAAGCAGAATACCGAGGGGTTGCCAATGTGATGTCTGAATCTTGCTGGCTCATGAACCTTCTTCTAGAGCTCCACTGTCCGATTCCGAAGGCAACATTGGTGTATTGTGATAATGTTAGTGCTATTTATCTTTCTGGGAGTCCGGTTAACCATCAACGCACTAAGCATATTGAGCTGGATATTCACTTTGTTTGCGAAAAGGTCGCTCGTGGACAAGTGCATGTCTTACATGTCCCGTCACGCTATCAGATTGCAGTTATATTTACAAAAGGTCTTCCGCTGATTTTATTTGAAGATTTTCGGAACAGTCTCAGCATACGCCGACCTCCCGCTTCGACTACGAGTCTGTGATAGAATAATTTGTAATTATTAGAATATTAATTATGATTATCTAGTAATAATTGTAATTAATAAGAGGATATTGTAAATAATGATAGTATAATGTAAATATGGTAAATAAATATTCTAGTCAACAAATTAGCCTAATCTTAGTCTTATCCTATCTAATTATATCCTTAGATTATGTTTGTAATTGTGGTATATTTACCACATTTTGGGAAAGAATACAATTGAGGAAAATATTCTTTCACAGAAACACACCGTTGAAACAAATACACTACTATATATAACTATGTGACAGTTCACACCCTATTCATTATTATTTTTATATTATCAAATGACCCTTTATAAGTTTACAGTGACTAAAAGATAAGTATCAAATTCAGGAGTACCGAGATAATACATGCCTTAATTTTATCCGATAATGTAACAAACCTACGCCTCATCTATCACTATTGCACACAATTTAAGCTCTATATAAGAAAACGGTGACTGATGATCTCTTGTTTTGTCAACTTCACCATATTCTCTAACTATAGGTTAAGAGGTGCTGAAGAAGACAAAGCTCTTTTGTTTGGTTGTGAGCGTAAAGAATGGATATTGGGCAGGTGCCATATATGGAGTGCTTAGCATAATTATGAATGGAACCATGGAATCATTATACTTATCCAAGTATGATAATTATAGGATCATCCTTTTTTTTATAACTTAATTTTGGTAGTGAAAATCAATCCGGCTAAAATTGATCAACAAATGGCCCTACACCCACCAGCGTAATTGAAACGGTTAACAACTCACTGTTAAGAGTCCCACATCGGATATGGAATGAAAACATTGACTCTTTATATGTCCCGTCCCGTTTCCCCTGATACCATGTAAAGAATGGATCTTGGGCCTAACTCAACCACAAAAGCTAGCCTGTAGAGTGAGGATTGTCCAAGTCCATATAAAGAGTCTATGTTCGCATTCCATATCCGATATAGGACTCTTAACAAAGCTAGTTTTGTAGGGTGGAGATTGTCTAAGTCCATATAAGGAGTCTATGTTCCCATTCCATATCCGATATGGGACTCTTAATCATAAAGATATATATAATTCAGGATGATGTCATATTTAAATTGATATCATGAACAAGGGAAAAGATAATAAAGGCTAGAGAGTAAACCAACCTCTAAGATGCGCAAAGGTGGAAGGAGCCAACCAGTGTTCCCACAGATTCAAGTAATCATTATCAGAAAAGTCAGAACTTTGGTCGAAGATTCAAATACAATTAAACTTTTAGCTAGCTAGATGACATTGGTCACACAACACAATATTGTATCAGAATTGAGCTAGAGTTGATAAAGTAGCAATTCTTTAATTACAGAATCAGACATTCAGACTTGGATGTGCACTCTTTTGGGATGTCTTTGAATTTGAATATCTAAAAAAAGATCCTCTGAACTTTGTAAATTATATTAACTCTTTGACAGGGAAAACAAGAATCCTACTATCCTAGTGAACAAACCTCTTGGAGAAGAATTATGGTTTATGTTAAATATACACAATATACATGTGTATATTGTGTATATTAGGTCTCGGCTATGCTCACGGATTGGCCCTCGGATGGGCTGATTATTATGTGTAATTTATGGTAAATATTTAGTATCCTAGTTTAGGTAAGGTTGTAATATAATTAGTATTGTATTACCATAATTAGTGTATTAC
Organism: Anisodus acutangulus; assembly: GCA_029783415.1. Lineage (NCBI taxonomy): Eukaryota > Viridiplantae > Streptophyta > Magnoliopsida > Solanales > Solanaceae > Anisodus > Anisodus acutangulus. The sequence continues at coordinate 28,939,276 of CM056501.1, forward strand.
CATAAATGTATAGAATAAGGTTTTAGGAATAAAATAGGAAAATGATTCTCCTATTATGTAACTTGTATATATAGCCTTTCAATTAATGAAAATAATTAAGGGATTATTTCTTTCATTTTAAATATTTGCATGTAAATTTGGAGATAGTCGATGTACGTACCTAGATTTTTATGTCTTGGGGATTCCCTCATCAAATCTGCACAAAACTTATCCCCATCATTCAATGAGTATTTATCCAGAAACTCCCTCAGCTCCTCGTACGCCTCAGGATTGTTGCTCTGCCATGTAAAATTATAGTTAATACAGAGTAACTAATTTTAAGAGGATATAACTTATACAAAGCATGCGTATTTTTTTTTTTTTACTATTTGTGCATTTTAACCTGATGTTGTAACCTGTCTTATTTTTCAGGTACCAAATCTTACTTTTAATAGACACTTACCTGCAATTATTTTTTAGGTGATCTAATTGTCTGTGAATTGAAGTTAAACTCTAAATTGTTCTACATTCTTTTATCTATATTTTCGCATACAGACAATGCTTATGAGATGCATTTTTCTACAACTGTTTGCTAATTAAGTAGGAGAAAATGAACCTGAAGCTGTGCAGCAACAACTTTAACAGCAATAAAGTTGAAAAAGTGGTGTAGATGTTGGGCTGCTGTGGATTCTGGTGATGTCTCAAATCCTGCATAAATCAAACATATATCTTATATACTAAATATATAGAATCTTAAATCTGAATTCCCAAGTGTATCCTAGCGGTCAATAAATTGAGTGAACGAGAGGCGGATCCGAAATTTAAAGTTTATGGGTTCTAGATTTGAAGTTCATGATTTCTAAGTTATTATGTGTGCATATTCAATGAATATCTCAATAAATAAACAGGTCAGATTGAGCCAAAGTTACTGAGTTTGCTAAACCCGTATTTTTCATATTAGCTATGTGCCCCTAGTAAAAACCATGAGAGATTAGAATTCAAATCTAAGCAGAAAAAAAATGCTAGGGAGATTTTATTCAGTAGTATCTGCATTGGTAAAATATAGCAAGTGCGCACATTATATCAAAGTGACACGAGGATTAATGTCCCATTTTCTTGTGATTGCTTAAATGGTGATTTTTTGGGACATACTTTTGTGTACAAAACTGTGTTTGGTGATACGTATAAAAGAGTTGCCTATGGCCTTTGCAAATCTTACAACGGGTCAACAATTATGACCGGACTATGCCATGATCAATGTGACGACGGACAAGTGTCTGACGATTATGGGTTATTCGCCACGTACCCTCTTCGTCGGGGTGAGAACTTGTCGACGGTGGCGGTGGCGTCTGGTGTGCCAGCTAAGTTGCTGGAGAAGTTCAATCCGGGTTTGGATTTTGGTTCCGGTTCGGGAATACTGTTTGTGCCTGCAAGAGGTTAGTTGACTACTTTTTGTTGTTTATTGAGTTGGAACTTGGAACTAATCAATACGTTGAACGTTATTATTTCAAGTCGGACTAAGATGGAATAATTTTTTCACTTAAATTTTTTTTCATTATTTACAATATATATAGCAGTATAATTTTTTTTTAATATAGTACGAATTCTAATTTATCGGTTGATTTTTAATATAATTAAAATCTTAAATTATCTTAAATATACATCTATTATAATTATAAAATATACGGTGAATATATATTCGCTAATAAGAAGATATCATAATGGGATTTTTCTTTAACTAACTATATGCACTATCAATATAAGAAATTAAGTAGACCAAATAAACTATAACTATATAATAAAAGAAAGCATATTATTCTCTTTCAAAGTTCAGTAATCAGCATATCCACTCTAGAGAGAACAATATTTGTTTCCTTGCTATAAATATCTTGAGAAAAACACACACAAAAGATAAGCACCATGAACCTCCAATCTTCTTCTTCAACAAAAACTAAAAAACAAAAAGAAAAAGAAACCTCAGAGTGGGCCTAAAATATGTAAAGATCCGTTCAACAATACCCGACCCGGCCCATTCACCAATTAAGATTAGGGTGGCGGGAGATATAACCGTTTAATCCCAACGGTTCAGAGAACAAAAACAACCCAAGTAACAGTTTGTACTTTGCATCGTATGAGTAATTCATATTATCTGCCCCCAGAAGCTGGTTCAGGCTTAACCAGGGAACCAATTCAGCATCTGGGACAGGTAATTCTTCTGTTTAAACTTTAAAATGTGGTTTAATTTAGCATATTCAAGTGCTTGACAAGACATTAAGACCAGTTATAAAGATGTATTTGTGGGTGAACAATCATGAGTCCCAGCTGAGATGAAGAGCAATAGTATCTTAAATTGAATTATGAACGACGAGCTCAATATTTTTGTCTTTATAGGTGTGTTTGGTATGTTAGAAAATGTTTTCCTGAAAAATGTGTTCTTGAAAAAATAAGTGAATTTTTTACTTATTTTCTCATGTTTGGTTGGTTAGTGGAAAATATTTTTCAAAAAATAACCATCCCACCACCCACCCCTCCACCACCCCAAAACCCCACGCACCCACCACCCAGGGTCGGGGCAAGAATTTTTTTCCATTTTTTATAAATTTCTTATAAAAGTAAAATAAAATATATGAAATAAAAAGTGCGAGGGGAGGGGAGGCGGTGTGGGTGGGTGGTGGTGTGGGGGTGGGGGTGAGTTCGAGGGTGGGGAGGAGCCAATTAATAAAGAATGGACTTGTTTTCTCTATTTTCATTAGGGAAGTCATTTTCCTCATTTTTAAGGAACTTATTTTCCTAAAGAAAATATTTTTAAAAAATCTTGACCAACCGAACATGAGAAAATTGGAAAACATTTTCCGGATTCCTCCATACAGAACACACCCCATAATGTGTGCTTTTAGTAGACATATCTCTGAGACCTATCAGGCCAAACCAGGAAATACTTCATAAGCATAAAGAAAGATGAAAGTTAAGTATTAAATGTGGCCTAAAAAAGAAGCAAACAAGTGTTATAAGAGCCAGATTAGGACAAGAAATGCCAACAGGCAAATGGAGGAGGAGAGCTATAGTGTACGAGATCTAGTATGTATGAAGTAGGAGACTCTACCTTGTTGGTATTAAATGTGAGTTAACAAGGAAAGCCAACAGTATTTAAAATAAAAAACGAAGAAATTCTCATTTGTTGAGTTTGGCAGACTGCTGACTTAGTATATTTTGCAGATGCACAAGGAAATTTTCCACCGTTGAAGACAAGGTATTGTGCAAACTCCAAACATAATATTCTTTTGATTTCTGCTCACTATCTGTCTAATAGTTCTATTTCTAATATAACTCTCTTTGGCTTTATTTTGCAGGTCAAGAGGTTGGTTCTATTTCGCTTACTGCTCTGATGATATATGTCTCAGCTCTTGAGTTCAAACATGAAGTTGGATAATAGATTTTGTTATTACCATGGTTACTAAATGATGTCGTTTTGGCAGGACACTCACGTGGAGCCATTGCTGGCGTAACAGTGGCAGCTATATTTGGGGCTACCTTCTTTGCAGTTTGCCTTTATTTTGTGTTTTATAGGAGCAAGCACATAGAGGAGGAATCATTTCTCCAAGGGTCTTCTGATGAACATTTTAATGAGTACTTCCGTGAGTAATTTCTTTTATAGTGATGTATCCTTTCCCCAACAAAAATATAATAGTTGCTTCTTGGAGTAGATAGATTCCAACAAATTGCCTTAACTAGTGATACAGCGCGAGTTTCTGCTGTTTCATATTTCTTGTTTTCTTCCACTAATAAACATCATGTTTCCCCTGCATATTTTGCTGAAAGCGTTTACAGTTAAGACAATTGTGCCTGCCAAATCATAATAATAACAATTGATGAAGCACTGTCTGCATAGCCCGGTATTCAGTATGGTTTAATGAAATCCTTAATGCATCAGGTCCTCCAACTTTGGAGAAAATTACAGAATCAGGTCCTTTATTTGGTGTTATTTCTCCAAGGCCAACAGGGATCACAGTGGATAAATCAGTGGAATTTTCATATGAGGAACTCGCTAAGGCTACAAATAACTTCAGCATGGAAAATAAGATTGGTCAAGGTGGCTTTGGAGCAGTCTTTTACAGAATGTTAAAAGGCGAGGTTTGTGGGGGTATTTCTTGTCATAGTTTTTGGAATAAACACTTACATACTCCTACTACTTGTTGGTAGCTACTTTGATTTGTCAATATCTAATGATCTTATCATTCACAATACCAGAATAGGGCTAACAGCGAAGAGCGTAATTACTATTTTATGAGTTTTAAGTTATGGTTGTTTAAGTATAACCAGAGAAGCATATCTAAATAGGTCATGGGGGCTGCTAATCTTAGATGTAGCCACTAAATGAAGCATAAGGTTGTTCAATGATTCAACTGAATAAAACACGTTTAAATCAGAAGAGAATATATCTTTTGCCTTTTCCTATTTCTTTAGCTTAGGCCTTGTTCTGACTTGAATGCAGAGGGCAGCAATTAAGAAAATGGATATGCAAGCGTCAAAAGAATTCTTTGCTGAGCTGAAAGTCTTAATGCATGTTCATCACTTGAACTTGGTAAGCTTATGCGTTTCTTGTAATGCCATTATTTTCTTTGTGCTTGTGTTTCCTTAAAGAAAACCTGGCAGGCGACAGCTAGTTCAAAGTTTGAAGTTCAAATATGCTTCTACTTCCTTCTAGACATAAAATTTTCTTAATCTTATTAAGCAACACTCCAATTGAGCTCATGTGCCACATCCTGTGTTATCAATATGCAGAAATGCCAGATAACATGGCTTTTGTGCCATCAAACTATTAAAATATGATGATATACTGGTAACTTAGGGCTTTTGTGCCATCAAACTATTAAAATATGATGATATACTGGTAACTTAGGACTTTTGGTCCATATTTGGAATCAACTATATTTGGATTTATACTTTGTCTTCTCCACGTTTAAGAGATATAAAAAGAATGGAAATTACATATGAAAATCACCAGACTGCCTCTTTGGGAGGCTGCATCATGTTATATCTTCTGTGCAATGATCAGAATATAGTTCATTTATTTCATGTGTGCCTTCTTGCAACAAGCTCTTTGTCATTCCCTTGAAAAGTGAGCAAGCTACAGAACTTTCTCCGGCCATTTTAAAGGTCAACCGATACTTGGTCTGATTGTGAGACCATGAGATGACATCTTATTTTTTAAACTCATTGCAAGTACGCCTAATAGGATATTGTGTTGAAGGGTCTTTATTCTTAGTTTACGAATACATTGAAAATGGAAACCTTAGTGAACACTTGCGTGGATCAGGTAAGTGAAATTCTTCTACTTTTGTGAAATGCTGTGCAAACCATGTACTATAATCATTGTGCTGTACTTTTCTCACTCTTCTAAGTCCATCTCGACCTTTCACTTTCAGGCCAGAATCCGTTGTCGTGGTCTACCAGGGTTCAAATTGCTCTTGATGCAGCTAAAGGACTCGAATACATCCATGAGCATACTGTTCCTTTATATATCCACCGTGATATTAAATCTGCTAATATTTTGATTGACAAAGACTTTCGTGCAAAGGTTGTGAAAATTATGATTTTTAAACCAAAGATCAAATGCTTGGCATATAATTATATCTGCAGGTGGTATTTTGTACCTGTGTTTTCCAGATTCTGTATTGTTATGATTATATCTGCAGATGTCATCACTAATACTTCTATCTGCTAAAATATCTATCGGTTACTAAGATGGTATTCAGAACCTCCGTAGTAGCAACTAAATGAAAAGCACCATATTTCTTTCCTTTTCCTCTCTTTTGATTAGTCTGTCAGGTCATTGTATGCAGTTGTTTTAACATATTGATTGATTCAGAACCTGGTGAGGCATTAGGTGGTATTTTATACCTGTATTTTGCAGATTCTGTACTGTTATGATTATATCTGCAGATGTCATCAATAATACTTCTATCTGCTAAAATATCTATCGGTTACTAAGATGGTATTCAGAACCTCCGTAGTAGCAATTAAATGCAAAAGCACCATATTTCTTTCCTTTTCCTCTCTTTTGATCAGTCTGTCAGGTCATTGTATGCAGTTGTTTTAACATATTGATTGATTCAGGATATACATTAGCTGAGAGAAGGCATGAAAGTTGAGTAGTTCTATAAATTTATGTTATCATAGGTCTGGATCAATGTCAGAATAGTGAAGTTGAAGGAGTTGGCAATGCTTTCTTGCATAACCTGTTCAAATTTGCCATTGGGAAAAACTGTATCTTTCAAGATATTGCTGCTAACAGAATCAAGACGTGGTAGGTAATCTGAAAAATACCTTGGCGATAAATTCTGTTGTATAAAGAAGTGGTGAGGTCCAATCAAATGTCAAATTCGGACACGAACCAATGAGGGAAATTTCTGCCATCTTATGTTGCCAAATTCTATCACCTGGAAAATACTGATCTTAAGCACTGTGGTTCACATAGCATAGTTGTTGATAGGAAATTTTCTGATCTGTTTGAGTTTCGGATTTTCCTTTTTATTTTATTTTCTAGTTCCTGTTTAAATGGGCCTTGCGAACGGGTATGCTCAGTATGGTGATGTTTCCCGATGTCTATGCTTTTGGAGTAGTACTTTATGAGCTAATATCTGCTAAAGAAGCTATTGTCAAGACGAATGAAGTTATAACTGAATCAAAGGGGCTTGTTGCATTGGTACGCCTTATCACCATCTTGTTTACATAAAAATTCCAGTCTCTAAGCCACTAAGAGAATTCTGTTTTCTTATGCAGTTTGAGGATGTTCTTCACCAGAGTGGTGCTAGAGAAGGATTAGATTATGTAAAGTGGTTGATCCCAAACTCAGAGATGACTATCCGCTAGATTCAGTCTGCAAGGTAGAGTATCATTGTTATTCATGTAAAACATGAGCGTTTATCGCTTATGTAAATTAGTTGGTTAATTTTATTTGCAGGTAGCTCAGCTTGCCAAGGCCTGCACACATGAAAATCCTCAGTTGAGACCTAGCATGAGGTCGATTGTTGTAGCTTTAATGACTCTATCATCGTCAACTGAGGATTGGGATATTGGCTCCTTTTATGAAAATCAAGGCCTTGTCCATATCATGTCAGGAAGATAGCAATATCAGCTGGTGTTCATTCAAGCACTCTCAAGGACTAAGAACCTCATTTTCTTGAAAGTATTAGTATCTGTTTATATATACTCATTAGTAGTATTTTACCTTTTTTTACTCTTTTTTTTTCATCTTTACTTCTCTATAATTCTTTTTCTTTGTTTTGTAAAGGTTAAGTTTTTCAAGCAGAGGTGTTGGAAATTAGAACCTGATCACATTCATGGACCTTCAGTTTACAGTCTACTTGCGAGTCATAGGTGGTGGCTTAATTAGAGAATATCCTCTGGAGCGCTAGTGGATTATCCTTGCTTTTGAGTCCAAAATGAATCATTTACAGATAGCTTACCAACTAAGCCAAAATCTCTCAAATAATCTGAACAACATCATTCCTAATGATTACCACCTACTGGTTTTCTGCGCCAATATAATTATTTCCTGATTCATAGCCAACTTCCATTCTTTGATTGAATTTCAAAAAAAAAATTCAGTATGTATAATTTATTGCAAGATTTCCAGTTGTAATTGGAACATAAGTAGGTTATCAACCATTGCACGTTTCTCCTTCCCTTTGAACCCGCCGGGTCAAAATTATTTGTCTTTTTTATTAACAAGATAATATAGAAGATACAACAAGGTAAACCCAAATGATTGTGTCATTATACCCCTCTGGCAAGCATCAAGTAAAATATGGTGGTTCCTAGTCCTAATTTTAAATGTTCATAGTATTATAACCTTATCCAGGTGTAATCTTCTATAATTTTTTTATTTCTTTGTTTTATCTCACATCGTTAATGCAGTCTTGACTTTGATAGCATGAAGTGTTAAACATTTTTAGTATATTAATGTTACCAAAATTTAACTCCATCCACGTGAGCGTTATATGTTTGGTACCAAGTCAAGATAAAGGACAAGTCAGCCCCCAGGGCACAGACGAGTTGGTAAGTGGTAAGGTGATTGGGGTACAACCACTCCGACGTCGCGGGTTGGAATCCGTGTGGTGACAGTCTTTGTTGAAATATTGCAAGAGTTGTTGCTGGGTTTGTGTCCCGTTGGTCCTCTCCCTTGCAGGGCTGTCACTCGCGCATATCTCTCGATTTACATCTCACCTGGCCAAGGGACCTCTGGTACAGGTGGTGGGTTTTGCCTTCGGGACTTTCCCCTTCACAAAGATAAAGGACAAGTCTTTCGTTAGGTAACGGCCGGCTTTTAAGAATAATCATGAAGCTATTGAACAATATTCAATTCATTGGAACGTGCACTTTCAGTTATGTGTTCAACACCTATGGGACTCGAAAATTTTAACAAGGAGATTTGAAAAAAATGCAAAAACGTAAGGTATTGAACTGCTTTCCTTTCCTTTTAGCTCTGACATTGTCCGTAAGGTATTGTTGAATGAACAAAAGGTTCATGATGAAATATAAAAAATTCATATGATCAACTTTAACTAATTTAGGTTTGAGCCTTAGTTGATTGGTCAAACATTACTAAATAAGTTTAAGATTTGTGCATTTGTAGTTAGTAAACTCGACCTACAAGAACAAACATGTCTTTTTAAGAAGCATGGTATGGTACCTAAAAATTCTAACAATAATATACTAATATAATCGGTCAAACTGTATTGATAGTGTAAAAAATTATCATACTGTCAGTAATATAAATTAAATCCTAACAAAATTACCTAAACACGAAAAAAAGGACAGGGAGATCACACTCGCAGGGCCCAAAAGATTTGGCATGTTTCAACATCGACCACGCTAAAAGCCAAGTGCAATAAGAGGCAAACAAGCCAGTAATGGTGATGCCTTGACTAAAAGAGTCAACTAATGGAACCCAAAAATATACTGTTAAATATTCTTTCTATTTTTCCAGGAAATCCCATGCCAACCTTTTGCTCTAGAAATTCTTGTCTCCCATCTAAGAAAAAAAAAACACGGTGCACTAAAATTCCGCTCACGAGATCCGCAAACAAGAGTTTATTATACGTAATCTTATTCTGTATTTCTAAAAAAGATTGTCACGGCTTGAACTCATAACAAAAAAACCTTCTAATTACATGACATTAATTTTTACCAGTTACTCCAACTTCTCCTTCCTTGTCACCCACTTAAAGTAATACAAAATTCAAAACTAACTCTTTTGTCTCTTGGACTATAGGCCATGTTGAAAAATGTTAAAAAGTAAAAAACTGAAGCTGTCAACTAACCTAATTAGGATGGCAACGGATCGAATTTAGACCAAATCCTACTAGATTCAGATTCATTTTTTATATCTGGATCCAAATACAAATTCATCGGATTCATAAAAATCAAATTCAAATATGAATTCACTGAATCTACGGACAAAATCTGAATCCACATATAAAAAAAAATTTGACCGGTCCACCGATTCAATTTAAGTGATAAATGGGTAATTTTTTTAACAGGATAAGTAAATCATTGAGCCTTGTGCAATGCAGAGTTACATCGCTGCAGCATTTGACATAGAGCAAGTACAAGAATACATTCTTTAACAAGAGAAGTGTCAATGTGGACAAATCATTGCAAATAGCATGACAACAGTAACTGCCATGATTGAAGAATCAGACAGGTGTATGCAATTGAACTTCTCAGCATGTGTATGCCAGCTAGCTAGGGATGTGAACGGATAGGATTTGAATCGGATCCTATTAAATTCAGATTCAGATTCATTTTTCATATCTAGATTCATATCCGAATTCAGATTCATCGGTTCCATAAAAATCAGATTCAAATCCGGATCCATCGGATACACCGGGTCCAAGGATCGGATCTGGATCCACATATAAAAAAATTTGCCTTGCTAAGAATTATTTTTTAACTGACAAACGATTTTTACTTAGCTAACAGTTTACTATGTTTCAATTTTGAAATGTTCATATGAGATATTTTGGATATTTTGTTTGTTGACTCGTTTTAATTGTGAGCTATTAATTGAAAATGTTGGACAATGACAATAGTTGTGGAAAATACTGACTAATATTTCTATAATGCAGAACTTGCATGTGCTTGGAATCTTCACAAATAAAGTGAATATAATTTTAACTACTTGTCTATGGAGATGTTAGTCATTCATTAATATAACATTGATTTTATTATCGAAGTTACCTCTTTATTTTTTGATTTTTGAGTTAACGCGGAGATAATTAAACTTATTTTGAGAATTAAACTTGCAAGGATGTGCTTAGCAATTTTAAGAAAATACTTATAAAATTACATTCTAGATTATGAATATATTTAATAAAAAAAAGATCCACGGATCGGATCTGGACCGGATACGGATCTCAAATACAAGATCCGATCCGCCAGAAACGGATCCGTGTCCGATCCGGATCTGTCGGGTCCAAATTTTGAAGATCCATATCTTATAAAACGAATCTAGATACATCGGATCCGGACCGGGTCCAGGATCCACTGTCATCTCTAATGCCAACACAACAACATATTTAATAAAAAATGGATCAACGGATCAGATCTGGACCGAATACGGATCGTAAATACAAATTCAGATTTGATCCGTCAGAAATGAATCCGGATCCGATCCGGATCCGGATCCGTCGGGTCCGACCCGGATTCGTCGGGTCCAAATTTTGAAATCTATATCCTATCAAACCGGATCTGGATTCACCGGATCCGGACTGCCATCTCTTACATAACCTTAATTCATCCATTAGCATCTTTGCCATCCTCACCACCATTTTCCCACCAGTAACTTTCATCAATATTCTAAAAGAGTTCAAAAATCTCAAGCCATTTATCAACTAGTATAGAGTTGAAAGTCGGATGCTTTTTCAAGAAAATAGAAGATTTATGTTAGTTTTAGGCTTTTTGGTGTTAAACATCTTGTGGGTGGGGGTTAAATCCCAGTGTACTGATGGTTGTGATGCATTAGCTTCATTTTATGTATGGAATGGTACAAACCTCACTTTCATATCTAATTCTTTTTCAACCACCATCAAGAATATCCTTAGTTATAATCCTCAGATAATCGATCCAGATATTATTCGATTCCGAAGCAGAGTTAATGTTCCCTTCTCATGTAGCTGTGTTAATGGGAAATTTATGGGCCATCAGTTTGGTGTGCAGGTCAAGGCTAGTACTACTTATCCGAGAATAGCCCGACTTTATTATTCGAACCTTACAACAGTTGAAAAGTTGCAGGTGTTAAACAGTTATGATCCTAACAATGTTCCTGCTAATGCAATAGTAAATGTTATTGTGAGCTGTTCTTGTGGAAATAGTCATGTGTCAAAAGATTATGGACTATTTATAACTTATCCTCTTCGACCTGATGAGAATTTGGTTACAGTAGCCGATGATTTTAATCTGCCACAGAAGTTGCTGGAAGATTATAATCCTGAAGTAAATTTCAGCAGGGGCAGTGGTCTGGTTTTCATTCCTGGAAAAGGTAATTAATCTCTCTACCAAGGTTTCTATACTCATATTCTTCGCATATTTTAAGTACTCAGTTGAATTTGGATGAGTTTTTACAGTAAGCTATGCAGACGTTTTAAATGGGAACCATGCTCATTGTATATTATAAAAGGAGGGAGCAATTTTTGCATACTATATTTACAGTCATAGCGAGTTTTCGGATGATCTGACATGTATGACAAACTTAGTGCAAAACTTAGGATTTTCACTTTAATATCTGTTAAATGATGTGTGTTGGATAATCTTGTATTATGTTGCAGATCAAAATGGAACTTATCCACTATTAAGGACTTCTACAAGGTATTCTCCAACCCGAATGAGTTCTTAATTATTTATTGAATGCAATAATGTTGGCAGCTAATTGTGGTTTCTTGTTTTTCACAGCCCAACAGGTTGACCCTATTTTAGCACTCCAGTGGGATCTTTTTCAACTTATCAAGTTTGAGGTATCAAAATAGCTCTGAATGTGATTGTAATCTACTAAAAACTGTGTTATGGACAGGAATCTTGGGTGGAGCAATTGCTGGCATATCGATTGCAGCAGTTTTTGTTGTAGCCCTTTTAGTGGTTTGCCTGTATTTTACCTTTTATAGAGGCAGGAAAACGGAGGAAGGATCGTCTCTTCACTTGGAACCATACAAACATAGTAGTAATAAGCATGTTTATGGTAAGTTTTATGGCTTTGAATCTACTGTTGTATACTGAGTTACCCATCAAAGTGTATGGTCAGAGTTCCTGTTGTTTCTTGTTTCTCTTGTAATTTTCATTAAATTACTCAGGTCATTCAAATTCTGAGAATTCTTCAGAAGGGGGTTCTCTTAATAATGTCGCTTCTCCAGAGCCCCCGAGGATCACTGTGGATAAATCAGTGGAATTTTCATATGATGAACTTGCTAATGCCAGTGACAACTTCAGCACAGCCTACAAGATTGGCCAAGGTGGTTTTGCATCTGTTTTTTATGGAGAGTTAAGAGGCGAGGTTGGTTGTTATTCTTGTTAGATTGAAATGATTAGCAATTATTCAGATACTCAGATTGATCATCAACCTAGTTCTAGCTGCTTTATATTATGTCACTGTTGAGCCATTCACATAATTGTTTTGGCTCAGCAGGCATTTCTTTTCCACAGTAAAAAATTAGTAGTTTGGGGTTTTCTATATTCATGCTGCTAATCTCCGTTGTCTCAATTATATTCAGAAAGCTGCTATCAAGAAGATGGATATGCAAGCAACAAAAGAGTTCCTTGCTGAATTGAAGGTTTTGACACATGTTCATCACTTGAACTTGGTAAATTCTTACTCATACTAATACACATGTTCTTTCGTGTACTTTGTATATCTTATTTACCTGCGTTAGTTACTGCTTCTTTTTTCAGAATGTTTTATCGTGGCTTATTCGCTTTTGTTACCATCATTTTCATACTGCTTTAAATTTCTTGTCCGGGTCTGACCGTTTCTCTTGCTTTGTTTGTGCCTATGCTTTGTCTTGGGAGTGTCTTTCGGAAACAACTTCTCTACTTACCAAGGTAGAGGTAAGGTCTACGTACACTCAACCCTCCCCAGACCCCACATTGTGGGACTTCACTGGGTATGTTGTTGTACTGATACACTATCTTTTCTTTCTATGTTATAACCTCTTTGGCACCTGCTCTGAGTCTATGGTAAAAAATGTCCATCATGGATTGTTAAACTTATAAACTTCAGCGTTCTTTTAATTTATTTGTGATGCAACTTTCAAAAATTTGGTGAACGATTCTTCTTTTCAATTGATAAACTTCCTTTCCAAGATTTTGTAGTAGTCAATATGCCAATCGATTCTTTGTCATGATAGACTTGCGGAAAGCATCAGAAGCGACAATCAAGATAATATCATCCACATATAATAGAATATAAGCCAGGGAAGTACCACGACGATATATGAACAATGAATTATCAGACCTGCTGTGAGAAAACCCAATAGATGAAACATAGTCTGCAAATCTCTTATACCAAGCCCGAGGGGCCTGCTTAAGCCCATACAAGGACTTCTTCAATAAATAGACATGAGGATATTTGGGGTCTCGAAAACCCAAGGGTTGATGCATGTAAACGGTCTCCTTAAGATCACCATGTAAGAAAACATTCTTCACATCTAACTGATGAATGGGCCAAGCTTTCGAAAGAGCCAGACTAAGAACGGTGTGAATGGTAGCCGGTTTGACCATCAGACTAAACGTCTCACCACAATCCACTCCAACCTGTTGAGTCCTACCATCACCTACAACACGAGCCTTATGTCGCGCAAAAGAATCATCAGAATTATCTTTATGAGTAAAAATTCACATGCACCGAATAATATAATATTAACACCAGAAGGACGGGGCACCAACTCCCACGTCCTATTTGCAATAAGAGCATCATACTCGTCATGCATAACCAATTTTCAATTCGGGTCATTTAAGGCAGACACTGGGTTACGAGGTAGAGGGGATTTAAAGATATTAAAATATAGATTAAAATGTCTTTTTGGTTTAAAAATACCCCATTGACTACGAGTGACCAATCTTTGACTCGGGGGATAATTGAGTGGATTTTGGAAAGAACTCGGATGGGAACGGGCTGGCCAGCAGGCAGTGGGCCTGCTGGCCCAATACTGGAAACAGTATCTGGGGCATAAGCATGAATCTGGGCTGAAGTAATGTCGTTATTGGGCTGGGCAACCGGCCCAATAGCCAAATCAGCGTAAACAATGGGATGTGGCGAACAGTAGATCCGGTGGCGATGGGCTCATTGGCGTAGTTTAGTGCGGGACAAGTCCGATAAATGGTGAATAAGATACGGGGAGACCGTATCATCTAAAAAATTATATGAACTAGGCCCGGGACTACTTTGTTTAGCAAACGAAAATTGGGTTTCATCAAAATAACATGGCGACTAATTAAGATTTTATTAGACGATAAATCAAAACATTTGTACCCACGATGATTAGATGGATAACCCAAAAACACACAAGCGGTAGAGCGGGCTTGAAGTTTGTTAATTGTAATTGACGGAAATAGTGGATAACATAAACACTCAAAGACCCCAAGATGTGAATACGAATGATCCTTATTATAGATGGTTCTAAGAGGAGACGAATACGTCAACCCTTTGGTAGGAAGTATGTTAAGAAGATATGTAGTCATTTGTAGAGCATGATGTCAAAAGGAAGGGGTACGGAAGCATGGACCAGTAAAGTTCGAACAATATTATTAATGGTACGAATTTTTCGTTCAGCTTTTCCATTTTGTGAAGACGTACGAGGACAAGAGAAGTGCAAAACTATGTCACTATTTGCACAAAATTTCCGAAAAAAACCCATTATCATATTCTTTGCCATCATCACATTGAATATTTTTTATTTCACGTTCGAATTGGGTATGGATGAATGCTCAAAATTTTAAGAATGTGGAAAAACTTGACATTTTTTCGCTAATGGAAAAGTCCATAAAAAATTAGAATAATCATCCAAAAATATAACATAATAACGATGGCCCACATAACTGAGAACGGGAGAAGTCCATAAATCGTTATGAATAAGATCAAATGGCATTAAAGTACGAGAAGTAGAGGCTACAAATGATAATCTAACATGTTTTCCTAAAGGACAAGATTGACAAATTGGAGTACTACGCGTACCCTTATAAGAAATAAAATTGTTTTTATGTAAGGAAGAAACAATGGACGATCTAGGGTGACCCAAACGTGCATGCCACAAGGAAGGAGCTAGAGCTGCAAAAGTAGATGACAAGGCTTGACTCGAGAGACCGGATGCGGGCGTGATTGGATAAATATCTCTCCTACTATTACATCTCATGAGAGGTATCCCTATCTTGAAATCCTTCACAGAAAACCCAAAATGATCAAAATTAACAGAAACCCAATTATCAGTGGTGAATTTACGGACATACACCAAATTTTTAATTAAGTTAGGGGCATGAAGGGCATTTTTCAAGACAAGAGATGGTTGGGGAGGAGACAAAAGTAGTATGACCGTAACCACAAATTGGAATTGAGTTGTCATTACCAATAATTATGCCACGATTTTTGCTCAAATTAGAATAAAACGAGAGAGTTCTTTGGTCTGACGTCACGTGAGAAATGGCGTCGATGTCCATGTACCAATTCGAGTCTGGAGGATTTAATCCAAGTGTATGCATTGCGACCTTAATATCCGTCGGAGTCGGTGTGGAGCCCACTGCCTGGAATGCCTGCGTAGGCCGAAGCCCAAGCACACTGGCCTGCTGCCCCGACCTAGAATAGAATCTGCCTCCTCAAACTGGACCCGAGAAGCTGGGTCTGGCCTGTTGTTGGAACTGGGCCCAGTTACTCAGGTAAGGGCAAGGTAGAAAATACCCAATGTTCGGCCAAGGACCGCTGGCCCAGTTCCACTGCCATGGGGCCCACTGATGAGCCCAATTAGGCTGTTGTCCACTGCCCCGAGGCCCATCGTCGGTGCCACCACTGTTTCGGTCGCCGCAATTTTTGCCATTATTATTAACAGTTTTTACCCTTCTTGTCGCCACTGTTGTTGCAGTTTTGGCCCGAATTATCAACAAAATCGTGAGATTGATCGGATGAAGTTATCATCGCCACGGAACTGGCGCCGGTAGTCGCTTTTTTTGCCAAGCCGGCTTCTTCTAAAGTGAGCATCGAACATGCTTGATAAAAAGGGGGGAGCGGATTACTTTGACGAATGAGAGTCCCAACGCCATTATAGGCCTGCAACCATTTGTAGAACAAGACGATTATTGGTAATAGGCGCGCTAACGTTACGAAGTTGGTCTGCCAATTCCTTGAGCCGTTTACAATAGGCCGAAACATTCAAAAAACCCTCCATGTGTACTTGTGAAAATTCTTGCTCAAGGGTGAAAACTCAGGAATGTTGGTTGTCCTGAAATATATCACACAATCTATTCCAGCCAGCCATAGCCGTAGTGTCTGGTTCAATAATCGTTTGTAAAAGGTCGCTATAAATAGTGGAATAAATCCACTGAAGGACGGTAACATTAAGAGTAATCCATAACTGAGGATCCTCCGCGGGAGTAGGGGTAGCGGGAGGACTTGATGTGAGATGGCATGAATTTTGAATAACTCTGCCTACGTCGCATACTTGACGTTTTGCATCTCAAGAACAATAGGGATGTGGTTCTTAATGTTGGAAATAGTAAGGGCAAGATGAAATACGTTCTTAGCCATAACGAAAGAACAAAAGATGATGAATGTATTTGGATTAATTTGGGAAGAGAAGAGAGAAGAAGTGCACGGAAATCGAGAGCTTGCGGAAGAAAATATGAGAGAGGTATGAAAAACCTAGACTTCTGATACTATGAAAGAAATAATCTCTTGATTATTTTCATTAATGAATGAGTATATATACAATTTACAATTTTCATAATAGGAAAATCATATTTCTATTCTACTCCTAAAACCTTATTCTACTTGTACAATAATTCTACAATTATGGTAAGTGTACCATGCTAATTAAATACAAACTAAAGTTACCAAAATATTAACAAAAAATCGTGATATATACTGCTGTATAATTCGTGTATATCATGGGCTAAAACTGCCTCTATTACCGTGATATACATGCTATAGGCAATGTATATGTCGTGTATACCGTGTATATCACGGTATATTCTATCACTTAGTTCTGCCATACTTGCGAGTTAGTAGATGACGAATTATTTTTCCTCATATATACTATAATAGAGAATCTGAGCTAATATTTTACATGTTGAAACTGTTGCAGGTACGTTTGATAGGATACTGCATTGAAAGATCTTTGTTCTTAGTATACGAATACATTGAAAATGGTAACCTAAGCCAACACTTGCGGGGTTTAGGTAAGTTCAGTTCTCATTCGCAAGAAAAAATCATGTCTTAATCAAATTTTCGAATCTCTCACACTTCCATATCCATCTTGTACTATTCAGTTCCAGGTAAGGCACCTCTGCCATGGTCTACCAGGTTGCAAATTGCTCTGGATACAGCTAGAGGCCTAGAGTACATTCATGAACACACTGTTCCTGTTTACATCCATCGCGACATTAAATCAGCCAACATTTTGATCGACAAAAACTTCCGTGCAAAGGTACGAGAGTTCCAATACTAGAACTTTGAAATCAAAACCCTTGTGTAGTACTCATTCATTTGAAAGAATCTTTTGCTGATCAGGTTGCTGACTTTGGACTTACAAAACTGATAGAAGTTGAAGGTGGCTCGATGAACACTCGTGCCGTTGGTACTTTTGGTTACATGGCCCCAGAGTATGAATTTATTTTCCTATGGTATTGCTAGTATTTATTCTTTATCTCTGAACAAGAGCAAATTATCAGTTTTTTCCTACTTGCATTATGTGCAGGTATGGTCAGTTTGGTGATGTTTCTCCCAAAATTGATATATATGCTTTTGGGGTGGTGCTTTATGAGTTAATATCTGCTAAACAAGCTATTATCAGGGCTAGTGAAATTGCTACCGAGTCAAAGGGGCTTGTTACATTGGTACCTCTAAGTCATTTTTTCACTCACCGATTTAATTATCACTTCTAAACCACTAAAAGAGTCTAAAACATAACTGTTAATTGGCAAAAAAATTGCAGTTTGAGGATGTTCTTGATGAGGTTGATCCTAGAGAAGGGATATGCAAATTGGTAGATCCAAAACTTAGTGATGATTATCCCCTGGATTCAGTCTGGAAGGTAAGAAAATAATATTTTCCAAGTGCATTAATATGAAGGGATTTGATGTAAAGTATGCATCCACCAAACGGTGTATAGAACATGGTTCTCTACTATTTTCTTAGATAAAGGCGGAGAGTAAATAACACAAGATATTTACGTGGAAAACTCATTGCTCAAGAGATTAAAAACCACGACCTACCAGTGTAGGATTTCTCAAACTCCACTATAACTGAGCAATGTTTAGATTACAACCTCTTGTAATCTAGGAATTAAACTCTTAATCCCTCACCCGTTATAATAACTCTATTGTAATCTCTCTACAATAGCTCTATTGCAATCTCTCTACAATAACTCTATTGCAATCTCTCTACAATAACTCTATTGCAAAGACACACTCATTGACTAACTCTAGCCAAAAGTACAACTCAAGGACTTGATAAAATAGACTACCTACATACAGCTTCATATACGAAGATTAGGTTTACAAGTTTAGAGACCAAAATACAAAGACTTACCAACTCAGGGACTTAAGACATTTTCCGTGCTTAGGATCAGGTCATTAGGTTTGTTGTAGCTTTGTTCTTGACTGTCTTGAGAGGAGCGGCGGATGACACTTGAAATGAAAATATATTTTTTAGGTTTTCAAGTTGTAGTTGCTTCTCTTGTAACATGATGTTTAAATATGATAGTGTGAGGGAGACATTGCATCGATTGGCCTAGCGGATTTGCAAGAGTGTTGCTGCATTGCTGCCAGTCGGTACAATGCAACAACTTTTATAGCTATAGAGTACGTCCGCTAGGGAACCGATCACATATAGTCCTTATCTATTCCTCGAAGATGTTTGGCAATCATCAAAACTTAAAATAACGACTTATCAATTTCCCCCTTTTTGATGATGACAAACTTATAATAGATAGCCCCAGCCCCCGAGAACTAGATTTCCACTGCATAATAGAGCTCAGAGCATTCTTAACTTGTTCCCCCTGAGAATCTGACCTATAGTCATTTTAACACTACAACATCACACTCAATACATATAACATGTTAGACCCACGAATCCTTAACTTGTTCCCCTTGAGGATCAGACCTATAATCCCTTAAGCACCACAAATTCAAGACAAACACACAAGAGCAGGAATTGGACACAAATAGAGCAGGACTGGACACGAACTTCCCCCTTTTGGCTTCATCGAAACGCATTTAATTTCGTTAGCACAAGCATAAAGAAGTTCAACAACATTAACTCATGGCCACTCGGGCAACACTACACAAGCAATCGCAGTGAAAAGCAGTATAAGTAACATTGCACATAAATAGAGAGAATGCCCAAAAGAGATGGTTTAAAAACATCAGCAAGCACTGTTAATCAGTACATATATGAAAGTTAAACAGTCTAGAGTGCCAAAAGTTATCAGAATACAACCATTAAAACACAAGGATTGTCAAGAGATTGGAAAAGGAACATGGGAGTTTTAGAGGAGAGCTTAAATAGTGAAGATCTTAATAAGCCTGTCCATTTTTTCATTTGCAGTTCTTTGATCCTGGACCGGTTGCTCGCGAAGCTCATCCACCTTGTGCTTCAGCTTTTCGTTCTCCTCCTTTAGCTGAGCATTAGCTTCCTCCAAGAGACCACAAAAAAAACGGATAAAACGGACATCCGAGCGCATAGTTATGACCATTTAAAGTTTTACCAATTTACAACTACTTTCTCTCCCTACATTTTATGTCAATGATTCCGTGATATGTTAATCAAGTTCATGCCGCATTCGACTTGCATAAAAACTTCATAGATTGACTTCAATGGCCATGATTCAAGAGATAGTAGTATCCTAAAATAAAAAATAAGATTAATTACATATTTAATTCAGTTTTTCGGTTCAGTTCAGTTCGGTTCGGTTCGGTTCGTATCCAAAATTTAAAAACCGAACCGAATCACTAAATCCTGATTCGATTCAGTTTTTCAAAAAATTATTTTTTAAAAAAAAACGAACCGAACAGCCGGTTCGATTCGGTTTTTTCAGTTCTCATGATTTTTTGCCCACCCCTTACCACTGGGACCTGGTTCTCTCCCCTTTTCAGTGAGCTGAGATTTTAAGATGGCATTTTCAGCATGTAACCTTTGGATCTCAGCAGTAGCCTTTTCTTGAGCCTCAATCAGTTTTGAAATCTTCGAGTTGCTCCCTACTCCTCATTTTTTTGGCATACACTCATATTCTTCCAGCGTAGTCAAAGTAAACATTTACTTCCTGGTCCCCATGGTAGCCTTTCCAATTTTGATATTAAAGTGCTTAAATACTTTTGTGAGAAGAATCTGTAGGGCAGACTATGCCTACTATCCTTTGTATTCACTACTTTCAGAATGTGTTCTATCATGAGGGCAGGTAAGCTAATAGGAGTGAGATTCGCTAAAGCCTCAATGACTATTAGATCAGAGATGCTGCCAACGATCTTCTCTCAGCCCTATGGAGTACCACTTTGTTGACAAGCTCAAACATGAGCTGATATTCGGACTTGAGAAGTTTCTTGAAGATTGTTGCCTTAATTTTCATTCCTTCTTGCTTCACAATAGTACTCAAAAATTCAGTTAAAGCTCCACTCCTTTTAACAGTCTTTAACCCATCAGTTGGAACACTGAGAATCTCACCAAGTTTTTCCTCATCGATAACCAAGTCAGTTTCATTCACAGTTACTACCATGGTATCATCATCAGTGGCAAATGAGTTCCCATTTGGCAACCTCTTCTTCAAACACACTAGGAACATAAGGGGTAAAGAGATGATTCCACTTCTGGAAATCAACTATTTTCACGAGTTCTTTCATCCCACTTCTTTATGCAATTTCAGTGTCAAAAACTCTCATACGCAGCACATTTTGAGATTTTAGAATCTCTTTTTTCTCCCACTCAGTTAATTCATTCGTTTGTTTCTTTCATGAGGAACCAGGTTCCTCTTCCACAACTCCCTTCCTCTTTCGTAGAGAACGTGTTTCAATTTTTTTCTTCAGAGACTCTTCAACCTCATCATCTGTGTCATCACTCTTAACAGATTATCCTTTAAGCAAATTTTTCTTTTTGGATTTCTTTCTTACAAGTGAGGATTCCTCCACCACACTCTCTTCATTTTCAATAGTCACCATATTAATAGGTGACACTTCTTCCTCATCAAACAACAATCCTTTTACCAATCATTTCTCTTTTTTGACGGAGCTTTTCTCCTTGTTAGCTTTCAGAGCAGACTTTAATTGAGCTTTCTTCCTTAGTCTGGTAGTTGGCGCTTTGTAGGTAATGTGCTTCCTCTCATTTTCACTCAGATGAGCCTTAGAAGAGACTTTATACTTTCTTTTAAACATAGTACTTAAAACCATTTCATCATCAACATCAATTTGTTGTAAAGGACTGACAGCACCAAGTTCTCTTTCACGGGAAAGCTCTCCTAGGGTACGGTAATAGTTGTCACAGATTGAGGAATGATATCCAATGTTGCCTTCAAGGAACCTGGTGTCCCATCCCAAATAGGGACAGTCTTGAACTTAGGAGATTCAGATGCTCCTTGGGTTGACACACCAGATTATTCTTCATGTATAGTCAAAGGTTCCTCATGAGTGAGGACACTAATTTCCTTATCAGTTTTTTTGCTGCTTAATCTATCCAGAGAATCTTCAAAACCTGACACGATTTCAGCAGCCTCAGTTTCCAAAATGTTCCCCCTTCTCTTTTCTCCCTCACTCATGCTGCCATCAAACATGTGATCGACATAGGGTTCATAGTGTCCTTTGTCTGAATCAAAAGAAGCTATATCAGCAGCAGGAGTAGTATTACCTGGTTCCTTAGCCGACTTATCATTTTATTTTTTTATCTTTAGCAGCATTGGAGGAGTTTGGCTTGAAAGATTCACTGACTGATTTCTCAGGTTTCTCCCTTGTTTCGACTGGAGCTTCCGACAGTTCAAAATTCACAGTTAAGGGTTATCCTTTAAGATTTGTAGTGAAAATCTCAAGCAAGGATTTTTGGGGGGTTTGGTCCTTCGGACTGCATTGAGAGATGAGTGAAGGGGAAGGAACTAGAGAAGTTGGAGATGATGAAGGGGATTTTGAGAGTGAAGAATGAAGGTTTTGTTCAAGAAGATTTGGGGATTTTGGAGAGGAAACGAAGGTGATTAATTTAGGCGAGTTGGATGGAGAAGATTGCGACATATTTCTTCCTTGATCCGAAAAGGCTTAGTTGTCTTAAGAGTTTGTAGTCGTTTGGCTTGAGAGGGAGAGAGAGAGAGAAAGATTAAAATGGATAATTTTGTTCTGGAGTTTAGAAAAGATGAAAAGAAGGGTTTTGGTGTCATATGACATGTGAAGGAACTGGTTTTGATAGGTAAGAGAAGAAAAAATTCCTCATTTCTCGTAACATCTCAGGCACGACATGACTATTAAGAGCTTATTCAAAAGTGAAGGCGGAAATAAGTTAATTATGAGGCACTCTAAATAGTTTAATACACACATAGGTACTAAAAAAACTAGTGACCTGAGTCATAAGTACCAGTTTCTTAGATAATTTCCAAGCGTGAAGGCAAACACTCTGAGAAATGCAATGCTACCTATACCTGAGTTTGTCCTGAGATATCCATGTGTGCATACCTGTAACAGTATAAAACTGAGTTAGATGCCACCAAAAAACACTTTTAGCATTGTGCATATTCACTTATTATAGCCAATCATTGAGGTGGCTTATGAAAGATACAACTAGTTGAACTTTGATTGATCACATCTTCAAGTGGCTTCCTTCACAGTGCTTCATGTTTAGTGACCTTTATGAAGATCTCTGTCACCTGGTCCTTTGTTTTCCAAAACTTCATACAAATCAACTCATTTTTAACATTGTCCCTTAGGAAGTGGTACCTCCTATCAATATGTTTGGTCCCCTTGTGTTGCACTTGATTCTCTGCCATGTTGAGTGCATTTGTGTTGTTATACACAAGAGATAAACTTAGTAGTGCATCAGGATCCTCGTGTTATTGCTTGATCCAGATTAGTTCGCCACAACAAGATACATCAGCTATGTATTCAGCTTTCTCATTTGAAGGAGCAGCAGAGCTTTATTTCCTTAAACCCCATAAGATCAAGCGTGATCCCAGAGAAATCAACCAATAGATATGCTCTTTCTATCCTCCAGGTATCCAGCGTAATCTAGAGATCAATTTTGTAACCCTCGAATAGGATACCATTGAACTTGTCTTGAGTCTCTTATGCATGGTTTCATTTACAAGAGAACTAGGTTTATTCATATATACCCGAGTAGCAATGTCTATATGAGTATCTAATGATCTTGGCATTTTCTATTTCAACTCTTTTAGCAGCTTCCTGTAGGACTTACGTTGATTGATGAAGCTCCTTTTGCACTCCTCAAAATGACCAGTGCTTTGAGGATCGAAATAACCAGGTCCTGCACAGTGTATAACCTCATTGTCTTCTCCATAGGCCAGATCTTCATGATCCGTTTGTTCATATCCCTGAGTACCTGATGCCTCTTCATTAACTTGATATTCAACTTCCTGAGACATAGTAGAGACATCTGGTACTTGCATGCTTCTTGACTTGACTCAATTTATTCATCGAAAATTATATGCACACATCAAGAATCACTTGCACTTTGAGTTCCTTTTGTTGGAGACCTTATAGGCTTTGCTGAACATGCATCACTTTCTTTAGTTTGAAAAGTGATCTGACCTACTTCCATTTTAGTGCAAGCTTCTCACGCCTCGTTGCTTTTGAGCTTGGTTATGACATTTAATAAACCAGGTTCTTCATAGTAGACTTGTTCAATAGTAGAGAGCTTGCGTGCCCCAGTCGTATGTGCTCCCAGTTTAACATTATCAATTCGAGCACTGAGATATGTAAGGTCATGCCCATGGATCTCATCAAGGTTACCCACATCAATGCTCTTGTCTCTTCTTTCTATCAAGACCTTTTTTAAAATATGAGAGACACTTAGCAAGCTGTACATCAGGTCATTCATATTATACATATCTTCAAAAGTATGGGAGATTGTCTTGTCAATTTTGCCCGTGTCAGAAAGGTAACCTTTCTTGACATTTCCACAGACACACTCCCTTCTGTAAAGGCTTTGACTGAGAGGGACACTAGTTATATGCTTAGAGCACCCATCAACGATGTTCCATTTTTTACTGTCTCTTCTCACTCTAGTCTGCAGACCAGGTTACTGATTGGGTTTAGGAACCCAAATCAGTTTGGGTCCTTTTGTGTGATAAAAAGGATTAATTAGACTTCTTTTAGTCCATGCAGGCAATCCAAGTTTTTTCTTGCTAGCACCATGTCCCTCAGTAGTGGATTTTTTCTTAATGAACTTATTTTCCAGCACATACTGAAACTTGGCTTTGCATAAATCTTTATAGTGATCAGTCTGACCACAATGAGTGCACAACCAAATTTCAATCATAGTAGCATAATTGATATGAGGATTATAGGAAGTTTTGGCCTTTTGGAACCCAAGTCCTTCCTTACCTCCTCATTTACTTTGTACATGGAGGTAATTACATTGAAAGACCATGTCCAATGAAGCGACTTGTCAAGGTCAACTTTTACCCTTCCCAAATCCTCTTATAACTGTCTATTCTTCTCCAGCTCAGTAATGAGACTCATCTTGATCTTTTTGAGCTCCTTTTCAAGCTCAACTTGAGTTTTACTGGCCACCTCCTTTCCCTTTGAAGAAGTATCATCTAGTTTTCAGTTTTACCTTTTAACATAGAGTTTTCTCTAGTTAATTCGTCAACCTGTTCCTTCAAATCCACAATGCAATCCACAATATCATCCATTTCTTTCTCTAAACTTCCAATTTCTTCAATCAAGTCACTCTTCTAATTGACGAGGCTATGATATGTATCAATTAATACATTAGCTAAGGACATCAATTTTCTTTGTGAGTAGTTTTTCAAGTTTTTCTAAACATCAAGAAAATTTACCTTATCTTGATCATAGTCATCATCAGCCTCAGATTTGACCATGAGTGTAAAAATTAACTCATATTCTGAAAGTTCATTGTCCACAACCATCATAGATGCATCAGTTTGGTTATCTCCGTCTTCAGATTCACTAGAGGAATCTCCCCAAGCTGTCGAAGCTTGCTTTACCAGATTATCAGCTTCATCTCTTCTTGTGAACCTTTTATTAGGAACCAGGTTCTTTTTAGCCACTTTTTCAGTGTTGCCTTTATAGTAGTCCTGCTTATGAAGAGGACACTCTCTAATAAAGTGACCAAACTTTCCACACCTGTGACAGCAGTCGTTTCCTTTGAAGTTCTTGTTGGAACTTCTTTTTTGTGAAACTCCACCATTTTTCTAACCATCTTCTAAAATCTTCGAGTAAGATACGCCATATCAGATTCATCACTGCTTGTGTCACTTTTAGCCGTCTTGAGAACCAGGGTCTTCTCCTTCTTTGGATTTTTTCTTTCATAATCTTTTTGTTGTTTCAGTTCTTATGTCTTGAAATTTCCAATAAGCTCATCAATGTTCATTGTTTGCAAGTCCTTAGCTTCTGAGATAATGTTAACTTTGCTTTCTCAAAAAGTAGGCAGAACACTTAGCAGCTTACAAACCAAGTTGTTTGTTTTGATGATTTCACCAAGAGAATGAAGCTCATTGATTATAGAGGTGAACTTGGTATGTATATCCTGAATTGACTCACAATCTTTCATTTTAAATAGTTCATACTCGATAGTGAACATGTCTATCTTGGACTGCTTTACTTGACTCGTTCCTCATGAGCTGTTAGTGGAGCCTCCCAGATCTCTTTTGCCATTTGACAGGCTGAGATGTGGTTGTATTCATTCGGTGCAATCCCACACACTAGGATTTTCTTTGCCTTGAAGTTTTTCTCCACAAGCTTTCTGTCAGCATCGTTGTACTCATGTCTGGTCTTTGGAGTAGTTGGAAATCCAATCAGATTTGTGTTTGTTGGAACATGAGGACCATTACAAATGATATCCCACAACTTAGAGTCTTTAGCCATGATGAAATCGTGCATCCTTGTCTTCTACCACCCATAATACTTTTCATTGAACCTTGGTGGTCTTGTGGTAGATTGTCCTTCCTTTAGATTTGGTGGAGCAGCCATGAGAGAGATCTTTTCTAGGTGTTAATCTTTTAAAAAGTACCCACTCTGATACCAATTGATGTAAAGTATGTGTCCATCTAACAGTGTATATAACATGGTTCTCTACTATTTTCTTAGATAAAGGCACAGAGTAAATAACACAAGATATTTACGTGTAAAAGGGGATTAAAAACATGACCTACCGGTGCAGGATTTCCCAAACTCCACTATAACTGAACAATATTTACATTACAACCTCTTGCAATTTAGGAATTAAACTCTTAATCCCTCACCCATTACAATAACTCTATTGTAATATCACTATAATGGCTCTATTGCAATCTCTCTACAATAACTCTATTGCAATCTCTCTACAATAACTCTATTGCAAAGACACACTCATTGACTAACTCTAGCCAAAAGTACAACTCAAGGACTTGAGAAAACAGACTACCTACATACAGCTTCGTATACGAAGAGTAGGTTTACAAGTTTAGAGACCAAAAGACAAAGACTTACAAACTTTGGGACTTAAGACATATTCCGTGCTTAGGATCAGGTCCTTGGGTCCTTGGATTTGTTGTAGCTTTGTCTTGAGGAAGTCTTGAGAGCAGCGGTAGATGACACTTGAAAGGAAAATATCTTTTTTAGGTTTTCAAGTTGTAGTTGCTTCTCTTGTAACATGTTGTTTAAATATGAGAGAGTGTGAGGGAGACATTGCATTGATTGGCCTAGCGGATTTGCAGGAGTGTTGCTGCATTGTTGTCAGTCGGTACATTGCAGCAGCTCTGTAGAGTACGGCGGCTAGAGAACCGATCACATTTGGTCCTTATCTGTTCCTCGAAAATGCTTGGCAATCATCAATACTTGAAATAGTATGACTTATCAGGATTCATCATATAATTTGTCTAAGGAAACAGAATGAATATAGAAGATTCATATAGCCGACTCCATCTAGCTAGTTTGAAATTGACGCGTAGGATTCAATCTGGAAGTGAGAAAGAACATTTTGCGTAGTGCATTAATGTTAAGGGATTCATCATATTATATGTCCAAATAAAGTAGACTGAATATAGAAGACTCATATAGCTGACTTTGACTAGTTTTGAATGATGCTTATTTAGTGAATTGATTGATTAACGTTAAGAGAAAAATAGGGTTTAATAACTAGATTTTTTCCAACTTGCAGGTGGCTCTTCTTGCCAAGGCTTGCACAAATGAAAATCCACAGTTAAGGCCAAGTATGAGGTCAATAGTAGTAGCTTTAATGACAATATCATCCTCAACTGCAGATTGGAACATTGCTGCGTTTTATGAGAAACAGGGCCTTTCCCATCTTATGTCAGGAAGGTAACAAATTCCAATTTGGAGTTTATTGTTACTCTCCATAAGGAAATTATATTTAGAAGTTTATAGAAGTAACACTTGTACGTTTGTTTACGTCAACCATATGACACATATAGGTAATTTGGGTGATCTTATTTACAAAATATGTACAATATATATAGGTTGTGTATATTTATATTAAAATATACATATATTATACATATAAGATACATGTAATATACATAACACAACATATATACTGATAGTGTATATGTTGTACTCCCTCCGTCTCAAATTATTTATCGTGCCCCTTAACAAATATTAATTAGAAGGGATATTTGACCTACTTTACCATTATTTATGTCTAAGTTATAATATTTCATCATTAAATATTTACTCTATTTATGAGTCATCTTCATTAATAACAAATGATAAAATGGAAAAATAATCATTAATTATGCTTTAAACTTTTAAAACGACAAATAATTTGAAATAACTATTTTTAATAATAATAATTTGAGAGAGGAAATATATATTTCAATGATATTGATAAACTAGTTGGCCGAACCGTATATATCTGTAACTTTCCCATATTTTAATAGGTATCAAGTGTTTTGCTTCTTTCTTTCTCTTCTTTTAAAAAATAATGTAGCTCCTTTTTTTGGCGGTGGGGAAGGGGGGTTGGGGTGTTAGATATTTTGCTCCTCTTTTAGACAAGGACACAAGTGTTCTTCCCTAGCTGACAAAGTCTCCACGTCCTCATAAAGGAAAGATGGCAAATAAACAGTCTAAGACTACTAGAAGCACATTATAGTTTCAGATTTAATATTTTTTTCCATTATTATTATTATTATTATTATTATTATCAGTATCCTTAATGGTAATTGAAAAGTAAACCGAACTTAATAAGACTATTAGAAGGATAACTCGATGTATAAATTATCGCGTGTTTACGTAGGATATAGGGGAAGGATTGAGCATGGGTTGATTTGTGCAAATGTTCTTTTTTAGATCATCATTAGATTTTCTATTTAAAAAGTTACGCAAATCTTCCTTTTAAATTTACCCTTTCAGGTAATATTAGATTCGGATCTAATATGCATGTATTGCTCAATGTATACACAAAACATTATATTATTGCCAAATGTTTATAGGAACTTACAAATTTTATACCGTCCACCAATATTTTCTCATAAAATTTTTAATTCGCTCAAAAATGATTCTTAGATTGTGGTCATAAAAGTCTATAAATGATAAAAAGTAAAAAGATGGTCGTTCAATAAATAATTGCACCAAAAAGGATAATTTGTGAAAACTCCACGACCCCATGGAACATGATGTAGGCCGTTTACTATGATACAAGTATCTATAATTAATTCCATGACTCAAATTTGTGATTTATAGGTCTACGTAGAGTCGGGGATGCTTATAGTTATCTTGCAAATTAGCGAAAAACTTTCCTAACATGTGGCATATATCCAATAATTGACAAAATAAAGAAAATGGTTTGATGGACATACTGACATGCTGAACATAATAAAGTCATAAACTGCCAAAAGAATAAATTACACTATTCCTATGAAAATTACAATGACAATGTTTAAGTATTAATGTTCGATGTTTGATATCTTTTTACTTATGACATAAAGTTTATGGCATAAACCTCAACCGCAAAAATAGAAACAAGAAGACAAAAAGAGAGTGAGATAAGATAAATGAAGAATTCTAAAGTGGGTTTGAGTTCTGGGTATAATTTTTTTTTTATAGAAAGCATTATCTTACGCGGCGCGAATTTAATTATAATCGGACTCCAGTGCGAATACGTGGCAAATAAAAAAGTCTAAAAAAGTAGGTGAACTAAATATTAGTGAATATTCACAGTATATTTTGTAATTATAATAGATGTATAATTAAGGTAACTTAGGATTCTTATTGTATTAGGAATTAACCATTTAAGGCAAGTTAGGATTCTTATTGTATTATGAATCAACATCTGTACAACTATATATATTGTGATTAATTAAAAGAATCTCTAAGGGAAATTATTTCATTCTTACACGGTATCAAGAGCCAAACCCTAATCCCTACCCCTCTCTACTTTTCTCTCTCGGCTGACCCCTCCCGAATTCCCTTCCTCTCGGTCGGCGGCAACAAGGTTGCCACCATGTCTTCCCCCACTAATTCTGGTTCATCCACTGGCACACTTGACAACCCCTCTCAACGTTCACTGTCTTCTTTTCATCCGGCATTCGCCGTTAACAACATCAAGAATTTTATCCCTATAATTCTTGACCAAGAAGACTGTCAATATTCCATGTGGATGAAACTATTCTATATTCATGCATGTGCATACAATATGCTCGACCATATTGATAATTTTGTTCCTCGTCCCACCGATGTTGCAGACTCAACCTGGCGTCAACGCCATCGTCAAACAATGGATCTATGACACCATCTCTAAAGACTTGTTGTGCACTATCATGAAAACATGTGCTACGGCACGTGAACTTTGGGTCCGGCTAGAAGAAAATTTTTAGGATAATAAAAATACTCGGGCCGTGTATTTGGAAGAGCAGTTCAACAATACACGTCTCGAGAATTTTAACAACATGTCCGATTATTGTAAGCAACTGAAATTCATAACCGACCAATTGTCCAACGTAGGGACTTCTGTGGCAGAAATCAAGATGGTGCTTCAACTAGTTGTTGGTTTACCGAAAGGTGAATATGATACACTCGCAACGATGATTCAACAAGCCGACCCCCTCCCAAGTTTCAACAAAGCACGTTCACAACTTTTGTTAGAAGAGACACGCCGTGCCAAACAAGACGAGCACAATCACAAGGCATTAGCCGTTGACGACATGACTCCACCGACGGCCAATACCACCCAGCCACCACCCAAGACCACCAGCAGTAGCAATCCCGCGGCGGAGGATGTGGCGGCAGAGGCCGCGGTAACAACAATAAAGGAAAGGGTCGCGGCAAAGGCAACCGCAATATACAATGTTGTTTATAAAACATCAGATTTTACGCAATATACAATGTTGTTTGACTGTCACAATACAATTTCATCGGAGATTTATGTTCAACACCCAAACTATGTAAAACTCCATTTAACCATTTCAACTCACAAAATGTCACTGCAATTGATCGATATTTCGCCTCTGCTAATGAGTGAGAGACAATGTGTTGCTTCTTGATTTTCCATGATACAGGTGAATTTTCGAGGGATATAAACCACCGGTTAGTGATTTTCGAGTCAACGGACATCCAGCAAAGTCTGAATCACACCATTCATACAATTGGAGATCACAATCTTTTCTCATCACAATGTCTTGTCTTGGGTTCTTCTTCAAGTGTTGCACCACACGGAGAGCCACATTTTAGTGTGCCTCATATGGTTGCTGCATGAATTGGGACAAAACATGCACGCAATATAACTACTCAGGTCTCGTAAAATTGAGTTATATTATAATTATTCTATTGACCAGACGCCGGTATGGTTTCGAATCTCCTAAAGTAGTTTCTTTGGCCAACGCCAAATGTGATTCTGTTTCATAGGAGTATTGATTGGTTTAGCTCCCAGTAAACTAAACTCAGAGATTATATCTAAGGCATATTTTCGTTGACAGAGAAACAACCCAGTTGGTCCACGTGCAACTTCAACTCCAAAAAAAGTACTTCAGAGGACCCTTTATGCGAAAACAAGTATGGAGATAGTCTTGAATCGTTCAATAGCACTATGGTCATTTTCGGAGATAATCAAGTCATCCACATAGACTAAGACGTTAAGTTGCATACCTCCTCAGTGCATAGTGAATAGAGAATAATCAGAGTACGACTGTTTGAATCCATATTTCATCAAAGCACTTGACAATTTCGCAAACCAACATCTTGGAGCTTGCTTCAAACCATAAAAAATTTTTCAGAGTCGACATACTTGCCTCGGATTAGGAACACGAAATTCCGATGGCAATTTCACATAAACTTCCTCCATAAGCTTGATGTGTAAGAAAGCATTATATACATTCATCTGTTAAAACTCTCAATTTCACGCAGCCGCAACAACTATGAAGGTCCGAACAATTACTACCTTAGCAATCGGAGTAAATTTTTTGTTGTAGTCAATTCCTTCCTCCTGTTTATTTCTGAAAATGACCAAATGAGCTTTATATCGCTCGATTGTGCCGTCAGAGTTATACTTAATTTTGTACACACGTATGCATCTGAGTGCTTTCTTATCTGGTGACAATGTTATAGCGCTGTGAAATAAGGACATTCTGATCGACCCGATTGGCTCTCGTTCTAGTTTGGCGAAAAGCACAAAATCTTTAGTGTCCATGTTCCATTATCCTCCAACGCTTGGATCTCTTGTCGCATGGCTACTTTTCAATGTTCCTTTTTCATTGCCTCCGAAAAGGTTTTTGGTTTGATTCATGTGGTAATTGCTGCAAGAAATTATTGGTGTTACAGAGAAAAACTATCACAAGATATAAAATTAGCTAAAGGATAAGGTGCACGGGAGAACTGATGTGGATCAGATGGGATTAATGCTTTTGACGTATACCTCAACCCGATTGTTATTCCGGATGCATTTCGTTGGTACGGATACCTTGCGGCTGTACTTTCTCCATGTTATCTCTATCCAGACCGACATCTGTCTGGTCTAAATCCTGCTGATCTGTAGGTTTGTACCTATATTATCAGTCTTGTCTTTTTTGAAGTTGTATTTGTTTATTCTTCCCTCCGTTTTGTCCACGTTAACACAACTTTGTTTCGGTCTTTTCCGTTTGCTATTGCTTCTATAATGTCGGTTAAGTTGTCCGGTCTTACAGCGAAGGGGAACTTAGTCTCGTAGAAATTCACATCTCTTGAGCTTAAATATTCGTTGTTCTCGAAGTCATACAATTTCTAACCCATATTTCCGTAGGGGTATCCCAAGAAGACATACATGCAACTCCAACTCTCAAACTTGTCCCTCATTTTTTCATTTGTGTGTGAGTAACATAATGACCCTATCACCCTTAAGTGATCATACCGAGGCATATTCCCGTATAAAATTTCATAGTGAGTTTTTTCATTCAAAACCGAAGACGGTGTTCTATTGATCAAATACCCCGCAGTCAAAACATATTCTCCCTAGAATTTAATCGAAAGATGGCCCTGAAATCTCAATGCTCGCGCCACATTAAGAATGTGACAGTGTTTTCTTTCGACTCTTCCATTCTACTGAGGTATCCCTATCCAAGGTGTCTGAAACAAAACTCCATGTTCGAAGAAGTAAGTCTTCATACATGTGAACTCGGTTCTGTTATCATTTCAAACTATCTTCACCCTTTTTTCGAACTGCCTCTCCACAAGAGCAAAAAAATTCTTGAAGGTTTGAGACACTTCTTTGTTATCAACTAAGAGAAATATCCACACGGCTCGTGAACGATCATTCACAATAGTAAAAAAAATATGAAGCACCGCAAGAGGAAGGGGTTCTATATAGTCCTTCCCTTTTTCTTGCACTCCGCTGGTTTCGCATTTAGTTGCATCCGTGGGCTGTTAATAACGTCAAACTGCTATTTCATAATTCTTCCGCTTTCTCTTTATGTGTAACTGTTGAGCGAAGCGTCGAGTCTGCGGTGTTGCAAATCCACGACACCAACAGTGAGTTTATAGTCCACTAATCTTCCAAGTCTGATGACTCTTCGTCCAGTTTTTTGTTGTACTGTCGACGAAGCCGAACTTCTTTCTTGTTGTTAGGGTTGTCCTCATGGATCTAGCCCATTCTTCATAATTTTCTCTCTTCAATTGGACTTGTGTCACCACAATTCCAGGGTTATCATTCGACATAATGTCGTAAGGAGAGATTTTTTTTCTTTGGGTTTTGTTTTCTTCATCGGCAATTTCTTTGCTAGTATCACCGATTTCTTTACCGTCACCTGTCATTGTTTTAGGGGGGGGGTTTGTGTTCTTTTTAACGTGGCTCTAACACCATGTTAAAATCGAGATATGAACGAGAATTTAGAGAGTATTTGAAGAATTATTTGTGTTTTTCATTCATCATTATAACCTCCTTATATAAAGGTAAAATATTCATTTTCCTAGTCTAATAGGGTTAGATAAAAGGTAATCTATTCTAATATGACTACAAATTATATATTACCATAATTTTTAATTCTATATTATCATAAATAGACCTAATAGAGATAAACTCATCATTGATGCATTGGTCACTTTCAAAACATGTGACAGAATAAAACTTAGATAAAAAAAAAAGTTAAAAACTAATTTATCATTCAAATATGTGATTGAAATGAAAACGTGGAGAAAGAAAAAGATCTATAAGGGAATGCTTCTTTTGGATGCTTAAAGTAGTAAAATGTTCAGACTGTCTTCTCCTTCAAGCTGAGATCTCTTCAAGAATGATTTCTTTTTCTAATTTAAAAAGTAATTGGAAAAGATTCATTAATGAGACAAGATGAAAAATCATACGGAGTACTATATTTATTGGACTACATCTTCTTGAAGATTAAAAATTTGCATGGATTTCCCTTTAAAGGCATTGATTATTAATTTTTGCCCTTTAAATTATTGGTCTTTAATTTTTATCATTCGTTTAAAAAAATGGTTGAAAATACTCCGATATCCTGAGTTAGAACTCCCGCTCAGTAAAAACATTTAAAAAGAATTCGTAAGGCATAATTTGGATTTTGCAATACACTATATCTTAAGGTAGAATTTGCCTTATTCCTTAAGGCAAGCTATGCCTTAAAGTAGAGTTTGCAGGCAAACTATGCTTTGTGATTTTTCTTTTAATTTTTTACTGAGCTGGGGTTCGAACCCAGAATCAAGGATTTTTTTAGGCGAAGGACAAAAATTAAAGATTTTTAATTTGATGGACAAAAATCAAAGACCATCCCGAAATAAGGGCATTATTGTGAATTGCCCCCTGAAGATCTCACAATTTCATAAAATAAAGGTCTGGTTCTACATTTTTGCTTATTTTAATTTTTTACTATTTAAATAATATTATTTCTATTATTATCATAGAATGTTGTAAATTCTGTGATGATCATAAAATATTTAGTATTTTTTTACACATATCTTAATTTGTAGGTACTCTTTTTAACGTTTTAATAGTATTAGTAATTAGATAAGACCTAGTCCCCTTGCTTGTATTTTTCATTTGAGTTTTGCTTTTGTTGTATAAATAAAAAAACTAGCCCTAACACCTCACCTAGTGAATTTTCTTTTTTTAAAAATTAACGAGAAAAGGGAAAGGCAATACAGACGGGTTAAGTTGGAGTAGTCCAATATTGAAAGTGCTTTTCCTTTTTCTCATATTTGTTCTTTTTCACAAAGTGCAATAAATTAAAGTTATAGTTAGATTGAGAAATCAGTGGAAACATGATGCTGATGAAGACCATAATCATGCATGCTTGTTGCTTAATATTCATTAATTAGCCCCAAGAATGTTTGTCTTCAACATAAAGCAATTTTAATCAGTCCTTATGCTTATTTTACAAGGACCGGAATTATAGATAGGCAAACCAAAAAAAGGAACACATGGACCAACTCAAGGACTCATTTACTACTACACATGGAGTAATTTTGAACCTTTCAAAATTTTGTCTTCTCTTAATTTCATTTGTTTCGACTATTATTTTTTAAGAAAATTACTGACTAGTGTAGAATCCCAATTACAAGCTATCTCAAGGGTTCATTACAATAGTCAAAAACCACTAAATCATGCTCGTAATTCATGTGGTTATACAATTTTTTTATAATAATAAAAAGAGTCATATTTGGATTACAGTTTTCCTAACCTTCGATTAAAACATGCGAAATGGCAATGCCAAAATAGATTATTTATTAGTTTTCTTAAATATTAATGGGAACAACCAATTAGGAAGTCGTCATATTCCAGCGTCCAAATAGTGGAATATTTTCCTTAGGGAAAAAGGTCGAATAATTGAAACTTTTCATTTTTGGCATCCTCTTTATGACTAACCACGGGTACCACACAAGAGAACCATGGTTCTGTCTGTCGCTTTATTTATCTTTTTATTTTATTTTAATAAGAAACAAAAGAATAGTCAAAACACCAACTCTCACACCGTAAACCAACTAGAATCTACGAGCATTATCTTATGGGGTAGGACCTTTTAGGTGATATCAGTTGCTCTGTTCTCAAATTCTGGTCATTCAGGTACATCTCGCGATTTACTGATAGTAGTACTGAGAAACCAGGACTATTATCTCCAGAAATAGTCTGGTGTAAGCCGGGAAGCTGGATATTAAAAAAAAAAAAAGAATCCACGAGCATTGCATATTCATTCAATTGTTTAATACAATACTATATTTTTATTTATTGATCTCACCAATCCACTTCCAGTTTCAATTCAGTCCCGCAATCTATGAAAACAGTCTCTTATTAAAATGTAAAATTACGTATAAGATTTTTTTTGACTTTTTTCTCTTAAAAAATTTAATAGCCTTGAAATTTGATATCCTAATAACCTCAGCATACTAGTGAATAGTATGTTGTGATACTTTTTTCCTTTAATGAATCTTATCTACTTTGAATTTGAATCAATGAAAATTTAGAATAGTTGGTTTTATACCACCGAAGGATGTGTGTAGCGGATGGAGCTAACTGTTATTTCCTTAATTAGAGATGTTGGTTTTAAGTATTGTGTATGAAAAAATTCTTGATGAGAGTGCTTCTCATGAATGAGCACTATACGACGTGAATCTGAATTAGTCGAGCTCCAATACGAGTATCAAACGCCGAATGAAAACTAAAAAAAAAGAATAATTGGTTTCGTATGTTGGATCATGGATGATTGTTGATTGAGAAAAAAATATACTAACAACATATAAACGGTTGCATTATTTTATGGAAAATAGAAAGGCTATGACATGTCGGCACGCCCAAGAAGACTCCAAAAATCTCGTCTCTGCCTTTATCATTATTTTGTTTACTAAGCAAATAATAATGTGAGATAATCCCACCAACTTTTGCCAATTTGTCATATTTATCGGAGTTGTTTGAATTGAAATTAATTTTTCATATCATTGATTCATTAAAAATTTTAGTGCTAATTACTTGACTGGTAGTGGTGGGTAATGGTTAGTCAAGCTCTTATTTGGTAGTAATTAATTAGTCCATTTTAACACGGGTTGAGCTACTAGGGAAAAAGTTTTTGTGGAGTAATTAATTAATGTATTCTATGGGAAGCATATCAAGTACACCAGGAAAAAGAAAAGTGAAAAAAAACTTTGCTGGTTTTATCTAGAACAGGTAAAATTCGTAAATATATGATGGACTCATTATTACGGTGGAGTATTCTTTTAGGGTAAAATACATTATACTTTTCTGAGGTCTTAACATATCACATATGCTCGACCAATAATAATATTACATATTCTACATTTGCCATATAACACATGCATAAGCTCTTATTTCAAGTTTTATATTAAAATATATCGTAATCAACTGCAATTAAACAGATAAGAGAAAAAACATTATCTTATTCAGTTAGTGCTGCCATTATATTCACGCCTTTAAATAATAAATTTACACTTCTAAGGATAAGGAAGAATTAAAACAAAAAAGAATAAAGGTAAACAATGACAGACAATATTTTGGTCGGTCACTTTTTCGAGCCGGGATCGATAAGTGGAAGTCATAAAAAAGAGATATTTCTCTTCGCAACTCAGATCAAGAGGAAGGGTAGCTTGTTTCTCCAAGCTGCAAGGAAGGATAAGGAGAAAGAAAAGAAAAAGAAGGACCTAATAAGATCAAAATATTGTACTTCCAGTTAAAGTTCAGAGCTCTAATAGCATGGGGAAAATAATTTCTTTGCTATTGTTTTATAAATATATATTTAAATAAACTTAATAATAAAATATACTTACACTTATATATTTAAAAATAATTTCATTTTATGAGATAATTTATAATTAAACAAGACAATCTTTTTAATTTACTCCAGACAATTGAAGAAGATCGATTTGGTTACCACGGGGAAAAAAAACGGTCCTTAAAAGTATCTCTGTGTTGAAAAAGAACTTTTACTTTCATCTTCTCTATTTTATCCCAACACAGTTACTTGGACTTCTGGGGAAAAAAAGCTTCAATTTTCTTGCATATTGTTTTTATTATCCTAAATAGTGCAAGAAAAAATCTACATTATATATTGATTGGCTTGGTGGGTGGATTTCTGTTGGAAAAACAGAATTTTCCATTTATGGTGAATAAACTTTCTTATTATCCAAAATAGTGCAAGAAAAGGTACATTACATAATTGTGGCTTGGTGTGTTTTGGTTTATTTGGTTTGGAGTTTAGTTAAAGTAGGAGAAAAAAAAAGGGGGGGGGGGACAATTATTTGCTTTAATGGAGCTTTGAAGTAATTTTAACTCTCCGATCGGAAATTATTACTGTGCTAAACTGTGTTACTAGTTTTGGTATATGCCTATGATCTATCTCACAATAGTATGATCTTGTTACTGTATTTTAATTTTTTTATTTTTGTGCTTGATAAGGGTTTAAGTTGATGAATCTAAGTGCTTAATTGGGGTTTAACTTTTGCTTAATTTCAGTGAAGAAGTAAATAGTTTTCTGAATGTGTATGAGATTTTTCATGTGTTTGCTAAGTTCTGAACCTTGTGGTCCGGCCGTTCTCCGTACCCCGCGCATAGCGGGAGCTTAGTGCACCGGGCTGCCTTTTTTTTGTTGCTAAGTTCTGAATTTTGTTCATCTTTTGTGAATTCAGCTGATTCGATTTTCTGTTACTATTTGCTATTTCTTGTACTCCGATTATGGTACTAGTTTGATGCATTTACTGTTAAAATTTCTCCATTATTGCTTATCTATAGTATTTTTCCATGATCTCTTTATTTTACTTTTTTCAAACCTTATCCGACCTTTTTTGTCATGTTTTCTCTTGAGCCGACGGACAATTATTTGCTTTAATGGAGCTTTGAAGTAATTTTAACTCTCCGATCGGAAATTAGTACTGTGCTAAACTGTGTTACTAGTTTTGGTATATGCCTATGATCTATCTCACAATAGTATGATCTTGTTACTGTATTTTAATTTTTTTATTTTTGTGCTTGATAAGGGTTTAAGTTGATGAATCTAAGTGCTTAATTGGGGTTTAACTTTTGCTTAATTTCAGTGAAGAAGTAAATAGTTTTCTGAATGTGTATGAGATTTTTCATGTGTTTGCTAAGTTCTGAACCTTGTGGTCCGGCCGTTCTCCGTACCCCGCGCATAGCGGGAGCTTAGTGCACCGGGCTGCCTTTTTTTTTGTTGCGAAGTTCTGAATTTTGTTCATCTTTTGTTAATTCAGCTGATTCGATTTTCTGTTACTATTTGCTATTTCTTGTACTCCGATTATGGTACTAGTTTGATGCATTTACTGTTAAAATTTCTCCATTATTGCTTATCTATAGTATTTTTCCATGATCTCTTTATTTTACTTTTTTCAAACCTTATCCGACCTTTTTTGTCATGTTTTCTCTTGAGCCGACGGTCTATCGGAAACAACCTCTCTTACTTTTATGTTGTACTCTACCTTCCGGGACCCCACCGTGTGGGATTACATTGGGTATGTTGTTGTTGTTGTCGACTGGTTTTCTACCTTTCTTACTTTTAAATTACCATGTTCCCCAGATTCTCTGAGTTAATGAAATAGTGATGATCAATTATATGGTATTTTTTCGCGTAGATGTATATATGTGTGTATAGTCTGCTTTGCAATTGACTGCATACTTATGAAGCTCGTCTTCTCGAGCACCGGTAATTTTGAAGTCAAAGTATTCTAACTGAAACTTCCTTTTAAACAGTAAGTTGGTACATACAGCATCTGAATATTGTTATGTAGAAGTTCATATAGCAACAAAAAGTGGAAAGGAAGTATTTATACTTGTCCATAGATGTTGATACTATAAATTTGTTTGGTGTTACTGTGTTGACGAGCAGAACCTTCAGCAATTGTGTTTCATAGAGTGAGGTTGACTGTTTGAGATGTTAAAACTTGTAGCTGCTTATATTTGCTCTGATGGAAGGCCCGGAATTGTATGTTTTCCTTGTAGTTTAACATGTTCATCTAAGCAGGACATTGACCTTCTCTTTACAGGTACTAGATGGCGACACTTGGAGATATAGGCCTTTCAGCAGCGATAAATATCATATCTGTGTTGATCTTTCTTCTGGCGTTTGCAATTCTGCAGCTTCAACCATTAAATGACAGAGTTTATTTCCCCAAATGGTATCTTAAGGGGTTGAGGCACAGTCCCACCCACTCTGGGGCATTCGTCACGAAATTCGTTAATGTTGATTGGAGGGCATAAATAAGGTTTCTGAACTGGACACCAGATGCACTGAAAATGCCTGAACCTGAGCTTATTGACCATGCAGGGTTGGACTCTGCTGTTTATTTGCGGGTATATTTGCTAGGGTATGGCTTTCTAATTATTGATATCACTTTTGGAGTCATAAAGAATATCTGTGCGATTGTTATATAGTAACCACACTGTCAATCATGTAGGTATTTTTCTTTGGTCAAACATATCGATTAACATGTAAAATATTGTATTATTACCTTTTTATTTCGCTTTGTCATGTTAACAGGATTCTTTTCAGATAAGAATGATACACGGTGCATCCATATGAAAATATCAGAATTGACTGTATGAAACAAACTGATTTTTGAAGGACTTAAATATCAATTTTTAGCATTTGCTGTATACTTGTCTTATGCAGTTTACCGCCAAAATTGACCTCACTGGTCCCCATCATGGAAGATTCTCAGATACGAAGGGCTTATAATTTTCAGTAGATACATTCATATCAAGCACCTATATATATAACCAAATGTCAATTTGAGCATTATCAAGGTCATTATTTATCTTTTTAGTTTAAGTTAATGTGACTGACTGTATTTCTTTTGAGGATCTGTGACTTCTCATTTGATTGTATCAGTAATAGGATTGACTCAAAACAGTAGCCATAATATGAAAAACCACATATTTGTTGTCATAACAAGACCAGGCGACCACATTCAACAGGGAGTTAAGAGCAGAAAAAAAAAGAACATACTGGATTATCCTCATCTTTTTAATTGACTGTTGACTAAGCTCATGCTGTAAAATCAAGATAAATAAGCAAGTCACCTTTTCAAAATAGTATCTTTTTCGTCTTCTTAAAAGAAAGGACAAGGAGGCCTTCTAACGAAAGGGGATTTAGGTGTCTAACATTCAATCAGTTAACTTTGTCTCAGTCCCAATTGAGGTTGCAACAGAAACAGGATAAAGAATCAGCATGATTTGAATGTTGTATGCTTTATAGCTCCTTTTTCCCCTACTAAAGTGTAATGCGTTTGATGGTTTTTGTCTATGAGAAACTGGGCGGTCAATGATGATTACTGCTTCTTGATTTCTGCAGGCTGAAAATCTTTGTTCCTATGACATTGCTTGCATGGGCTATCCTGGTACCTGTAAATTGGACAAATAGCACTCTGACCAAATCCAACTTTAACTATAGCGACATTGATAAGCTTTCTGTTTCAAATGTTTCACTTGGATCACTCAGGTTTGGAGATGTTGTCCACCAGTAAAATGGCAATACTTTTTGGTTTGCCTTTTAAACTCCATCGTGTAATTCATCTTGACCTGGATTTTTGCAGGTTTTGGACTCATATTGTTATGGCCTTATGCCTTCACATTTTGGACCTGCTATGCCTTCACATTTTGGACCTGCTATGCCTTCACATTTTGGACCTGCTATGCCTTCACATTTTGGACCTGCTATGCCTTCACATTTTGGACCTGCTTTGTCTTAAAAACTTAGTATGCGAAAGTTGTGGCCATGAGGTTGCAGTTTGTTGCCTCTGAAAAACGTCGCCCCGACCAATATACAGTATGTCACCTTACTTTTCGAGATTTGAACATCTAAAATTCTTCCATGTTAACAAATTTTGTCTCTGGAAAGAGTGTATAATCACTGAAGCATATGTTCCCTCAAATGCATAATGTGAAACTTGATATACAGAGATTGAAGATGACATGGTATTTCTCCTTAACTGTTCAAACTTAAGAGAGTAGTCAAAGTCTATAGTTTCAGCTTCTTGTTTATTTTTGAAATTGACAATCTCAATCTTCATCTTTGCATGTTTTGGATAATCCACGAACAAAGATCTTATGAATTTCTGGAAGGCAGTGAACAGATGGCAACTTCATCTTTTACATCTTCTAACTTTTAGGTCTCTATCAAGATGGACTGAAACATTTTGGTTCTTCTTTGAAAATTCTTTGTAATACTCCTTATGCATTTGATAGTTTGAAGCAATATATTGGCAGCTAAGTTGTAGCATTTCTGCAATTTCTCCACTTTAAGCAGTTAACATATTTAGAAATCCTTTGCTATTGTATACCCAATAATTTGGAAAAAAATCAGTGATAGCCATAGACAGAATTAGAACTGAAAGTTTTAACTTCTTTTAGCTCCTTTGTCCATTTGATACGCCCAAGCTGCATGCTTTGTTTAATTTAGCTAATGTATGGACAAAGATTTTCTGAGCTTTCTGAAAGCAGTTTACAGAAAACTTTACATTTAGTCTTTTACCTCTTTGAATTATGAGGTGGCGTGAAACATGTTGGTGCATTATGTGTATGATCCATTTGATTAAGCAGTAGAACGGTAGCTCTACAGCAGAGGATCTCATAATTTCCATTCCCCTCTTGATGGTGCTAATTATATGGGCTTTGTGATGCATTTTGTTAATATCTTAATCAAATCCTTATTAAGAAAATTGATAGCGTCGGGGTAATTTGTTTGAAGGGAGTATAGAATAAGTGTACTTGCATATGGGGTTTTCAATTAAAGTTCTACATTGAACATAGAAAATGTGTATTTGCACCGATTTTACTTGTGTAATCTTTTTTCCTTCTGGAGATAGCTAAGCATAGTAGCATTCTTGGATTTTGACACATAAATGATCCTTCTGAGAACTTTCTTTGAGGAACATATCTACAAGTATCTACATTCTCATTATGGGTAAACAATAGACCTGTGTACCTAGAATGAATAGACCTCATTTCCTATTGACATATTCTTTGTGCCTACTATCTTGAACAAAATGTGACTGCAACTTTTATCTTCATTACTTCTCGCACTAAAATTTGATTGTTACAGGTCCTTGTTAGGAATGTTCTGCCTGATGCCGATGAATCAGTTAGTGAATGTGTGGAGCACTTTTTCCTGGTTAACCATCAAGATCATTATCTCATGCATCAGGTTTGAACTTGCTGGAATTCAAGTATCTCATGCTGTTTTACTGATAAAAAAGACAAGTATCTCATGTTATTTAAGTGTTCAAACATTTGAGAAAGTTCTATATTCTTC
This sequence comes from Anisodus acutangulus, assembly GCA_029783415.1. Lineage (NCBI taxonomy): Eukaryota > Viridiplantae > Streptophyta > Magnoliopsida > Solanales > Solanaceae > Anisodus > Anisodus acutangulus. The sequence goes on from CM056501.1 coordinate 28,982,361, forward strand.
ATTGTTGAAATGTGCTCCTTGTTGAAGCCCCAGAGCTTTGGGCTGCTAGTTGGAGAATTGTCTTACATTGTGCACACCCAAATGTCAAAATCTTCATAATTGTAACTTATTACTACAGTAGGAAGGGAAGGAATTAAGGACTTGTGGCCTAGCATAGGGAAGACAACTAGTTTTGCAAGGGAAGAGGTTGCGCTATGAGTGCTATTGAATATTTTTTGCTCTGCCATTTATGACAACCAGAGTCATTAGGATCTAAAATGGAGTTTTTTAATAAGTTATGATGTGACAAAATAGCAATGGTAGAACGCAAAGATCTGAATATAACTTGAAGGCAAGGAATAGTAGTTTGAATCATCCACTAAGGACTTTTATGTGTGAAACCTCCTGAAAGTTTGTCAGTCATCTTAAAGTGCATGCTGAATACTTCAATAGGATGGATTAAAATTTTCTTATTATATGCAAACTTTTAATCTATGCTTTTTTATTTTATATATGTTGATATACTATTTCATCTTTATTCACTTAGTTGGATTCCACTATAGGGTGTTTATGATGCCAACAAGCTAGCAAAATTGGTGAAGGAGAAGAAGAGAAAGGAAAATTGGCTTGACTATTACCAACTTAAGTACTCTAGGGATCAATCAAAACGGCCTATGATGAAGGTATGGACGTGCCCCTAATTCTACAGATTGTTATTTCTAACTTCTAATATCATAAAATTTGTTCTGGGGTTCAATTAGGGCCTTTCTTAACAAAGTTTTGTCTACCTTCGAAGGAGTAAGTTGTTTCAGTGCATTCTATTTTCAAATTTGCAGACTGGTTTCCTTGGCTGCTTTGGAGAAAAAGTCTATGCAATTGACCATCAGACTGCTGAAATTGAAAGATTGTCAAAAGAGGTAAATACCACACTTTAATCTCCCTAAATAAGTTGACAAATTTTCAATCGGCGTGTTATTGACCTTGCAATCCTTCTTAGATCAGAGGTAGAGTGTGTCATGGATAGTACTGAATGAGTTACTATCAGCACCACTGAACAATGATAGGTGGCTGCTTTGGAGAAAAAGTCGATGCAATTGACCATCAGACTGCTGAAATTGAAAGATTGTCAAAAGAGGTAAATACCACACTTTAATCTCCCTAAATAAGTTGACAGATTTTCAGTCGGCGTGTTATTGACCTTGCAATCCTTCTTAGATCAGAGGTAGAGTGTGTCATGGATAGTACTGAATGAATTACTATCAGCACCACTGAACAATGATAGGTTTTTTTTTTATATTGGAAATATAAAGGATCTCCGCTGGAAAAAGATATCCTATTGGACATAACTTTCCTTTTCATCAACCATTTGCCTGACCTTGTTACTTTCACAAATGAGGTTCATTCTCTTTTTCTTACCTTTTTTCTGTTTTGGTTAATGCTGTTCTCTAAAAATCAGCTCTAATTCTACTAATGCCTTGGGTCTGACTTTACTTGTAGATAGCTGAAGAAAAACAAAGGGTACGAAAAGACCCAAAGTCTATCATGCCTGCAGCATTTGTCTCCTTCAAAACGCGGTGGGGTGCCGCTGTTTGTGCACAAACACAGCAATCCAGAAATCCAACTTTGTGGTTAACAGAATGGGCTCCAGAGCCGCGTGATGTATTTTGGAAAAACCTGGCGATCCCCTATGTTTCTTTGACAATTAGGAAGCTCATAATTGCTGTTATCTTCTTTTTCTTGACATGCTTCTTCATGATCCCAATTGCATTTGTCCAAACCCTAGCCAGCATTGAGGGGATTAGGAAGAGAGCACCATTTCTAAAAGTTATCATTGATGTGTAAGTACCACATTGTATACTTGTTCTGAAGTCGGCACCATATGCCGTTCTTATTGTTTGTTGTACTCATGATCCTTGATGGTGATATATCTTAGTCCATCTCTTTTTTTTAAGGGTAAACAGTCTCAATTCCATTTCAACCAAAAATTGTTCAGTACAAAACAAGCAGATGCTGATCATCTACAATCCTATTTTCAGAAAACAGAAGTCTATACACATACAGCTGAACCGTAGTTCATCTATTTCAAGTCTCTTCGTGACAACAATTTCAAAAACGAAATCTAGTGGTTTGATATTTGTGAGTACTTAACTTGTTTGACAATTGTGTGAATAGTTCATAGTTAGTTTAGCTTTGTATGATTTGTCTCATTTCATTCCCTGAGATACTTAATCGCTTTTGTTGTTATGTCATCACTCGCAAAAGAGATTCTTGACAAAAGCATGCAACCTAAATATGATATTCGCTACTTGGGAGAATTACAAAATTGGGAATAACAATTGTTGCGTATTCCGTGGATTTTTTATTTCCTTGTGATGCTGAATTGACATGTCAAGTCATGCTCAGCAAAGAAACACTATTTATATATGTTTTTTTGACTTAGGCTCTTCCAAGTTCCAAGTTCTTTTTTGGTTTTCTCCTCCCTTTTTGGTCTTTGTACCAAGGAATGGACTGTTATCTGAGTTGGCAATTGTGCGGATCGTGATTGTAGCAGTTGTGCACCAGCTTACCTCAAATGTAGCTCATTTTTTTTGTTACTCTTTTATGCTAATAATTCTGCTGATCTATCATGCAGACCTTTCATCAAGTCGTTCATCCAAGGTTTTCTACCTGGGATTGCTTTGAAGATCTTTCTGATATTTCTGCCAACTATATTGATGATAAGTCCAAATTTTGAGGGCTGGCTAAGCATATCAGCTCTAGAGAGGAAATCTGCATCTAAATACTACATCTTCACCATTGTGAATGTGTTCCTCGGGAACATAATCGCAGGGGCTGCATTTGAACAACTAAATACCTTTTTCAATCAGTCAGCAAACCAGTATGTTGTTTTAGCGAATATATGTTACTAGATTTGTCTCAGTCTTTATTTCTTTAACTTGTGAATCAATGGGGAAATTTTGGAAATGCAGTTAGAGCCTGCTTCTGATGCACAGGTAGAACAATGGCCACATAAAGAGTGTTTCTCTATGTGGACATTGTTCTACCTGATGCAGGTATAACGATGTCCACATAGAGATATACTCTTCCATTTCTGCTCTAATCAGTTATTCAGAATAGTAAAGCAACATGTTTCAACATACATATGGAGTTAAGCCTGACGCCGCTGAGACCTTGTTTTCACATACCCTAAGAGATGTCTATAACTATAGAGAAACTACTGAGCACAGTCATTCTTTTATTGATCCTAAACTTGGCTATCTCCTAATTCAAATGTTAGATTTCCCGAATGTCCACTCCAATGAATCAAATTAGTGTACACAAACAAAAGCCCTAGTTTTATAGCGTAGGGGATGAGAAGTGATGGTCACTTTGGAAGGACGTGGTTCCTCAACTAGAGGCATATCAGTGTCTGGGAAGCTCAGTAGGGACTTGGAAAAATGTTTATTTGGGGGACCAGTTTTTTTGTCCTGGTGAAGTTGATATGGCCTATTAGAAGAAAAAGAGAAGGAAACAATTCATATAGGCTAGGCTTCCTCGTGACAAGTGGAAAATGCTCATGTAGACCATGCATGCCATCATGTATTTATGGTCTTTTACTATCCTAAAACCCACTCTAATTATGAGATTGTTCGTGGTTCAGCATGCCATGCCTGAAATCCAGTTAAATTTCTAGCTTTAGATGTTACATGGACTTAAAATACAACAACAACATACCCAGTGTAATCTCACAAGTGGGGTCAGGGGTGGGTATGATGTACGCAGACGTTACCCCTACCTTTGTGGGGTAGAGAGGTTGTTCCCGATAGACCCGTGGCTCAGTGATGCAGTACTACCATTACATGGACTTAAGTATGAGTGTTGAATAACGGTATGTGTTTGACAAGTCCGTTCAGTTTCTAGAAGGTTTTATTCGCACTGGAGAGGATCCTTAAGCTTCCCTATAGCTTAGAGAGAGTTAATTGTCGCATGTTTTGTCAGCCTTAATATGAGGAAATTCATCTTTATGTCGATGCTTGTCCTATTAATAAATATGATTGGTTCTTTATGTGCTGATTCTGCTATTACACTATACCATGTTTTATAGTGTTATACAAGCTTTCCATGCTTTGACAATTCTTTGATAGTCCATATCCTATTACCTAAGAGCATTCTGCAATAAAATTCGATACAATTTTTGCAGAATCCCTAAAACAATTGGTGTCGCAGTTCCTATGAAAGCATCCTTCTTCATAACCTACATAATGGTTGACGGGTGGGCTGGTATTGCCGGAGAGATCCTACGGCTGAAGACACTAATATTTTATCACTTGAAGAACTTTTTCTTGGTAAAAACTGAAAAACATAGAAAAGAGGCAATGGATCCTGGAAGCGTTGGTTTCAACACAGGAGAACCACAAATATAATTATATTTCTTATTGGGGCTTGTCTATGCTGTGGTCACACCGTTTCTGCTTCCATTCATATTAGTCTTCTTTGGCCTGGCATATGTAGTATATCGTCATGAGGTTCGTCTTACCTCTTTCTTGTTATGTTTCTATCTTTCACTTCGTTTAGTCTTTAGACCATATGGTGCTTTATTACATCAGATGGTTTTTAAGTATTACAAACTTGCTGACATTGCTTTATTGTACTTTTTAGCGAAATATATCATCAAGACATAGTTAATGTCCTTTGAGGTAGTTTCGTATGCCCGACACCTACTTAGATGACATGCTAGGGATTACATCAGCTTTGATGTTGGGATCAGATATGGAATTTCATGGGTTCAAGGAAAGCCGTTTTAATGGTTGTATCTTCACCGCTTGTGGTTTAATTCGATGCAAAGCGAAGAACCTTATCAGGGCTTAACATGCCACAAATCAACTTTCGATTCACTCGTGGGATCTGGGCGGGGTTAGATGCCGATGAGCACATTGAACTATCCATGTGGCTGAGAGCCCTACACATGCTACACTACATTAACTGGGGTATTTTTTAGCTGGTTAGTCTTCCCCCATTTTATTCAGACCAAGGGAATATGGAAACTTGTACTGGTGGAGATGCATGTGGCGATGAAGCTGTTCAACTATCCTTGACATAACATATAATGACCCTTTAGTTATTCAATGTTAGTGATATAATTAACAAGTCTACCGCCACTGATTTATTATTATGGTAGTGTCTTCCCTCATTTGCTATTTCTATGGTATGTTCGTGTACTTAATTTCTGTATATGATCATTGTTCTGCGTGAAGATGAGGAGAATATATTGGATTGTAGATGAATTTTCTGATGCTTGCTGATGACCAATTTCACATCTCCTAGTAAAATTATTTTTGGTCTGCTATTTGCATATGCTACTATCTAGACATGTTTGCATGTTACAATTAGCTTTTTCTGATGGATTCTTTTCCTGAGATTTTGCAGATTATAAATGTATACAATCAGGAGTACGAAATTGCAGCAGCATTCTGGCCAGATGTTCATGGACGTATAGTTTTCGCTCTGTGCTTTTCTCAGCTATCTCTACTGGGCTTGCTAAGTACAAAACATGCTGCTCAGTCAGCACCTTTCCTGATTGCCCTTCCAGTACTGACAATCTCATTTCACTTATTCTGTAAAGGTCGTTATGAGCCAGCTTTCACCAAATATCCGATACAGGTGTGTAGAAGCACAGCTTGCAAATAAGAGTTTTCGCTGTTATAGTAGTTTTAGCTCATTTTTCTTGAAAACGTTGGTGGCGTTTCTATTTCGTTTTTCTTCAAAAGGTTAAGGTTGAAAGTTACAAATTCTTGTGCCACTAGAAGCCTTTAGAGATATTAGCAGTATACAGATTTTGAGGTCCATGTGCTTTTAGTATCTTTTCTTTTTCTTGTTTCCTTTATGAATTGCATTGACGTGGGTTCCTTCTCCTAGATAGTTATCTCTAAAGAGAGGTCCAGTTACAATATTTTTGAAAGGATTTAAGTTGTATACACTGACAATACAATTTTTTTTTTACACTACCAATGTAGTTTTAACTTGTGATAAGTAGGTTAGTTACTATTTTTACCTGGTTATCAATTGATGCTTAGCATATAGATTTACTTTTAATAATTACCTCAGTGACGTGATTCTGTAAAGAATTTTTCGTGTTCAGTGCATAAAACAATAAAAAGGCTTCTACTTCTCAACGACTAATGTTTTCTTCTCGATTTCAGGAAGCAAGGATGAGAGATACTCTGGAACAAGCAAGGGAACCAAACCTTAATCTGAAAGGCTACCTTCAAAATGCTTATGTGCATCCTATTTTCAAAGACGAGGATGAAGATGAGGACTTCATGATGAAACTGGAGACTGATAGTGTGCTTGTTCCCATCAAACGCCAGTCACAAATGAATACACGCGTGCCCAGCAAAGTCAGCGCTGGCTCATCTCCATCACTACCTGATGCAGTTATTCATGAACATTAAACAGCTTAGAACGTTAGGTATGGTACAGAAAGCACTTTAACCCGTTATATTTGAGCTGGTTGCACCAGCTTATGTTGGGATTGTTGGCGCTGAAGTTCATTAAGTAAAGAACGCTGGTTTCTATAGGTGTAGCATTAGAAGTTTTTTACACTTAAGGATGTTCACATTTTTAGCTGTTGCTGGTTGTTGATATTTTGTACACGAGCTTTGTAGAGGAAGAAGGTATTTGTTTTAACGATCTCAGTTAAAATGAAAATGACACTTCTTGTTCGGTCTGTTGATTTAATTTGTATATGTGAAATCATTGAAATTGTCGATGATTCAATTATAGTAAGCAAGATTTATAGATTAATATGCCACTCCAGAACCAATTTTTTTTTTAAAAACGTGTTATTGTTTTGAGGAACAAAGGTGAAGTATCAACCTAACTTTACTAAACATAAAATGGAGGAAACAAATATCCTCTACAAAATATATATGTGATATAAAATAGTGTGATGAAAAAAATCGTCATGTTTTTTGTTCTTCTTCGACTTTAGTTTTAGAAGACATGGGAACATCCACTATAGAATTCAAATGTTGATGATGAATACCATCAAGCTTGCGTTATTTAACAGTATCCTTGTTACTTGCATTAAAGTTATAATTTGAGAATAACAAAGCTAAAGTTGGTTGTTAATTTCACCCATAATTGTTCGAGTCATTTCACGTTCTTACTAGTACTTCAAGTATTCAAACGGAACTGCTTGCTTTACTTTATGGTTTATGTGAGTTACAACAATTGCATAAAATGAAAAGTAAGTAAATATTACAATAGTCAGAAAAGATAAACTACTAATGATTACAACAAACTGGAAATAAGAATAATTACAACCACTTTAAAACTTTGCTGAGTCGAGTGACGACGCTCTGTCTTTAAGACAAGATTGTCCCGTATATATCCTCTTACGTTATGGGCAATAGTCTCCCAATATAAAACAATAACTTAACAAATGAACAAAGGAAACTCAAGTGTTACTCTTGAAGAACTTTGAGTAATGAAATAATGCTAGAGAGGAAGAGGAAGATTTCTGAAATTTTCTCTAGTTTCAAACAATTGAGCCAAATGCCTCAATTTATAGTGTAAGGAGGGTGCCTTCTCAACTAGCCAACTAAAGACTTTTAATAGTCATGTAATAACACTTAGTGAGTAGTTCATTCAGCCAAGTAAATGGCCGAATTCATGTGCAAAGTAATGGAGATTCAATGCTCCAAAACCAACTCGATTCCTGAAACTCTAGGAACCAAACTGTAAATATTAAGCAATTTGGGTCCAAAAATATAATATTAGCCCAAAGCTCGGACCGAATGGGCGGCGGCGGCGCGTGTGTGGACTTAGCCTCGAACCCAAGCACATCTAAGTCCTCCCTCCTTCAAACACATGTATTACCCCTTGGGGTTTGAAACCCTTAACCATTTTTTAGGCTTATAAAATGAACAATTCTTCCTTTAACCACCGATGAGGGAGACTTGTTCCACACCATATTTTTCATGCCTCAAACACCTTACTTTGTGGACCAATATCTATTTCATTTTTTTACGATATTTGACGATCCTTGGTCTTACGGTCATCTACTCACTTAGTAGATTATGCACGTGTGAAGAACCAAAGTCTTCAACATGCGGAACCCTAGTGCTTAAGTCATTAAAGATGGGTGGACGCAATATCCATCAAAGGCAAATTTCCAATAGTTTATAACTAATCAAATAATTGAACATCCTAGATTTGAGTGTTTCAGGGTGTTCAAAATTGTCTCTAGCATTCTAGATTTGATTCTCAAGGACAACATTATTTTTGTTTTGTTTTGTTCAGACACCTGCGTTATGTTTTTATCTTTACTATTAATAAAATAACTACTAGGGGGTGAAAAGCCTAGTGGTCTTAATTTTTTTTTAAATGATTCTGCATATCAGGTTCTAAGAAGAAGGACCACCTTGTGTAATGGCTAGTATATATATATATATATATATATATATATATATATATATATATAAAAATTATCTTCATCAGCAAAAATAGAATTAAGTAAAAGTGAGATCTACATTTATAATCACTAATGCAATAAAGGGAGACACAGAGCCAAAGATCACATTCAAGCACTAACCAAATTAAGTTTTGTTCCTCCATGTCTTCATCACAATTAAACATATGAAACCAGTGCATTCGTAACCCAGGTAGATGAACCCATACCGGTGCATTCGTAAACCTGACCAATAAATTGTTTTATTCCCACTCGGCATTCAGGATCCGTTCGAATTTCGATTAACTAGATTTACGCCGCGTAAGATACTTCAAGGAGGAAATGTTCTTAACCAATATTTTTTTTTCATTTTAAAACTCGAATCTGAGATCTCAAGCAGGATCTTGTCCATCTAATTGGTAATTGCAAATACAGACTTGTTCCCATGGTTAACTAGTATATATTATCACATCAGAAAATGTATATAAATTAGCGATCTAAAAAGTGATCATTTACTCATTTCTACCAACTTTAATTAGCTTCATGTTATGTGCTCCACAAACACGGAATTATTTCATTTTCCTTCATAATGAATGACACTCTAGTCCCGGACATTTGATTCAATTAATTAATATGAATAACTGATTATTAACATGTAACTTAAATTATCGATAAAACACGTACCAACCCCTCCTAACCCGCTTCTTCTATCATTTTCGTACACTACCTGCCTTTTAAGTTCAATAGACAAATATAAAGTAGCATTAAAATTAATCTAAGTCTCAAATTTAAAAAAATCATGAGAAAAATATTTTCGGTTAAAACATACTTTAAATAACAACGACCAATGAGGGGAAAAAAATTGATTCACCAAATCACCCTATATGTTCACATAAAAGATTTATCTCTTCAAAATGTGGGTAAAAAAGAAAATATTTAGAATTACATAAGTTCATTGAAAATATTGCTACTATTTCATATACTCTTGGCATCGAGAAGATAGTTCTTTAAGTATCAACTGAGCAATTTTGGGTCCTTTAAGTTGGTTAAAACTTAAAAGTGAATATTTTTATTTTTATTAAATATTTATCAAACTCTAATATTGTTATATTTAACCGAAATTGTGGATTTTTAAAAATTAAAAGCACGAGAATTTTTTGTCAAAATTTGAGAAATCGCAATATAAAAAACTACCTCATACCAGACGCAAAAATTAGATAAAAAATAACAGAATTGCACCTCAAAAAATTGTGTCATACTCTTGAAATAGATAAAAAAAAAACATAAACTATAAAATTTGTACTTTCAAATGTGAGTTCCCGTTAAATAATTTTTATTTTTATAGCTCTAATTAAATTTAATAATTAGAGTTTGATAAATATCTAAAAAAGATTTAAAGTTTTCAATTTTGATAAATTTAAAAGATAAAAATCGCTAATGTGATACTTTAAAAACTATTTAAATTTACTACCAAATATAAGGGACCAATTTATTATTTTCTCCTCCTTTGGTATTCTTAACTAAAGAACAAAAAAAAAAAAAACAAGTCCCCGGGACATAGATGGATGGCAAAGGAGAGTAACTTAAAATCTAGTTGGAGTCATGCAGTGTGAGTTCGAATCCTGATGGAAGCATTTTGCTCTCTTCTGAGTAGGACTTTCGTCAGGAGTAGGACTTTCGTCGGGAATAGTTGGTGTAAACCGAAAAAATTGATATAAAAAAACAAGAAATAAGGAAGTCAGAAACAATATCCATGTTACGTCATTATCAGAGTATAGCTCATAGGAGTATCTAGTACCGGACAAACTTTGTGAGAAAGAAAGAAGGGCTGAATTTCTTACTCCTTTTTATTAAACAAAATATTACTCTCCCCTTTTCAATCCATTTGAGTTGACACAAAATTTAAAAAGAAAAAATTAATTTTTGAAATATGTGGTCTAAAATAAACTTTAGACAATTATATTGATATAAGTTATTTTATTAAGGATAAAAGAAAAAATTAAAAGTTACTCCCTTCATTCACTTTTAATTTTATACACCCCTTAAGAACTTCTTAATAAATGAAGTATGTGTAAACGTGTACAAGTATAACACTACAATTTCTATCCATAATTAGAATAAGATTCTAAACTAGGATTCATTTTGTATTGGGAATAGAATTCCTCTTGTATTAGGATTGTACACTATAATGTACAATATACAATCCTAATACAAGAGGAATCTTATTCCCAATACAAGATGAATCCTAGTTTAGAATTATATTCTAATTATGGGTAGAGATTGTAGTGTTATACTTGTACACATTTACAGTGTGTATTTTATCATAATACTTATATTAATTATAATTTCAATGGATGTAAAAAAAATTGAAAATGAATAATTAATATTAAGGGTAAAACAAGAAAAAGAAACTTGTCTTTAAATATTAAAGTGGACAAATAAAAATAAAAAATTATTTTTAATAAAATGAATAAGTGAAAGTAAACTAATGGAGTAATGAAACAGATTTAAAAAATTGTGCCAAGTAAATTAAAAGAGAGGGCATTACTTTACGTACTTAGTAGGGACTATAAAATATTTCCAGAAAAAAAAACAGAGTATGTGACGAGTACAGGTGAACAACGGCCAATGCAATGAAACACGTGGTCTCGAAACAAGGGTAGTGCGGTGGGCCCGTTTTGGCAGTACTTTTCCTTTTTGGTCTTGAGAATTAAGATGATAAGGTTTAACAAACCTGTGTGGTAGTAGGATTATAAGTTGTACACCCTTCATTCAATTTTAAATTTATTATAATATACTTATATTAATTAGTGTACAATTTTAATAGACTTAAAAGATAATTTAAATAAATAATTAATATTATGAGTAAAACAGAAAAAAAAAGTTATATTCTCTTGATATGCTAAAAGTGACAAGTAAAAGTGAAAATCTATTTTTAGTACAGTGAACAATTAAAAATAAACGAAGGGAGTAATTTTGAGTTTGAATTACTCCTAACTTTTTTTCTATAAGTACTCCAACAACAACAACAACAACAACAACAACATACATGTAATCCCAAAGAGTGGGGTAGAATGTACACAGATCTTATCTATATCTTTGTGGGGCAGAGATGTTTTTTCTGATAGATCTTGCTCAAAAAGAATGTAGATAATGCAGTATTGCAAGAAAAATAAGAAAATAAAATATCCAGATAAATAGAGTAAAACACATCTTTATTAATGATAAAGGGTAAAATGGAGAAAAATTAATTAGTTATGCCTTTAAAAAAATTAAATGATAAATAATTTGAGAAAATTATTTTTAATAACCACGAAAAATAATTTGAGACGAAGGGAGTAAAATTGTACCCTTTATAGTAAATTTTCTCAACAATTTAAATTAATTAGATAAGCAAAAACACTGAATGCCTAAATAATACTAATAAATGACATCATCATCATCAAAATCATAATAACAACAATAATAATAACCAAAAGCTATAAATTTGAGTTTGTATTGAGTTATTTTCAATAAGGGTTTGTTTGGAAAGGCATCTGGTAATTGGAATTGGTGTAATTACTATGGTAGTAATTACACATTATAGTAATTATGATGACCTATTTGTTTGTCATAAGGTAATTACACTGTAATTGCAAGCGTATTGTTTGATTGCACAAGTATAATTACACAGTTAACTATTTTATATTTTAAAAATAAAAATTAATTATCAAAACAAATATGTTCATATAAGAAATATTACTTAATTTTATCTATTTTTGTGTATTCAAGATAAATATTATTTCGAATATATAGAACTAAATAATTATAAATTTGTAACTAGTATTGTAATTTTTTTATATATATATATAAATAAATAATACTTTAATTGAATCAATTAATAAGAACTTCTTACAAAGCATACATTTTGCAATAACATCATAGACAACATGTTTGACAAAAAAAATATTTACAATCATAATTTCATAATATTAGGTAAATATTAAAAGTAATCTATCAATGCTAACATCACTCAATATAAGCTAAGTTTGCATATAACATCATCCAACAACGAAATTCAACTTCAATGACATCACTAGCTCGTTATAAGTCAAATTTGTGGATGACTTATCCTTTCTAAGATTAGGAGGTGTAACTGAAAATATACCATAATATGCATGCATCATATACATGGTATACTATTTTATGTATACCGTGTATATCACGGAAACCCAAGACAATTGGGAAACTGTGATATACACGGTATACACACCGTGTATATGATGGTTTTGGTAATAATTTTTTGTATATAATTAGCATTATACACTTACCATAATTATAGAATTCTTGTACAAATAGAATAGGGTTTTGGGAGTAGAATAGGAATAGGATTTTCCATATTATGGAAATTATAAATTGTATATATACTAATTCATTAATGAAAATAATCAAGGGATTATTTCTTTCATGGTATCAGAAGTCTAGGACTAAATTACATTCACTCTTCTCCCAAATTATTTTCTCAGTTTCCGACCATCCATTCTCGATCGAGATTGCCTCGGAATTCGTGCCCATTCTCGAATTTCATGCTAATTTTACATCCTCTCTTCCCAAATTTTCTTCCAAATCTCTTTGATCTTTCGTTATGTCAATGTCAAATAACATGTTTCATCATGTCTTAATGTTTCTAACATCAAGAACAACATCCCTATTGCTCTTGAGATGGAAAATGTCCAATATACGACGTGGGCAGAGTTGTTTAAAATTCACGCCATCTCACATCAAGTCCTCCATCACATAATTCCTCCCGCTATCCCTCCTCCTGTGGAGGATCTTCAGTTATGAATCACTCTTGATGCTACCGTCCTTCAATGTATTTACTCCACTATTTTTACCTACCTTTTACAGACGATCATTGAAATAGACACTACGGCTATGACTACCTGGAATAGATTGCATGATATATTCCAACATAACTAACATTCCCGCATTGTCACCCTTGAGCAGTAATTTTCCAAAGTCCGCATGAACGATTTCCCGAATGTTTCAGCTTATTGTAAATGGCTCAAGAAATTGGCGGACCAACTCCGTAACATTGGAGTGCCAGTTACTAATAGTCGTCTTGTTCTACAAATGGTTGTAGACCTATTGGAGGCCTATAATGGCGTTGGAACTCTCCTCCGTCAAAGTAATCCACTTCCACCATTTTATCAAGCCCGTTCGATGCTCACGTTAGAAGAAGCCGGCTTGGCTAAAAAGACGGCTACCGGTGCAAGTCCCATGGTGATGATGACTTCCTCCGATACTTCTCAAGTTTTTGTTGACAATTCGAGCCAAAACCGTACTCACGGTTGAGGCAAGACGAATCGTAAAAATAATGGCAAAAATTGAGGTGGCAATAACGGGGGTGGCACCCGGACCGGTGGCAATGGACTGCAAGCCTACTGGCCACAGTCCTGAGGTCCATGGCCGTGGAACTAGGCCAATGGCCCTGAGCCCAACAACCCTTACTACCCGTCAACCGCCTACCCACGGAACTGGGCCCAATTTTCCAACACCAACAGGCCTAGTTTTTCGGTCCAGTAGGGGTTCCTAAGAAACAGTTCTGGGCCAGGGCAGCAGGCAGGTGTGCTTGGGCCTCGACCTCCACAGGCCCATCATGTTGTGGGCCTCACTCCAACGGATATTGAAGTCCCAATTCACACGCTTAGATTGAATCCCACAGACGCAAATTGGTACTTGGACACCGACGTCACTTCTCACATGACATCCGGCCAAGCTACTCTCTCGTGTTATTCCAATTTGAGCAAAAATCATGGCATAATTGTTGGTAATGGCAACTCAATTCCAATTCGTGGTTACGGTCATACAACTTTGTTCCCCCCCCCCCCCCATCCACCTCATGTCCTAAAAAATGCCCTTCATGCCCCTAACTTAATTAAAAATTTGGTATATGTCCGTAAATTCACCACTGATAATTGGGTTTCTGTTAATTTTGATCCTATTGGGTTTTCTGTAAAGGATTTCAATACGGGGATACCTCTCATGAGATGTAATAGTAGGGAAGATATTTATCCCATCACGCCCGCATCCAGTCTCTCGAGTCAAGCCTTGCCATCTACTTTTGCAGCTCTTGTGAGGGTACGTGTAGTACACCAATTTGTCACTCATGTCCTTTAGGAAAACATGTTAGATTACCATTTGTAGCCTCTACTTCTCGTACTTTAATGTCATTTGATATTATTCATAGCGATTTATGGACATCTCCCATTTTAAGTTCTGTGGGCCATCGTTATTATGTCCTATTTTTGTATGATTATTCTAATTTTTATGGACCTTTCCGCTAGTGAAAAAATCTCAAGTTTTTTCCACATTCTTAAATTTTTTAGCATTCAACCGTACCCAATTCGAACGGGACATCAAAAATATTCAATGTGATAATTACAAAGATATGATAATGGGTTGTTTCGGAAATTTTGTGAAACTCATGGCATAGTTTTTCATTTCTCTTGTCCTCGTACGTCCTCACAAATGAAAGCCGAACGAAAAATTCGTACAATTAATAAAATTGTCCGAACTTTATTGGTCCATGCTTTCGTACCCCCTTCTTTTTGGTATCATGCTCTACAAATTGCTACATATCTTCTTAACATAATTCCTACCAAAGGATTGGCATATGCGTCTCCTCTTAAAGTCCTTTATAATATGAGTCTTTCGTAT
Organism: Anisodus acutangulus; assembly: GCA_029783415.1. Taxonomy (NCBI): domain Eukaryota; kingdom Viridiplantae; phylum Streptophyta; class Magnoliopsida; order Solanales; family Solanaceae; genus Anisodus; species Anisodus acutangulus. The sequence goes on from CM056501.1 coordinate 28,997,470, forward strand.
TCACATCTTAGGGTCTTTGGGTGTTTGTGCTATCCACTTTTTCCGTCAACTACTATTAACAAACTTCAAGCTCGTTCTACCGCTTGTGTATTTTTGGGTTATCCATCTAATCATCGTGGGTACAAATATTTTGATTTATCATCTAATAAAATCATAATTAGTCGCCATGTTATTTTTAATTAAATCCAATTTCCGTTTGCTAAAGTGAGTAGGCCCGTGCCTAGTTCGTATAACTTTTTGGATGACGACATCTCCCCGTACATTATGCACCATGTAATGAGCGGATCCAGTGACCACGACCCTCCAGCAGCCCCACTTTCTGCTGGCCCACAACGTCCCACTACCCCAGCTTGTCCCAGGCCCAGCTATTGGGCCGGTAGTCCAGCCCACTCCCTCGCCTGCTTCAGCTCCTATTACTGTTTTGAGTCCAGTGTCCCGTGTTGGGCCTGCAGACCCACTTCCTACTGGCCAGTCCGTCCCCCATCTGAATTTCCCCCAAAATCCACCCAATTCTCCCCCGAGTCACAGACCGGTCACTCATAGTCAACATGGTATTTTAAAACCAAAATGACATTTTAATCTACATTCGAATGTCCTTAAATCCCCCTACCCCGTAACCCAATGTCTGCTTTAAATGATCCAAATTGGAAATTGATTATGAACGACGAATATGATGCTTGTATTGACAATAAGACGTGGGAGTTGGTGCCCCGTCCCTCTGATGTTAATATTATTCGGTCTATGTGGATTTTTACTCATAAAGATAATTCTGATGGTTCTTTTGCGCGATATAAGGCTCGTCTTGTAGGTGATGGTAAAACTCAGCAGTTTAGTGTGGATTGTGGTGAGATATTTAATCCGGTGGTCAAACCGGCTACCATTCACAATGTTCTTAGCTTGACTCTTTCGAAAACATGGCCCATTCATCAGTTAGATGTGAAGAATGATTTCTTACATGGTGATCTTAAGGAGACAATTTACATGCATCAGCCGTTGGGTTTTCGAGACCCCAAATATCCGCATCATGTTTGTTTATATAAAAAGTCCTTGTATGGGCTTAAGTAGGCCCCACGAGCCTGGTATAAGTGATTTGTAGACTATGTATCTACTATTGGATTTTCTCACAGTAGGCTGATAATTCTCTGTTCATATATCGTCGTGGTACTTCCTTGGCATATATTCTCTTGTATGTGGATGATATTATTTTGACAGCTTATTCTAATGATTTACGAAAGTCTATCATGACACTACTCAGTTCCGAGTTTGCTATAAAAGACTTGGGGCCCTTGAGTTATTTTTTGGGGATTGCTGTCACTCGTCATACATGTGAGTTATTCTTATCACAAAGGAAGTATGCCGCTGAGATCATTGAGCGAGCTGGTATGTCATCGTGCAAGTTTACTTTCACTCCAGTTGATACTAAACCCAAGCTGAGTGCTGCGGCTGGCTCACCTTATGAGGATCCAACCCATTATCGCAGTCTTGTAGGGGCTCTTCAGTATCTTACTTTCACGAGACCGGATATTACGTATGTCGTACAACATATGTGTTTGTTTATGCATTATCCTAGGGTTGAGCACATGAATGCGCTCAAACGCATTATTCGATACATCCAGGGAGCACTTGACTATGACTTACATTTATATCCATCATCGACGTCTACACTTGTCTCGTATACATATGCTGATTGAGGTGGTTGTCCAGATACCAGACGCTCCACGTCTGGTTATTGTATGTTTCTTGGTGATAACTTGGTCTCATGGTCTGCAAAGCGTCGGTCTACATTATCACGCTCCAGTGCAGAGGCCGAGTATCGAGGGGTAGCCAATGTGGTATATGAATCATGTTGGTTACATAATCTTCTTTTAGAGCTTCATTGTCCCATTCAGAAAGCTACCTTGGTTTATTGTGATAATATTAGTGATGTTTATCCTTTTGGTAATCATGTTCAACATCAGCGCACTAACACATATAGAGATGGATATCCATTTTGTTTGCGAAAAGGTAGCTCGTGGACAAGTACGCATCTTACATGTCCCTTTCAGGTATCAAATTGCAGACATATTTACTAAGGGTCTTCCCTCGGCCCTATTTGAAGATTTTAGGGACAGTCTCAGCGTACGAAGACCGTCCGCTATGACTGCGGGTGTGTGAAAATATACCATAATATACATGCATCATATACACGGTATACACATCGTGTATATGATGGTTTTGGTAATATTTTTTTGTATATAATTAGCATTGTACACTTACCATAATTATAGAATTCATGTACAAATAGAATATGGTTTTGGGAGTAGAATAAGAATAGGATTTTCCATATTATGGAAATTGTAAATTGTATATATACTCATTCATTAATGAAAATAATCAACGGATTATTTCTTTCAGTATTTTAAAAAAAAAAATTAGAATAATAACATAGCTAGCTGAAATAAAAAATAAAGAAAAACAAATAAGAAAGTTAACATAGCTAATTGAAATAAAAAAATGAGAAAATTAAATAATAAAGAAGCACAATATGAGAAATTATGTAGAAGAATGTGAATTTAAAAGTTAAAATTTTTTTTAAAAAAGAAGAAGAATAGAAATAAAAATAAATTTAAAAAGTAAAAAAGAGATTCGGTAAGTAACCTCGTAATTACACCATATAATCACCTGTAATTCTCAGCCCCCCTCCCCCCCTCCCTCTCCCTCTCCCTCTCCCTCTCCCTCTCCCTCCTAGAATTGGAGAGTGTAATTATAGTCTTCCAATTACACCCAATTACATGCTGACCAAGTAATTACATGGTCAAACAAACATGTCAAAATTGTATAATTACACCCAATTACACTCAAATTCAACTACAGGGGGCTTTCCAAACAGGTCCTAAGGAATGTTTTATTTTGTAGTAAGTTTTTTCCGTGAATTCCAAATTAGCTAAATGCTTAAATTAAATAAAACTTTTAATTATTGAATAGGTAAAACAATTACAAAAAGATAAAGTTGGATAAGTGCCCGTGTGCGCTGGTGTATCAATTGCTTGAATACCAAGCACACCATGAAGAACATTAAAAAAAAATATAATCTCATAATTACAGGCTTACAGCATATTGTACTTCCAATAATAATATACTACTAATATCCTGCTAAATATTATTATTATCCTTGCCTAATTAGTAAGATTTATGTTTAGAAACCTAGATAAACCCCTTCCTCAATCATTTGAGAGCACTAACAGAAAAATATACTCCATATTTATCAAAATAAAATCTCCATAAAATATATCTAAAAAAACAAAAAGAATCACTAGCATATATATCCGTAAATAAATAACGCAGACTTATATGGTTAAAATCTAATAATGGTTTGTTTCCTTCTAATCATGGTTTTACATGACATCCCATTTTTTGTAATGCAAAGAACGTGTTAACAATGTCTTTTTTAATACTAATTTTTTACTGACTTAAAAAGTCAATTCGTTCAACTACACTTTAATTTGACTTGATGATTCTCTATTAGATTATCTTTTAAACTACTGTTTACAATACTGCCATCAGATTAAGATATTAAATTCTAAGCAATCACAAATGATGTCTCATTAATTGGTGGCGACACCTAAAATCTAATCCATTAATGTACTACATTGATGGTATTCATAGAGTACTAAAAATGTGCTACGCAGTTTATGAGGTCACGTTATTATTTCTTTTTTAAAAAAGTTAAATTTAATCTTAATTAGAACATCCTTCTTTGTTTTATTTTACAGAAAATAGAAATGAGTTTCTGCTCTATTTTTTAAAAATAAAAAAGTATCACCTAAAATCTAATCCATTAATAAAATTGATTGAATATAATTTATTCACTATTTTTCTTTTTTTCGAAGATAAATTCCAGTACTTTTTGGAATGTAATTTCAGCTAAACCTAATATGTAGTTTCTTTTTAACTTAAATGAAACAACTACAGTAATGAACTCTGTTGATATCGAAATATTAGTTCCTTCTTGTTAAAAGAAACCCGACAACTCTTATTCCAAAAGAATTAAGGGGTCGTTTGGTTTGAGGATAAATTTTACCGGCATTATAATGGGGAGATCATGATATGAAAATTAAATAATAATAAGATTATTTAGTGAATATATTTTCTTGATAAATGTTCGGTTAATTGAATTAAAAAGATACAGTAATATAATATAAAACATATGTTTCGTTTTACATGAGTTTGTTGTTGTTATGTTTCATTTTAGGCAAGATAAATCTGAATAAATTTTTATTTTTAATGTTAACCTTTAACTTATTAGGATTTTGAAAGACGAACTAATTTGGAGGAAGATTTCTTTGTCTTTAATTGTTTTATCCCCGGATTAGCTAATTTGGAATTGCTATCTACATGGAATATGATATAAGAATAATACTAAAAATGTGGTATACGAAATAAGACAATCTTCTATTTTATTCCTCATGCCAAAAGACTCCTAAAAGCTATCATTCTGCAATATTTAGCACAATGCAGTTAGGACTCAGGAGCAATAGATTCTTGATCTAATATTTTTTCTAGATTGATTTTGCATTTCATTCATAAGGAAACTAAAATGTCGATTCTTATAATAAGTTATTAGTACAACATCAAGCTCCGTTGGTATCGTTTCTTTTTTCTCTTCATATAAATCCAAATTAGTATTCTTTTATGTTGAAAACTAACAACAATATTTAGCACAGAAGTTGTCATAATCATGTCTCATAACAATATCTGTTGGATATGTAAAACACGTACGAGAATAGTAAATAACTATTACAGTGATCGAAAGGATAAACAACAAAGATTACAACAATAAGTTATCAATATCTTGATCTTGAATTGGAGCTTCAAATATGGATCTTGTATTCGAAAATACAACAACATGAACTGCTACACTCGTGGCTTGTAGATCCGCTGAGAATCCGAACGGTTATAGTCCTTTGAGAATCAAGTTCACACCTAAAACACTTAGCAACCAATTAGATAATCACAACACCACCGGCTGAGTCGAGAGATGACTCCCTGTCTTTAAGACAAGATTGCTCCCGTATATAGCCTTTACGGAAGTGTGGACAATAGTCTCCCAAGATGAAACAACAAACTATCAAATGTGCAAAGCCTACACAAATGACCTCAGCGAAGAACACGAACAATGAAGATTGCTAAGAGAAGGATTGCTTATCATGAAAACTGATCTCTTTGTGGTGCAGTATACTTGTATGTATATTGCGGGGCTCTATAGAATTGAGCCAAATGCCTCAATTTATAGGTGTGAAAGATGGTCTTTCAAATGCCCCATGTAATGACCCTTTAAATCACCAACTAATGCAGCCAAATAATGACTGAGTTATGGAGGAAAAACTGTCATGTTAATGCTCCAAAACCTCTCCATAATCAGCAAAATTTTTGGACTTCCGTCGAGCACTCATTGTCTGGGAAGCGCCGCAACTCTGCAACCTTAGAGCCACGGCACCGCGACTCCATAAGCCAAACATGGAATTAGCGTCGCAAGGGGGGCGCCGCGGCGCTCCGGCGTTGCGGCCCAGTCCGGGAGGCGCCGCGGCCCTTTCCGACCCGTTCCATCTTACACTTCGCACAAATCCTTCCTTCGTTTACCAACGTGGAACACTTGTTATTTATCCAATAACCATCCATCATTCTATGTCTCAAACATTTCACTTACGTACCAATATCTATTTCATTAACGAAATTTACGATACTTGGCACTAAGATTGCACGTGTATGAAAACGACATTTCAGACGTGCGGGACCCCAATTGTTCGAGTCATAAATAATGAGATAAACTTAATTCCACATTAGTAAATTTTCAACAATATCTACCTATAAATTTCATTCCTAATATAAAATAACACGTAGAATCGTATAATAATTTAAATAAAACTTATGCAATACTAAGCTTCGTTAGTATTAAAAAAAATCTTCGTAAATAACTTAACAAACTTAATATTGAAAGGACTAGGAGCAATTTTAAGCTTGCAGAGTTTAGTACAATAGAGCCTCGTAATAGCATTTGCCTATAATTCAATTCCTAAAAAAACGTGAAATATAGATTCTTATAATAACTTTGAAATCAAACAATACTAATCTCAGTTAGCATCAAAATTCCACTTTTTCCTTTCATAAAACCCCCAACACCCTTTATGTCGAAAGGACTAGAAGCAATATTTAGCTCGCAAAAATTGGCACAATAGTGTCTCGCAACAGTGTTTACTTATAAATTGAATATCTAAAATAATAAAATATAGATTTTATAATAACTTTAATAAAATAAATACCATATTAAGCTTTGTTAGTATCACAGTTCTTTTTCTTCTTCATAAGAACCCTAACAACTTTTATGTCGAAAGAATTAAGAGCAATATTTAGCTCACAAAAGGTGACACAAAAGTGTCTCGTAACAATATTTGCTTATAAATTTCATTCCAGAAAAAATTTAAATGTAGATTCTTATATTAATATGAAAAAAATTAAATATAATACGAAGCATCGTCAATATAAATTTTTTTTTCTCTTCATAAAAACTCTAACAATCTTTATGTTAAAAGGACTACGAGCAATTTTTAGCTTGTAGAGGTTTGCACAATAATGCCTTGTAACAGTATCTACCTATAAATTTCATTCCTTAAAAAAATAAACTGTAAATTTTTATAATAACTTAAATAAAATCAAGACAATACTAAGCTCCGTTAGTAAATTTCTTTTTTTTTCTTGGTAAAAATCCTATCAACCTTCATGTCCTACATTCTTATAATAACTTAAATAAAACCAAGACAATAATAAGCTCCGTAAGTAAAATTCTTTTTTTTTCTTTGTAAAAATCCTATCAACCTTTATGTCGAAAGGACTAAAAGCAATATTTAGCTCACAAAAGTTAGCATAATAATGTCTTGCAACAGTATTTTTCCTAAAAAAAGCAAAATTTAGATTCTTATAATAACGTAAATAAAACTAATCCAATATATGCTCTGTTAGTATTGAATTTCTTTTTTGTTTTTTCATAAAAATCCTAACAACCTTTATGTCAGATACGATTAAGAGCAATATTTAGCTGGCAAAAGTGGCACAATAGTGTCTCATAACAATATCTACATATAAATTCATTTCTAACAAAGAAAAAGTAAAATGTAGTTTCTTATAATAGTTTAAATAAAACTAATTCAATACTAAGCTTCGCTAGTATCAAAATTCTTTCCTTTTTCTTCGTAAAATTACTAACAATCTTTATGTTGAAATGACTAAGAGCAATATTTAGTTCACAAAAATTAGCACAATAGTGTGTCGTTAGAGTATCTGCCTATAAATTTTATTCTTATAATAACTTAAATAGAACTAATATAATATTATACTCCATTAATATATATTTTTTTCTTCGTAAAATACATAACATCTACAGTAAAACCTCTATAAATGAATATTCTTGGGACCTGAAAAATTATTATCTTATACGGGGTTATTAATTTATCGATAAATGAATATTTTATTAATTTATCGATAAATATTAATTTATAGAATAATTTTTATTTTGTACATTATATTTCTCAAATTAAACAATTAATTTTTTTGGTAACTAAGAAAAGAAAATAAATAAATAATTAATTAATGACGGTCATTGTATCTAAGTTTATTAATCTTGTCAAAAAGAAGTTTATTAATCTTGGGTTGGCGTGATTCAAAATAGAATGCATGTATATTAGAATATGAAGTGTTGTGAATTGTTTCAACTTTTAAGTACACAGTATAGAGTTTATAAATAGACACATGTACTTTAACTTCATATACCAAAATATAAAAATTCACATATTATATCTTCTCTTCCATAGCTACTCATTTGAAAGGTGTAAAAAAGTCTACGCTAACTAATGAGATGAGAAAAACATTATGCGAGTACAAAAATAAAAATCATCAAGTTATGTAATTTTAGGAAAGCATAAAGTTTGAAATAAAAATTATTTAGAAAGTGCTTTATTTTATAAATTATATATGTAATTTTCATACGTATTTAATGAATTATTATTTTATATTTTCAGTGGGCCTCAAAGATTTTTTTTTAAATTATTATCTTATGCATTTATCGAGGTTATTATTTTATCCCATTGACCCAAGTCGGGACGGGAGAAAATTATTATTTAATCAAAGTATAATTTATCGATTCATTTATCGAGGTTTTACTGTATGTCGAAAGAATTAAGAACAATATTTAGCTCGCGTAATTTTGCACAATATTGTCTCGTAATAGTATCTGCCTATAAATTTTATTCCTAAAATAAAACAATGTATAACAAACAGTTTTGACCAAAGCTTTCCAAACATATATTTTTGAAAGAATTTCTGTATGATTGATTTAGAAAAGATATAAATTGGACATTCAGGAAAATTTAGTGTGGATTCTAAATTTCTAATCAAATCAGGGTAAATTCTTAAAAGTCACAATTTCCCAAAAATCCCAAATAGACCCTTTCTTTACTGCTACAAAATCCAACTCCCTAATAGAGCAAAAAAAAAAGTGTGACAGTCAGCAGCACCCACTGTTTTGTTCTGTTTGGTTTCCCTCTTATATGGTTTTCTTGGGCCTTCTTCATAACCACCCGGCTTATGAATTTCTCCATCTTTTTTTTTATTTGATCACATTATCGAATTTCATTTTTCTCTTTTTTTTAAAAAAAAATTGTCTTGAGCCCATTTATTTTAATTCTTGAAATTCATAGCATGATGAATTAGAATTGTGGGAATTCAATCGAAGCTGTTTGAACTGATCCATTGATTATGTGAGTTGAATTTCCGTTACTTTTGTATATGATTGATCTTGGGTTATAATCAAATTCGTTTTTTTGTTTTCGTTTTAATTTTCGTTTTAATTTTCGTATGGGTGTTGGGAATTTGAATGAATTTCGGATGGATTCTAAGGATTGAGTGATTGTTTGTTTTTAGATTGAAATGCCGATTAATTGATTTGGTGGAAATTGATACATGAATTGATTTGGAATTTCATTTGTTAGTATTATTATTTTTATATAGTGAATTGGTTTGAGGTGATGACTGGTTGACCCAGTTTTGTTGATTTTGGGTCACCTCGGGTTTTGTTCTGTAGCTTTTAAATGAGTACAAACAGTAGATTTCATTAAGAAATTAATCTGCTTGTTGATGTCAGTTTGATATAATTCCATTCTAGTGTCTAAGGTTTGAACCCATGACATGCTGTCACGTGAACAAGAGGTTATGGTTTCAAACCGTGAAAACAACCTCTTGCAGAAATGTAGTCTAAGGCTGCGCACAATATACACTTGTGGCCAGCCATTCCCTGGACCCCGCGCATAGTAGAATCTTAGCGCACCGGGCTGCCCTTCTATTTTTTAGTGTAAGTTTTTTGCAGTTAGTTTGATATAATTCCATTTTAGTGTCTAAGTTTTTTGCATTAAGATTTTAATCTACTTGCTGATGTTTGGTTGATTTAACTTAGCATCTAAGGTTCAAACTGTTGTTTATAACATTCTTGCACAACCATTTATCCTGAAAATTCATATTTGAAGTTAGTATAATTATGAAATGTATATACTTTTGCTCATTAAGTTCCATCTTTAAGTTGTTTTGGAGTAGAAGATGGCAACGTTAGTTGCGAAACAAGGGCCATTGAGCAGTCAGAATCAACACGCACCAAGAGCGAGAAATCCGTCTAAGGTTTTTAGGAAGAGAAAGTTTTACCTAAATCGTGATGAAGAAAAACTTGAAAAGGACAATGCACTGCTGCTCGACGTTACAGAGTTACCTAACAAGAAACAAAAGCTTTGTTCTGAGCCTGGCGTCTCCCGTGGAAAAAGAACTGTGTCAGAGCACACGAAGGTTGCAATCAGGAAGGAGGATGCACGTTTATCGGGTGGTTCGGGAGAGAAAATAAAAACAACGGAAAAGCCAAAGAGGACCATGATTAAATCACAGAGAACCAAGACGGTAGCTAAGCAAACAATGACTGTAAAGGAATCTGAAGGTTCTTGTAGCAGAATCGCCTCCAAGGGGCATTATCGTTCAGTAGAGAGGAGACTAAGTGATATGATTTGGAATGAATTGATGAGTGATGATGAAGAAGAGGAGAGTGAAAAGGAAGAGGAAGAGGCAGAGGAAGGAGATGAAGAGTATTATCCAGGATCCTTAACAAAATTTGAGATGCCACTTAATGAAGCGTTGAATAGTTTAAGAAATTCAGAGAAGTTTTTGAGAAATTCCAACAAGGGAAAAGTTCTTAGAAAAGGACCTTCGAGAAATAAAGGGAACGATAAAGTTCTTCTAGGTGGAAATTCGCAGACGAAAAGGATGCCTGATAAAGTAAATCTAGAACAATGTCCAGGAAATTCAAGCAAGAAGATGACTCATAAAGGAGATAATACAATGAACAAGGTGGAATATGGAAGTGAAGAAAAGCGGGGCGTGTGCAAGAAAAAGCCATGTTTTTCCAAGGTTGGAAAGAAAATGCCATGGACTCGTGAAATTCAAGGCTCAGAGACTAAAAGGGCGGCTGCTAATTTAAATGGAAAACAATGTCTAGGAACGTCAAGAAAGAAGAAGATTTCTCAAGGAGATAGTACAATGGATAAGGTGGATGAAAGTGAAGACGAGTGGGAGGAAAAGCCAAGTTTGTCCAATGATGGGAAGAAGAATCAGGGAATTTATGAAGTAGATGCAGAGAATAGAAGGACATCTGTAAGACGTGCTACTGCAACATTCAAGAGATATGGTCATGATTACTATGTTGGTGAGTGGGAAGATGATACTGATGAGTATGAGGTTTTCCCAATAAGTGATGAACCTCATATACCAAGTAACACAAGAAGCCAGAGAAGTGACGTTTCACATGAACCGAAGCCAAAAAATAGTCTGAAAGATATAATAAAAGATTCAGGGAGGTTACCTGCTTGTAGTTCATTCCCGTCCTGGGCGCGTGCTAAACTTAAGGGAGAACAATGTGTAACGCCAAGTAAGAAGAAGATTCCTCAAGAATATAGTACAATGGATAAGGTGGATGAAAGTGAAGACGAGTGGAATGTGTGCAAGGAAAAGCCAAGTTTGTCCAAGAACGGAAAACAGAAGCAGGGAGTTCATGGAAAAGATCCAGAAAATAAAAGGACATCTGTAAGACATGCCGCTGCATCATTCAAGAGATACGATCATGATTACTTTGATGGTGAGTGGGAAGATGATACTGAGGAGTATGAAGTTTCTCCAACAAGTGATGAACGTTTCATACCAAGTAACACAAGAAGCCAAAGGAGTGATGTTTCACATGAGTTGAAACCAAAAGATAGTATAAAAGATACAATAAATAATTCAGGGAAGTTATTTGCTTGTAGTTCATTGCCTTCCTCCTCATCGTCCTCTGGTTCGACAATTTCAAGAAGTAGAATAGATAGATCTACAAAGATGAAGGTCAAGCTCTTTTTATTCATCTTTTACTTTAAATGGCATTTCTTCTCTTTTTTCTTATTTCTTTGAGACGATTACACTTTTTAATTTTATCCTATGCAGGTAAATTGTCATCAATGTAGAAGAAGTGACAGAAGAATTGTTGTTCCTTGTAGGAAGTGTAAAGAGAAATTTTACTGTATCCAGTGCATCAGGGAATGGTAAACCTCTAATGTGCATCTCTTATATTGGTGGTTGTCCAAATGCTTAGAGATTCCCTTTTAGTGTCGAATGGAATTTTAACATCATTTTAAGCTTCCTGCTATTTATTTTTGGTGATGAACAGGTATCCTGAATTGGAAGAAGAGGAAGTCTCAGAGGTTTGTCCATATTGTCGTGGAAAATGTAACTGCAACTTGTGCTTACACTCAAGTGGCATGCTTAAGGTTTGTCTTTTCCTTTAATTAAACAATAGCTTGTTGCTTTTGTTTTCTAATTACTGCTGAATATTTCTTTCCTTGAAGACATCAAGAAGGGATCTAACTGATCGTGAAAAGATTGAGCATTTGCACTATTTGATTATCACACTCCTTCCCTTTTTGAAAGAATTTCATCAGGAACAAATTCAGGAGATAGATATGGAGTCTTCTATTCGTGGTATGTATCTAAGTTTAAGAAACAAGACACTGAGTCCGATGAATTTTTACATTGATACAGTTTTTATCACAGGAGTATCTTCATCTTCAGTTGAAATTAAACAATCACTTTGTTACAATGATGAGCGAGTTTACTGGTAATATATCTTCTCTCTCTTTTCTCTTTTCTCTTTCTTTCAGCTATTATGAAATGTTATGTTTGCAGACCTTAATTTTGGAGGTTTTATGCTTATTGATTTTCTTGGCCTTGGAGCAGCAACAATTGTTCAACTTCAATAGTCGATCTTCATCGAAGCTGCCCAGATTGCTCATACGAGCTATGTCTAAGTTGCTGCCAAGAGCTTCGGGAAGGCAAGTTTCCAGGATATAGCTATGAAGCAGTTTTCCAATATTCAAATAGAGGTCATGATTATATGCACGGTGGAGATCCACAGCCTGAAAGTTTTCATAATATGGAAATTCGATGGGACCAGAACAAACCAATAACTTGGGTTGCTAATTATGATGGTAATATCATGTGTGCTCCTGTAGAAATGGGTGGATGTGGAAATTGTGTTTTAGAGCTCAAGCATCTGCTACCGAAAAACTGGATCTCAACCTTGGAAGCAAAAGCAGAAAGAATTCTGATTCAATGCAATTTCTCACAGATGATTTCTCAGCCAACTTGTAGAACGGATGACCCTGAACTGTTACACAGGGCGGCTTCTAGAGTTGGTTCCGATGATAACTGCTTGTATTCCATTACTGCAAAGGATGCTATGGAGGACGATGCACTTTTACACTTCCGCAGACACTGGGCCAAGGGTGAACCGGTAATTGTACGAAATGTTCTCGAGCATACAAGCGGTTTAAGCTGGGAACCAATGGTGATGTGGCGTGCACTATGTGAGAGCACTGATTCAAAGATCCTTACAAGTATGTCAGAAGTAAAGGCTATCGACTGTCTGGCTGGTTGTCAGGTTCTTTCTCATTTCCTCTGTCTTTTCTACCTTATCAACAGACTTTGTACTCACCACATTCCGCTTATTCATCCTTCCACTGCCTTTTCATTTGGTAATAAGCATGTTTCCTAATTGAGATATTTTGCTTCTAGTATCCTTTTGTTAAAAAAACTTGTTTCTTCATATTAAAGCAGTTGCTTCTTGAATAGCTACATGGTGTTATTAAAATATGACTATCTGCCATTGTGTTGAACGTAAATTATATAAAACTTTTGCAGGTTGAGATCAATACTCGAAAGTTTTTTAAAGGGTATACAGAAGGCAGAAGATATGAAAATTTCTGGCCTGAAATGCTCAAACTTAAAGACTGGCCACCGTCTGACAAGTTTGAGGATCTCTTGCCTCGGCACTGTGATGAGTTCATCAGTGCATTGCCGTTCCAAGAGTACACAGATCCAAGAATAGGCATTCTGAATCTTGCTGTTAAATTACCGGATGGTGTCTTAAAACCTGATTTGGGTCCAAAGACATACATTGCATATGGTGTCACCGAGGAACTTGGAAGAGGGGATTCGGTGACAAAGCTCCACTGTGATATGTCAGATGCGGTATGATTTCAACAGGACAATTTTAGTTCGTCCATTTGACTTCTTCACTTTATTCTCATGTCACTGCCACTGCCACTACCTAATATATGTATGTTATGTAATATCACGTGGTCAGTCCATGTTGACTTGTGAGTAGCACTGGTTAATACTTTAAATCACAATTTAGAGGATATTTCATTACTTCCAAAAGGTAGAACCGAATTGTTGACAAGAAGGTGTCTCAACTGTATGAAGATTCCAAAATGGGAGCTAAAGCTGACAAACAAAACAACAACAACAACAACATACCCAGTGTATTAACCAAATATAGCACCATATTTAGCCAATTCTGCCTTAAGTTGTCTAGTAAGACTCATAAACCTCATGGCCGGTCCTATATAATAAGTTTGACAGTTGATATCAGACTTCAGGTAAACTAAAGAATGATCAGGAGTTCATCATGCTGATCCGCATGCTGCAATCTAGTTTTATGTTTAATCTCACCTTTAGTACGATTGTCACCAGCCAGTGGCAGATTTAGAGTATGCTTTGCTGGTTCACGAGAATCCAATAAACTTCTAATCCTGAATTCGCGTCTGATTGTCACATTTCGGGTAAAATAAAGAATGATCAAGAGTTTGTGTGTATCCACATGCTACAATCTAGTTTTATGTTTAATCTCACCTTAGTGGGAGTTAATACTTTTTCCAATACCTACTATTAGATTCCAATTGTTACTTTTTGGTGCTAATTTATTGACAAGCTGATGTTGTCGAAATTTTGAATTGCTCAGATAAATATTTTGACACACACATCAGAGATGGCTATAAGTGATGAGCAGCAGTCTGCAATTGAAATTTTGAAACAGAAGCATAGAGCTCAAGATGAAAGAGAGCGCCTAGAGCGTGAGGGCGATGAATATCCTATGAAGATGTCTAGTGAGATCAAAAGGGAGGATAAAACATCTGATGATACGGAGATGACTGGAGGTGCCTTGTGGGACATCTTCAGAAGGGAAGACGTACCCAAGTTGGAGGAGTATCTTTTAAAGCACGCTAAGGAATTCAGGCACACTTACTGTTGTCCCGTTGATCAGGTTTTTCACCCAATCCATGACCAAACCTTCTACTTAACTTTGGAGCACAAGAGAAAACTAAAGGAAGAATATGGTTAGTGATTTACCTTGCTAATTATCCTTTTTTGAGAACAGGAAAAGACATTTTCTTCAATAAACTCAAAATGTGGATGTTTAATATTTTAGGGGTTGAACCTTGGACCTTCGAGCAAAAACTTGGAGAGGCAGTTTTCATTCCAGCAGGATGCCCTCACCAAGTGCGTAATCTCAAAGTAAGAATCATACTTATCAACTAGTTTTATTTTCCATGAAAATCCGGATGACCAAGTTCATCTAGTAACCAGCTATTTTCAACTTTCCAGTCGTGTACCAAAGTTGCTGCCGATTTTGTTTCTCCTGAAAACATTCAAGAATGCCTCCGCCTCACGGTTGAGTTCAGGAAATTGCCGAAAGGCCACAAGGCCAGAGAAGACAAACTAGAGGTACCATCTGAAAATGCTTTATTTTAATCTGGCTACTTTAAGCCTAGCCTCCATTTCATACTGACTTGTTTCGTCCTCTGATGGAACAGATAAAGAAGATGATCATTCATGCAATCAACCAAGTTGTCACAGATTTAGAGCAGCTCACGTACATAGTTTAGAGAAATAGCAGTACAAACTTTTGCACAACAGTTTTCTTTAGCAGCAGTAGCAGTTGGTATTGTTGCTGCTATTGTCCTTCAATGTTCTTCTTTTAGCTGTTAGGCAGAGGACAATTTTGATACACACTTCTTGCAGCTTAGGTCCTCTTCACCATTGTTGCCTGTAGAAAAGTAAATGTTAAAGGGACATTCTTTTTGATATCATACTCTTGCAATAAAGGCAGCTTCTTCGAAATAGAGAGTGGGATACCAGTATAGTCTTTCCCCATTCTTTCAACCTCTGTATTTAACTATATAATGGAATATAATGTGAAATTTCATGCAAATACTTTCTATAGTAGTGCAAGGTATTATACTCTTTTAGGAATTATGAACCCCTAGGATTTTTTAAAAGATTTTAGATATATAAAACTATGGGGTGTCCGTGTGGAACCAAGTAACAGATTAACAGTAATAGGTTTCCTAAGAGGGATTTACAATTGATAACAGCACAAGTTACTTTTGCTAATCAAAATTATGACATCGACAACTAAACTCAATTATAGTTATTTCGACCTAAATAGCGAGTGCCTACTAAATTTGAAGCATCAATGTGAATTGTTGCTCCAAAATTGGTCCAACTTGAAAATCAGTGCACGAAAGATAAAGAGGTATATGGAACAAATTTAACAAAATGGTATTAGAAAGGCATATCTTAGAAGTATTTATGATAATTATTAACATGTAAGCCATTTTGTACTACTACATGAATTACTCTCGTCCTAGATTGATGAGCACTAAGTTTAAAAATTAACGACCTTTCACATAAACTAAATTTCTATAATGTACCAAAATTACCTTTATAATCCAATTAATGAAAGATGGTAAGAGTTTCACGTTCCACTTTCAAACACTCTTCTAATAAAATAACAACCATATTCAGTGTACTCCCATAAGTGAAGTATGGGGAGAGTAAGATGTACACAAACTTTATCTTGTATTTGTAGGGTAGAGAGGTTGTATCCGATGGACCCTTGACTAAAAAAAAAAGGTATCTAATACAAAATTGTAAGAAACCATACAACAAAACAACAAGACACAACAAATGCAACCACATATAGTAATACGTATAGAAAACTAAGTGACTACGCAATAACTGAGTACTACTACTAAAGGAAAAGGAAAAGGAAAAGAAAGAATGAGTACTGCACTCCAGATACCCTCTTAGCTACCTACTACATTTTACTCTAATTCTCGGCCTCCATATTTTCCTATAAAAATATTAGGTGATTTCTTTTTATCTCTCTAAATTTTTAAAAGAATTACCTGATACTTGTCTTGATGAAATTAATCGAGGCATGCGCAAGCTAACCAGAATACCACGATTGTAAAAGAATGTCTAAAAACTGACGAATTCGACAACCTTACATCTCAAGTACACGAGATAAACCACTTTTTAACTCACCAATTTAAGTGTTAGTTTGACTAAATTTATTAGTTGTTTTTGGTTTATTACGCATTTAGTAAATATCAAAATCAACCAAAAATCACAAGTTGATAACCTTTAACTTATCAACAACATACCCAGTAAAATCCCACAACGTGGGTCTGGGGAGGATAAAGTGTACGCAGACCTCACTTCTATCTTGGTAGGTAGAGCGGCTGTTTCCGAGAGACCCTCAGCTCAAGATAGAGCATAAGCACAAGCAAAGCAAAAGAAACGATCAGATTCGGTCAAAAAAATAGTATGAAAATACTGATATCGAAGCGAGTATATCATGATAGCGCATTCTGAAAAAGTAAATAGTAACCAGTGCAGGTAACGCTAAACAAAGTACACCAAAGAACACATAACAACATAAATCAAACTACATGGGACTATAAGGTCATACTACGCATATTAGTACGATAGGCTAAGCGGGCCTACAGTACAACTACTAGTTTGCAAGCGTAGGACTACACTCGACTACATACTATCCTAATTTGTGTCCTCCACAATCCTATATCTAAGGTCATATCCTCAGTAAGTTGCACTTGCGCCATATCACGTCTAATCACCTCTCCCCAAATACTTCTTCGGCTTACCTCTACCCCTCATGAACTCATCCTTAGCCAACCTTTCACACCTCCACACTGGGGCATTTGTGTCTCTCTTCTGCACATGTCCGAACCATCTCAACCTCGCTTTACGCATCTTATCCTCCACCGAGGCCACTCCCACTCTGTCCCAGATATCATCATTTTTAATCTTATCCCTCCTCGTATGCCCACACATCCATCCCATCATCATCATCTCCGTGACTTTCATCTTTTGGATGTGCGAAGTCTTGACTGGCCAACACTCCGCCCCATACAACATAGTCGGTCTAACCACCGCCCATATAGAACTTGACTTTAAGTTTTGGTGGCACATTTTTATCGTATAAGACTACAGATGCGAGTCTCCATTTTATCTACCCTACCCCAATACGATGTGTGACATCATCATCAATCTCTCCACCCCCTTGGATAATAGACCCGAGGTACTTGAAGCTTCATTTCTTTGGGATGACCTGAGTACTAAGCCTCACGTCCACGCCTGTCTCAAGGTCGCTTCCGTTACTGAACTTGCACTCCAAGTATTCTGTCTTGGTCCTACTCAGCATGAACCCTTTAGACTCCAGAGTGTGTCTCCAAACATCCAGCTTAGTGTTCACTCTACTGTGAGTCTCATCAATCAGTAATATGTCATCTGCGAATAACATACACTATGGCACCTCCCATTGGATTTGTCGCGTCAGTCCATCCATCACCAAGGCAAATAAGAATGGGCTAAGAGCTGATCCCTGGTGCAACCCCATCATCACTGGAAAGTGCTCCGAGTCTTCTCCTACTGTTCGTACCCTGGTCTTGGCTCCATCATACATATCCTTGATCGCCCTAGTGTACGCCACAGGTACACCTCTAACCTCCAAACATCTCCATAGAACCTCCATAGGGACTTTTTCGTATGCCTTCTCAAGGTCAATAAAAACCATATGTAAGTCTCTCTTCCTCTCCCTATACTGCTCCACCAACCTCCTAATAAGATGAATGGCTTCTGTAGTCGAACGTTCCTGCATGAATTCAAATTGGTTCTCAGAAATAGACACGCCTCTTCTCACCCTCATCTCCACGACCCTTTCCCAAATTTTAATAGTGTGGCTTAGCAGTTTGATATCCCTATAGTTGTTGTAACTCTGAATATCACATTTGTTCTTGTACATAGGGATCATTGTACTCTACCTCCATTCTTCGGGCACTCTTACCGTCTTAAAAATGACGTTAAACATCAGCTCTAACTTATCGTTTACTATAATTACCACCATTATTTACAATCATCACCACCAACCACCATTACTACAACAATTACGAAATCATCACTAACAATTACCGCTATCAATCACCACTGTCATGATTCACTATCACCATTAGCTATTAATAATCACCATTAGCTATTAATAATCACTATCATCTACAACAACAATCAGTCGCCTCTACCATTAATCATTATTTCCATCCACTATCATCACTAGAAACCACCAATAATAACACAATAAGTTAACACCATCCTCAATCAACACCCACAACCACAACCACAACCAACCGCCCTATAAGTTTTTTAAGACTATTTGGTTCATATTGAATTATTATTTTTTAAATAAAGATAAGTTCTATATATCTAGATATTGAAAAACAATCTTAATTATTTAGTATTCAAATCTTAATACAACATCTTAATATTCATACATGTATTCAGATTCAGACATCTAAATCTTAATATTCAAATATATTAATCTTAATAAAAGCAAATAATACCTAATTTTTATTGTCAGTTTCAATACCTCTAGCCAAACAAATAACTGTCTATTTATAAAGTTAAATTCAGCACCCAAAAACATATTTCAGCACTTGATACTTATGAGCTACTTTTAATCAGCTAACCCAGAATTTTCCTTCCTTCTCATACGCCCTCTTTCTTCACCATTTTCATGTGTTGTAAAAAATTGAAGACCCGTTACTTATTTATGGTTGGAAATGAGTAACGATCAAATTCTTGTAATTCGTTAGGATTTGTGAACAAAACTCTAGTGAGAAATTGACCACAGTTAAATCCTCTATCAGGATTTGTGATAAGACAAGTTTCGTCCATCAATTTGAAATACTTCAAGATTTATGATCAAAATTCTTACAATTCATCAAAATTTGTAGAAATCCTAGCAATTTACGTGATAAAACAAATCTTGTTTATCAATTTAAAATTCCGACGATCCATCAAGATTTTGCGATCCATCCAATTTGTGCAAATATTCTAATAACTCTACACCCAATTAAGTGGTTGGAAAGACGGGAGAGTAACTTCTCAACAATATAAAAACATCCAAGTACGTTTCTAATTCAAATCCAAACAACGAAAATAAGTAAAAATACAACTTCTACGAGAACTAGATCCATATAGCACATTTGTTTTATTGAAAACCAAAGTTCTAACCAATTCTTTCACAAACAATTTCAAAACAAAACGCAAACATTGCAAAGAGCAAGTCAAAATAGAAAATATACAAATTGTACTAACACGAAGAACTTACCATAAAAGGCTAAGCCTTCCCGTTCCTCCAAGCCCATATTTCTTTGATCTTCTCATCCTTTTTTTTGTTCAATTTTCATTCAAGTCTCACAATTAATAATTCTCATAAATAGAGATAGATATAACAATCCACATCAATTCAACCAAATAACACCTATTAGTTTTAAATTCTAGATCCGTCTCTATATATTACATGTGCTAAGAAAAGACTACTTCGAAACTCTCCTTCACAAGTATCTCTCTTTCCTCCATGGTAACTAGAGCACAAGCACAAGGGTAAACCAAAGACATCATTTTTTACAGGGTAAAAGGTAGTGCACTAGTAGGGTTTCACAAACATGGTAAATTGACTAGCTTTCCCTTAATCCTTAAGGAACAAGAAAAGGTTGATCAAGCATGATCTTTTTGGAGTTTTGAATGTGGATTTGGTAACCCATGCAATAAATATTTTTTATTTCTTATATCTTCAATGAAACAAAGTATAAATTTAATATCAAATTTAATTTTGAGTATCTACCTTATCTCATAAAAATTTACTCCCTCTATTTGTAATTTACATGACACATTTTATTTTTTCGTCAGTATAAAAAAGAATGATATATTTTTTTATTTGATAATAATTTAACTTTAAAATTTATTTTTTACGCTTAACGAGATGATCATAATCACACAAATATTTTTAACTTGTTCTAGATTATAAGATTAAATTTTTATTTTATTTTTTAAATTTAATGCTCAGTCAAACTATGTTATTTTATACCACCTGTCCGGGATAAATTCGTGAAGTAAAGCCCCAGTCCACTATTTTTGAGCATCCATCACTTGCCTAGCCCAAGCCCATGACTGCATTATCTAATCTTCATCTTCTCAGCAAAATTTCTCTAACCACTGCAACTCCTTTACTCCACCCCCCCCCCCCTTATAGCAATGCACACCCAATTCCATACTTCCACGCACCACCACTTTCCACCTCAGCTCCTCCCTTGTCCTCCTCTCCACCGACGTACACTTACACTCTCCGCCCAGCACCGCCGCCAATTTTGTACCCACGTGCGCTTCCGAGTCTCCAATTGCACAAAAAGTTCTAACGGAAGTACAGTGACTGAGGTAGTAAAGGCAGTTGATGGGAAAAGTACTAATGAGCAGGTCAAAAGGGCTTACCCGTTTCACGAAATTGAACCAAAATGGCAACATTATTGGGAAGAGAATAAGACATTTCGAACCCCTGATGAGATTGATACTTCCAAGCCCAAATTCTATGTTCTTGATATGTTCCCATATCCAAGGTACATGCTGTTATCCCACTCTTTCAACTTTAAATTGCTATGTGCCAAGGATTGACTGTGGAGTATCATTTTTTGACGGAATAAGGCATAGGAACACACCTAAACTCTGTAAAATTTCCAGTTACATACCTAAACTATGTGAAATCATATATGCGCCTATACCAGACAAAAAAGTATTAGGCAAAAAAAGAGGAATTTTGATGTCTTGTTTCATTTGATTCTTTCAGACCCGACGGGAACTCATCATCTGTCAAAGTCGCAGACGCATTGAAACAACAAATGAAGACATTAAAACCCTCCCTTTTTTGTCTAGTATAGGCGCGTGCATGCACATGATATGTTTTAACTTGTTTTTTACCTGGTAATTAGTGGAGGGGTAATAATACAGAAAAAATAAGTTCAAGAGTCTAATACGATACTCACATAGTTTAGGTGTGTAATTGACAATTTCACCATAGTTTAGGTGTGTTTCTATGCCTTGGTTCCTTTTTTGGCGAGAAGGGAGCTCTATGGAGTATTATTTTTCATGAGAAGGAATTAACCTACACAATGGTCGTCTAGTAGGAGGGATAAGATGAGATTGGATTACTAGTCCCATGGGATCGGAATTAATCTCATGTTTGGTTGGTGGGATAACTCCTTTGATATCCCACCCAATCCCATCTACATAAAAGGTGGGATAACTTATCCCTCCTACCAAACGACCCCTCAGTGTATTAGGTTTACAAAGTCGAACCAACAAAATGATCTTGAATTAGGACATTGATTATCTTTGTTCATTTTCCTGTAACATTTGTACTCAAAATAGTTAAATTTCACCAGGTACCCAATTTGGTCGTCCCACTGTACCCATTCTTTTGAAAAAGTTTAACTGGTACCCAAATTAATTGTAACTTTCTACAAAATTTGTTCTGCTCTGTCTTTCGTTTTTCTTTTTCTTAGTTGTTGTACAGTAATAATTTTTCGAACTTATAACAATTGAAGTATAATGTTTTGTAAAATGGTGTTGGATTTTGAATATGAAAAGTAAATTCAAATAGATATTGTTGGGAAAGCTTGAAAACAATGGCAAATTATCATGCCAAAATGTTTGAAGTGCAGCCAAATATATGCTTAACCTCATTCCAAAGTGTCTGAAGTGCAGCATTATACATCTGAAGTTGTCCTTGGCAAGCCATTATATGTCTGAAGTTAGGCCCTGCCAAGGCCACAACTTCAGTAAAAAAGTCCGAAATTTGTCCATGCCAAGGTCACAACTTCAGTAAAAAATGTTCGAAGTTGGCCTAGGCAAGCCATTATATATCTGAAGTTTGGTCTTGCCAAGGCCACAACTTCAGTAAAAAATGTTTGAAGTTGGCCTTGGCAAGCCGTTATATGTCTGAAGTTAGGCCTTGCCAAGGCCACAACTTCAGTAAGAAATGTCTGAAGTTTGGCCTTGCCTAGGTCACAACTTCAGTAGAAAATATTTGAAGTTGGCCTTGGCAAGCCAGGTCAAACTTTATGCAAAACCGGCTGATGTTTGGCCGTGACAAGGCCACACTTCAGGCAAAAATTGTCTGAAGTTTGCCAAATTTCAGACACAATTTTTTGCAACTTCAGTCCTGTATATCTGACGTGGTTACAAAGTGGATATATTTGCAAATTTTGTTTTGGGCTTTGGGTACAACTTAAATGGCGATAGCAGAATCGGGTATTTGAGCACTTCGACCCTCAAGATAAAATTTAACTATAGGAAAAGTTAGTGTCCTCGCATACACCAAGTTCTCTGAGTGTCTCAAGTTCTCTAAATGATGCTAGAACATACCAAATTTTTAACATGTTTGAGTTATAAAATAGAAATGAACTTTACAAAAAGTCAGTGTCATCTTTCCTGATTTCGTACTTGTAGTTTATACTAGTAATATTCTTTATAAATACAAATACTTTAGCTTCACAACATACACTTGTAAGTAACATTTATTTATATTGGAAAGTGTTATTTCAAGTTAACAAAATGTTAATAACGTGTTTGCTATACCTTGAGACGAGAAAGTACTACCGAGGTATTGTGTGATAGAATGATGCCTATCAAAGGGAAGGTTAATTCTATAGAACATTTATAAGACCAAAAATGTTATATGTGAGTGAAAGTTGGCTGTTAAAGTCCAATACATCTATAAGATGAGTGTTGCAAGGATACAAATACTGAGATGGACAGAATGTGCAACTAGCACATATTGAGAATAAAACGAGAAAAGATCACTTGAGATGGTTTGTTAGTGTCCTACTAGACCTCCAAAAATACTGATCTGTAGGTGCGAAACTATGGTAAATGAAGGTGTTAAAAGATGATACATTGACCTAAAATCATATGGAAGAGAGTTGTCTCGAAAGACCTACAATATCTTAAAGATCCATACAGGCGATATTAGTTGGGAATATGTTTTAGTTTCAACTTGGACGTACATTGGTCCCGACTCTACATTGTGTATGTACACAATATTTGCGAGTAAGTTGTTACTTACTTGAAAATGGTAAAGCTCTTAGCTTTACGAGATTATTAGACACAATTTTTTTTTATGTAGCATGAGGGTGGTCAGATTGACTTATGTATCTAACTTTTCATGTGAATTAAGATCGTGGTTTCTTGTTTTCCAAATACTGAGCTACATAAAAAGTTCTAAATTACAGTTTCTTTTATCATTTGTAAGCCCATTTGCACAACCTCATTCTATCTTCATAGTCTAACGCTCTCGGTTTCTCTCCCTCAATTCTGCCCAATGACCACAAAGTTTGCTACAAGCGTCGCCTGGTGACTCTACTCTCAGCTCTAGTCCCACCCTTCAGCCCGTTGAGTGTAGTCTCATACATCAAGGCTACTCTTCAATATTCTAAAAAAGACTAAAAAATAAAATATTCGGTTCACGTATAAACGAGTATCGAGTTACCCGTGCTGGAGGGTGTTAATAAATATACTTGTTGCTCATGGGTTGTGTTGGGGGTTTGAGCAAGTTTAAATGATCTTGGTTACTACACCCACTGCCTTAAGGTTTTAGGTCGAATGCTTATATACTTTCTCATGGTATCGGAATGACAGATGCCCTGGGTTCGAGTCTCACTACCACCTCTTATCAAAAGAACTTGTATATGCTTGGCTCATAAAACAAAACAAGCCCGTATATGAGAGGCAATGTTGAAGACATAATTAAGTAAATAAAATTGTGCTCTCTCGAATAGCTTAGGCTTTTATATTAGATGTTCACACACTTATGCTGAAGACAATTAAGTAAATAAAAGTGTACTCTCTAATAACTTAAGTTTTTAGATCAGATAATAACAGACTTCGACATGGTATCAGAACCATATTGATTCAAATTCTTGGTTTATCTGATATTGTGCCCATATGTTACACTGTCCACTTTTTAGATGTCCAGTCCTGAGCATGTGGATAGGGGGTTGAAGTCCCACATAGGTCGTGATGTGTGTGATGGGTAATTGGTCTCCTGGTATTGAACTATCATATCTCACGAGCTAGTTTTTGAGGTTGAGTTAGACTCAAGTACTATTTTCTTAATATGGTACTCAGGCAGACCAATCCTTGTTATTGTGTTTCTCAATGTTGAGCCCCATGTTATGTTATTCACGCCCCAATTGGCAGCCTGGGCATGCAGGGTGGAGGTGCTAAATTGCCCCATATTGGTTGTGGGTTGTAGAGTTGGTTCCCTTATATGGTCTTAGGTAATTCTCATATCTTAAGCTAAATTTCGGGGCTGAGTTAGGCCCAAGGTCCATTACTTATATGTTATCAGCGCCAGACCTATTCAAATTCTTGGTTTACCCTATGTTGGGCCCCTATGTTATATTATCCACGCTCCAGATGTCCAATCCTGGGTGTTCGAGGAGGGGGAGGGGGTTTAGAAGTTTCACATCGGTTGTGGGATGGATGGTTGTTCTCCTTATATGTTTTTGGGAAATCCTCCCATCATGACCTAGTTTTTGGGTTGAGTTAGACTCAAGATCCATTTCTTTACAATAATATTCGAAGTATTTGAAAAAACCATAGTCCAAGAAATAATTGTTTCACTACCCAATGGCAATACTTGTATTTTTCGGAATAGAGTAGTACATTTTTTGTCAATTTGGTTTGTGCAATTTATTGAATTTGACTCATGCTTTAAGATATCTAAGATTTATTTTTAAAAAATTATTTGGTCTTATTAGTTCTAAAATTTGATCAAATTGGATGTAAGTCAGGACTCTTAGATTGTTCAAAGGAGTGTCTTCGAGTTGTTTATGCTTGTTTGTACACATTTCTTTTTGGGGAGCTGTTGTTTATTTTGTAGAATTATTAGACATAAGTTGTGCTTCTGTAGCAGGATGGTGGTTAAACTGGGTTCTTGAATGTGTTTTCCTGCACTCCTCATGCTTTACACGAGTGATTTGATACTCGATATGGTATCCCCAGTAGATAATTGGAAGGGGTAAAAGATGATAAGATATATATCCTCGTCATACTATTTGGAGCTTTAAGCTTGTAGAGTTATTTGTTTTCCAGTGTTGATCCTCTGACTGGGTTGGTTTGATACTGTAGCAATATATAGTAGCATAATCTAAATTATTTAGGATATACTACGTGTTGCATAATCTATGATATTTAATATGATACTGGTACTAGACGTCAGTCTTTGCTCCTCTTTGTTCTCATAAACGACATGAGTTGGTCACGAATGCTTATTTTATCCTACAGGTACCTACCTATACGGCACTTCATTGTAATCAAAACACGCTTGTTTGTCCAAGGATCCTTTGGCTCCTTAGGAAGCTCTTTAAATCTCAGCTAGCTTGATGTTGAAAAGCTTAATTTTTTCATGAATGATAGTTATGGTCTAGACATTACCAATTGCTTAACTTGGGTTAGGTGATTTTCTCACAACTCTGTTTATGCCCTTTCCACCAAGTTTAAATGAGGTATTCAAGTGCTACTGCTATAGTGCAGCTAATCTCTTATTTTTCTTATATTATGACTTCTCTGCTTAATTCCAGCATAGTTATTTCCAATATGTTAATACTACCATCATCAATAGCATTTCATTTCGTTATATCTGTTCTCAAAATTATTGCTGAAGCTACACAATAATCAATGGTCCATGATTATCCAAATTAGATATAGCATAAAGCCTGCTAATGTTGATCATACTCATCGAATTCAACCATATACTGATTGAGTCCCCTAGTTTTCCTAGAATTAAGTGCCTTATCCAAAAAAAGTTTTCTTAGAAGTGCAATTTCTGCCCATGTGCAAAATTTGCAGTCAGCTACCGAAAGGACTATTCTGGTGTAGATAGTTGCCAACCCATTGTGAGCTTTGGAAATTGACCTCCTGTTCTTAGTAATTACAATTTTCAGTCATTGAGATCCAGGACTGGTTATTTTTGGTCATTGAGATTGCACAAAAGTTTGGTATTTGTGGGATTACACTGGTTTTATTGTTGCTGTTCCTTTTGGTCATTGAGATTGGACAAACTGTTTGCATGAGGATCTGTAATCACGGCCTAAAGTTTGCTTTGGTGCTTTATTATCCTTGTAGTGGAGCTGGTTTGCATTTTGGCCATCCACTTGGATATACTGCTACATATATCCTTGCTAGATTTAAACGCATGCAAGGTTTCAATGTATTGCATCCAATGGGATGGGATGCTTTTGGTTTACCTGCTGAGCAATATGCTATTGAGGTAAGTTTGCAAGTCAATGTTTTCAGTTTAATAGTTGCAGGTATCTAATTTTTTCCCTTCCCTTCGACAGACAGGGACACATCCAAAAGTCACAACTTTGAGGAATATTAGTTGTTTCACCTTGCAGCTGCTGCGTTCTTTTGTTTCGATGATTATGTCGGTGTTTTACTTTGAGATTCTAGCCATGAAATCAAAACCCTAAATTTTTATTTGCAATCCTAATTCAATAATCAAGTTCTCATCTAGGTGGCCATAGACTTTGAGCTATTTTCGTGTACGTATATGTGATATTCCAGTTTAAATGAGACTTGGCAAATCCACAGATTATCTGTATTTAATTCGGCAGAGCACCTAAGGTGGCCATGATAGTGTATAGTAGGTGCATGCTTTTTAAGGTCAGGAACTGTAAAAAGTCCTCTATCAAAGTAACTATATAGGTGAACCATGATTCGTGAGTTCAGGTCTTGGCCACTTGGACCTGCCTTTTAAAATGATAGCTACTATATTATCTTGTACCTCTCCATCCATGAGCCTGCTGTCATACCCCACCATCGGTTAGTTTTCCTCCAATTCCTCATACTAGCTGGTTCTATTTCAGCTCATATTTATATAATTATATGGCCATATGCCCTAAATGCCTTAAAGAAAAAGACTCTTTCCCTGCAAAATTCCGTGCATATAAATTGTCATTGTTGGAGTTTATGTGCTAATCTATGTAACAAGAATGTTTCATAATCCAGTTATTTAATGAGATTTTGATATCTTGCCACCTTTTGTAGTATAGGATGGTGCTTCAAAAATGTCACTTTGCTAATATCTATATTGATTTCTAGTTTAAATCAATAGGCTTCTCTTATGATTGGGATCGTGAAGTTTCTACGACAGAACATGATTACTACAAATGGACTCGGTGGATATTTCTTCAACTTCTGAAGAGAGGTCTAGCTTACCAGGTTTGAAGTTTTCTGAACATTTTTATTATGCTCAGTGGTAGGTTGAAGTAACCTTGTTCGACTTATCAATGTTCTTTGAATCCAATATTAGGCTGAGGTGCCAGTCAATTGGTGTCCAGCACTTGGCACTGTCTTGGCAAATGAAGAAGTGATTGATGGTGTAAGTGAAAGAGGGGGGCATCCAGTCATCAGAAAGGTAGGCTTTCTTATACTTTGTTACATTTTGAGGTAGGAAATTCGTGAAAGAACTGCACTTCTGTTAACTCAATGTCTAGTCCTTATTTTCATGGCCTGGATGGTTTCATGATTTTACAGTACATATGTTTATTGCCAAGCAGCCTATGCGGCAGTGGATGTTGAAGATTACAGCTTATGCTGATCGGCTTCTTGAGGATTTAGATGACCTAGACTGGCCTGAAAGTATAAAGGAAATGCAGAGGAATTGAATTTGGGAGGTCAGAAGGAGCAGAAATGGATTTTGTTGTCATAAATGGTAACAGTCAGGAAGAAGAGAAAAGAATAACAGTTTATACAACAAGGCCGGACACTATTTTTGGTGCAACGTATGCAAATTGCTTTTGACATCTAATCATTAACTCCCCAGTTTTAGACTACATTTCACATGTCACTATTCCTTCTTTTTGCTGTGCAGATATTTAGTCTTTGCACCTGAGCATCCCCTTCTGTCATCACTTTTATCTCAAGCACAAAGTAAACATGTATGCTCTTCTGCTCCTTGATCTTCTTAATCTCAGAATGCTGTTCGTTCTAGTTCTTTTAAGAGATGACGGATGTGAGACAGGTAGAGGAGTACAGAGAACTTGCGTTTAAAAAGAGTGACCTCGAGAGGACCGAGCTTCAAAAGGAAAAATCAGGTGTATTTACTGGATGTTATGCAAAAAATCCAGTCAATGGACAAGCTACTCCTATTTGGGTTGCTGATTATGTCTTGGGAAGGTTGTCTGCCTTCTTATATCCTCGTATCCTACATTCAACTAGCAAGATATGTCCTATGAGTCTATGGTTGCATTAATTTTCTCGTAGTGAATGAGCACTTAATACCATAATATTTGTGTGTCTTACGAACTTCATGTTGACAAAGTTACTGGGGTTTTATAGTAATGTACCAATTATGATGCAGCTACGGGACAGGAGCAATAATAGCTGTGCCTGCCCATGACACACGTGACTTTGAATTTGCAATGAAGTACAGTATCCCAATTACTTGGGTTGTAAGACCAGATGATGGCAGTTGTGGCAATTTTGAGAGACCATATTCAGGTGAAGGATCTATGATAAATTCATCATGTTCAGAGTCAGGACTTGACATCAATGGTTTGCCTAGCAAAGAAGCTGCTTCAAGAGTCATCCAATGGCTTGAGAAAAGTGTAAAGGGGAAGAAAAAGGTTACTTCCTCTGATTTGTGAAAGATACTTCTTAAGCTTGTATATCTCAGTTTTTGGAAAGTTGATGACTTTAAACAGAATTATGAAGTCAAGTATGAAGGAAGAAACTCTCATTAGTCATTTCTACTGCTCATAAAATCTTACTTATTGCCAGATTCATCTTGCTTCAGGTAAATTACAAGTTAAGGGACTGGCTTTTTGCTCAGCAATGCTATTGGGGGGAGCCTATTCCCGTTATCTTTTTGGATGACACAGGAGAAGGTATTCCAGTTCCGGAAACCGAGCTGCCCCTTACCCTTCCTGAGTTGGATGATTTCACTCCCACAGGGACAGGGGAGCCACCTCTTTCCAAAGCAGTCTTGGGTATGTTTTACCTAATGTGATGATCTCAATTTGATAACATTGGTTCCTCATCATTTGATACTTCTCTTTCTCCCACGCTTCATGTAATAACATTCACTATTTTGGCTGAACAATTTGTCAGGTAATAACCAAAGATCCCTTATCTAGAAAACCTGCTAGGCGAGAAACAAACACCATTCCCCAGTGGGCTGGTTCTTGCTGGTAATTAACTATGTTTTTCGGTGTTTATGGGAGTTCTAACTCCTTTCACAATTTCTCCTCCTAAAGAGACTTAGGGCCTGTTTGGAAGGACACGTGGGAATTGGATTTGAGTTTAATTGGGTGTAATTACATAGTTTGACCTGTTTGTTTGGCTAAGTAATACTTGGTTAGTAGGATATTGAGTATAATTGGGAGGGGTAATTACACTCTCAAATTCTCAAGGGGGGTTGAGTATTGGGTGTAATTACATGGGTTACTTTTTAATTTCTTTTCTTTTCTTTTCGTTTTTATTTTTATTTTTTTTCTGTTTCATTTATTTTTATTTTAAAAATTTTTACTACTTAAATTGTTTTTATTTTGAGAATATATTTCTCTTTTATATTATTTATCTTTCATTTCCGTTCTTATCATTTCCGAACCTTTACTTCTTGTGATTCCATGTAATTGCTCTAATTTTCTTCATTTAGCGTAATCGCGTTATTATTCTAGTTTTTGAGACTACAACTCCTAATATTAGAAAGAATGAGTCATTAACAAACTTGGCATATAAATAAGTGATGTTATTAAAGTAGAATTCCGATCTTGAATGAGGATATAGGCTTATGTTTTCCCTTTCTTTCGAATTATATTTACTTAAGTTATGTTGGAACTTATTTTATGTTATGTTGAGTTTGACATAAGAGTATCATTGTAATTCTTTTTTTGGATTTTGAATTTAGGTTATATTTTCGATTTTCATTTATTTGCTTTAGTACTATTGACTTGTTATTTCACATTGCATGTTGTTCATTTTTCACTTACAATTGATAGATTATTTTTTTGTCAAATATTTGACTAATGTCACTCACCCTCCACTGATATCCAGGTACTACTTAAGATTTATGGACCCGAAAAACTCCAGTGCATTGGTTGACACGGCAAAAGAACAGTGAGTGTGCACTTCCTCTGCATATAATCAGCAGTTCATTTTTTTTCTGGCTTTGATTTTGTTATGCATAATAGTTTGAAAAGTCAGATTTGGTGTTCCAAAGAATTAGCCATCCGTTGGCTTCTTTTTTCTTATAGGTACTGGGGCCCTGTTGACGTGTATGTTGGTGGTGCTGAGCATGCTGTTCTTCATTTACTTTATGCCAGGTTCTGGCACAAGGTTAGTACTCCCAACACTCTTATTACAAATAAAAGGTATTCTCTCAGTTTCAAGCTTTGGTTGCCCTTCTTTAGCTACTCAGATGTCAGTATTGCAGTTAATACAAATGAGCCAAGACTTTCTTCTTCTTCCCTTGGCCACCTGTTTTATGGGTGGTGAATCCCTTCCCTAACCTAAATTGGACTTCAATACATTGTTAGCCAAGTGACATGAATCTTTTTCTAATCAGAGCATATATGTGGAAAAATAGATGCGGAAAGGGTTTAACAAGCAAGAGGAATGCCTTTTTTTTTCTTGTCCTTTGGAAGAGCAATTCAATTCACAAGAGCATGTTATATTACTTCTCTAACATTTCTGTTAAAAATCACGACTAGGTTCATTGTTGCAGGTTCTCTATGGCATAGGTGTTGTGTCAACAAAGGAACCCTTTAAGAGTGTCATAAATCAGGGTATCATCCTTGGTGAAGTAAGTTGTTTTGGTTGGTCTTGAAAGTCCATGATGTCATTGCCAGTCTTTAACAATCAAGTTATCAGGTTCAATATACAGCATGCAAAGATGATGAAGGAAACTTAATATCAGCAGACTCTGTTGATGAGCTTGCTGAGTGCAAACAAGAAAGAATACCCAAGGAAAAGGTTTATTATATACTGATTATGTCCAATTACTTGGCTTCTATAAAAAAATCTTTTAGCATCTTTTAATGTTAATTTTAGTTGTCAGAATGTAATTCATCTATTTGAAACTGTCTTTTGATGACGAGTAGGTCATGAAATCTGGTGACTTGTTTGTATTGAAAGATAACCCCAACATTCGCTTGATTGCCCGAGCTCACAAGATGAGTAAAAGTAGGGGAAATGTCGTCAACCCTGATGATGTTGTTTTGGAGTATGGTGCAGATTCTCTACGCTTGTATGAAATGTTTATGGGTCCATTAAGGTAGCTTCTCCTGTCCGTCCTTACCTTTTCTTTTACTTTTCAAAATTTTAGTTTATTGTGATCGCACAGCATATCATCTAGTGCATAATGCAATCTTTTCATTATATCTGATAGACTCGAAAACCTGGAATACAAGTGGTATTGAAGGCATCCACTGTTTCCTAGCAAGATCTTGGAGATTGGTTGTTGGTTCAGCCTCTCCCACTGGTTCATATCCGGATGGAACTGTCGCAGTTGATGAGGAACCTTCGATTGAACAACTTCGTTCTTTGCATAGATGCATTGAAAAGGTAGTACTACTTGTCATTGGGTATGGCTGGCATGTATTCTTTTGGATGGAATTTGGTTGGAATGTTAATGCACTTCCTATTATTACACAGCAGTCATTGATTTGTGAGTTGGTTTAATATAACAGGTAACTGAAGAAATTGAAGGAACTCGGTTCAACACCGGAATTTCTGCAATGATGGAGTTTATTAACGCAGCATATAAGGTTTCTTATTCTCATTTTACCACTATCCCCCCCTTCCAAAAAAAAAGCTTATTCTCATTTTACCACTATCCCCCCCTTCCAAAAAAAAAGCTCAAAAAATTGTAAAACAGGAAAAAAGAGTACCCACACTTTGATATTTTGTCTAAACTTTTGTCAGTCTGTTTGAGCAATTTTTTAAAGAAGCTTAGTCCAAAAATTTGATGTGCTTGTAAGTTAATTGCATAAGGGGAGAGATTTCAGTCTCTTCTAGGAAAAAAATTCAAAATGGTGAACTACTCTCAAGAGGACTTCTCTAGCTCCTCTCTTTCCCTGTTAAAAGTAAAGTTTTCAACTGAATGTTTGTAGACATCACTGGGAAAATGGGCAGTCTGGTGCACTGGGCTCTGCTATGCAGCCGGGGGTCCAGGGAAGGATGGGGCCACATTGGTCCATTTTACAGTCATATTCTTACCGTGCATTGATGCAAGAGGCTATTTCCATTTTAGTTTTGATGAAATGAGATCAAATTAGACACTTCAATTTCTTCCACTGAAAAATAACAAAGAAAGGGAAACAGAGAGATGTAGCTTATATTAAATTCATTGAAGTTACCTGTTCCTGATAGGATTTTAACTAATCCATTGGATCTCATGTTTTTAGTGGGACAAACTTCCGAGATCAATTATTGAAGCATTTGTTTTGCTGCTCTCACCATATGCACCTCATATGGCAGAGGAGCTCTGGTCTCGTCTGGGACACTCAAATTCCTTGGCATATGAGCCCTTTCCTAAGGTGAGTATTTGCTTGATCCTAGATTTTCTCTCTCTATTCCTATCCCCTATCCTGCCATTCTGAAAGACCATATGGATCACTTGTTTTTTCCTAATCTCTTTATTGTTGCTAAAGAAAAGAGCTCATGAACATCTTAAATTATTGAATTAGGTGAAACATTTACTGATTTATGGTTATCATGACAGGCTGATGCTGCATATTTAAAAGAGAGCACTATAATCCTTCCAGTCCAAATAAATGGAAAGACAAGAGGTACCATACAGGTCGAGGAAACATGCACAGAAGAGGAGGCCGTTAGATTAGCTTCACTTGATACAAAAGTGTCCAAGTTTTTGGATGGGAAATTTATTAGGAAGAGAATTTACGTCCAAGGAAAAATTCTGAGCATTGTCATAGATGTGCCGAAAAAGGCCAAGGTGGCTCAACAATAGCTGATACACTTACTGGAATCCCTATACATTGTGTTGTTTCATAAGGGTTGATGGATTAATAACACCATGGAGTAGCAAGCAGCGATGGCTTCTGTACCATAATTCTTGTGCTGTACAATATTGTTAAGAGGACAATAAGCTCGCCACCAATGGAAGTGGAATGGGCTTTGTTGTATAACAGGAGGGGAGAGGAGGGGTGGGGGTGTCGGAAAATAGCTTAAGCTATTAATTTATGTCGTAATTTATGTTCATTTTTGTACCATAGCAGATAGCCACCAGATACACCAATATCGCCTTCTTGATGAACTATACATTGATAGTCTAAAATACTTGGACATACTCTCTAGTTCCAAATGTAGTAACCTGAATTTGTTTCAAAATATTTGACATTTTAGAGAAAATTACAAGTATTTATTACCCTTTTTTTCACCCTAAATTCAATTTTACTGCTCCAATATGGACACATTTAAGAGAGTGATAAATGTTATTTTAGACGATTAAGTAGGGGCATTTCTTGATTTGTGGTGTGCAGGGCCCGTCTTAAAAGACAAATAATATGAATAGTATATATAGGTGGATGATTTAACTGTGTTGGAATGAGGAGGTGAGATCTTGAAGTTATGTGCCAAACATAATACAAACTTTCGGTACAAGGAAAGGAAGAATCCTCCATCTTTTAAAAAATTGGCGTCGGTGCCAAGTGCCAACTGCCAAGCTCATTTTAATTGTCGTGAGGATTTATGCATCCAAATAATTATTGACAGATTGCAGAATTTCTCAATTCCAACAAGGGAAAAGTACTTGGTCTTGTTATTATATAAAAAGCATTTTTGCATGTGCGTTGCATAAGGTAGTAACAATGTGGGAATTTATTTGATCATGTTCTATACTATAATGTTTATGGATTTAGAAACATTTGAATTATAGTAGTGTTGACAAACCCCCCAAAAAAACTTTTAATATTTCTTTTTGTCATTGTTATGCAGTTTCTTATATTATAAAATCTTGAAAATATAAAAAGTCCTAATTTATAATTTTATGATACATAGTTACCGATTAAAAAAACAAATTTAGAAGATTGAGTTTGTCTAGATATAAAAAAAAGTTCAAATTATAACTGTTTGGAATTAACTCCATCTATGTATGCTTTC
Source organism: Anisodus acutangulus (assembly GCA_029783415.1). NCBI lineage: Eukaryota > Viridiplantae > Streptophyta > Magnoliopsida > Solanales > Solanaceae > Anisodus > Anisodus acutangulus. Next base: position 29,032,222 of record CM056501.1, read on the forward strand.
CAAAAGAACGATTAGTTCCAAGTTAAGTAGGATAACTGAGGAGATTTGTAGTAATTTGACGTGAAACTAAACAAAGTCTAATTATGAAATTAATATTATGTCAAGGAATTTTGGTTGAAAAATTCTACAGCTCATTAATTATAACGGATCGAAGAATTCTAGGCCAAGGGCCAAAGGACGAATATGATCAGACAATAATATTTCCTCCAGATAAAAAGAGTGTTCACTTAATTTTTATTTTTAAGTAAAAAAGAGTATTTACTTACTAAATTAAGAAATAATTAATTTTCAGATTTTCCATTATTAATTGTTAGATGATCAAATCCCAATACCAATTTAATTAGAGACATTTTAATCAAATTTTCTATTTTTGCTTAGAAGTTAGTATTTTTTTAAGGGTGTGAAAATGACCAATTGGACACTCTTTTTGATCTGAAGGAAGTATCGAAGAAATTGCACGAATTTCCCTTCAAAAGGGGTGGTCTTTAATTCATGCCTTCTAGAGCGTGGACATAAGTTGTAAGATATTATGATGCGAAAATATATATTTTTTATCCGTAAAAAAACTAGTTTGATATGAGAGATAAAATTAAAGACCAACACAAAATAAAGGCATAAGTGTCACTGTCTTAATTTAAATGTCATCATTTGATTATGTACAAAATATAAAAGAGAGATTTTTTTTTGAAGTTTATAGTCTAAAATAAATCTTAAATATTTGTATGACTATAAATTATTTTATTAAAAGTAAAAAAAACTTAAAATTAAGTAATATATAATTATAAAAAAAATCCCTTCAGATTAAAAAAAGTGTTCACTAGATTTTTTTTTCTTGAATTAAAAAAAGTGTCAACTTATTAAATAAAAACTTAACCTTATTTTTCTAGTTTATTCTTATTAATATATGTGCAAATGTGGTAAATTTCTTCCCCTTGCTTGTACAGTTGTGCACGAAGCAACAGAAGAAAAGTGCAAAGCACGTATCATTTGGTGTCGTCTCTCAATTCTCATTCGCCCCCTTCTACCGTCACCTCTTCAATGTATACACACACAGAAAGAAGTGTAATTTTTTTTTGTTAATTTCTGGAGGAGAAGAATTAATTCAAAGCTATGACGAAGAAGTCGGCGACCGCCGGAAAATCTGTGAGAAACGTGTTGTGGTTGTGGTGGAAGCTGGTGGTTGTGGTTTCTCTTACTCTTTGTGTGTTGGCTTTTTTGAAGCTCCAAAGCTACTCGGAACTTTCCTCTTCAATTTCTAGTAGATTTCGACCTGTTGATTATAGTGGCAATCCTAAAGTTGCTTTCCTCTTTCTAGTTCGTCGCAATTTCCCTCTCGATTTCCTTTGGGGAGGTTTCTTCGAGGTCAGATATTATTTTTCAATTTTTCATTAAGTTTAGGATTAGGATAGTTCTTTTCGCTCATTTATTCCTTTTTTGTTGATTAAACTCTTCTTGCAGCTTCACAATGTGCAACACTGCAATTTTATTAAACACTACTCCCTCCGTCCCAATTTATGTGGCACAGTTAGAAATTTTGAGTTTTTCATTAACCGGAATTTCCTTATAAATATTTTAAGTTGTAAATTATTGTGACTTATAATACTAGGTAAAAGATGGAGAACTGTTAATGGGGGAGTATGGAAGAACATTAGCATACTCTGGGAAGACTTTAGTCATTTTACTAGACTGGAGGTAGGAAATGGAGAAAAAAAATAGATTCTGGACAGATTTGTGGATTGGTGATGAATGTTTAAAAGATAAGTTTCCTACTCTTTTTTTAACTGCTCTACAAATAAGGATGGTAATAATGCTGAAGTTTATTCTGTTAGATATTGTAAAGCAGTACGGGAAGTAAATAAGTATTACAAGTGTTCGAAAGGATAAACAAATAGTCCAATGTTCAGAACTGCCGCAAGCTTGTTGTGTCTTGAATCTTGATAACCTGAAATCAAGAAACACTAAATCTGGATGGTTACAACTGTGTGCTGAGTCAAGTGATTGCACTCTGTCCTTAAGACAAGATTGCCCCGTATATATGTTTTTACGTTAACGGGCAATTGTCTTCCAAGATAAAACAACACTTTAATCTCAACACTACAAAACAAATAGGTTGAGTCTGACGAAGAAAACAAATACGAATCGACTTGCTGAAGAAATGGAAAAGAAAGGAAGAGTTTCTGTTTGTCGTCCCAACGTTACTGCTCACGTTTTGGACTGTGTTTTACTCTTCTGTTTGTCATTGTGTATATATTTCTGTCTCTCTTTACTGTATGTGGGTGTTTCGTTTTCATCTATATTTCTGTCTCGTTTTTGTTGTGTATATGTTCTGTGTTTTTCGTGTAACACCATTGAGCAAAACAGCTCCAATATATAGCATGAGGGAGGCTGTTCAACTGCCCAAAACATGGCTGTTAATAGCCATTATGGAGTGCTGTTAATGGCAGATTTAATGCCATTAGTGAGGCTATCAGAAAGTCCCACGGCCCACGACCCACAGCCCACATCCCACAGCCCACGACCCAAGCCCGAGTCCGAGCCCAGACGGGACGGGCGCGCGGCGGCGGCGCGCGTGTGGGCTTAGCCTTGAACCCAAGCACATTTAGGTCCTCCCTCCTTTAAACACATGGGATACCCCTTGGGGTCCCAAACCCTTAACCGGTTTAGAGACTTATAAAGAGAGCAATTCTTCCTTTTTCCACCGATGTGGTAGATTTGTCCCACACCATATTTCCATGCCTCAAACACCTTACTTCATGGACCAATATCTCTTTCATTTCTCAACGAAATTTGACGATTCTTGGCCCTACGGTCATCTACTCACTTAGTAGATTATGCATGTGAGAAGAGACAAAGTCTCCAACATGCGGAATACTAGTGTTTAATTCATTAAATATGGGTGGACGCACCTTTCCGCCAAAGACAAATTTCCAACAATCCCTTCTATGAAAGAGAGATTTTGGCGCACTCACAAGGTGCCTACTTTCAGCAATCTTTCAGCGAAAAGATATTGCATCAGGAGAGGTAGCTTCCGCTTTGAACCTTCCCTAGTTGAATACCACCGGACTTACTTACTGCGCGGTGAACGTGATGTCTTGAACCGTCAGTGTTTAGTGTAATCCAATACAATGATACCAACACAATAACTCTTCTTATTCGTTTTCATTCTTATGGTTTTGTCCGTTGTGGCCGTGGACACACTTGGATTCTTAAGTGCGTTCATTTGAGGCGGCCTGTCTTCGCACTTAAATAAGTGATCTCCTATAAGGTATCCTGCTATACCCCACTTCACAAGTGTTAGGAATCATTAAAAGTTTTCCCAACCTTAACCTCAACCATTTGAGGATCGTTAAAGATTTGGAAGCTTAACCTTTACCCACCATGCAGGTAGCACTTTAATGTCTATCGCGGGAACAACTTTGGATTCATGTTTCCGTACAGAAATCATCATCCGAAGTGCTTCTTGCTTCCACCGCGCTAACCAACCTTTGCGACTTAGTTTTCCCATTGAATCAAATTCTTGGAATCTCCAATCAGTATGGTTGGGTTACCACCGCAAAGGTTCGTATTGTTTGGGTTTTAAGCCCATTCCCCTAGACAGGCAGAACACTTGATCTCCGGGTAGTCCCTTAGTTAGTAAACAAGGAAGTGACACCCGTGATGATCAACTGCCTTATGTCTCCGACAGATCCTGACAGATATGTCCAGACGCCGTCATCCGTGTCCTTCCTGAAGCCGACCGGCTAGCCACAATGTGTAACTGCTGAAGGCACGGGTTTCTCCCAATAAGGACATCCTCTAAGGAGTCATGAAGTTACTCAACTTCTTTCATGCTTTGTATAAAGCGATAAACTCCGATTCCATCATGAATCGGCCGATGCAAGTTTGCTTAGAGGATTTTCCAATACCTACCATACACATTTACTTGTGGCATTGGTGTTCTTCATATCTGATGTCCAGTTTGCATCACTTTGTTCTCCCAGAACTGCTGGACATCCAGAATATCATAATCCGTAGATAAGAGAATAATTCAGATATCGTCATATCTGACTTAACGCCTTTTATTGATCATTTATTAAAATCATCAGTGAACCTTAGTTCAACTGATCTGTTTGTAGGTCGATACCAGGTCGGTTGTAGTGTGTACAATACATTAAACTACACGTGACATGTGCATATCGCTCCTTGTCTATGGGTGCACCATGATTCCAATCAGTTCTATGATTCATATCCATTGGTGGCTTCAACGAGACTGTCAATTATCTCACAACTGAGTTTGGAGTTAGACCAGTCCGTTAGATGTCTTAGAAATCCAATTCCTAAGATGTCTTAGAAATCCAATTCCTAAGATGTCTTCTGAGATACCCATATCTTTTGTTTCAATATAATTTCCACTCTTAGACTGTTGGTTTTCCAACTGTTGGCTTTCTAACTTCAGAGTCAATGTTTCTGTGGTCAGATTCATTGTTTCTGTTTTATCTGAAACTTTCAGGACCAAAATGTAAACATTTCAGGGACCAAAATGAAAGTTCAGGAAGAAGCCCAACAGTCCAGCAAACCAACTCTGATCCTTTTCTTCCAACTCTCCGGTTAGGAAGGCTGTTTCAACATCTATGCCACGCAAAACTGTAATGGCCCTAGATGTTAAGCTACTCACAGGGGAGCACATGTACAAGTAGCCGAGGCCTTATACTCGACAGTAGATCCATCTACTCTGTACTCACATTTGAGTATCCATTTTCACAACCTAAAGGTTCTTTTCCCGGAGGAAGATCAACCATTACGCAAGTATGGTTTTATATGATGGAATCTATTTCTCTTTGTAGCTTCTTTCCAAAGCAGCGCTTTTGGAGACAACAATTATTTGTTAATTGTCCATAGTTCGTTCTCAACCATACAAGCTAGAAGGACTGGAACAAGTCTTTGTCCCCTTCTTTGCTCCGTCTCGGTTCAACATCTAGAATCCCTGAGTTCTGGAATATTAAGTTCCGGATAGCCAACAACTTTCGAGTCCTGTAGATACGGAACGTCTAGTTCCGGACAGTCAGGCCCTCGCGGGTTCTTACTAACCTCGAGCAATTACTTCTTTTTCCTTTTCAAGGAAAGTTATCTTCAAAGAATTCAGCATTCTTTGACACCAAGAGGCGATAAGCACTACTATTATTTGCAGATCCAGTGGATATGCAATCTACAGTCTTAGGTCCAACTTGACCTGTTTCGGTATTCCAACTTCTACCAAGCCATCCCACATCACAACATTTGTATGTGAGATCCTTTCCATGTTTCACACGGAGAGTTATCCTTATCCTTATGCGTATTTCTGTTGAGAATCACATTAGCGGTAAGGATTGCCTTGTCCCACATAATTTGGGCATACGACTTTGCGCTTGGCTAACACCGTTGGACTGAGGTGAGTAATGAGCAGTCGTTTAATGAGCGATGCTTCACATTCTCCCCCTCTATCACTACGAATTCCTCAATCCGTAGGCTTAGTTGATTTTCAACTTCTGCTTTGTAGCGCTTATTCGCTTCAACTACTTCATTTTGCTTTTCAACAAACAAAGGATACAATACGTTGTACCATCATCAATGAAGGTCACAACGTACTTGTCTCCCCCCTCTATTTTGTATAAACTTCAAATCACCTAAGTAGGTGTGACTAAGTTCTAGAGAAGCGGTGCTTCTTTCGCTATTCCTTTGACGGAACTTGAAAATGTGATTTTGCCTCTTCGCCTACCTCACATTCATTTTGCGGGTTTATGTCGAAAGAAGGCAACAATCTTAACTTCGCTAGCTTTTGAATGACTTTCTATTTAACGTGTCTTAATCTATGATGTCATAAATGCACGGATTACAAATATATCATTCATTTGGCTACATACATACTGTACCATTCTTAGTTATTACAGACCTGTTGGACTAGTCTCAAACCAGCTTGACCAACAACGTCCCTTAAACCAAGTTTGGGACATGTATCACCTCATTTTAGAGTGATCTCATTCCATGAAGTCCTATTGAGGACAACCCCTTCTACTTTAAAGGTGGCGTTGCTTCACATGAACAACCTCTTGCCCTTGGTTAGTGCGTAGCCGGATCATATGTGATCTGTATACTCTGGCCCACTCCGGTTGCTTTGGCAGACTGAGTGTCCAAGTTCTTTTCCTATGAAATGAATTATGGCCCCACTCCAGTCGCCCGTAGGCTTTGTATGACTGAGTGTCCAATATCATCCTATGAAGGATCTTCTGCCAAATAATGTGATAGGCTCAACGTCTTTAGCTTTTAGTCTTCTTCCGTTATGATTGGTGCCCAGACAATTCTTGACGCTTACTTAAGAGTGGTAATAGTTTTCGCACAGTCAATGGATCTTTTTCCCTCGTATGTGCGAACATACTTTACACACTTTTAATAATTACACTTAAAATAACGGATCTTTTTAAGTCGTTTACAAAGTCCAATCTTTAAACGGGAATGAAGATGAGATTAAACTTCTGATTTTAAAGCGTAAGGAATATAAATTATTTTGTGAAAACATTTTCATATTCCTCCTTACTTTAAGCCATTTTTAATCAGACATCATTTAATCTTTATTCTTGACAAGGAAGAAAATTAACTTATCCCAATTTCGGATTCTGGCCCACTTCAGTCACTTCATCGGATTGAGTGTCAATTTCCTCCTTACCATAATTCGGATCCTTTGTCTGGGACAGATATAGGCCTTCTGCTGCAAGATAGAACCACATCTTTAGCCTTCTCCTCTTGTCCCAGTTGACATCATCAGCCTCTCGTGAGCGCTTTTTCCCACCACTCTTGGGACTGGTGACACCACGAACACGTTGACCTTCAACAGCATCATCATCACTCTCTTTTACCAGAAAACCACAGCCATATCTAGATTTGGTCACACAACTTTTGACCGACATCTTTCGAACACTAATACAATCTTGTCTTAAATTGTTAGATATTGTAAAGCAGTATGGGAAGTAAATACATATTACAAGTGTTCGAAAGGATAAACAAATAGTCCAATGTTCAGAACTGCCGCAAGCTTGTTGTGTCTTGAATCTTGATAACCTGAAATCAAGAAACACTAAATCTGGATGGTTACAATTGTGTGCTGAGTCGAGTGATTGCACTCTGTCCTTAAGACAAGATTACCCCGCATATATGCTTTTACGTTAACGGGCAATAGTCTCCCAAGATAAAACAACACTTTAATCTCAACACTACAAAACAAATAGGTTGAGTCTGACGAAGAAAACAAATACGAATCGACTTGCTGAAGAAATGAAAAAGGAAGGAAGAGTTTCTGTTTGTCGTCCCAACGTTACTGCTCACATTTTGGACTGTGTTTTACTCTTCTGTTTGTCTCTGTGTATATATTTCTGTCTCTCTTTACTGTATGTGGGTGTTTCGTTTTCGTCTATATTTCTGTCTCGTTTTTGTTGTGTATATGTTCTGTGTTTTTCGTGTAACACCATTGAGCAAAACAGCTCCAATATATAGCATGAGGGAGGCTGTTCAACTGCCCAAAACATGGTTGTTAATGGCCATTAGGGAGGGCTGTTAATGACAGGTTTAATGCCATTAGTGAGGCTGTTCATGGCCATTGAAGGAGGGCTAATTATGGAGGAGTTAATCAGCCAAGTAATGGCTGGTTAATGCACATTAACGCCCCAAAAATCAACTCCAACGGTAGGCAGAAACTTTATGCCTCCGTCGTTCCAAATTCAACTTTCCAGAAACTCTAGGGACCAAACTGTAAATATTAAGCAATTTGGGGTCCAAAAAGATAATATCAGAAAGTCCCACAGCCCGGACCGGACGGGATGGGCGGCGGCGCGCGTGTGGGCTTAGCCTTGAACCCAAGCACATCTAGGTCCTCCCTCCTTTAAACACATGGGATACCCCTTGGGGTCCCAAACCCTTAACCAATTTAGAGACTTATAAAGAGAACAATTCTTCCTTTTCCCACCGATGTGGTAGATTTGTCCCACACCATATTTTCATGCCTCAAACACCTTACTTCGTGGACCAATATCTCTTTCATTTCTCAACGAAATTTGACGATTCTTGGCCATACGGTCATCTACTCACTTAGTAGATTATGCATGTGAGAAGGGACAAAGCCTCCAACATGCGGAACCCTAGTGTTTAATTCATTAAATATGGGTGGACGCACCTCCCCGTCAAAGGCAAATTTTCAACATTCTAATTCTGGCTGGCAGCCAAGTTTCTGGAGAAATTTGAATGATTGGGAGATAGAAGATTTTTGTCAGTTGCTTCAACCATTGGGATCAGTTTATATTGATCAGAATAAGGTGGATACCCTGATTTGGCTGGCAAGTAAGGACAAGAAATTTTCAGTTAAGAATTGCTATAGTATGCTGTTAAAGCAGCCAGGTCAATGGGATAATTCTTGGCCTTGGAAGATGATATGGAAGACAAAAGCTCCTACTAAAGTAGCATGTTTTGGATGGGTTGCAACTTGGAGGCATGCTTAACTCAAAATAACTTGCAGAAAAGAGGTTTTAATCTATGTAGTAGATGCTTCCTATGTCAAGAAGATAGGGAAACAGTTGAGCATCTTTTTCTCCATTGCAAAATTTCTAGAGAATGTTGGGTGTTATTCTTAAATCTTCGTGGTATTAATTGGGTGATGCCTCAGAATGTGAAAGGCTTGCTGGAAGGTTGGCAGCAACTGGCAATACCAAAAGAGATATAGCAGATATGGAGAACCATTCCATTGTGCATCTTATGGACAATATGGCTGGAAAGGAACAAAGCTTGCTTTGAAGGGCAGAGAACTAATATTTCGAGAGTTAAGGATAGATGTTTACAGAATTTGTACGTTTGGTGTAAAAGTAGCTTGATGGGTAGTTGGAACCAGTATATCATCTTCTTGGATATGCTAGGAAGAAGAGTGTAGTAGGATGTTCTTGTTTCTTTTTTTTTCTTTATTCTTTTTTCTGTTGTTTTTGTTTCTTTTCCTAGTACCATCTTGGTACCATTTAATAAAATCTCTACCTTATCAAAAAAATAATGTAAATTTTATTTCCGAAAACTTAAAGCTTCTATGTTTGAATTCACTGGCAAAGTTTAGAAGTTTGGATCTCAAATTCCAATTCCAATTCCAACTAGTAAGTCACATAAATTTGGACAGAAGGAATAGAGAAAATTTAATCATTTTTAATTTACTAGAGCATAATGGAAATGTGAAAGTTATTAGGTTAAGCAGATATTCGCTGTTTTAGAAACTGAATTTTTGTATATTGCTCATCTCTTTGGTGTTTACAGAATGCTGATACTGGTAATTTTTCCATATATATACATTCGGAGCCTGGTTTTGTGTTTGATGAGTCTACTACAAGATCGAGTTTGTTTTATGATCGCCAATTGACAAATAGCATCAAGGTAATTAAAGTTACTTGCCTACTGTGTTGCTACATTTTAATACAAAACTGAATTTTGTATCTTTATTGTGTTCCTTTATTTTGTGATCGAAGTAATTTCATTTCGTAGTGACATGAACGTTTAATTCAGTGAATTTATGTTTATTGGTCTTGGATATTATCAGGGAATGTATCTGATTGAACTTTTACGAGAGATTTGGTAGGTTGCATGTTAATTCCTCCAATATGTTGGAAATTTAGATTCTAAACCTTAAGCTTATATATTAATGTTGCACCAACCTAGGAACTATGTTTGGTAGATGGAAATCCATCCACTCCAATTTATATGATCTCTTTCCATTTTGGGTGTACCAAATTGTTTGAAAGTGTTCCCGGTATTCCATTTGTAATATTATTTTGTATAACTTTCACGACTTTTTGGAATTCAAAATCTTTTTTTTTTAAGTTTTAAACTTTGATGAGATGTTTCCTGTATCAGATACTCTCGATTGAAGTACCTATTATTTTTTAATCTTTGTCTCCACTACCATTAATACAAGACAGAAGTCAATTTGACATGTTAAAATCTGTGTCTCATAAAAGAATGTAGTTTAATTCATTTACTTCTCTTTGCTCTTTCTATCACTTCCGTATCTTTACCAGATTGATGTTAAGAGTGACGTGTAGGTAGCTTGGGGAGAGTCCAGTATGATCCAAGCTGAGAAATTATTACTTGGCTCAGCGCTTGATGATCCAGCAAATCAAAGATTTGTTCTCTTGTCGGACAGGTACACATTTTACTTCAAAAACACTTAATTTGTGTTTTCTCTCAGATAAGTCTGTCTAGATGGCTTGTTAGTGTGCATGCATGTGCCTTGTTGATATATGACATGCTCAGCAATTGCTTCAGCTATTGGTTACCACCTGCCTTCGAACTGATTTTTTATGCTTTCGTTTTTCTCAGGATTACTTGATTCTTTCCCTTTAAGGGAAAGTCTAGTGTCTTTTCAAACGTCCCTTCATATATTTTGAAGTTTCTTTGATATCAAACTCTTTAGATGCATTCCTTCCGAGCACATATCTAACTAAGATCAATTCTTTTATTGGTCATCTCAAACTCATTGACATATTCACACCTTTTGTTTTGATAATTTCCACACTGCTCAAACTGGGTCATCTGAATTGCGTTTGAGGCAGTACTTGCGTTAGATATCAAGAACCGGGTAGAGCTATGATAATTTTGGTTCCTATTGAATAAGAAACAGTCATACGACTCTTTTAGAAGAACCGATGCTTATTACTTTCACTACTATATTGAATATACATGGATATGGTAGGATAAGGCCCTAAGGCACTGGTTTTCAAGAGAAAAATAAGGTCAAGACACGTAGGACACATCAATCGAAAAAGTATAAGGGTCAGTTATAGAAAGTGAATTCACACTGGAATTATTGAATGAACAGCACAAATGTATTATTGCTTGGTAAAGGGTCATAGTAGATTTATAATTCAGAATACACATTTCATATCCAAAAAAAGGAAGAAAAAAAGAAGAAGACAAATACACATTCAAAACTTTGTCTTGCACATACAGTCCATGCTAAATAGCTTGCAAATGGTATACTATGCAGTTGCACTTGAGACTAAGTGTCTATGCAACTTATCTTCTCGACTTCTCGTTAATGAATCATGAGAGAGCATACATCAAAATGTAGTGTTTTCAATTCTTTTATCCATGTATTTCCCTTCCGTTTGTTTCACCCAATTATTGATTTATGGTTTGTGCATTGGTGTTAAGATTTTTCTCTAATTGTGTAATGGTTGATATTGCAGTTGTGTCCCACTTTACAACTTTAGCTTCATATACAATTACTTGATGGCTTCTCCGAGGAGCTATGTTGACAGGTAAATGGATGATATAACTAGTGTGATGGCTGGATAGGTGTGGTTGATATTGTGGAACTGGAAGGAACAATTTTTTTTCCGTTCCTTTTGCAATGAATCAACTCCTTAAGTGGGTTCAGTATTTGAGGATCTGGTTGAATTACTAATGAATTATTTCAAATTCTCATATTAGTAGCATTAACAGTGAATGAATGAGTTTCTGTTTGTCTTCCAGTTTTCTTGATAAAAAGGATGGCCGCTACAACCCAAAGATGTCACCCTATATACCAATAAGCAAATGGCGAAAAGGGTCACAGGTAATTACCCCATCTGAATTATATGTGGATTTACATAAATCAGTAGGACATTCTCAAATTATTGTATAAGCACATCTATTTTCCGCCAACCTCAACTATGTAATTCATTAACCTGTCCTGATAATTAAAAAAATCATTAATTTGTGTATTTAGCTGCACTAGTGGAGTTGCTTTTCTTTTATTTCTTTCAAAGCAAAATTCGAGGCATATAATAGAGTATAGGTGTGTAGACAAGCTGGATGTGGCAACTCTGTGCCCAAGTTATTGTTACTCTTTAAAAGTCATCTTTATTTCTGATCCAGAAAGTCATTTTTAGTTTCATCTAGCAGTTTTTCACCTTTCAAAGTTAAAAGTAGTTTTTGCATCTATAAGCAAGGTAGCGTTAATTTTTCGAAGCTCGGATGTTTTTCTAAAATCGCAATTTCTCAAATCAATAAAATATACTGCCTGCTTGTATGAGTTGTGACATGAGTATGACAGTATAATCCACTACCATCTGCTTCTATGAGTTATGACTTGACATTTTAGTCCAGTGGATCACTTTAATCAGGAAGCACGCGGAAGTGGTTGCAGATGATGATGCTGTGTTTCCAGTCTTCAAGATGTTCTGCAAGGTTCATATCATGTGTTCTTCCCTCTTTAAACTTCACATACATGTTTACCCAACGGATAGTGCTATAAGGTTGAACATACGCATGCTTAATAACTCATTGGTGCTTCAGGTCAATAAAAATTACTGCTGCTCCTCCACATCCTAAAAGCCCCCATTTGCTAATGTCCGCATGATGATGAACATCTTTGTAGTTAATCCCTTCCTTAGTTGGATTATTACTGTCAGTTACATTCTGTAAGTGGAACTGTTAAGTGTTGATTTACACTGTTTCACTAAATGTTGATATCCCGTATGTTCCATTTATCTGATAACTAATAGATTCAGGATCGTAATCTTGCAGAGACGTCCACCGCTGGAAGCCAGTAAGGGGAAAAAGAATATGGTAAGTTAGTGTGACTTCTGCTAAGTAGATGCATTTGACATTATTAATAATTTACAACAACAACAACATACCCAGTGAAATCCCACAACATGGGGTCTGGAGAGGGTAGAATGTACACAGACCTTACCTCCACATTGGTAGGTAGAGCGGCTGTTTCCGGGAGACCCTCGGCTCAAGACAAAGCATAATCATGCAAAGCAAGCAAAACAAAACAAAGTGTGAGAAACGGTCAGACTTAGACGAGAAATTAAAGCATTGTGAACATGCAGATAGTAAACTCAAATACGCAATGGTAGCGCATTCTAACAACAGGAAGCAGTAGCTAACACAACTAAATAAGATAAATAAATTACACTAAAGAGCACATAGCAGCAAGAATCAAACTACAGGGTACTATAGAGCAATAATGCGCCTATAAGAGTGATAGGCTAATCGAGCCTACAGTAATAGCACTACACTATCATTTTGTAAGCGTAAGTAGGACTACGCTCGACTACCTACTACCCTTCTACCCTAATCCGTGTCCTCCACAACCCCCTATCTAAGGTCATGTCCTCAGTAAGTTGCACCTGCGCCATATCCCGTCTAATCACCTCTCCCCAATACTTATTTGGCCTAACTCACCCCTCCTGAACCCGTCCATAGCCAACCTCTCACATTATTAATAATTTAATATTTGAGAAAAGGAGGATCCACTGTACAGAATTCAAGTGCTGTTTTTTCCCACTTCTGTGGTTGCCTTGCCTTGTGTGTGCTCCTTTGCAGCACCATCCTCTTGTGCCTACACTTCCATGCATCGGGCTATGGCTCTGTGCCGACGTGTTCCTCAGTCGCCTCCTCTCGCTTTGCCCCATCCTTTGCCACCTCATGGCGTGCGAAGTTGTGGCTGTGTCGTTATGAAGTGTTACTTTTGTCATTCCTAGACAACCCCCTCTCCCTAAACACACACACACAAAAAAACACTTGTACAGACATACAGGATTATGACTTCGCCTTTACTCATTATATTTGTTAATTCGTACTAGTGCACACCTTTTTTCTTGAAGCATTCACTTTTCAGTTGATACTTGTTTCTTCTAACCTTGCAATAAACCTTGCAGAAACTTCAAAAGCAGCACAACTGCATTCCAGATGAACACTATGTGCAAACATTATTGGCGGTAAGTATCATACTTAGTCTCCTTGTGTGTTCTCAGGACTCCGCGGTACATTTTTCTTTTGGATCTCCATTCTTTTAGGCAAACTTTTGAGAATTATTCTTCGGGACTAAAGGTTCTAGATTTTTATTGGTTTTGCAGATGCATGATTTTGATGGAGAACTTGAACGTAGAACGATAACCTATACAGAGTGGAACGAATCTGTGACAAATATGGAGAAAAAGGGTTGGCATCCCATAACATTTAGCTATGCAGATGCTGGGCCTGTACAGATCAAGAGAATAAAGGTATGTATCGAATGAGTATAATAATCTTGTCATCTCTAGCTTTGGCCGTCATTTCTGTTTACATTTTCATGTTGGCATAGTTTCAACTTCTCTTTCTTTGACTTTGCTTTTTGGTTTTCCTTGTTGACTTTCCCATTGGTTTTCTTTTGTCAGCTTTGCCATTTGGTTCTTCATAGACTTTCTCAGTTGGTTTTCTTTCTTCGACTTTTCTTTTTTATTTTCCTTCCCTGACTTCCTTAGTTGTTTTTGTTAGAATAGGAATATGATTTCATATATAGTATCCTACTAGGAAAATGATTGTAATGTAGAATAGAATAAGATTTCATATACAGTATCCTACTAGAAAAAGGATTGTAATGGAGTGTGTATAAATAGAGCTCAGTGTAATCATGTAGATACACAACAATTCAATAATATATTTTCTCCCATAATTTTCTCACATGGTATCAGAGCTTCTACGATCTTGGTAAAGAATCAAAGAGCTTCTGCTGCCGGCGGGCGACACTAGCCAATGTGTGTCATCCGTCTCCAAAGATAATGGTAGAATGAAGATTGTAGAGAACTTAAAGATATTTATAAATAAAATATTCTCTAAAAAAAAGTAGGCGTGTATAGTGCCGCGTGAACAATGTTTTCCCGACGTGAATAATAATTTCGGCGTGAACAATTACCAGATTCCGATCGTCGGAACTAGGGTTCCGGCGAATCCACGCTGTCTGTCAACATCGCGTAGAGATTCCGAGCACCCATACCACTTTCTTTGAGGTTCGACAACTTTTCCGGCATAATTTCTTTTCCCGTAGGGTCGTGCCATCATTGCGATCCTACCCACAAAATACCATCACAGTTCCGTGCCTCAATTCCGGCGACTGTTTTGTGTCCCGTAGGGTCGTGCCATCATTTCGATCATACCCATAAAATACCATCACAGTCATGTGCCTCAATTCTAGCGATTGTTTTGCGTCCTTCTCTTCCATAACATTAGTAAGAGAGTATCTATTGCGTAATATTCCAGCGAAGATTCGAAAAAAAAATATCACCACCGCGCATAATTTTTCTGGTGATTGCTAGCGTCACATCTCTATCCAGTGGTGTTGTGTAGAATCCGACACCACCACAACATAGATCAGGTTCAAGCTAGTAAGAGACTAATTGTTGTGCAAATTTTCAATAATTTCCAGGAAAGCAAATCAGTCACCGTGTAATATTTTCGGTGAAAACATAGTCGTCCGCTACAAAATTACTTTCGGGTAGTGTTGCGCAAATTCCAACACCACCACGAGGTAGATTAGTCTCTTCTGACCAAAATCCAGTGAGCGGCTCCGACAAATACCCGCTCACGCACCACCACGTGCCGCTCGAAGTGTCAGCTCTGGCTAGCGCGTCAGATCCACGCACCGCGCATGCACCTTTTTCCGGCCAGATCTGGGTGATTTTCTTTTTGAGTTATGTTCATCATATTTCATCCATCTTTCAAGTCATATTTCGCTACGTCTCTCGATTTTGATATGTTAAACTCCAAAAACATGGGAATTGGAAGTTCAAGTCGTATGATTACTTCAAAACCCTTGAGGAGATTAGAAAATCGCGCATCACAGTCCATGAAGAAGCGAGGAGGAGGAGGAGGTTGTCTTGAAAGATCTCGATCTAGGTATAGTTATTGTAATAGGTTTGGACACATTCGTGAAGTATGTTATTCTCTCCCTGATGACCTTGAGGAGAGGAGGATGTTCATATGGAGCAAACACATGGTTTTGTTGCTCAGGAGGAGTCTAGCTTGGTCTGCCGATTGCGTCGAGCACTTCATGGTCTGAAACAATCTCCTCGAGCCTGGTTTGGAAAGTTCAGCAAAGTAATTCATGAGTTTGGCATGACTCATAGTGAAGCTGATCTTTATTGGCATTCCGCTCCAAATCTGGTATTTCATGAGAGGACTAAACACATTGAAATTAACTGTCACTTTGTCAGAGAAAAGATAATCTCCGGTGATATTGTTACAAAATTTGTGAAGTCGAGTGATCAGCTTGCAGATATTTTCACCAAGTCACTCACTGATCCTCGTATTAATTACATTTGTAACAAGCTCAGTACATATGACTTGTATGTACCAGCTTGAGGGAGAGTGTTAGAATTGGAATATGATTTCATATAAGTATCCTACTAGGAAAATGATTGTAATGTAGAATAGAAATAAGATTTCATATATAGTATACTACTAGGAAAATGATTATAATGGAGTGTATAAAATAGAGCTCAATGTAATCATGTAGATACACAACAATTCAATAATATATTTTCTCCCATAATTTCTCACAGATTTATTTCTTAAAATCTGTTGGTCATTTCTTCAACTTCTCTAGTTGTTTTTGTTTCTTCAACTCTTCTGATTGGTATGCATTAAGATATCTTGCCTACTGAACTGATTGCTTTGTGCAACTTGCCACCCTTTCAATTTTTACAGGATATTCGCAATGTTTACTATGCAAGCGAGTACAGAACAGAGTGGTGCCGGAGTAATTCTACTCTGGTCCCCTGTTTTCTGTTCGCAAGGAAATTCTCACGGGGGGCTGCAATGCGCCTCTTGAATGAAGGAGTAGTTTCTCAGTTCGACGCCGCCTCTATAATGTACTCAACACCATGATTTTAATCGGTCTCTTTTTAATATTTCTTCTTTGTTATAATACTCCGTTGAGGGGATTAGTCACCGTTGATAGGATTACAACTTGAGTGTGTCACAACACCTCTAGCTTACTGATTTAGGAAACATACAGGTGGAAGCTGATCGTAGCATGGTTCATGTAAGACTTAGCACTGTAGATATTAAAAAATTGCATTACATTGTATGGTATCTTCGGTACATAGTGCATTATATTTCGAGTTTGGAAAAGCAGGCTGTTGGTTTGTGATACATGCTTGTCTTGAGACAGGAAATTCCTCTATTTCCAGCTTCCACAATCTTATGTTCTTTTTCCCAAAGATGCTTGAAGAAACTTAGTTTGTCGACTCTTTATCAATTTTCAACCAGGACAACTGCTCTCATTGGTTAGATTGTAGTGCTCCAAGCAACAAAGGGACATAATACAATGACTCAGACCTATCGACCTATCGAAAATGTAGGTGCGATAACAAAATGCTTTTTTTTGTTTTAATAATGGTGTTTAGGTTAGTTTGTGTGAATTTCTACTGTTTCACTGGTACCCGTGGCCTTCTACAACCAGTACAGGTAGATAACTAAATGACTGTTATCTTTAATCAATCAAGGCCAAGGCTTTGCTTACTGTTTTTGCTCTTGCTCAAGCTCTGCTCTGAGAAAATGTTCTTATTCAATGCAATTTACGTCACATTTCAACCTATTTGTGCTGCGGAGTGAACACATACTTTGAGGAGAAAGATACATTTCCTGAAGTGAATCCGACCAATAAAGTATAAATAGAACGACATGTTTAGTTTCTTGCTTATCTATAACTATATCAGATTGTTTCTGGCCTTGAGAAAATGACTTCTATTGTTAGGAACATTAGATATCCGGACTTGCTAAATAGTACCTAATATTATATATCAGAAACTGGTGAAGTCCCAGTATGCTTGCTTCATTGAGAACTTATCAAGACACGGATTATACTTAAACAAGTTCTTGTTTCCATCCTTGATGGCGTGCTCTGAGCTCCCACATAGCAGTGATTTGTTTCTGTGCTTCCAAAGCAATTTCAGCCTTTTCTCTTGCTTCTTCACAAGTTCCCATCCCTGATGTACATTTGTCTGCCTCCTTTTGATATTGGGACACCAGTCTTTTCGCCTCAAGCAAAGCCATGTCTGCTCTTCTCTGGTTTTCCAGTGTTTCACCTTCCATTTGCTTAAATTCCTCTGTCAAAAGCGCAGTGAAGTTTCTCTCCTCCTCACTCACCCCCAGATCATGTTCCATGCAATCTACGAAACAGTAGAGGAAAAAGAAGCTATCATAGAAAAGTGGTGATAATAATAACTAGCAAATATTAGCACTTACAATATTTTGGCCTCCTCTGGGAACTCCCTTGCTGTTAGGAGCAGTATGATCTGTAATGACTACTTAATATTTTATGGCTACTCTATTTAAACCGAAAAAATATCTAACAAAAGGTTGAGAAAACTAACCTGTAAAAGTACTCACATTCACACCTGGTAAGAGAAAAAAAAGGAGGTGATCCATGTCAAATATACTATTGAAAACATCTCAACATCAAGAGAGTATCTATGAACTATTTTCATTTGCGCGGCAATAGAGGTGAATTCAAAATTTAGAGCCAGTGCATTTGAAGTACATGCGGTTTATTATAAACATATACACTACCAGTCTACCACAAAGGCCCCCTTCCCCGCCTTTTAGAAATAGGGAAGCAACAATAAGTATTCAAAAGGCGGCCCTCACTCGAGTGCCTACCAATGCTTTTCTCCTCCCGCAAGCTGCACAACCTAATAAGTTGGTAAAGTCAACACAAGATCCGTACCCTTCATTTTATGCAGACTCCAGCTCACTATGTATAAGACTAACCTATCTATAATAACATGCACGCGCAACAGTCAAAAGTGGGCATTGCGAGACTGAAACAAGCAAAGAAAGAGATTACGACTTCATCAACAAGTTTATCCTAATAATCCCATTTTTAGCAAAGTCCCTAGATCTAAAATTTGGAGTGAGTGAATTCGAAGTGCATGCACTATATTATAAACATTACATACTACATATTATACAACTGTATGGAAATTACTAAAACAGGTTCACAACAAAAGAGGAAATTAAATTATAGGGGTATATATATATATATATATATATATATATATATCCTTGTGAAAAAGAGTGGAGGGGTTGATCAGTAGAGCAATCACAAGGACAAGAGGGGCAAGAATAATGGGTGGAGGAAGAAATAGTTTCAGAGAGGTGCCAATAGAGGGGTAGACCAGCTACATAAGCAGTAATGCACAAGCCCATGATTAAGACCCCAAACATCACCTTCTTCCCACTCCACCTGCTTCTTCCATGCTTATTCATTTCCCTCTCTTTCTTTGTATTTGGATCTGTCCTCCTCCTTGAGCTGTTTACTATGCTTATGCCAAATTAAAGAGCTTTTTCAGGATCTTTGAGTTGTTTACCATGTCTATGTCAAAGAGGTTTTCCAGGATCCACATAACCAGTAATGAGCTTTTGCTTATGCCCAAAAAAATCTCTACTCCTAAAATTGTTCTTTTCAGATATATGATATGTAATTTAATTAATGATTACTTGTTATTAATGATAAATAAATCTTTTTATTCATTTGTTGTCAGCTTTTCATCAGTAAGAAACAAAAAGAAACGGGAAAAATAATAAGATTTTGTTTACATACGTCTAATTCAGTAAAAACTTATTCACTTGATATTTACGCCAAAAAAATTAAATGAAGAACATTTGTTATTCATATATAAATTTTGTTAACCAGCTGAGGTAATATAATATGTTAGTATTGTGCCCATTTTCTAATTTCCTCAAATACCCTTACTGTTCCTGCTAATTTGTACACCTGTTTTGTCATTTGCTCAAAACACCAACTTTCTGTTCTATTTTTTCTCTTCCTAAGACTAAACCTCCCTACCCGTAGAATGGAGCTTAGCTTCCTCAAATTCTGCAGATCCTTGCACTTCATATGTTTTGAATAAAATTAAGTATACCAGCTGGTGCTTTGGAATTCCTTAGTGGTCCTTTGTACATAGTGATTGTGCCTAATTCAGCTCTAAAAGCTAGCTCATGTGAGATGAGGATTGCTCAAAGAAATTACAAGAAAACAATAACAAATGTGTTACATTGTAACACCGCTCCACCACGCCCGGGGCCAAGTATTGCAAACTTGGTGAGTGTGAACAATATGTACCTGGGACACATCAAAATCGGAACAGGCCAACCCTATTACCATATAAAGAAAATGAATTTGGAGCTAACTCATGAGGTGAAGATTGTCCAAGATTATATTAGAAGATGTCAACCAATTCCATCAACCAATGTGGTATATTCTGAACACCTGTCTGCTGTCACATGTTAGATTCAGTTCTGATGTTCATGGACATACATTGTGTTCCATTGTTGACTGAGCAACCGAATGATGGATTTGCAGTTAGCAGTTGCAAACACTTTCCGGAATTAGGCTTGCACTCAGATTAAACTGATATGCCCTTGCTCAATTCCTAATTGCACAATGGCATCTTGAGCAAATTGACATTTACTCTCGGATACCTCCTCTCCGTTCCTCACTGAGTTTTACCAAGCCTTTGACATCAGTGATCCCAAATTAATGGGGAAAAGCAGCAGGGAGAAGATGGCATACATAAAGCGCCTATGATATATTCTCTACATTTGACATGATTACCCTTTCACTAATTTCCTCACTCAAATTCTTCAGAACCAATATTATATCTTCCTGCTGAGGATGAGAGGTTTGACCCATGAAAAAAGTTGTTATTACTCCATGTAAGTCGATAAAACTCCAACCAGGAAGCTTTTTGAGCCCAAGATCCCTCATTTGGACCCAGGTCTTACCAACGCCCTCCCACTGGGCCATTGAAGCATAACTATGAGCCAATTGTACATACCTTCCAGCATCCCCATGATCCAATTCTGAGATTTCTTAACAACATCCCTAAGTTCTACCAGGGATTTGGTTTTGCAAGCATCAAGAATTATACCTAAAGCATCAGCCATTGGTTCTGGAAATATAGTCTTAGAGAAATTATATGCATCTTTCACCCTTCCTGCTCGACAAAGTAGGTCAACTATACATGCACAATGTTCAAGTTCAGGTTCAATCTTAAAATCCCTTTCCATAGAATCAAACAAGCTCATACCTTGGTTGACAAGTCCATTATGACTACATGCATAGAGAACAGATAAGAAAATAACACTATTTGGTGTAATACCGCTTCACACAAGCCCCGAATACAACTCCAGGGCAGTCTCCCCTTTTCCATGACTGCCATATCCAGCAATCATTGTGCTCCATGAAATGAGATCACATTCTATGACCCCGTCAAAACACTTCCTCGCACTGTCTAAGTCACCACATTTGCTATACATATCAACCAAAGCCGCACCTATCTTGACGGAAGGTTCAAGATAGCCCCTTACAACAAGATTGTGAATCCACTTCCCTTGCTGATATGCTCCGATTGAGGCACAAATTTGAAGAAGGAAAACCACTGTTATTGAGTCAGGTATTTGCTGCGCTATCCTCATTTCATTAAACAGATGCAACTCATGCAAGGCCATTGATAAATGCCCATTCTGAGCATTCCCTGCTACAATTGCATTCCAGGAGACCACATCTCTGTTTTTTATCATATAAAAAACAACCAAGAGCTTGCTTCAAATAGCCACATTTCGAATACATAGTGACAAGTGAATTTTGGGCAGGAGTGTCGATGGCCATTCTTTGCCTCTACGTAGAGCCATGTATAGAAGTTCCTACTTTTAATGAACCTAATTGAGCACAAGCTGCAAGGGCACTTGCTATGGTAGCTGTAGACGGTTCAATTCTACTACACAACATGCTTTGAAACACTTCAAGTGCTCCATCTGCACGTGCATTCTGTACCAGTCCTGAGATGATAGCGTTCCATAAAACTACATCTTTATCTTTCGCTCGTTCAAAAATCTTAAACGTGTAATCCATGTTCCCACATTTTAAATACATAAATATAAGTGATGTCTCAAGATGCACAGCTAATTCAAACCCAGCAATAACTATCTGTCCATGTACCACTTTTCCCAGTTCAGCACTACCCTCTTTGGCAATCGCAGAAACCAATGACCCATATGTTTGATGATTGGGCCACGTATTCTCCGACCTCATTCTATACATTAACCTCAATAATTCCTCTATGTTCCCCACTAAAGAATACCCTGAAACCAAAGAATTCCAAGAAACAATATCTTACCATACACATTTAACATCGAATTCAACAACGCAACGTGACCTAGAAAACCATATTTTACCATACAAGCATGCAAACACTCGACATGAATGCTATCTGATACTCCAGAAAGCATAGTCAACATGGTAACCGAAGTCGGCTTTATTCCAGCATGTAGCATAGAATTGTACAGATAAAAAGCATGCTCAACATCACCAATCCGTGCATAACAGCCGTCCGTCCACGGGACAATGTTTCTGTCAGGCATTGTATCAAACACTTTGTGTGCATGCTCTGTAAGCCCAAAAGAGGAATAAAAACTGATTAAGGAAGACCCAATATAAGGATCAGAACAAAACCCATTAATGACTACGTGTTGAGGAGGAGGTTAAGAGAAATGCAGGCTTTGAGGAGAGTGGGGACAGTGGAGGTACAGCATGGAGTTGTATGTAAGTAAAGCATGATGGTGGGCCCCTTCTGAGGAAAGGCGGTGGAGGGTGGCGCTGAAGGACTTGGTGGTGGCAACGGCGGAGGAGCGCCGAAATGGCGGCTGTGTTAGTCACATTCTTCTTTGGCTTTTCTGCAAAAGTTGATGTTCCGGTGAGTGCTACTTTATGAGTAACTAGAAGTACATTTGTTTTAAAAAGATTTTTTTTAACTTTAGTGATACAACACATAAAAGTCACTACATAAGTGATCGTTGGTGGAAATTAACCTTTTTGTTTCCCTAATTTCATTGACCTTCCTCAATCATCTTGTTTATTGTGAAACAGTTCGACATATAGGCCTAAAAAAAACAGACAAATGTGTCGCTATTCTAGTTAATTTTCTTTTTTGGCCTTTGTTCTTCAATTTGTTCTTACAACTGTCCGATGACTTCCACCTTTGGTTTTGGTGGCAGCAGTTCTCTTTCCTGGCCAGTATCCATAGTGTAATCTTGTTTTCTTCAGATCTATCACGTCTAAGTCTAAAGTTTGCACAAGTTATGAATTCTTAGCTGCCCTACATAGTTCAGTTGTTCTTTCAACAAGAATATCCAAGGACCAGTCGACCAGGCTATGAGAAAAGTATTCTACAGATATATAATCAGTACATCTAGACGAGAGTATATCAAATGCCCTGACATTATTAAGAACGTCTAGATCACAGCCCAAGACTATGCATGCTCAGCAGTAATACAGTAATAAATAGTATACTACGGATGCTGCTATAGACCACATATCCAATGAGGTCCATAGTTAGCATTGTACAAACAAGCTGCTCATATCAGTTATGTGTTAAAACGCTCCAGATTTTGCCATCAAGCTGCAAAATTTTAAGGTACAAGTTTGCCTCAGGCTCTTTCATTAAAATGGGTTCATCAACCTAGTTCGATTGATTGCTGCTTTGGATATTCCCTTGCACCAAATATAGTAGATCCAACTCGAACATTTGTACTGCCCATCTCAACCTGTAGGAATAGACAAAGCATTATAAGTATGGTGTACTCAAACATAGATGAACATGAGGTCAAATGGAGCATATGTAGAATTCAATACCACTGCTGGCTAATTAGCCTGAGTGATAGCTGGTTTGTTTTTCTTTAATATATCAGGACACCAAGGATTAAATATGTTTAGCTGACATAGTAGCCTTAGACAGTTATACTACTTTTGAAAATAAGTCTAATATTAACTGTTTGGTTTGTTGTATCAAAATAACATGCATTGCATAATTGCACCAAATAGGGTGTATAAGTATAAGAATAGTACTGGTATTGCTAATGTGATGGTTTATTATGTATAAGGATAGTACTGAATAGGGTGTATAAGTAATACTAGTATTAGTTGTACTAGACTTAAATTTGCAACAAAAAAAAGGTAGTCCGGTGCACTAAGCTCCCGCTATGCGCATGGTCTGGAGAAGGGCCGGACCACAAGGGTCTATTGTACGCAGCCTTACCTTGCATTTCTGCAAGAGTATGTTTCCACGGCTTGAACTCATGACCTCCTGATCACATGGAGGCAACTTTACCAGTTACTCCAAGGCTCCCACCAAAATTTGCAACCAATTATTGTACTAAAATTTTATACCAGCATTATTCTACCTAATACACCCTACCAAACGACCCCTAAATTACATTACTAAGGGGTCACAGATTACAAGCATAGGATGATGAGTGACTGCAGTAAGACTCTTGTCAGATTGGAGGTAGGATGAAACTTGGAACTGTATATCATTGATAAAATCTCCCTAAACAATTTTCATGATGAACTTCAAACATATTTAACACGAAAGAATCAACAACTAATCAATGAAATTCTACTTCAACAGCAATCTAACCTACTATTACGCACAGGAAACCAACAAAAAAATGAGCAAATATATAGGGCATCCCGTGCACAAAGCATCCCGCGTTCCCGCAAGGTCCGGAGAAGGGCCGCACCTCCAGAGGTGTTATGTAGGAAGCCTACAACCCTAACATGTTCAGTAGCTGATTCCACGGTTCAAAGCCGCGACGGTTCAAAGCCGCGACCTATAGCACGAGGAAAACTTTACAGTTGCTTCAAGGCTCCTTCTCAAAGAATTGCGCAAATTTCAAAAGATAAAAACAGATTAACACTTCGAGTTGCAGCAAACTGTTAAGGGGGTGAAACTACTCTCCTAGTCTACATAAGTTAATCCCATGGGTGTGGCCGGGAGCTGGGCAAATTGATTGTCAGATATTGGGCATTATGAATCAGACCCAAAACGCTTCTAATAACAGAGACCAGTAATGAAAACTGAACCAGATGTCTAATTAATCATACTTGGTTTACTTTATAAGAAGAAAAACTGTATACGTGTCAGACCACCACATGCTCTCCACATATCTCGTGCTATTCAAGTTCCTTCCAAGCTTTACTAATGGTTTGATGTGCTTAGTGATAAGTCAGGTAACTCACAGCAAGTTCAAAGTCTCCCGACATGCCCATTGACAGATCACATTGATCTTCAGATATTCCAAGTGCCTTGCAAACCTCACCTCTACATCTTGCTAAAGTCTGAAACCAAAGCACAACAAATATCAGGATATTTGAGTTGAGAATATAACAACAGCAACCAGGCCAAGAAGAAGCAACAAAGATAAAACAACAACCTTAAAGTTCTCAGGAGTTGACGTATAATCTGGCATTCCAATAGTCATCAGGCCACAGAATTCAAGATTAGGGCAGTTTGAAGTAACATGTTTCACAAGTTCCACACAGCCATCTGGTTCAACACCAGATTTAGCTGCAATAATGGAATCCAAACACGGTTAGTTTTTCCTTCTTGAATATACTTCACAAAATTTACCAAAATGACTTTAATAAATCAGAGACATACTACAGTTACCCACTTTCTTCTCCACTTGTGTTAACTTGGATAAAAACTTTCAATGGCTTTCTTCCAATGTCCCTAGCCACACGGTTAAGCTGATTTGCAATCTACAGAGTGCAGTAAACAAAATATAAGAATCCTTGTACAATGAGCAGGGTTTGTGCTAATTCTCCTAACTGTAAATATGGTGTCGAACATTTCCTTAATGTTGATGAATATACATGTACCATTCTCAAATAGAAAATAAAATATAAACTATGTCAGTAAAAGGAAGTCTATCCTCGCAATATTGAATGTGTGGTAATGTGCTCATAGGTACAGTTATAATGCTATAGGAGTTGAAGCCAGTCCAAATGGAGCGAGTTGGATATTGAGGACTCACATAACTGATCCAAGTATATTAGGTTTGAGGTGCAATGTTATTAGTCATTTCTTTAATTATGACTGATCCTACTATTGTTATTGTTGTTGTATAAATTAATATAATTTGACAAGTTTGAATTGCTGGAAGGAGAAATGTTATACGTTTTATAAGGTGAAATTTCTAAAGATGGACAAAAGGGAAAGAACGTTACTTTCATGGGCACATGAGGAGTACTCTATAAAAAGTTCTATCATGTCGTTGGTCAGGCATTATCTGATTTGTTTTATATTGAGCCACTTCTGTAACATGTACAAGTCTCGAGTTCTTATAACTTTTTGGTATCTTTTTGGTTAACATACACATAGGTCTACAGGCAGGATACTGCATTCTCAAGTCACCAATTGGCATTACATCCTTTCAGATTAGTAACTAATTCATTGATTGGAATACTTTCGCAACTTACAAACTCAAAATTTTCAGACAATAAGTTCCACTATCCTAATTCACGAACCTCGAAATTGTCCATCAGTGGCATGTTTAAGAGAGAGAAACAATGATAAAGAAGGGAAGAATCAAAGGATTACAGGTTTTCCAATATTAATTGAGATAGTCCAGAATCAAATATGCCTTCAGAGCATAGCATGAGAATTTGCAACCATTACAATCTCATATCAATAGGCATTGAGATCAAAAGGTACTCTTGGTAAAGTTGGTAACATCACATCAAGGTAATTTGGTGAACGCTGGTCCCAGACTCCTCCTTTCCATGAAGATTCAACAAGCTTTGTTTCACATACAAATTCCATAAATTTGTATGGAATCTCCTTGTCCATCAAGGAGTGCAGATAAAATGTTTTAACAATGAAAAACGTAGGGAAGTAAAGCAAATAAAGAAGGAACCTAGTCCTTCACCGATGCGGAAAGAAAGAATAGACAGGAACATAGGGTGGGATTCTTATCACTTGACTGTGCTCCGTTTACGCAGACTCAAAAGCCTTTTTTTCTATAAAGTAAATCAGCTTCAAAGAGCCTTGTTACACCGACTCACGGAGGTCTAAGAAAGAATCAAGTTAAAGAAACCAATTGCTATAATTTATTCCTAACATGCACTTCACAGAAACTTCATTTCATTTCCATGAAATGAAGCAAACAAGAAACACCCACCTAATCCACTTCCTATCAGAAGGATATTTTTATAATGAGTGTTTTTAAAAGCGAAAAGTGCGACAAGGTCCGTAGGACTTGAGCGAAAAGTTTAAACATCCAATATACAATAATGTTGATATTATTGCAACTCCTCAAAGTTGAGATTCATAGAAGCAATTGACTCTTGTAAAATCACTTTAACCATCATTATTTGAAGCACGTACTTCTCTAAAGCTAGCTTCACCCGTGAAGCGATAACACCTCGCTTTGCATTGTTTCATTGCTCTAAGTGACAAAGTGATGGCTTTTAATATCACTGCTTCCTTATCAAATAATATTGTGTCTCTGCTAGCTCCAACTAGTTGTTAACAACTTTAGAAAGCATTTAAAGACATGGTCAGAAAACTTTTGAATTCATATGTAAATAATAGCAACACCACAAATTCCCGAAAGTTGAATTCACTTAATAACGCAAAATTTTCTTCTTCTTACTAAGACCGGTTTTATTTCCTTCTTACTACAACTGGTATAATACGAGTAAGATAGCTTCAAGCTCTAACGTTCAATGTAACAGTATAACATAAAATTTCGCGTTGGGGTATTAGTTAACCTGTAGGCTATTTACAGGAGATAAACTACTAGCGGAGTCGGTGTTAGCTACCTTTTCATCATCTACAGTCTCCACCATAGCAAGATTTGGCACTCCAGCTGAAAAACAAAGATGAGGAGAATTCATTATAAGCTATATACCAGTTGCACAAAGAAGTGGCTCAAGCTCTTCATTACCGCTATGTAATAGATAGAAACTTATTGTCCCCTTGTCTGACTGATGTAAGTGAAGGCAAACTGTTTCACGACCTCTAACATTTTATCAAATATTTGAAGTACTTAATATAACCAAAATTTGATGAAGCAAATATCTGTAGTAAAAGAAAATTTAATATATCAAAAAGTAAAATTCACGGTACAACCAGATTTTAGTATATCATTAAAAGATGAGCACAAAGACTTAGCCTTAACACTATATTACAAATTAGATGGAATAACCATGCCACTAGGAAGTAAGGTAATAAGTATTGAAATAAAAATGATATATGCCTTAACAGGAAATCACCATGTAAAAAGACAACATGAAATGAACATAGTAGTGCCGAGAATGTACCAAGAAATATTAGAACCAATAGAACATAAGGAAAAGTCCAAAATAACTATACCAGAAGAGATATATATGGATTTTAATACCAGGACCCTTACACCATCGAAAAGATTAGTACCAAGAATAGAAGGATCCAGATTAAGTATCACAAGAGATCAAAATAGGTCACAACAGCCTAGAATACTAGATTTAATAAACATAAACACAAGTAGATTAAAGGAATAATAACAACAGATTGTGTAGCAGAAATAAACACTGGAGCTACTAAAAGTTTTATACACATAAGTAGGATTAATGAAAATGATTGTGAACTAATAGACCCACAAACTTATAATTACCCCGAAAATGACAGAGAAATAATAAATACTAAAAGTATTAATTTAAGATTCAAAATCCAAGATCTAGAATATAAGATAAACATAGGAGTAATAGAATACGATAGTTTCAATGAATTACTTTTAGGAAGTGATTTTTTAACAATGATAAATTATAAAATAAATAATAATGGAATAGAAATAAACGATCAAGGAAAAACAAGATTCATAAACAAAGTATGAATATACAACGAGAGATAATTGAGAAAAAACTAAAATTAAAGAAAATAAGGACAGTCTTATCAGAAGAGATATATTCCCAACTAAAATACTTAAAATACAAAGCAAAAGAAATAAAGCTAGAAGAAAAAATTAGAAAATTAGAACAACAATGTGATAAGTTTGATAAAGTATGGATAGATATGAGAAATGGATGGATGAAAAGAATAAAAAATCCTGACTAATAATAACGAAAAAATAAATGAACTATGGGAAGAGATAATAGTAAAAGAAAAACTAAAAAGTACGATAACAATGATAGATGAAATAAAGGAAAATCAAACACGCACACAACAGATGATAAGAGAAGAACTGACTAACCTATGGAATGTATCTGAAATACCAACATTTAAAATAATATTGGAAAAACTTAATATAATACTAGAAGACTAAAACAAAGGTAAAGAAATAGCAGGAGGTAATGAACCTAGCACGAGTAGAGAAAATACAATAATTAAAACTACCAAACAACCTGAAATAGTACCAATAGATGCGTGGAGAAGAAGTAAAAAACCCGTAATGGTAGATATTAGTAAAATAAAATCAAAATTAACATCTCAGGTAGAAAAAACATTAGAAGGACTATCAATATTAAATAAAAAAGGAGAATTTTGATGGAAAAACAAGAACCTAGCATACCCAGCGTACTTACGTTTTTAAGAAATAATGGAAAAAAGATTATAGAAAAAGAAAGGTATAAGTATGAACCTATAAAGACACGAACACCAAAGGAAGATACAGATTCAAAAGAAGAAAATATTTACCTAAAAATGTAGAAAAAACAACTTACGAATACCTAAACCTAAAATTAGATAAACAGGAACAAGAAATATCTGAACTAAAAACAGAAAACACAAGGTTAAAATTACATAGTAATGAGGAATGGTATGAAAAATACAAAAAATATAAACACAAGTTCAGAGATACGAAAAAGATATTAAAAGAAGCAAAAGTGGAAATAAAACAAATGAGACAAGAATTAAACGAAACTAACAGAAATTAGAGAAAACAGAAGAAACAAAGCAAGAATTAGAAGACTTAAAAGAGGAAATGCAGATACTTAGAGAACAGGTAAGAAGGTTAAAAGGAAAAAAGAAGGTAAGAAAAAACACAAGCGATAAAAGTACTAGTAGTAATGAAAAGACTAACAACGATTCAGACAATAGCAATAAACCAGAAATACGAGTAGTAGAATTCATAGAGGAAGTAGAAGATGAAGAGAACTCAGAAATAATAAGAGAAAACAACCAGATAATAGAAGCTCTACAAAAAACAAAAAGAGTAAATGCTATTATAGAAGAAGAACTGGAAAGTGATATAGAAGAAGAATATAACCAACCCGAAGAAACAGAAATAGAATCATAAGATATAATAAATGAAGATGCAAATGACTATCCTGAAGAAGAACTAATAGATCCTAATCTAGAGGTAATAGAAAGAAAACGAACTAGATTACCAAACCATATACCAGCAGGACAACAAGCAAAATTTAGAGAATTTGTAGGATCAATGGCACAAGGAGTAAATTACAATGGATATTTTCTAGACTTAGACAACGTCTATGATGAACAAGAAATAGGAAGAAGAATAACAGATTGGAACCTAGGAATGTATATAGCGATAATGAACTCTACACATACGGAAAACCTAGAATATATGTATGAATTAATATCGAGAACATTAATAGGAAAAGTAGCATATTGGATAGAGTCTATCGCATATCAGTTAAGAGGAGAAGTAATGAGTCATGCAACAGATTGGAAATCTATGCTAATGATATTTGATATTATACTAAAAAGAGAATTTTTAGGAGAAAAATGGCTAGTAGCCAGAGAGAACGTATTTGCAGAAAGAAAAATTGAAATAATAATGAGTTTAAACAATATGAAGTGTTGTAAGATTAATAAATTACCATAATACACGATTAGCTTTAGCAAATTCTTCTATGAAGCTAGATTCCTACCAGAAGAAGGTTTAATATACCAACAACTATATTATGACCACTTACCAACACCTTTTATTACTGAAATAACTAAAGAATATACTCAACTAGAACCAAAAGTAAATATCTTAGGAGAAAGAATACGAGTATTACGAGCTTACCTAATGAGAAAATGCGAAGAATTCAGGAT
Source organism: Anisodus acutangulus (assembly GCA_029783415.1). Lineage (NCBI taxonomy): Eukaryota > Viridiplantae > Streptophyta > Magnoliopsida > Solanales > Solanaceae > Anisodus > Anisodus acutangulus. The sequence goes on from CM056501.1 coordinate 29,062,896, forward strand.
GCAACAAAAGATTAAAAAAAATAAAAAATTAGGATTAAGAAAAATATGTGGATTTACAGAAAAAAGATTAGTATTCGGATGTGATGACAAAAGAAAAGAGAAAAAATATAAAAAGCATAGCAAAAGATATCAAACAAAAAGGTATAAGAAAAATAATTATAAAAATTATAATAATAGACAAGATTATAACAACAAACCTTATTACAAACCGTATAGAAAAAAGAGGTTTAAAAGATATAAAAATACCCCTGAAACTAGGAAAAAATTTAAGTATAAACGAAAGTTCAAAAAGAGAAAATTCGTAAAACATATTAACACAGAAAAAGCGAAAGAATGTACATGCTGGAATTGCAATGAGAAGGGACATTATGCGAATAAATGCCCAAAACTAAAGAAAAAAGGAATAAAATACATAAATACTACACAATTTATAATGAGTTTACAACAGATTAAAGAAGACAATGATAAATGGTATGAATATGAAGACTTTTATGTTAGTCAAACAGATGAGGAAAATGAATCGGACCCAGAAAATGTCCAGTTCATTAACCTACAATCAGAAAGTGAAACTACTTCTGAATAAAATGAACATATTAGAAAGAGAGAAAAACAAGTTATTAGAGGAAAGAGATTATTGGATACAATGTGACCAATATATAAGATACAAATTAGTTATGACTTCAACCACTAGTGAAACAGGAAACAAATACCATTTGGATAGACATAAAAAGGTTACAAAAAACCTTGGAAAGAATAAGCGAAATAAACTGGAGACTAATTGAGATAAGAAAACAGATACAAATACTAATGATCGATGAAGATATTAGTCAAGAAGTAAGAGAATATGAACAGGATGAGAACCTCCAACAGAGGTTAAGAGAAATGAATATTGGATAAATGGTAGCAATCTATATAGAATACAAGCCTAATAAAATGATAAAACAGAAAATCTTTATTGATAGCGGAGCTGACTTATGCTTAGCTAGAAAAGAGGTATTAGAATCACATAGATGGAAGAGAACCATAACACATAGAGCTAAAGTATCAGGATTCAATGAGCAATCAAAAGAATTAGATATAATAGCAGAAAACATGAGAATAATATTAGGAAAAACTATATTCAGATTACCAATAATATATCAATTGGATAATATGAAACAACAAGTGTTGTTAGGAAATAACTTCCTAGATTACTTTAAAACGCAAGTTATAGATAGTAACACTTTTAGCTTACAAACACCTTGTGATAAATGGATAGTATTAAAAAGAATATTACCAATACATGCTTTAAGATTATGTATTATATAGAGTGATAGGTATAATAACCTACAATTATTAAAAGAAAAATATCTGAATACTTTAAAAACAAACTTTGGAGAAAATCCAATCCAATTATGGGAAAAAGAAAAAATATATGCAGAAATCAAGCTGATAAACGAAAATGATATAGTAAGATCAAAACCAATCAGATACAACCCAACATACCAAGAGGAATTTAAAACCCAACTAAAAGAATTATTAGATTTAAAACTAATACAAGAAAGTAAAAGCCCACATAGTAGCCCAGCCTTTTTAGTAAGGAAACATAGCGACCAGAAAAGAGGAAAAGCCAGAATGGTAATAGATTATAGAAAACTAAACTTGAAGACTATATTTGATGGATATTTTTTAGGTTTTGATTTTTTAGTCAGTTTTATTTGCCAAAAACCGCTTTTACAATCAAATTTGTTGAACCATTTTTATTCCCTAATCTGTTAATGAGGTTTATTTTATATGGTAAAAAATATCCATCAAATATAATCTCCTTGTTTAGTTCTCTATAATCTATTACCATTCTGGCTTTTCCTCTTTTCTGTTCGCTATGTTTCCTTACTAAAAAGGCTGAGCTACTATGTGGGCTTTTACTTTCTTGTATTAGTTTTAAATCTAATAATTCTTTTAGTTGGGTTTTAAATTCCTCTTGGTATGTTGGGTTGTATCTGATTGGTTTTGATCTTACTATATCATTTTCGTTTATCAGCTTGATTTCTGCATATATTTTTTCTTTTTCCCATAATTGGATTGGATTTTCTCCAAAGTTTGTTTTTAAAGTATTCATATATTTTTCTTTTAATAATTGTAGGTTATTATACCTATCACTCTTTATAATACATAATCTTAAAGCATGTATTGGTAATATTCTTTTTAATACTATCCATTTATCACAAGGTGTTTGTAAGCTAAAAGTGTTACTATCTATAACTTGCGTTTTAAAGTAATCTAGAAAGTTATTTCCTAACAACACTTGTTGTTTCATATTATCCAATTGATATATTATTGGTAATCTGAATATAGTTTTTCCTAATATTATTCTCATGTTTTCTGCTATTATATCTAATTCTTTTGATTGATCATTGAATCCTGATACTTTAGCTCTATGTGTTCTGGTTCTCTTCCATCTATGTGATTCTAATACCTCTTTTCTAGCTAAGCATAAGTCAGCTCCGCTATCAATAAAGATTTTCTGTTTTATCATTTTATTAGGCTTGTATTCTATATAGATTGCTACCATTTATCCAATATTCATTTCTCTTAACCTCTGTTGGAGGTTCTCATCCTGTTCATATTCTCTTACTTCTTGACTAATATCTTCATCGATCATTAGTATTTGTATCTGTTTTCTTATCTCAATAAGTCTCCAGTTTATTTCGCTTATTCTTTCCAAGGTTTTTTGTAACCTTTTTATGTCTATCCAAATGGTATTTGTTTCCTGTTTCACTAGTGGTTGAAGTCATAACTAATTTGTATCTTATATATTAGTCACATTGTATCCAATAATCTCTTTCCTCTAATAACTTGTTTTTCTCTCTGCCTTATTTCTCGAACGACATTTATCCAGTAATCACGGCTTCTATGATTTTGCTTCATCTGAACATATTTTCATAGAAATGTACATTTCATCTAATTGGTCCATAAGGTTAAAGATTGGAGAAGGAGTAGTGAAGGAAGGAATGAGAACATACTTAAAAGTGGCTTGACTTTATTGCTCTGCAAATTCCCTATGAAATGCCACTCTATATCATCTGGAAGCTGCAATTCACCAAACGGTAGCGGTATAAACACCTTATCTGAAACACAATACTTCACATTGTTCCCACAGGAAATAACAACAGCCCACATAACAAATATAACTTAGCCTGAAGAAAATACCCCCACCCCCCCCACCCCCGCACACACACACTAACTAGCACAAAAACAGAGACAAAATTAATCAAAAAATAGACACACAACACGGCTAAGTCCTAGAAGGATAGAACTAGTGCAAGACGCCATTTGAATGTAATTATGATGCCCATGACCGAAGACGGGTCAAGGATTGGCAGAGTTCTAAGCTGGCAAGCTTCTGAAGAAGGCGTGCAGCATATGACAATTTAGATGAATCACCCCGTGGAAGGGAGTGGAAAGTCCTGAGCTATTATGACAAAGAACAAGGTAACTTGCCAGAGCACTTTCGGGCTCCATGTGACTTAAGTAAGGTCGATCGGACAAAACGGACATACTGCGCATAAGCAGGTTGGCCTATTAAAATATTACTAAAAGCAAACCTATCTCCTCTTGGCAATATTCAGAAAGAAAATCAATTAATCTACTGGTGAAAAAGCTTCATTTTCCTATACATATAGCGTATCACAAACAACAAAAAACACCAAAAGATTCAACTTTTTGTTTTAAATCAACCACTTCCCTCGACTAGGAAGACCTAAAATCATATGAAGGGCAGTTGAGTCAAAAGATCTAAAATCTCTTAAAATTAATCCTTACTTAGCTAAGAACAGAACATCATGGAAGCAAAATATTCCTATACTAGATACCAGTTAATTGAGATTAAACAACATTGTAGGATTAGATTAGAGAACCTGAAATTTCCGTACATTATTACTAGTATTGGACTGAAATAAACCTTGATAAAGTGACTCCTATAGTCAAATCAGAACAATTCGACCAGGAAACCAATCAATTATATAAACATATGATTAAATTATGTAGAGGCAATCGAATAGGAGTATATAGACTTTACCTGAGGAGCTTTCTCGACGAGCTCTTTGACGTAATTTTCACCGAAGCAACGGTGACCGGCATCGTAAACTTGTTTGAGAAGAGATACCGGTTTCGTTTTGCTTACAGCCACCAGCCTTACTTGGTCCGATCTGCGGCCACAGCGTTCGGCCGCGTGTTGAATACGCTGAATTACCGATCGTAGTGCCGTCGCAGCGACGCCGTCCGCGGCGGAAACAGAAGACATTCCTGAATCTGACGGCTCCGTCACCTGCACTGCACTTGATGAATCTTCTTTCTCGCCTTTCGTCGTCTCCTCTTCCACTGATTTTTCTAGAGTGTACATTTTCTGTTCGAATTTATTGGCTCATAATACTCAATTCTCCGAAATATACATTTCAACCATGTGTACCTGTACATTCTCTTATTCCATTTTTCTCTTGTCCCCTAAACAAAATGATATACTTAATAATAATTTGATTTTAACTTTTTTAAATTTTATTATAATCACACAAATATTTATAACTTATTTTAGATTATAAATTTTAAAATTTTCTTTTCACTTTTAAATCTATACTTTCATTGACCTCGAAAAGCATACGATAAAGTTTCAATGGAGGTCATTTGGACATGTTTGGAGTCTAAGGAATATATTTGTAGCGTATACTATATACGCCGCCACTGCTAGCCGTCGGTACCATTGTTCCTGCCGTCGTTTCCGTCACCGGAATTTTGGTTGCCGCTATTTTTGCCATTTCGATTATTTCCACCCCGATTTTTACCACCGTTCCATCCTTTTTGTCCCCGATTTTATTGTATAGGCTCAAAGTTGGTGGTAGTGTCATTTTCTATCATGGCGGAGTTTGAAACGGTGGCGGCCTTTTTGGCGAAATCCGCCTCTTCAAGAATAAGCATTGAACGGACTTGATAAAAAAGTGGTAGAGGATTGCTTTGGTGTACCCACGCCATTATACGCGTCGGTAAGACCGGCAATCAATTGGAGAACCAATCGATTGTTGGTAACCGGCTAACCAACATTTTTGACTTGATCCGACAAGACTTTGAGGCGTTGACAATATGCCGATGCATTCGGAAAGTCCGCCATATCCGTGGTGGAGAATTCTTGCTCCAACGTGATGGCTCGGGAATTTTTGTTGTCTTGAAAAATATCCAGCAAACGATTTCAAGCCTCCATTGCTGTAGAATCGGATTCCATTATTGTATGCAACAAATCACTAGAGATAGTTGCATAAGTCCATGAAAGAACTATGGCATCAAGAGTTTCCCAAATTTTTTTTTCATCATCGATTTTTAACTTTTTTCCTTTGCCAGTCGCCGGCGGGATTATGTGATGAATAACTATGTGGGAGCGACAACATATCTTAAAAAGCTCTGCCCAAGTTGCATAGTGAACATTTTCCTTCTCAAGAGTGATGGAAATATGTGTTTTGATGTTAGAAACGGTAAGGGCGGGATGAAATGTGAATTTGGAGTCGGGCATTGTTGACCGAAAAATGAAGACAATAATGGAAAAATACAAATATGCAGAAAGGTGGTGGTCGGCCGGTGGTGGAGGAAAGGTGAGGCATGGCCGAAATTTGGAGAGAAAATTATTTAGGGTGTGATCATTTCCTTAATCTTCTAATATCACGTAAGAATTTAAGAATAATTCATTTATTTTCCTCAATTATTCTCTTTCAAAAGTGTGGGTAATGTACTACAAATACAACCATAATTTAGGCTAGACTTAAGCACAAATCATGCTATCTAATCTACCTACCATATACAATTTATTCTATTATCAATTACACTAATTACTAAATAATTATAATAAATACAACATTTAATATAATTATTCTATCATTTAGGTTAATGGAAATTGACTACTTGCTTCATTCATCTATTATCCCTACATACAATTTTAGGTATCCACGATCCTTATCTTATCAAATTCTTATTAGTGTTTTATTAGGCTTGCAAAATAATGCAAACTATATCACAATATCAACCACGACAAAGATAGATATTATAATATACAGGGAAAAGGCAATAAATATAAAAAAGAACAAAAAGGAAAGAAACCAACTCTTTTTCTAATATGTTTACATTTTAATTTGCATGGAACATCTTGATTATGTTGTATCAAAAACAATTTAAAAAATTACAAAAAAAAATGAAAGAATGTTGTATGGATCTGTTATCATATTGGGGAGATAGACAAGTTGCCCTAATTAGCTAACTCAAGTTTGATAACTAGGTTGGTTGACGTGGATTGTTCAAAATTAAATTAGGCCATTGCTATTTACTACCAATGCGATCTAATTTTTTTTTAACAAATATATACATGGTTGAATCCCCTTAACATAATGAAAGCTTTTGGTCATGTCACGTCACGACTTTTCTCAAGTCTTTCTTTAGGACGTGATGGCACCTGGATAACTATCCCTTTCCAGGCGAACCATTTATTTCATTTTCTTCCTAAATTAGACAGGTATTTGCGAAAATAATATATATAATAATTAATTTGAAGTTTACGAAGAACAATCTCATGTGGGGCATTCCCCGAGATAATAAAACTTAATTCTTTAAACAAACTTAGTCTAGAGTAACTTTCACCAAATCCGAAAAAATGGATTGGTGGTACGATGAGGCTGCGGGACGATCGCTAGCCCTCTTGCGGAGCTTTTTCTCTATCGCGCCTTCCTGAAATATATTAAATAAAAGAGTCAGCCCTACTATCCGGGGCTGAGTGGGAATCTCACCTTACAGTCCAAAGTAACCTCACAATATTTTTAATTACAATCACATTATAAGAAAATCATAAGCATGTTGAAATAAACAGATTACAACCCTTTTATTAAATAAATCAATAAATATTCACGAGCAAAATTTTCTCCCCACTCGTCTTAAAAAAACAACTTAGTTTAATCAGTACTCCTGCTTTTTCCCATATAACATATTATACATTTGTTGCGGTACGTGCAACCCGGCCCAGTGCATTTATATATTTGTTGCGGTACGTGCAACCCGATCCAGTGCATTTATATATTTGTTGCGGTACGTGCAACCCGATCCAATGCATTTATATATATATGTTGCGGTCCGTGCAACCCGATCCAATGCACTTATTTGTTGCGGTCCGTGCAACCCGATCCAATGCACTTATTTATTTGTTTAAATATGTCATATATTCAAAAGGCTCAAATAATATTTCATTCCTTCAATATTTCGCCCTTTTTACTTGTAAGGGTTACAACTCTCAAACCGTAAGTTGGATTTATGCCCGTAAAGTCTCAAGTTGTCAAGGACATAGTAATCTAGAACTTTTGTTCATCACACACTTTCAAATTCCTTACTGATTTGTACAGTTTTTTTTTTACATTATACATTCTACCCTTTCAGATTTCGGTTAATCCGAGGCAAAAACTTTAAACAGTGCTAACTCTCAAACCGTAAGTCGGATTTATCCCCGTAAAGTCTCAAACTGTCGAGGACAGAGTAATCTATAACTTTTATTCAGCACAATCTTTCATATGCTTTACCTAATTGTACAGTTTTTTTTTCGTTATACATTTTGCCCTTCCAGACTTCGGTTGATCCGAGGCAGAATATTTAAACATCGATAACTCTCAAACCGTAAGTCGGATTTATCCCCGTAAAGTCTCAAACTGACCATAACAGAAAGATGTACAACTCTGTAAAATTTCATCCAATTCTAACAAGTATAGCCCAGTATAACAGATTACAATTGCACAATCCAAACTAGTTATTAAACAATCATAAATTTCATGCTCATTCTTTCAATAACCGGATTATATTCTAACATGTATTGTAACTTAAAAATAAAGGATTTTACTAAGAAGTTTGAGTGAGAAAACTCACATTTGTTGCTACGTAATTGCGAATGAACTTTAACTTCAACTTATCCTTCAACCAAACCTTTTTGGGACTCCTTAGTAGCTCTCTTTAATCTTTTTTTTTCTTTTCTGAGTTTTGTTTCTGATTTTCTTGAATCTCCCTTTTTGTTGTATTGTATATTTGATGTGTTGTATCGTGTGTGTGTGTGTGTTGTATTTGTAACCAAGTGCAGAAAGTGCCCATGATAAATGGGATGTGAGGGAGTTATGGAAAATGGAGGAGTTAAGGTGAGTGAGGTGTTGTGTCGTGTGTTGTATTTTTATTTTTTTATTTTTACAGGACTTTACAGGTCACTACAAAAAGAAAGTAATTTGCGAACACCATTTTTTGTTGTCATTTGTTGGATGTTGTTGCCAAAGGTACTTTTTGCAACAACAAAAGTTGTTGCATGCGTTGCAATAACCTTCGATGCGAAAAGTTTTCTCAACAACAACATATTAAATTTGTTGCCGTTTACGTTTTTTAAACAATAATATATTAAATTTTTATTGTCATTTACGTTTTTTAACAATAATATATTTGTTGCTGCTAAATTTTTGTTGTCAATTCTATACTTTCTTGTAGTGAGTGTAATAAAAATAGTAGAAATTTTGCTTTAAAGGTGTCATTTTTACATCTCTTTTTTAATCCCCTTATTAGAATTCATGACTTCACTACTAACTTTGTACCACAATTTTAAGGTTGCACCTCCTTATTTCTTATTCTTGAAAAATATGTCAATCTTCAAACAATTTCGTTTCTTCTTTAGCCAAACTTCCGTGACTTGAATTTTGTGTAACTTCTATGATAGAGACAACCATTTAAAAATTTCAAAATAACCTTCTCTATAAATAGACAACCATTTAAAATTTTCAAAATTAACCTTCTCTATAAATACCACATTATTTATTTTCTTCCTCCCTCTTCACATAGAGCTAGCTAGTCACAATTAAATACGCAAATAACCCCTAGACAAATATGAAGTCATTCACATTCCTACTTGTTCTCCTTCTATCAATTGCCATAACTATGTTTACTCTATTTCCTTCACTATCTAGCCAAGAATCAGTTCTTGATGAAAAAATTGATGCAACATATGAAAGAGGAAAGGAGTCTTTTCGTCGTTATAACATGTACACCTGTAACAAATACCCTAGGGTTTGTGCTGCAAAGGGAAGTCATGGACCAGATTGTTGCAGGAAAAAATGTGTGAATGTTATGACTGATAGATTTAACTGTGGTTGCTTAGAGAGAGCTAATTAAACAACTAGAAGATTCACTTGCTGCTTAATTGTTGTTATACCCCTAATTAATCATGAAAATTGGTGTTTATTTATGGGAAATAAAAATATATAGTATCAATTAAGTTGTATTTGTTAACAGTCCCACATCGGATATGTAACGGGAACATGGATTCCTTATATGGACTTGGACAATCCTCACCCTACGAGCTAGCTTTTGGGGTTGAGTTAGGCCCAAGATCCATTTTTTATATGGTATCAGAGCCAGACCCATTTCAATTCTTTGTTCGTCGATGTTGGGCCCCCAAATTATATTGTCCACGCTCCAGTTAACGAGGTCTGGACGTGCATGGGAGTGTTAAGAGTCACATCGGATATGGAATGGGAACATGGACTCCTTATATGGACTTGGATAATCATCACCTTACAAGCTAGCTTTTGGAGTTGAGTTAGACCCAATATTTATTCTTTACAGTATTACGTGGTGTTTAGCCACATATAGAATAGTTAATTACCATATAGATGGAGTTAATTATATGCTTCCTTGAAATAAAATGTTACTAGAAAGAAAATTATTTGTAATTCGAGTTCATAATATACTTTTTTTTGGTACACTGAAAAAAGCTAAAAAAGATTACAATATTTCAAAAGTGACACCACTTAAGTTTTCCAGGAGAATAAATTCCATACCCTTGAGCGCACTTCCCCAGATTAGCAAATCTTCATCATGGTTATGCCCTTCGTTTGCCAAGAAATCAACACATTGATTCGTCTCTCTCCGGATGTGTTTAATCGAGGCCTTGTTAGCATGCAAGAAAACTCTACAGTCTTCAATATATAATAGCTCGGAAAGAATGATGTTGATGTGGTCATCCTTAATGAGCTTTACCATGTTTAGGCAGTCTGTTTCCACCTAATTTTTATTATAGTGTTTTCTTGCCCTAAGCTTATATCTACGCATGTCCATCTCTTGAAACAAATTAGTAGTTAGTAATTTTTAATGGATCTTTAATTAATAGCAACTCAAAATTAAAGCTATTTTTTTAAAAAAAATCCCTTATGTATTGCGAAGGATTAGATATATAACCTATTTTTTTTTACAAATAAAATCGCTTTGGAATTCTAGTAGTTTGATCTTTCATTTACAACACTTGCACCAAATTTTATTCTCGTTTTAACTGCGTACGCTTCTTAGAGGTTCTGGTGAGTTATAGTTGTCGATCAATTACTTTCTACATTTCTACCAGTTTTGCTTTTTTGGGTGAGTCACAATCTTTCCATCACAGAGAATGTTGGTTGTGCTTTCTTCATAATTTAATCAAGAACCTTAATACAATCCATAGCTCCATGCAAAAAAATTATCTATAAATACCCTTCACCTTAATTCTTCTCCACAACCCATCCAATCTTCTCATACATACTTCCCCTAAAAATTAAGGCACGTTAAAAAGTTGCATTATTTTCCCTTGATGAAGAACTTAACTCTCTTCTTCTTCTTTCTTGCCATTTTCATGGCTTTTGCTGGCACCCATTCAGCATCAGTACAAGAGCAAACGATTTTGAAAGAAGAAAAAGAAGACAAAAATAATATAGCTGAAGCAGTAAAAGATGCACAAGAAACAACACTTGGAGGGACTACAAGTGATTCTTTTGCTAAGGGAAAATTTCATTTTTGGAGAATTCATGAGAGAGCATTTGGTAGCAAATTTATTACATGCAACAAAAATACTAAAATATGTCTTGCTAAGGGTAGTCCAGGTCCATTTTGTTGCAAGAACAAGTGCGTGAATTTTTTAGTGGACAAAGAGAACTGTGGATTTTGTGGCAAGATGTGCAAGTTCAATGAGATTTGTTGCAAAGGATTCTGTGTTAACACTTTGTTTGGCAAAAAATATGCAGGGCATTGTGGAATAATTTGAATAACAAATGCAAGAAAGGCAAGGGGTCAAAGCATAATACTTTAGCTTTATATTTTCATGTTTGGAGAAATATAATAATGTGGCTGAACAAATAAATCCCGATTAGGCATGAAAAATTATAATTATGTTCTATTCAATTTCCTACTTATACTACTGATGTACTTAAATGATGGAATTAATTAAGGAACTTTTATTTTGGAGAAAGTGCTCACAGCCTTTTTGCAATCTTTAGACTAACACCTTTTTCTTCCTGAATTTGCGATGATATAATGGAAAACGAAAAAGAAAAAGGACGCATTGTGGGGGAAAAAATCTCTATTTGCAATCTTGAGTAAATTCCTCAAACCTTTTGTAGGAATTTGTTGGGTTCGAAAGTAAATCGGAAGTTTAAAATTTTCTTATCCAATAATGACACTGTCATGGCTTATACGATAATCATGTTTATGTTCAAAATATAATAAAAGGAAAACTTACAGGTTTTCAAGCGCCGGATTCACCACTAAGATATCCACGCGATTAGTTTCCTCGATTGCAAGTTCCAACTCCAGTGTATATTCTGTGCAAGAAAGCTATGAAATCTTGATTCAGGAACTGAGAAGTGATTTTCTGTAAACTAATAATTATGGGGTATGTGTTGTATATATAGGAGTCCATGACAATACCTAAGCAGATACAAACACATGAAAACCTGGCCCATGTTAATGTTCAGTGGACCAGCCCAGCTGGTCCACTTCACACGTCCTAATTGATGGCCAGTGTCCCAATTTTGGGACAGTAATTTCTGACTCAATTGTTTCCCTGTATTTGTTCGAGTACCCATATAATATATCCAACACATTTAATTAAATCTAAAATTCAATTCGACTTAATTAAATAATTTCTATCAAATAGAAATATTCCATAATTATTATAAATTAAATATCTCGATTCTCAATCAAGTATTTAATACTTTCTCAATACACTCTTAGATCGAAGAAACAATCGCATATAGTGTGACCCTATAGGCCTTTACATATCGACATTAATCTAATTAAGGTCCATAACTCCTAGACTGCGTACGAAATCAATATGTGAAGTACGTTTACATGAATCCAGCAAACTTAACTTTTATGTGGAACTATAAATTTCTTTCATCCGCGACACACTCGATTAAGCTTAGGATTTGCCAAGTGTCTATCCAAATGACTTAATCACTTTATCTCACATTTATTAGTTGACAACTAGACCATATTTTAAATATGTCTCTTGCACTGGCCAATGACTTTAGTCAACCTAATAACATTGAGAAGCTGAGTGCTCTCTCGAATTTCCAACCGAGGAATGAATCCTATTCTTGGCTTAACTACCACCTTGATTTATATCCTGATGCACCCAACACAAGTCGTATCTTATCCAGAAGGAGTTTAAGCTTAGAACTTGGTCAAAGTACATCATTCTGTAAACAATGTGCGTATTTACCTCAAGTCAAAGGACCTTTATATTTCACACGTATTTCACACGTCGATAACACTATAGACATTGTATAACAAATAGTTTATCGGCAGAGTATACCAATACATATCCAAAGTATTCATGTGTCCATCACGAGTAACCATTACTCGTAGCTGTGAAACATACTACATTCTTCAAGAATGTGATGTAGACCACATGTCGACTTATAGCATATCATCGATATCCATTCTCAATGATTATTAATCTAGATTATTTTGAGAGTTACGTTCTATTATTAATATCTAACTCTATTAATGACAACGTAAGCTCAAGGAATGCACATATATGAATAATTGCAAACAATCAAACAATAATTCAATAATTATGAATGACATAAATATTAATCTCATTAATAATTGTGTCAACGATATACGTACTTTCATAATCGTCCTTGAACACCTTTGCATTTCTACGAATAACATAGATCTAATGACGACTAACAATGGCGGTAACAGTAGCAGCACTGGAATCGAAGCTAATGATGCATCAACGACAGTGTTCGAAACAACAGTGGACCAACATCATCCACTATTTCTTCAACCATCTGATACTTCAGGTAACTCCTTGATCTCTGTTAAGTTAATTGGTCCTGAGAATTACACCCTATGAAAAAGTACGATGCGCATTAGTTTGCTTGGTAAAAGTAAGCTAGGGTTTGTAGATGGTAGATATCCTAAAGAGAAATTTGATGTTTATCTACACGAACTATGGAAGAAATGTAATGTCATAGTTGTATCTTGTATAATGAACTCTGTAAGTGCTGAATTACTCAGCGGTATGGTGTATGCTTCGAGTGCTCATGTAGTTTGGATGGATCTCAAAGAGAAATTTGATAAATTCAATGATTCACATGTGTTATTTCTGCACAAATAAATTGCCACTCTAACTCAGGGAATCTCATCAGTGCCGAGTTATTTTTCGAAATTGAAGGAGCTTTGGGCAGAATTTGATGCTCTTATGCCATGCCTGGATGTGGTTGTGCAGAATCAAAGAAGTAAGTTGAACATTTTGAATATCAGAGGCTATTGCAATTCCTGATGGGACTAAATGAATCCTACTCATAGTCTAGTAATCAGATTCTAAATATGTCACCAACACATTCCATTAACAAAGCTTATTCAATGTTCATCTAAGAGGAAAACAGGAGAACCATGTCTCAACAATCTCATATTCCTGAGGTGAATGAAGGCACAACTTTGTTTAGTGGGAAAGGAAAGGGTGTGATGAATGTAGGTGATCATTTCTCGATTGGATATAGCTCTAGAAGTGATAATGGCCATCTTGGAGGGAGTAGCCACTCAGGATTTAGTTCTGAAGACAATAATTACTCAGGGAGCAGTAACTACTCAACATCTAATTCAGGAGGAAATACCAATACATGATTCAACCACAAACTCAAGAAGAGAATCTTTACTGTGACTATTATCACTTCAAGAGACATACTAGAGAATAAATTACATGGTTATCCAGCTGATCTAAGAGCGAAAAAGAGGTTTTGTTCTAGAAATAATTCTGGTAATGCTGTAGTGAATTACTCACAAGAAATATATAGTGATGCAGGTGTTAAATAGTCTGGTTGCTGAGCTAACTTTGCAGGGACTTCTGGTTCTTCCACTAACTATGAAATTCAAAACTGGATGTCTAGCCTTCCTCAATTTACTCAGGAGTAATATCAATAAATTCTGCATATTCTATGCAAAGGAAATGAAACAAATGGCTCAGCTATGGCAGTAGGTATGAGAACTTCACTGCTGAAGATTGTGAGACACTAACTAAATGGATAGTAGATTCAGGTGCTTCTAGTCATATGGTAAACACTCTTAAGCTGCTAACTGAATTTAAGCCACTAGCTAAGGATAAGAGAGGAAATATACAACTACCTACAAGAAGTATAGCATGTGTCAGTCATATAGCTAGGATCTTCATATTCCCTACAAGGGCACAAGATCACAATTGTGTAGCAGATCCCTGAGTTCAACTTTAACTTGCTATCTGTATCCAAGTTAACAAGGGAAATAAATCAGGCAGTACTATTTTACACTGACTTCTGCATTTTTCAGGATCTCTTAAGTGGACAGGTGAAGAAAATTAGTAGAGAAGAAGATGACTCTAAATGTGTTCAATCCAGAAGGTGCAATTAGCAAGCAAGTTCTTAATGTGTCTTTTCCAGTTCAGAATGCAGTCTTAAGAACAATGTGCAATGTAAATAATGTGAGAAATAATAAGACTATTGATGCAACATTGTGGCATAGGAGGCTAGGTCATGTGCCAATAAACACTCTAAGAAGACTAACTGGTCTACAAGAGGTAACATGTGATAGTAATGTCAAAGATTGTACTGTTTGTCCATTAGCTAAGCAAAGAAGATTGCCATTTTCTTTGAGTACATCAATTGCTAGTTCCTATTTTCATACTATACATGATGTATGGGGACCATATAGAGTTCCCACTCATGATGGTAAGAGATATTTTTTGATATTGGTGGATGATCATTCTAGATACACATGGCTGTTCCAATTGCCTTCTAAAGCTGAAGTAGTTGTTGTTCGCAGATCTTTATTTTCAATGATTCAAAATGTGAATTCTTCATTTATTAAGTATTTTAGAACTGACAATGAATGTGAATTCTTAACTCTCAAATAAATGCACTTTTGCAAGATCTTGGTATTGTTCATCAAAACTCATGTGTCTATACCCATCAGCAGAATGACATAGCTAGAGAAGACACATGTATATATTAGAGGTTGCTAGCTCACTGAGGTTTCAGGATAGCGTCCTTCTTAGGTTCTGAGGTGAGTGTGTTACCACTGCAGTCTGCATCATCAATAGACTGTCTTCTTCAGCTATTCAAGGAAGATCTCTTTTTTCAGTCATGCATGGTCATGCACTTGATCTCATGGACATTAAGGTGTTTGGATGTCTAGGTTATGTAACTTATATGAAAAAGATTGACAAATTTTCACCTAGAGCTACTCCAACTTGAAAGTATTTTTATGTCCTAGAGACAATCTGTATTAGGACAAATGTACTTTATACACATTCATATTAATGAAAATTAATATTTTGGCATTTGCAATTATTGAATTATTATTTGGTGGATTTGAGATTCAAAAAACTCTCAGATGCTTTGGTGGATTTGAGATTCACTCAGAGTCACTTTGATTATTCTCTTTTCACTAAGATGGTGCAAACATAATTAGTTATGGTCTTGTGCATATTGATGACCTGCTGGTTATAGGCAGTTGCTCCGAGTTGATCTTATGGACGAAGAATAATCTGCAGCTCAAGGTCAAGATAAAAGATTTGGGTGAACTTAAGTTATTTTTAGGAATTGAATTTGCTAGATCTTCTAAAGGAATTGTGATGAGCCAGATAAAGTATGCTTTGGAGCTAATTGATGAGATGGGACTTGGAGGTGCTAAGCCAGCTGGAACACCTTTAGAAACAAATTTGAAGCTCTCATCTGTTAAGTTTAACAAGTTTGTTCACTCAGCAGTTGACTCTACTAATGACTTGTTGGTGGATCTAGGACAGTATCAAAGACTTATAGGCAGACTCTTATATCTCACTATGACCAGGGTTGATATTTCTTATGTAGTGCAGATGCTTAGCCAGTTTATGCATCAGCCTAAGCAATCTCATATGAATGTTGCACTGAGGGTGGTGAGATACATCAAAGGCTCTCCTGGTCTTGGGTCGTTGATGCCTTCTATCAGTTCTGAGAAGTTAAGAGGCTTTTTGTGACTCAGATTAGGGTGACTGCCTGCAAACTAGAAGATTTGTGACTGGATACTTAATGACTTTTGGAGGAGCCATATCTCCTGGAAGTCAAAGAAACAAGCCATAGTTGCCAGAAGTTTAACTGAAGTTGAATTCAGAAACATGGCTTCAATGGTGGTTGAAGTGACCTGGTTACTGAGAGTGTTCAAGGAGTTAGGAGTCACTTTGAACTTGCATGTTCATCTATTTTGTGATAGTAAAGCTACCATTTAGATTGATGTCAATCCTATCTTTTATGGGAGAACTAAATATATTGACATTGATTGTCATTTTGTTAGAGAAAATAGTTTGCAGGGGATGATCAAGACCTTGTTGGAAATTTGCCTTTGACGGGGAGATGCGTCCACCCATCTTTAATGAATTAAACACTAGTGTTCCGCATGTTGGAGGCTTTGTCTCTTCGCACATGCTTGATCTACGAAGTGAGTAGATGACCGTAGGGCCAAGAATCATCAAATTTCGTTGAGAAATGAAAGAGATATTGGTCCACGAAGTAAGGTGTTTGAGGCATGGAAATATGGTGGGGGACAAATCTACCACATCGGTGGGAATAGGAAGAATTGCTCTCTATATAAGTCTCTAATGTGCTAAAGGGTTTGGGACCCCAATGGGTATCCCATGTGTTTAAATGAGGGAGGACCTAGATGTGCTTGAGTTCAAGGTTAAGCCCACACGCGCGCCGCTGTGGGGACTTTTTGATATTATCTTTTTGGATCCCAAATTGCTTAATATTTACAGTTTGGTCCCCAGAGTTTCTGAAAAGTTGATTTTGGGGTGACGGAAGGCAGAAAACTTTCTGCCTTCCGTTGGACTGCGTTTTGGAGCATTAACCAGCCATTACTTGGCTGATTAACTCCTCCATTAACAGCCCATTACTTGGGCAGTTGAGCAGCCCCATAAATCAGCCTATCTAATGCCATTAACAACCCTCACTTAATGACCATTACAGCCTTGTTTGTGGCTGTTGGGCTGCCCTCTTCCATGCTATATATTGAGCTGTTGTTGGCTCAATTCTGGACTGCAAAACAGAAAAGAAAAACAGAAGAGAAAAACAGCAATATACACAACATTTTAGCACAAAACAATCACTGTTTTTCAGCACAAAACAGCCAGAATATAGCAGAAAAACAGTGCACAAAACAGTGAGAAAAACACACGAAAATACCATAAAAACAGTGACGAAATACAGTGTCATATACACAAGATATACACTACAGAGACACACTATATACACAGAGACAACTGAAGAGGAGAGAAACTCTTCCTTCCTTTTTCATATCTTCAGCAAGTCAATTCATATTTGTTTTATTCGGCAGGCTCAACCTATTGGCTTTGTAGCGTTGAGATTAAAGTGTTGTTTTATTTTGGGAGACTATTGCTCGCTAACGTAAAAGCATATATACGGGGCAATCTTGTCTTAAGGACAGCGGGCAATTCCTCGACTCAACACACAACGTTGTAACCATCCAGATTTAGTTGTTTCTTGATTTCAGGTTATCAAGATTCAAGACACAACAAGCTTGCGACAGTTTTGAAGATTGGCCTATTTCTTCAACAAGATTCAATTTCTGAATATTGAATATTTGTTCATCCTTTCGAATACTTATAATAGTTATTTACTTCTCGTACTGCTTTATAAAGTACAATAGAGTACCAACAAACCTTCCATGTTTCTAAGAAAGAGCACATTGCTAACCTGCTAACTAAGAGCCTTGGTAAAAAGCCACATGATTGTTGTAGTAGTAGTTTGAGGGAGGGTGGGTGTTGAGCTGAGTATCTGTAGATGTGTGCCAGCTGGATGCTCACTTGTACTGTTTCATTATCACAATTCATAATGAGAAGATATTTCCTTTTTCTCTCCTTCATTGTTGACTGATCAGTTCTTTTTCATAATTGATTGTGCATGTGTGATATCTGGAATTTATCAAATTCATGGGCTAATAAGGGAAAACAATGGATCCATAGTTGCTTAAATTTAAAATCCAACTGTATTGTTTTTTGTTTAATTTTTGGGAAATGTGATACTTTCATTATTTAAACCAAGGCTCGGAAGCATTTTTGTTTAACAAGATGTAAGAAAAACTCTCGCATCTTAATTAAAGCTAGGGGAGTGAAAATACACGGCACTGTAAAAGTTGAATAAATATACAAAAACAACATTAAATATACAAAAGTTCTTCATGACTTGTCATCCAACGGGTAGCAGATTGACCAAATGTTCAGCTGAAGAACAACTCATCTAGAGGAGTTTTAACTTTTATATGTAGAGTAAAAAAAATTCACAATCAAAATCATCTAGTAAAGATAAATATATGTAATTATCCACGATAAGTGAATTAATAACCTAAAGAAAATAAGCAATTTGTCACATCATATTAAAATATATGGATAGAAGTAAAAGTTCTTTACAATAATAGTCTATCTAAGTTAAATTCTGCTAAGTATTGTTAACTTGGGGAGCAGGCAAGTTCTCGAGGGGATAGACTCTTAGTATTATTTTTCTTGCCAACCCATAAAAATATCAAAACAGTAGTGTTAGGTCAAACTGTGTGTTCCTGTGACATCTATAGAAGTCCAAACAGGAATACATTTAATAGTGGGTCAACTCCTTAATAAGTTACAATAGTATATTAGTATATTATCTGCAAGTTGCAAGTAAATCTGTATACGCTTTTCCTAAAAATGCATGCGGTTGGTACTTTAGTGCTTCTATACCTGTTATTTTTATAAAAGTCCACACACGTCAAATTTCAAAACTTTGCCTAAATAAAACTGCTCTGGCATTCACATAGATTTGGCAAAACAAAATTTTGCTCAATTAATTAAATAGTATAGATTAGTTTCACATGTCAACTAAATGCGAAGGCTTTTATACTACAAAATACGATTAAAGAGAAAGTAATTAAGAACACATTGTATTTAAGGAAGAGCCTAATTTTGGTTAACTATTTGACTTCATATATGTTGTCTTAGGTTAGCCGTGAACAAAGACCACTCCACTAGCAAAACACGAGTCAAATAGTTGCTCTATGCAATTCATTTCCTTTATATATACTCTTTCATTCCTACTCCAATTTCCATCCAAACATTTCTCTCAAAATTTCAATTCTTTAATTTCATCCCACTTACAAGTAGCCATGAATTGCTTGAAAATTTTCTTTTTATTAGCCATTATAATGGCATTATTCACGATACTTTCAGTAGCCTCATCAGTCGATAAATTAGAAGAAGAAATACCCGTAAAAGATGACAATGAAGTTGACAATATGGTTGAATCATTTGAAGCCCCTTTGAACGAAACTGATGAAAGTTCATCATCTATTATTCGAGCTGCTAGTCGTTTTCTTCTATTACACAAATCACCTTATTACACGTCGAAAATCATACAAAAACGAATGACATGTAACAAGAACCCTAGAATATGTCGTGCCAAAGGTAGCCCGGGGCCATTTTGCTGCAAGAAGAAGTGTGTAAACGTGTTTGCGGACAGACAAAATTGTGGATATTGTGGGAAGAAATGCAGGTACAATGAGATTTGTTGTAAAGGACAGTGTGTTAACACTTTGTTTCACAAGAGGCATTGTGGGGTTTGTGGTAACAAGTGCCAGAAAGGTAGTGCTTGTGTCTATGGAATGTGCAGCTATGCAAATTAGTTAGTAGATTATTCATGCATGGAGTAGTAAGGACGATTAAATTATTTATTGGTTCGCCAGAAATTACTGTTCTAATTATATTTGATTGTAGGTAGTGATTCCTTTTATTGTGTAGCAAATAACGGCTATACCACATAATTGTTTGTTTCATTCTTGTTCTCATATCTCCTTTTGGTTGTAATATGGATAATTTGTTTAAATTGTACTTAATTATTGTTTTAAAAAGAGTTGTTTCTTTCTTAATAACTTCCAGGAAGTAACAATTTATACCAATAGTTAATAAATAATTATGGCTGAAATAAGGCTACCATATGGAGGTTCATGCTAAAGCTCATAATGACAACATGAAGCAATGTGAGATTAATGTATTACTGAAATACAGCATGAAGCGTGAACCATAATTAAATAAAATTAATGATACTCTCTAAATATCACATATTTTCTCATAAAATAACATGGTAAGAAGTAGACTACAGAATGAATTGGAGATAATAAAAGATAACTACAAGAATTTATTGAACGTCCGGTTAATTAAACTTTAAGTTAAAAGGACAGAGTAGGAAGTTAAACTCCACCTCCATTTACTAGGTCGAAGAACATCACAAGTACGTGGGGCACATCTCACTTAATTGAGTTTTGTTTAGGAAATTAACCTACAATCTAAGATGGCTAAAATTTACAAAGATCGGGGAGTGCTAGCTGTATCTCTCTTGCATAGCTAACCAATAACTCTGCCATCGTGATACGAACTCAAATATGCAGAGACAATAAAATAAATAATGACCTAGCAACAAGAAAGAATAATATGGATAGAATAGAAATTAGAATAGGAAAAGACATAAACTAGAAGAAATAAAGAACAATCTAACAATTAAACACATTAATCATTAGACTTAATCCAAGTACGAAGAACTCAAACATGCCTCCATAGTAAGGGAGTCTGAATGGATTTACTAAAGAGACAGAAGGATATTCCTATATCACTCAACCAAAAGTAACATACTCATTCATCAATATCTAGACTTATCTAATTAAATCTTCAACTTAACTATATAGTAGCTACATAAAACTGGTACAAAACAAGGCCAAATGGGCCATAATAGCATAATGGGCCTTAATTATATATGATAGCTTCAAGCTTGATCTTGGCCTTTTGTAGCGCTCCAAGGATGACAATTGGGCGGGACGGGTGCGGGTACCCCTCCCCGCACCCGTACCCGCCAGAAAATTTTATACTTGTCACTTACCCGCCACCCGTGGTGGGTACATTTTCAATATCCATATCCGCCTAGGCGGGTATATTCCTAAATCCACACCCGCTCCACCACTCAAGTGGATATCCGCCACCCGCCAATACCCGTCTACTACCCTAGTTGGGGCGGGTATGAGTATAACTTTGGTTGGTAGTAGGTGGGTATGTATAACTTTGGCGGGTATAAGACGGGCGGTGGATGCGGGGCGGGGCAGGTGGGTATAACTGCAAATCCACCACCTACCCATACCCGTCTACTACCCCCAAAGTTATACCCATACCCGCCCCAACTAGGACGGTGCGGTGCGGAATCCGCAAAATTGTACCCACCTGCCATCCCTATCCAAGGCCTTAATATCTTGGAAAAACAACACAAAATATCCTTAAAATGCAAAATATTCACCCGCCCATGCCTCATCCTAAACTAATTTTACTTCTACCCAACCTACCAAAAATATTTACCGGAGTACCCCCTCGCCCGAAATTCTTTCTTCATGATACCATTACAATATATTTATATATCATGATGGTAGCATGTTGGACTAAGAGAAGGACTGAAACAGTCCTCCGTGATACCATCTCAATATATTTTCATGGAGGACAATATCTCATTGAAGGACTCAAGCAGTTTTTCATGATACCATCTCAGTATATTATGTATACTATGTTGATATCATGGAATACTGAGGAGTGTCTCATTGAAGAATTGAAGCAGTCCTCCACGGTACCATCTCAGTATATGTATATAAGATGATGATATCATAAATATTTTTTGAGGAAAGTATATTGTTTGAATAAGTGAACATGATCCTCTATGATATCCCGTCAATATATTATACATCATATGAGTTTCATAGAAGGATGGTGAGTGTTTTTTGAAGAAATGAAAGAAGTCTTTTGTGATATCATCATGGTATATAAGAGACAGGGTGATACCATGTTGGTATCAGAATTGGTGTGACATGAAATCTATTATGCCAAAAGTTTCGGAAAACAACACAAGAGAGTGCATTACTTGCAACTACTTGTTTAGCTATGCAGTTTTGAGTTTAAAGTAAGAGTGGCCAGTGGGCCGGGCTCGGGTTTGGCGGGCCGGGTCTGGCGGGGTCGGGGTCGGGGCGGGATGGAGAAGGGGTCGGGGCGGGACGGAGAAGGGGTCGGGGTCGGTGGGGTCTGGCGAGGTCGGGACTGGCGGGACTTGCTCCAGTCCCGTCCCGATCCCGTCGTTATCGGGTCGGGGCGGGGTCGGGTCGTCGGCTCGGGCGAGTCTGACGGGTTTTCCTTTTTAAATAACATATGTATAAAAACTCAATAAATAAAACAAGATAGTGTAATAAAAACCTCCCAATGTTGTTTTTGTGCCTCTTATATTATTTAATAGACATATGATTTTTTTGTAATACAAATACAATTGTCTAAAATCTAAATTGCAACTTTGTGGTGTTGTCCAAAAGTTGCAAATTACATAATAAAATTGCAATTAAAAAAATTACATTCTCAAAAAAACCTGTTCTAATTGCTTGATGATTTCATGTGGTTCTTCAGTTGGAATTGGTATTTGTTGGTCAAATTGATCCACGTCGCTTCCACTACCTTCGGTTAAGATTTCGTTGTAGTTTTCATCATCTTCTTCGTTGATCTCCGGTTGACCGCACCTTCTCCGCTCCGCTCGTATCCAATCTCTGAATAATCGCAATTTCCGTCTCCGGCTAATGAGTGTCTGTGGTCTCCTATTTGATATCTGCTGCGGAAAAAGCGCTTTCAGACGCGATTGATGACGCTTGAATGTTCAAAACATCTCGAGCCATCAATGAAAGTGTCGGAAAGGTCTTCTCATTCCCTCCGATTTCAAAGCAAGTCTTCATGTCCATCTTTATTGATAACTTCTTGATACTGCAGAACCCTGCAAAACAAAAATATCCAACTCGCTAATTTGGTTAGTAGTAGAGGTACGACCGCACATTCTATTTCGAGGCTTTCAATACTAGCCAGAACAAAGATGTCTTTTGTGAGGTTGTGTTGAAGATGAAGAAGATGGTATGGAAGCCGGTAAGTTACTAGCATTTTCTTGTTGATAAAATCTATATATATTTTTGCATTGGTGTTCTACGCTAGACAACACTTCTTCTTTAGTTTGTTCAATAGGTGGTGGGTGATTTAGATTTTTGGGACTTGGAAGTGGTAGTACTTCTATACAATCGTAAATAGTTTCAATTAGTGATTTAGTACCGTCTATTTTAATAGTAGGATTTAATACAGAACCAATAATATAAATAGAGGGAATAGGAATAAAATATTTTTTTATTTTGAGAAACATTTTTTTAATAGCTGCCTTATAAGCTGGTTTTTCCATATATTACTAAGTAATAAAAATATTAGAGTTATATAAAATAACATAGTTGAAATAGTAGGATAATATATACCAGAAAATTCTTTTGTTGCTTGAAAAAATTTCTCTAAAAATACAATAAGTTCAGAAATTTTTTTCCAATCACTATCTAAAATCATATCAGCTGGCTTTTTATTATGAGAGTTAAAAAATAAAGTTAGAGGTAATTTATAGTCATAAGCAACAAGTAGTTGCTCGTATAAAGAATTTCACCTAGTGGATACTTCTTGTGGAATTTTTCTATAAGGTAGTCCACAATCGTGACAACTTTTTTTATATTCTTTTCTACGTTGTACTTTATTACTTTTAAAAATAAAATTTATAGCAAATTGTATTTTACTAAGAATGTCTTCAAAAAGTGATAGACCATCCTTTACAATTAAGTTATATATATGGCACGCACATTTTATATGAAAATGGTCTGGAAAGATGGAGTTAAACTATTTTTTAAAATTGTAATTGCGTAATTGTTATTAGAAGCGTTATCTAATGTAATAGTCATAATTTTATCGGTAATTCCGTAATAATCGCACACTTGATAAATATTTTCTGCAATAAAAGTACCAGTGTGCCTATCATCTATATATCTATACGCTAAAATACGTTTTTGCATAGACCATTTATAATCTATCCAATGACAAGTTACAGTTAAATAATCATGGTCGTTAGTACTACGACCTATATCAGACGTGATAGATACTTTGCTATTAAAATGATATAATGAAAAACGTAAATATTGTTGATATTCATGCGCGAATTTAAATACATCTCTCTTAACAGTTGATCTAGGAAAATCGTTAAAAGCAGGATTATATATATCTCTAATGTAATGAATAAAGCCGGGAGATGAAGGAAATGAAAAAGGCAAACCCTCCACATCAACTAATTTTGATATTGCTTCCCTATCTCTATGTTTATTGTATTTAGAGCCTACAATTCCCCCCGTCATAGGGTTAATTTGACCAGATTTGGTCCTGACAAGATCGTGATGTGAACCTTGTCCCGATGGAGCAGGCGTTTGCGCACCCGGTTTTGAAGCCTGGTATGGGCATACCTAGCTGGATGAGCACTTACTACGTGTCTAATTAAACCCCCCGTCCCACCGTGACCTTTTCCAGTTTTAAATTTTAAAACATTTTTACAAATTTTACATATGGCTACTTGATTCTCTACGTCCCTATCAAAAAATGTCCATGCATCTGATTTTAATAGTCGTTTTGCTGGACCTTGTCTCATAATAGGGGGAATATGAAGTATTTCAGTTGAAGGTGCACTAGTGGGTGTGTTGTCATCAACATTAGTGGGTATATCATCTAGATCATCGTCTAAATTAAAGTCTTCTTGAGTTCCAGAAAATAGCTCCTGGTCTAAATCTAATGGTATTGTAGGAAAATGTTGAGTATCAACAAAATCATCATGTGTAGGAATAAGATGACTAGAAGAAGTACCCTTGCCCTGGTTGCCCCTACTAGAAGAAGCACCCTTACCCTTACCCTTAAACATACCATTTAATCCTTCCATTTTAATTATGATAATAAATAATTAAAGACAATAAAATTAAGTGCGCTAAATAAAATAAACAGACAATAATAATTTAATGAAGGAACGAATGTACCAAACGCCGACGTAACGTCGACGTGTAATCGAGAGGTTGAAAATTGAAACTTTGCTCGATGGAAGATCCTCAAGCTAGTTGCCAACTTCACTCCCAATTCCCAAATGAATAAATAAAATTGAATATTTAGCAAACAATGTAGACTTGTAGAGAGATATATTGAGAAATTGGAGAGATTGTAGGAAGATTTGTGAGAAAGATGAAGAGAAAATGAGTTATTTATAGTTGGAAAATTGGGTTAAAGTGTAAATATAATAACCGATGGGTTAAAAATAAATATTAAGGGGTAGGGGGGGTTGGGGGGGGGCCTATGGCCGTTGGCCAACTGCCATAATCTAAAATGGCCGTTGGTGCAACGGTCATTTTTGCAAAGGGGGGAAAAGGCCTGGGTCGGGTCGGGTCGGGGCTGGGTCGGGTCAAGCGGGCCTAGGGCGGGCTCGGGTCTGGCGGGACGAGACATCGTCCCGTCCCGAGTTCGAGTCCCGCCACCGTTATTTTTTTATTTTTTTTAGAGGGGCCGGGGCGGGACCGGGGCGGGACCGAGACGGTGTCGGGTCGGGGTCGGGCCGTCCCGGCCCACTGGCCAGCCCTAGTTTAAAGCGAAATATAATTTGAACTTCAAGTGAAATATCAAAATATTGTTTTGAATGTGTATTTCAAGTGGAATACTGATTCTAGTCATACGTTTTTAATTATCAGTTCTTTTTCAGGTGAATTTTTTGTTCAAACACACTTCATAACACTTCCACGGACTTTTTTTAACTTCAATTTTAATTATCCGAAATCCTACCTAGACTTGTTTTACCATTTTTTGTTGTTGTTACATTAGTCAACTATTATCCATTCTACTACCATTTACCTTTCACAAAAAAAAAAGATTCTCGCTTTTTCGCTTTAAGAATCAATTGAACGAACCTTTCACCAAATGTTTCTTTGAACAGTGTTTTCATATTTTGATATTAAAGTGCTACTTTCAGTATTTTTGCAATTTTTTGATACCTTTGCTTCTTCTCATTTTGCAATTTTTGATTCCTTCTTCTTCTCGAATCAAATGTCTATCTTTCCATTTTAGTCTGTAAAATAACTTCAGTTTTCTAAAATAAAAAAAATAAAAAACTTCTCAAAATATAAGTAATTCCTACAAAAAGATGGACTCAGAGCATTAATTGAGCTGAAGATTTATCAATCTTCCATTTTATTTTATTTTTGAAAAATTAACCTTCAGAAATCATAGTTATCAAAATTTCCGGATGTATCTATATATTTAATTTTCTTTTTTGTCCTGAACACGTTGTTGGGCCTTATAA
Organism: Anisodus acutangulus; assembly: GCA_029783415.1. Taxonomy (NCBI): domain Eukaryota; kingdom Viridiplantae; phylum Streptophyta; class Magnoliopsida; order Solanales; family Solanaceae; genus Anisodus; species Anisodus acutangulus. The sequence continues at coordinate 29,089,475 of CM056501.1, forward strand.
TCCCTTTTGGGCCGAAATAGTGTACAGAGTAATACTACCCAACAATTTACAGACTGGAGTAGGTACCGAACATATTAGTAATGCAAAATTGAGACAATTAGTCAACAGCATTTCTGGTTAATTTTTTTTTAAAAAAGAAAAAGATAAAGAGAACTTACACTTCATTTATCTACTTTAAACTATGGATCCGTTTCTAGCGTATATTTGTAGCCATTTAGGTTAGGGGATGGCTCTACTATCATCGAGATGGTGAAGGGAAAATATGTAGAGATAATTACGTGGAGGTGCTGCTCGGCTCTCTAGTTAACTAAACTTAGCCCAATTTTTTTTTTTTACCCAATTTAGCCGTATTTCTGTTATAGCTATGGTAGTTATTTTTTTAAAATCATGGTCCCCCACTCTCCTTTTCTCTCTCTCTCGGGTGTCTTTTTCTTGGAAATTTCTTTTTTCTCTTTCATTGCATTATCTCCTTCTCTCGTTTTTTCCATCATCTTAATTTGCTAGCTGTCACTTAAAATTGATGGAGAAATTTGAAGAACCTTTTTATGTTTTTTTCGTTTTCTTTATCTATTCTATTCTTAGTAGATTTATTGTCCCATAAATTTAACAGGTGGGGATGAAGAAATCCCAAGGAAATTTGCTTTTGACCATGTTTTATCATCTGGGTTTCTTCATGGTTGAGAAATTATGTTTTTGACCATGTTTTGCCATTTGGATTCTTTCATAGTTATACGATGTTTATATATTGTTATACAAAGCATATACAATATATATAATGTATAAGAATGTATATGTAATACATAATAGTGTATAACAATGTGTATTTAAAGTTATAAAAAAAGTTAAACAATTTATATATAGTTATATATTACATATGTATTATTCATACACCGATAATATAATGAATTACATGACTATAAATTAAATATGTGGATGGTATATATAGGTTATTTCCCAAAAAATGTAAGCCCATGCTAATGTAGGATCGGCGTTCTTATTATAGATCCTGCATCCTGAGTGGGCCAACTAAATGAAAAATTGTTCTGCAGTTGGCAAATGTGCTCCTTTCTAATATTAATCCAAAAGAAAAGTCATTTTCCTGTGTGGATTGCCCCTCAAACGCAATCCTCTTTAATTTGTGCCTTTCATATATGTGGTCTTTAATTTTTACACATTCTATTTATTTTATAAAAATATTCAGGTCTATTTCGCAAGTCATAATTTCTATAATATATTTTTCTTTGAAAACTGATTTTTGCTTCGCGCTGCATAAATGATGTAGAAATTAAGTTATGCGGCATAGTTTTATAGTAATTTTTTAATTATGTTGACTGTTGATAATTATGCCTTATCCGGTATAGTTTGTGTGGATGTTATGATACATATGTTGAAATTAAACGCTAACTATGCCTGTCGAAATATGAAATTATGCATTTTCTCATATTATGTTGAGTGTTGACAGTTATGCCTTATCCGACATAATATGTGGGTTGTGTATGATACATATGATGAAGATAAACACTAATTATGTCGAGCGAAATTCTAATTATGTCGCGCCAAAAATATTAGAAAAATTAACTGAAATACCCCCAAAAAATAAACAAATTACTCGCCCCATGCCCCTTTTAAACTAATTACCCGCTTTAACCCATCGCCCAAAATTATTTACCAGATATACCCTGTTGCCTAAACCCCTTCCTTTGTGATACCATCGCAGTATATTTATACAACATTTATATACCATGATTATACATGAAGGACCAAGAGAAGGACTAGGGCTGGCCAGTGGGCCGGGTCGGCCCGGTCCCGCCCCGGTCCCGACTTTTTTTTTAAAAAAAGAATTGCGGTATCAGGACCCCCCCGTCCCGCCCCACCCCAATCCCACCGGTCTCGACTCGTTCCGGCCCACTGGCCACCCTTAAGAAGGACTGAAGTAGTCTTCAATGATACTATCTCATTATATTTATATACCACAATGGTATCATGGTCCTGAGAAATGTCTCATTGAAGGACTGAAGCAGCCCTTCATGATACCATCACAATATATGTTTATAAGACAATGGTATCATAGAGTTTTTTTTTGAGAAAAATGTGTCTTTTTTGAATAAACGAACATGATCGTTCGTGATACACCATCTCAGTATATTTTATATACCACGATGGTATCATGCAGGACTAAGATAATGAATGAAGTAATCTTTCATGATACCATCTGAGTATATTTATATACCATGATGGTATCATAACTGGGATGGAACATGGCATCTCGGGTAAATAGTTTTAATTTTTTTAGGGGACATGAAAAGTAATAGGGATAGGGGTGGGTATATAGTTTGGTTTCATGGGGTATATGTGATCTTCCCCGAAATAAAAAAAGAAAAAATTAAAGAACTTAAATTTAAAGGACAAAATTTAAGACCAGCCTAATATAGGCCATTTGTGCGAATGAGCCAAGAAAAGTGTACGATTGGGCTTCAATCTTTGTCTCATGGGTCTTCGTTGTAGAATCTGTTCTTTTCACAAGCCCATATCCCAGTTCATTTGGTATATTGTGTCCACGAATCTGAGAATTGGGGAGGGGAAGATGATAAAGTCCCAGCAGAGGTTTTTTCTCTAACTCAACATCGTTACTGGTATCTTAATTATCACGTTTAGTTAACCATTGCAGTGTAGCAAAATGCCAATTTAAAGAACGGAAAAGGATATGGTTTAACCACCGGTAAAAAGAAAAGGATATGGTTTAACCACCGGTAAAAAGAAAAGGCTCACGTTTAAGCAAATGACCAGAAATAGCCTTTAGACTTAAAATAAAACTAATTCTAGTCAAAACCTAAAATTCACTCCTCACCCCGTCATTTTTTGTCCCTACGGCTTGCTTTGAGTTTACTCCCACACCTCCACCGACGATGTACTGACATGTCCGATATCCCGTCGTCGAACAATCGCCGCCACCTCCGACTGGGCCTCTCGATCCGGCGAACAACTCCCACACCTCCTCCGCATCTATTTTTCTTTACGCTAAATGTTTCGATTTACAAACAAGTTTTTCTTCTCCGTAACAAGAAAAAAAGAGAAACTTTAAATGTATTGAAATTGTAAAGCGTTCATTTTAAATTTGAAGTTGAAGATTGATTTGTTCATGTTTTTTTGGAATATTTTTGGAGAAATCCAACCAACTAAGCAAGCTACTCCACCACCTGTATAACCAGAGAAGAAGAAGAGAATTGCATTCAAAAGTTTAAATTTTTCTTGTTTAATGGTTTGATTTGTGTATGAGGATTAATGTATATGTTAAATATACATAATATGCACACAATGTACATGTGTATATTATGTATACTTACGGTATATTGATCACAATATTACTGCCCAGCCGTGGACAGTCTAGTCTCCTTCTCCTTTACAATTATGTAATTAATGTTGTAGTCTAATTAGTATTGTACACTTGTCATAATATGTGTATTACCATAATTGTATAGTTAGTGTCCAAGTAGAATAAGATTTTAGGAGTAGAATATGAATATGATTGAATATCATACCTATACAAACAAACCCTAGAAAAGCGGCATCAATATTATTACCGAAAGTAACTAGGCCTAAGTTTGTCCTAATTGTAGTCGTGACTAACTAATTAATTTCTTGCTCCCTACAAATTAAAGAGAAGAGTGTCTAGTAAAAGGTTGCCAAAAGCCCCAGGGTCACAGGCGAGTTGGTAAGTGGCAAGGTGATTGGGGTACAACCACTACAACCGCTCCGACGTCGCGGGTTCGAATCCGTGTGGTGACAGTCTTTGCTGAAATATTTCAAGGGCTGTTGCTGGGTTCGTGTCCCGTTGGTCCTCTCCTTTGCAGGGCTGCTACTCGCGCATATCCCTCGATTTACATTCCACCTGGCCAAGGGGCCTCTGGTACAGGTCGGGAGGTTTCGCCTTCGGGACTTTCCCCTTCACAAAGTAAAAGGTTGCCAAAACTAGGGTTTCAAGAAAGTTAATTGGTCCCCATCTAGGACTAAAGAGAGCTTGAAATTTCTGTCTATAAGGATGCTTTGAATCAGAAAAAAAACTAGTTTGAACATAATGAAAAGAAAAAGGATTTGGTCCCAAATCAAAATCAAAAGCTGAAAGAAAATATATCCCATAGCACTTCTTCCAAATAATACAACTTCATTCACTGTCAAAAAGAACACATCCTTCTCAACGCATTAAAAGAAGAAACAAAAAAAGAAAGTAATGAAGAATATTTTCAGTTCAAATTCCAGCGAAGATATATTAGGTGATTTATTCTTATTTATCTTAGTTTTGGTGGACGTATAGAGTTACCTACTTGTGCTAGTGAAAGACAGTAGATCCCACATGGAATTGGTCGAGATACGTGTAAGTTGATCCAATATTCCAAACACCACAATATCATTTAAAAAGTGTGCAAGAAAATAGTGTGAAAAGTATCTTTCTTTGATTTTAATTTCTCCCTATGGTGCACGTAAGTTAGCTTGTGAAAAGGGATTATTCATTAAAGTCCTATAAGTCTATGGTTTTTCTTTGATTTAGACTTGTTGGTCCAATCTACTCGATGCTGCTGCCTGTCAAATTTCAACTTTACAACTTTCATTTTTCTCCTAAATTACAACTCAAATTAATACGGCATGCACACGGGACTCATAGTCTAATGGAGCAATTTTATAAGAAAGAAAAAGAAAAAGATACCTCACCAAACGTGAAATAATTGTTTGTATTTGGACCGTGTTTCATGGCACTTTTCAAATTTCAAAAGAAAATTGGCTATGAAAAGCAAAAAACTAAGAGTGTATGTTAACTTTAAACTAAGAAACCAGCAACCTATGTATTTCTTAAAGAAAGAAATTCCCCAAGGCATCTTCTTTTATGCTATATGTGAGGCTTTTACAAATTACTTCGTAGTCCAGTATTTAACATCCCAAAATTCTTTCTTCCGTTAACCAAGTTGTATAACAAATTAAACCAGTTATATAAACTGAACTAAGTTCCATGCTTATTGTATCTTGTAATTGAAATGGAAAGAGTGATTCAATGTTTCTAATTAAATTGATGAACTTGTTATAAGTAAACAAATAAATAGAAAAATGATCATGTCTGTATTGGGGAAAACAAGACCACGGGGAGAGTGACCGGACAAGCACGTGAGGGCCCGGGAAGTTCACCACAGTTGTTTTCCATTCCCAACAACCCGTGTCATATCTGCCAGCCTCAATTTCCGCTCCACATTAGAGGAAAGCGTCGACCCTGCCAGAAAAGTCCCATCAACCATACTTTAGGGTTGAAAAATGTCTAGTTTTGTTTGGGATATAAGGTGACTTCAAGGGGAAGAAATATCATCTTCTCCCACACTTGTAACTCTAGCATAATTTTTTGCTCTCTAAGCTTGCAATATACAGATTCATTCTTGAGTTTTTATCAACATTGTCTTGTGCTATTTCTACTAACAATTTCTTATCAATATATTGTCCGGTTTCAGCAATAATCTCTCGTAGAGCTCTTGATCGGATACGACTCACTGGTCTTTAACCCTACTCTACTAACAAATTTAACTGAGTTCTAAATTTCTTTTTTGCGGTAAACAATGTCTAATTCGATAGTTGGGTAATAATCGTATAATTAGAATGCATGTAAGCATAGTGATCATGAATGGCTCGTAGGAGTATGGGTGGATCGGATTGAATTTGAGCAAAGCAAAATAGGCTGAGTTAATAAATGAGTGGATAATTAACTCATCCAATTATTATTAGGGTTGAAATGAGTTGTGTCACAATAAGCTAAACTATAAATCATAATTCAACCCGTTCAACTCTTACCAAGTTTTAATAACTTTCTTTATTTTTTCATATAATTTGTTTACCAAGCAAAACTAATACAATTTTTTCTCTTTATTATGACCAAATATAATATATTAAACAAAAAAATTCTTAAAAGTATTTTGCTAAGGTTCTTCATATCCGTAGGTCAATTTGAATTACACATATAGCTCAAATCATCCCAATTTTTAAAGGATAATTGGCACTTGTGCCCCTATTTTCTGGTGGTCTTTAATTTTTGTCCCTCGTAACAAATAACTTTTTTACAGGGTATTAATATTATATTTTCACATCATAATATTCCACAAGTTATGCCCCATATAACTTTTTTTCATTAAAGAACTTATGTCCCGCTAGGCATAAGTTCCATTATTAAAAGGCAAAAATTAATAATTTGGCGGATCAGCGACCGTAATTTCTTGAGATTAAACTGTCTTCTTTTTGTACTTTTCTTAGTAAAGGTCAATTTCATCCTATAACTTAATTTGTCATTAGTCATCCAAAGACTAAAGTCTTAACGTCTCCGAGAATTAAATCACATCAAAGATAGCGTAAAGCATCCACCATATGTATTCACTTATCAACTTTCACTCATGCTCATTAATAGCTAGTGTTCAGGTGGATGCAGCGTGAGTTCGAATCTTGGTGGGAGCAATTTGCTCTATTCTATAGATGATATCAGTTGCTCTGTTCTCAAACTCTGGTTATTCAGACACATCGCGCGATTTACTGATAGTAGTGCCGAGGGACCGAAATAATTATCTCCAGAAATAGTCTGACATAAATTGAAAAGCTGGATATAAAAAAAATAGCTAGCGTTCAAAACTTTGTTTTCACTCACCTACTCGTCTTTTACAAAAAGGGAACCTAATATATATAGTGCATGCATAAAATCAGTTTGTTGACAAAAGTACTCTGAGTATCTTTTTAAAATAGTTTTAGGTTATATACACTTGATGATGTAATTTTATTTTATATTATCAACGCCTGGGCGGATTTAGAGGGTTAGTTACGATATTTCATGTGAATTTAATAATTTTTTTCTTAAATTATGTATATATATATATTTTATATAATTATAAAATATTTATGTATATTTGACTGTGAATTTAATTTTTATTGCAATATTAACTTGAGGTCTATAGAAGCTCATAAATTTTAAATTCTAAATATGTCTCTAATTATTAGTGTAATTTAATAAGTGATAGTAAATTAATTACTAGGTTACTAATTAACATTTATTGGGGGTGAAATTATTGTCATATGAATAGCTCAATCCACTCAAGTTTGGGCGGGTCATTAACCGCTCATTTATTGACCTAACTCATTTTTACCCACTTAATTCAACCCGTCGGAAACTCTGAATGTTGGATTAATTTGAGTTAAATATGTAACCCAAAATGACTTATAAGGAATCTTCGCAGAAATATTTTTAAGAACAAAAGTTTTATAGAGTATTAGTTTTGTTTGGTAATTAGATAAACGGAAAAGGGCCAAATATACCGCTGCACTATTGGAAAATGGTCATATATACCCTTCGTTATAATTTGAGTGCAAATATAACTTACCGTTATACTTTAGATTCAAATATATCCCTCTTCCGCTAAAATTGTCCAAAGGTGGACATCAAATTTGACGTGGCACTGACAACTCAATGAGATGGACACCACGTGACATGTAACCTCACCACCCAACTCATTTACCCCTCTCTTCCCCTTCTTCACCCACCACTATCATCTCCTCTCCCTTCACAACCACGGTAACCATTAACCCCACCATCTTCACCTTCACTCCCTCGGCCTACATCAACCCTGATTTATGTACCACCTCATGAGAAAACAAGGCAGTCCATCAATCTAACACTTTGAAGTTAGGATTAACAGTCATGTTTCCATTAGAAAATTTAAAAAAAAATAAGTAAAAGGAATATTCCCACAGGAAATTACATTGTTAGAGAGCCTCTCCAGGATTGAAAATGAGCCGTAACCTACCAAGAGCCAAAACGAAAAAAGATCTGAAAATTAGTTTCAATTGGGGATACTTCCATCAGGAAGTTCCCAGCTATATTCATCATCATCGTCCCTCCTGCTCTTGGTTGTCTCTTGCTTATCCTGTCCGAGTTTTTTTTATGGTGGTGGGCCACGTCTGTTCCAGTAAAGGAGATGGGGTTGGTAAATATGTATATAGAATTAGTAATGAGTTGGGTGGTGAGGCGGTGCTAATGGTGGCAGTGGTTGTGAAGGGAGAGGAGATGATAGTGGTGGTGAAAAAGGGGTGAGAGGATAAATGAGTAAAGATGGTGAGGTGGCATGCCATGTGGTGTCCACCTCATTGATTGTTAGTACCACGTCAAATTTAGTGTCATCTTGAATAATGTTAACAAAAGAGGGTATAATTAAACCCAAAATATAATGGCAAGAGTATATGCATTTAAAGTATAGTGTAGGGTATATATGACCCCTTTCCAAAAGTACAAGGGTATATTTGACCTTTTTCTGTTAAATAAATTATAAGAAAATAAATAAATAAACTAAAACTTAGTATGAGTTGGCGGGTTTGAGTGATGACTCACTGTTTTGCTCATTTTGACTAAATTCATCTCAACTCAGATCATTGTAACATTTATTAACTAACCTATTTTGAACAGCACAATTTTTTTGACCAACTAATTTATTAACTTAACTCACTTAAAGCGTCCAAATTTAACCCAATGCTTATTTATCACCCTTAATATTTATCATAAATACTTTATTTATAACTGTCTTATAATTGAGTCAACTCTGTCAATAGTAGTTTTTTGAAATTATCTGGCTAAGAGCAACATCACCAAACAACTGAATAGACATTTTCTTCGGGCATAGGTGGATGGCAAAAGAGGGGAACTTAAAATCCAGCTGAAGGTCTGCAGTGTGGGTTCGAATCCTGGTGGGAGCAATTTGCTCTCTTCTGGAGTAGGACCTTGTAGGTGACATCAATTGCTATGTTCTCAAACCCTAGTCATTAAGGCACATCCCGCGATTTACTGGTAGTAGTGTTGAGGGACCGGTATTACTATCTCCATGAATAGTTTGATATAAGTTGAGAAGTTGAATATAAAAAACAAAACTGAATAGACAATAATACTCCTAGACTCTTGTTGCTGCGTCTCGGTTGATGGACGTTATCAAATTTTGATGTATGTTTTATCATATCAAGAAAAGACAGATTTCTTTTTTCCGATTTTACCGATAGTATTAATTACTCATTTCAAATCACTTTTTAAATTCATTAAAATTATACAACAATTAACATGAGTATCATGATAAATTATGCACTTTATTTATTATTTTTTAATGAAAGTGTAAAATGCAATGTGAATAAGTAAAAGTGAATTGGGAAATAGAACTTTAGGAGACTAATAAAACACTTATTATCACATCATTTATACTGGTGTTGGAAGTAACAAATTAATCTATTCATCCCCTTGTCTTCATGCTAAGAGAGGTTAATTTATCTTTAGATAAATATTGTCATAATTATCACTATTTTTATTTGGTAAGGTTAGTTGAACGTCAATTTGACATTAATGTTGAAAATTAACTACATACGAATACACTTCAACTTGTTTATGTTTTCTTAACACTATCATCTTTAATCTTTTACAACATTGGAAAACATCTTTGTTTTCATTCTGACATGCAATTGAATTCTAATAATAAGGATTAATTTAACTATAAAATAGTAAAAATATATAAATACCAATATTTTAAAATCTATTACTCTATCCATCTGTCTTTCTCTTTCTTATTTTGACTAAACTAGACAACTTGTGTACAACGTAACTAAACAAGTAGGGAAATAACACAATCTTGGTTATTAACATCAACCATATGACTTGTGATTTCAAAATCCTCAATAGTTCCTAATCATGTAACATCTTTTCAATGTTATTTTCCAGAAATTACAAAGTCCACAAAATATTTTCATATTTTATCTTTAATCTTATTGAATAAGCCAAACCAAGTCATATTGAACATTAGACATTTTATACATAGCTGATACAAATAGAGGGAAAATGCATACTTAGCTACATATTGAGCACCAAGTTCAACTATGTCACTCTCTTGATGGGCAAAGTCTAAGCTTTGAATTTGTTTATTTAGATAACATTTCTAAGACGTCATTGATATTAATTCGAAAATTGTGCCAAAACACTACTGTAGTCATTTTCTATTTGTTTTCTTCCACTAAATAAGTAAGCTGCCTTAAATTATTCACTTAAGTCACCAAGGACGTGGATTACTTATAGAATTTGAGAACGATTAACAAAAGAAAATTAGTTTCCAAAATTAGCTGGAATGTTGAAAAAAGAAAGACGGGCTAATTTCTATTTCACATACTGTTACCATTCAACGGCAACTCGAAAAGACTCAAAAATAGCATGGCTTGAGAATTAGGTTTGAACTCAATTAGAAATTGGGGTGGGGACACTAGATGATGAGTTTTTCTACACAAATTGACGCCCAGTCCTCATCAAATTTATAATTTGTGGCAGAGCTAGGAATTTACGGGGAATAAAAAATTATTAACTTGCGACTAAACCAATTATTGAAATACTTTTGCGCTGCATGAAGATCTTCTTATGTTTGCGGGATTCAATTTTTTTTGTAACTACAGAAAAAAGGCTTTTTATTCCTACTTGCGTGGTACATTTTTTTCAGCGAGATTCAGTTAAACCCCTTTTACACTTGTTACACAACTATTATTACAGGAGAATATTATTATATTTTATAAATTCGGAGAGTTTTGTATGAGTGTGAGGTGGGGTGGCCCGAGAACGATGGCAGAGACACTTTAGGAAGGGTCGGCGTCATCTAACACCTTACCTGGAAAATTTATATGTGCGTGTGTAAATAATATTTCTTCTATATAAAAAGATATATATATATATATATATATATATATTATAGTGTTATTATTGTAGGCTCGGTTACCTTATCAGTAGGCACAATATTATTTTATATTCCACTGTCGTTTGATTTATGCTGCTATGTGTATTTTGTTTGTCTTATTACCTGCATTAGTTATTGCTTATTTTTCAGAAGTCGTTATTATGACTTAGTTGTTTTGTTTGTCCTACTTTGCTTGTGCTTTGTCTTGAGCCGAGGGTCTCTCAGGAACAGCCGCTCTACCTATCAAGGTAGAGATAAGGTCTGCGTACACCCTACCCTCCCCAGACCCCACGTTGTGGGATAAATCATGTAATTACAAATTGAATTGTGATCATTATAACAAGCAGATATATTTCTGCCAAGTGAGGAAATACTAAAATTAAACTAGTAAAACATAAAATGTTTTCTGTACAAGATTATACACGTGAAATCAAAGAAATATTAAGATTGTTAATCTTTGTCTTGGTCAAAGAACCATCTAGGTGATTTGCCCTAAAAAGAGAGGAGTATGAAAAGATTAAAGATTTCTGTTTTCCTTATAGGATCCTTATTGTAATAGGATTCCACATTGTACACTTTATATATTTGTATTAATGAGAAAGACTCCCCAATGGAGATTATTACAATCTTACATGGTATCAGAAGCCAAAACCCTAGATCTTCTCTAAATTTCCGCCCCCCCCCTCTCGGATTTCTCACACCAGCGGCCACCACCCCTTGGACGAGAAGACACCCTTCTCCTTCTTTGTTCTTCCTTGTCTTCTTTCTCCTACCTCGATAAAATTTATCCACTATCATGACTCCTCCTACAACTCTCACAGTAGCCTCAACCTCAACCGTCGTCACCACTGACATACCAAGATCATCCTTTTCACCATTTGTTCATCCAACCCTCACCGTCACCAACATCAAGAATTGCCTTCCCATAATTCTTGATCGAGAAAACGGTCAGTACTCTCCATGGGTTGAACTTTTTTGTATTCATGCATGTGTCTATAACGTGCTCGACCATATCGACGACTCATTCTCTCGCCCCCCTGAGGTTGATGACTCAACATGGCGTCGTCTAGATGCCGTTGTCAAACAGTGTATATATGGCACTATTTCTCAGGACTTGCTCCTTACTATAATGAAATCCGGCGCCTCGGCCCGTGATTTATGGAATCGGTTAGAGGAAAATTTTCAAGACAACAAGCACACTCGTGTTGTGTATTTGGAAGAATAATTTAATACTACACGCCTTGAAAATTACTCTAACATGTCTGATTATTGCAAGCAGTTGAAACTAGTGGCGTACCAACTATCCAACGTAGGCACACCTGTTTCCGAAATAAAGATGGTCCTACAATTAGTCGCAGGCCTGCCAAAAGGTGAGTACGACAAGTTTGCCACTATGATACAGCAGGCTAATCTGTTACCCAGTTTCAACAAGGTTCGCTCGCAATTACTGCTAAAAAAAATCCGACGTGCAAAGCAGGACGAGCACAATCAAAAAGCGTTAGCAGTCGAAACGTCTCCCTAAAATAACATCACCGTCTCATCGCCTCCACTAGAAAATAATCTGTTGCAGTTCTACCTCAGCGACATAGGCTGAGGCGGTGGAAGAGGTGGAAAAGGGCGTGGGAAAGGGGGCCGCGACCAGTAGCAGAATCCACAGCCGCAACAACCCAGTCCTTATACGCAGTGGATTGGCCCAGTTTCACAATATCAGAACGGCCCAGTTGCCCAATATCAGAACGGGAACTGTGCCTCCTATCCTGCCCATATATCTACCAATTTCTCTTACTCACAACAGGGATTATTGGGCTCCGCTCCAGCAGCTCGTTCAGCCAACTATCAGCCATACCAAGCCCACTTCATGCAGGCCAGTACCCTCAGCCTTCCTCTGGTCTGGCCCCGACTTACTTGGGCCAGGCTTTTAGCAGTTTGAACTTGCAGTCGCCCGATGAAAATTGGTACATGGACTCGAGCGCCACATCTCACCTCACCCGCTCTGCAGGTAATATTCCCAAACTATGTCGTTTAAAACATCCTCAATACATTACTGTTGGAATTGGTCATCGCATTCCAATCCAGGGTTATGGTACCGCCTACACACCATCGCCTCATCCACCATTTTCCCATAATAATGTCCTGTGTGTCCCAAACAACATTAAGAACTTAATTTCTGTCCCCAAATTTACTCGTAATAATTCTATCTCTGTTGACTTTGACCCTTTTGGTTTTACTATGAAGGATCTTCGTACGAAGACACCTCTTACGAGATACAATAGCACGGGAATCTCTACACATTCCCATCCACCTCCGATGCCAGCTCATGCTCTCTCATATCTCTCGCTGTTATCTCTCCGTCAACTTGGCATAATAGGCTTGGCCACCCAGTAGTCCCAGTATTTAATTTTCTTAGAAGCAATAATTTTATTAAATGTAATAAGGGGAAACTTACCCAGCACTGTGTTTCTTGCTCGTTAGGCAAACATGTTCGTCTACCTTTTAAATCATCTTCAAGTGTTACGTTTTCTCCTTTTGATATTATTCAGGCTGGTTCGTGGACATCTTCTATCTCTAGTTCACTTGGTCGTAAATATTATCTTGTCTTATTAGATGATTTTTCTCATTATATTTGGGTCTACCCACTCAAATTTAAATCAGAGGTGGTTGCCAAATTTCTCGAGTTTCGCACTTTTATTAAAACACAGTTTGAGAAATCACTAAAATCTTTTCAGTGTGATAATGGTCGTGAATTCAATAATTCACAGTTTCACCTATTCTGTAGAAATAATGGCATGGTTTTCCGATTCTCCTATCCCCACACCTCGCCTCAAAATGGCAAAGTAGAACGAATCATTCGCACCATAAATAACATGGTTCGTACCCTCCTGTTTTATGCTTCCCTACCTCCCTCGTTCTGGGTCTATGCAGTCAAAATGGTAGAATACGTCCTTAATATTTTACCTATAAGCACTCTTCACAACATGACCCCAACCAAAATATTATACCAACGAATCCCCTGCTATGATCATCTTCAGATTTTCGGTTGCCTATGCTATCCCAATATGGCCTCCACCGCTCCTCATAAATTGGCACCCCGGACCACTCCGTGTATATTTGTAGGGTTTCTGTCCAATCATAGGGGTTATCTGTGCTTTGACTTGTCTACCCGTCATATTCACGTCTCTCGTCACGTCACGTTTGACGAAACCACATTCCCTTTCTCAGACATTCAAAAATTCCAAAAAATAGACTATACTTTTCTTGACGAATCCGTCATCAATCCCGTCATCCTCAGCGAACTGTGTCAGTCCACCACCCAAAACCCACCCCTGTCGCCCACTGCCAACACCGCCAACCGCCTCTCTGATGTTATGCCACCTACATCCACCACCATCGACTACATCTATGCGTCCCCGTCACCGTCCCGTTTTCCGTCACAAATGCCGCCACTATTCAATCGAAAAATACCAATTCAAGTGGAGGGTTTCTTCAAACAACAAGGGGTTGGGTCAACTATTTAATCAAATGATTGTTGTTTCTTATTTTTATTCTTTGATGAATCATTTTTTTTCAAAACCTGAATCAAGATGCGAAAAAATCCATATTCCTATCTCGTATTCTCTACCTGCTAAATTAGCCTAATTAGATTCAATTTTATTTTCTGTGGATTTCTTGACTTTTCGCCAAGATGGATTTTTTGGTACTAATTTAATTTACCAAGTCTCTTAATTCTTAATCAATGAATTAGGCTAAAATAAAAAAAAAGGAGCAAAAGCTTGACTTAATCTGGACTTGTTTGACTTTGTGTCTAGACAACTCGCATTTCATAAAAATAAAAAAGACTAGGACACCCCCTTCTTTTCTTTTGATTTATGCTGCATCAGTCCCATAGAATGGGATAGATACGAGTTAATAGTAATGGGAAGGCGTTCATTTTAATATCTATAAACGGTGACAATTGCTCAGTCTATTTGATCGAATTGATAGATACGAAACCCTCCCATTCTTTGGATTTTATCAATCAGATGAAAAAAAAAGAATAAGAATTAAAATCTTACCTTACATTAATCTTTTTTTATCCATCTCATAAAAAAAATTGAATTTGTTGTTTGGTATATTTATCTATTTTCAATCAATGAAATCCTTGATGATTCAATTAAAAAAAAGACTTATCTTTTTTCCTAAGATGATCAAAAGTTATTTTTAACTATCAAAGTTTATTCAAATAATGATGTCGAAAAGGGAACTTTAGAAATTTCTAAAGATAAATAGTTTTAATCATTCCTTAGAAGCTGAATCTTTGCTATTTGAAGAAGTATGAAATAGGTCAATCTCTCCAATTGAGTCACGTGAAGCTGCACAATAAAAAAGAACTCATTTATTCGTCTTATTTATTATTATTTTTATATATATAAAATATATATAAATTATTTATTATATATATTAATTAATATGTTAGACAAACTAATATTAGTGATGGGGTCTTACTAAGACTTCTTCAGAAAAATCTTTATCCCTATATCTATAGAGTATGTTGTTTATACATCAGCCCAACCAATGACTATTCATGATTTCATAATTGAATAAATTCCATACCGGTTTTTAGAGGAATGTTATGGTAAAATTTCGTTTGAAACGACGTGGTAGAAAGCAACGTGCGACTTGAAGGACACGATCCGTTGTGGATTTATACATCCACCATTTTATGTAGGAATGAATGTGCTCTTGGCTCGACATCATTGGTAATGTAAATAGTCCATGATGGAGCTCGAGTAGAAAGTATTACTTTATTTCTCGGGGTAAGGGTCTAGGGTTAATGCCAATCAATAAAAAAATTGGAATAACTTCGTAAATATATCTTCGGTATGGAAATAAAAAGAATCCAATTCGAGCAAGTTTCCAATTCAAAAATTTCATGGAATTGATCAAACTTTTTGGATCCAAAGTGTTTCACGCGGGAATCCATCGTCTGTAGCATAGAAATCGCAAAAAGGGTATGTTGCTGCCATTTTGAAAGGATTAAAAAGCACCGAAGTAATCTCTAAACCCAATGATTTAAAATAAAATAAAGATAAAGGATCCCAGAACAAGGAAACACCTTTTAAATTGTCTTAATAACTGGATCATACTGAAGAATCCAAATCGATTTTAAACGAGACAAACAAAAAAGGAGGAAAGACCGCTCAATAAATGAAATTGCCAAAAGATTTTTCTTTGAACCGTTTGAAAGTTATCCAACTTGAGTTATGAGAGTACGGATGGTTTCTTTTTCATTTTAAGAAAGAAAAAGAAAAAAAGACTTACATCTTTAATTGATTTGATCATTTTATAGACCGAGTTGTCATTTCTTAGATAGAATTCCATACAGAGACAAAACCTCGAATCAATCATTTTTCTCTAGCCGTACGAGGAGAAAGCTTCCTATACGTTTCTAGGGAGGTGTTGTTCATCTACATCTATCCCAATGAACTGTCTATCGAATCGTTGCAATTGATGTTCAATCCCGAAGAGAAGGAAAAGATCTTTGTAAAGTGGATTTGTATGATCCGATAAAGAATCAAACTTATTTAAATGTTCCTGCTATTTTATATTTCCTTGAAAAAGGGGCTCAACCTACAGGAACTGTTCAGGATCTTTTAAAGAAAGCGGAGGTTTTTAAGGAACTTCATCCTAATCAACTGAAATTCAATTAAGGAACTAAATTAAGGAAATACAAAAAAGGGGGTAGTGATTTGTATATAACTTTGTATGACTTTTCTCTTCTATTTTTTTTTTGTATTTCCTCCCTTTCCTTTTCTATTTGTATTTATTTATCATTGCTTCAATTGAATTCCATGTTCTATAACGACAAAACCTCTTATTTTATTGATCTTTAAAATCTAAAATTTGGGCATTTCCTTCAATTGGGTGGTTTTTGGAACTCTACTAAAACGAAAAAAGAAATCAAGGTTCCTTATCTCACTTAACTTGATTGAATCCATATAATGGATTCAATCAAGTTAAGTAAATTGTAGTTTTGCTTTCCACTTATTCTTTATTTATTCCCCATTTATACTTTTTTGTATCTATTTTATTTGGATTATATTTGTAGTGTCAATCCAACACAAGTCCTATTTTTAATATTTTTTATTATTTTCAATTGAATTTTTTTTCAATATTTATATTGACAACAGTGTATCGAACAAATATAATTCATTGTGATAAATGAAGTGGATCTATTTAGTTTTATTTTATGTTTTAAATTAATTAGAAAGTGTGAATGTATTTTTTTAGATTTCTTATTTCAATGGTTTTTGGTTGTCTTGTCTAATCTCTTTATTTCTTTTTATTCGGATTGGATCTACACAATTTTTTCGATATTTTCTTCGGGTTGCTAACTCAACGGTAGAGTACTCGGCTTTTAAGTGCGGCTAATGTCTTTTACACATATGGATGAAGTGAGGAATTCGTCCGTACTCTCGGTAAAGTTTGGAAGACCACGACTAATCCTGAAAGGGAATGAATGGTAAAAATAGCATGTCGTATCAACATAAAGTTCTTAAAATTTTAATTGTTCCTAGACGGGTATAAAACAGTGTTAGAATTTTTGGAACGGAACAAAAAAAAGTTGGGTCGAATGAATAAATGGATAGGGTTGCGGCTTCAATCAAAATTATAGGGAAAGAAAAAGCAATGAGCTTTTGTTCTTAATTTGAATGATTCCCGATCTAATTAGACGTTAAAATTTTATTAGTGCCTGATGCGGGAAGGGTTTCTTGTCCCATGTGTGGATTCTCAATTTTTTTAATGAATCCTAACTATTACCATTTTCTATTATGGAGATGTGTGTAGAAGAAACAGTATATTGATAAAGAAAGTTTTTTCCGAAGTCAAAAGAGCGATTAGGTTGAAAAAATAAAGGATTTCTAACCATCTTATTATCCTATAACACTATAACATAGAACAATTAAATAAAACAAAAACAAAAAGATGATGGAGAATCCGTTGAGAAGTTTACATGTATCCAAGGTATCTATTCTTACTATAATACTTTGTTTTAACTGTATCGCACTATGTATCATTTGATAACCCTCAAAATCTTCCATCTTTGATTCAAATCGCATTTCAAATGGAAGAAATACAAAGATATTTACAGCCGGATAGCTCGCAACAACACAACTTCCTATATCCACTTATCTTTCAGGAGTATATTTATGCATTTGCTCATGATCATGGTTTAAATAGAAACAGGTCGATTTTGTTGAAAATCCAGGTTATAACAATCAATTTAGTTTACTAATTGTGAAATGTTTAATTACTCGAATGTATCAACAGAATTATTTTCTTATTTCTACTAATGATTCTAACAAAAATACATTTTTGGGGTGCAACAAGAGTTTGTATTCTCAAATGATATAAGAGGGATTTGCATTTCTTGTGGAAATTCCATTTTCTCTACGATTAATATCTTCTTTATCTTCTTTCGAAGGCATAAAGATTTTCAAATCTCATAATTTACGATCAATTCATTCAACGTTTCCTTTTTTAGAGGATAATTTTTCACATCTAAATTATGTATTAGATATACTAATACCCTACCCCGTTCATCTGAAAATCTTGGTTCAAACTTTTCGCTATTGGGTAAAAGATGCCTCTTCTTTACATTTATTACGATTCTTTCTCCACTAATATTGGAATTTAAATAGTCTTATTACTTCAAAGAAGCCCGGTTACTTCTTTTTAAAAAAAATTAAAGATTCTTCTTTTTCTTATTTAATTCTTATGTATATGAATGTGAATCCACTTTCGTCTTTCTACGGAACCAATCTTCTCATTTACAATCAACATCTTTTGGAGCCCTTCTTGAACGAATATATTTCTATGGAAAAATAGAACGTCTTGTAGAAGTCTTTGCTAAGGATTTGCAGGTTACCCTATGGTTATTCAAGGATCCTTTCATGCATTATGTTAGGTATCAGGGAAAATCAATTCTAGCTTCAAAAGGGACGTTTCTTTTGATGAATAAATGGAAATTTTACCTTGTCAATTTTTGGCAATGTCATTTTTCCCTGTTTTATCACACATGAAGGATCCATATAAACCAATTATCCAACCATTCCCGTGACTTTATTGGCTATCTTTCAAGTGTGCGACTAAATCCTTCAATGGTACTTAGTCAAATGTTAGAAATTCAATTTCTAATCAATAATGCAATTAAGAAGTTCGATACCCTTGTTCCAATTATTCTTTTATTGGATCATTAGCTAAAGAAAACTTTTGTACCATATTAGGGCATCCCATTAGTAAACCGGTTTGGTCCAATTTATCAGATTCTGATAGTATTGACCGATTTGGGCATATACGCAGAAATCTTTTTCATTATTATAGCGGATCTTTCAAAAAAAAGATTTTATATCGAATAAAGTATTTACTTTGACTTTCTTGTACTAGAACTTTAGCTCGGAAACACAAAAGTATTGTACGCGCTTTTTTGAAAAGATCGGACTCGGAATTATTGGAAGAATTCTTAACGTCGGAAGAACAAGTTCTTTCTTTGACATTCCCACGAGCTTCTTCTAGTTTGTGGGGGGGGGGGTATATAGAAGTCGGATTTGGTATTTCGATATTTTTTGTATCAATGATTGGGCGAATTATCAATGATTCATTCTAAGATTTTATAAATGATGAAGAGATAAAAAAAATTTCACTATTCTGGAATGTTAATT